>OU860782.2:0-1253445 GCA_917862395.2 Heliconius sara
TTCGTAAAGAAACTCGTAAAGAATGATTTCGCTGGGCATGGAGGGAGCCTGCGATGGCATGCGATGGGCCGCTCTGGAAAAACTTTTTGGTTGAGGAAAGCTGTCTTGTCGAGGCGTTTTTGTAGCAAGTCACCGCATTTTCGCTTGTCTCGCTTAATTTAAAATCTAGTTGGTCTTTTGTCGTCAGAGTCTTGTCCCGTTGTCTCTTTGTCTGTCTGTCTGTCTCTTCTTGCCTTTATGTTGTGAACCTGTATGTCTTCGTTATTAGAGTGTTGTCTCGCTGCCTCTTTGCTGTTTGTCGCTTTATTTGTCATTCGTCGTGCGGATTTGTTATTGGATAAAATAGTTCTTAAAATGGTAATAAAAATTTAGATTCAAATTGTTAGCTCCACGGAATTTTCAAAAATTAGTAAAATCTGAATTAGAAATCGTCACATTATCAAAATTAACAAACAATTAAAAACATCGGATACACAAAGTCTCCGATTACGTCGGAGGGATGCGCTGTAAAGCTCCAGGCTTTACATTAATTAAAAAAAAAAACCTAACCTAACCTAACCTAACCTAACCTAACCTAAACCTAAACCTAAACATGTATAAGTATCTCTTCTTGTTCTTTAGTCTATAAGAGATATTTAAAGATATTTCATACCTTATATTGTTAAAAAAAAAAAAAAAAAAAAAAAAAATTGTAAAACAAATTGTATTAATTAAATTGTAATAATAATTTTTGCTTTATATATTAAACTTTTATTTTATTTAAATTTACATCTTTTTTTAATTTTCCTTTTTAATATTTTTTATTTTATTTATATTTTTGTCACTGCCATCTAGTGGCACAACATGTAGTCGTTAGTACGAATTCGTGATCTACTTCGCTAAAATGTTTCTTCGTATAGTGTTAACGACGAGGACAAGATGGCGTCATGTAGTTATTATTGAATGTCATACTACGCAATAATAAGTGTTGACACTTAGGCGCAAATGAAAGGTTTCGTTTATTTCATATATGCCAGTGATATAGACATTGATTTTTAGTTAATAATAATTAATTAATAATTTCAAAAGAAAATAAGTTGTTAAAAATAGTCTTTCACCAGAACAACAAAGTGACAACTTTAATTTTTACTGAAAATCCTATATAAACATATGTTCATACTTCAAGTTATGTAAAAACTGTGAAATAAAAAAAAATCTATGTTTTATTAATATTTAACACTACAAATTATCTTACTTCTGTAATGTGATGGCTACACGTTCTGTACAGGAATAAAAAATGTGAAAAATGATGGTGAGGAGTTTTTAAAATCAATTTTCCCTTTTTAATATAAATTAAAACATTTCATTATAATATAAAATATAAAGTCAGGAAGTATTTAAATCCTTCTTTGGCTATCCTAATTTACTTGAATTTTTTTTTGAACGAATGCCTATTCATTATGTTATTATAATTTATAAGTAATTTAAGGCTTTTTACTATTAAATTCTATTTTACTATTATTTTCTTTTTACTGTTCTTAAATATACTTAGTTACTAATCTACGCTGAATATAATATCTTATTTAATTTATAATTTAAATTTTATATTTTATTTCCAGAAATTCACAGTTAATCTTTGTTACAAATATCAACGGCTAGCAGGATGTAGGACATTTTCAGATATTTTAAGAAACATACAAATATTAGAATATCTGAGGTACTTTGAGGAGACTTCTGAGTAAAGGTACCTTTTTTTTGGTTCTTTTTACCTGAAATGGACTTACTTCAATGAAACATTAAAGATATAAAATATTTTAAAGCATATAATATCTTAATTATTTCACTAGTCTACTAATAGAGACAATATTCAAGAATGTCTGACATCCCCTTGTGTTATAATATTGAGAAAAAATATATATCTTAATACATACAACAGGGTATATACTTTTTTATATACTGTATTGATGACATTAGATTTTAAAAAATCAAAATAAATTAATTAAAAAACCTATTTAGAAATGTATAAATTTATTTATTAGATGAAAATTAATCTGTTTTCAGATTCCTCGTTGTAAATAAGTGTCACAATAATATTATTGTTGTTGTAATTATATAATTACAAAACAACCTCAATAAAAAGAAAAATAGCAGAGAAAAACTTGAATTTGGTATTTTTTATTAGCTACTCATTATATTAATTACTGATACAATATTAACATTTGTATTTATTTAAATACTTAATTATTGAATTTAAATGTATGTACTTTTGCATTTTAAAGAAAGAATCAAAATTTTGATTAAATTATGATTTATTGAATAATGATTATCAATATTGTCACATAATTGTCAATTTTAAATAATGTTTTATGTTTTACAAAAAAAATCAAAAGAATTTGATATTAGTACTGAAACTACAAATATTGATTCATAATTGTCCAGCACGCTTTAAAACTAATTTGTTTACAAATAACATAATGTCATGTCCATATGTATACTTTTTAAAATTTTGTTTTTATATTTCTTATCTCGAAATAAACATTCAAACTATCGGCCTTTTATTTACCTACATACAACAATAACATGTCAAACAACTAGCGACATCTGTAGAACTCTCTAGTCTTTGGAAATTGTCTCTATTGAGATAGGTTATAGAATGATTAAATAAATAGTCTATACGAGTGAGGAGCTACGCACAATTTGGTAGTACATGTAATATGTATATGACATGCATATGATATTTTCTAAACAAGCTCCCTTAATATATCTGGCCATAAACGGTTTTGTTAAGTGTTCCAGTAGTGGTTTGAATATGGGAATAATAAAACGAGCAGCGTCACATTCTGTTTAGCTTATTCGATTGATCATAACTAACGAAACTGTCTAATACAAATATTTAGACATACTGTCAAATGAACAACTTTTATACGTTAAATTTATAGAATCGTTAAAGTAAATGTATTTGTCTATATATTATTTACAAATCAATGTGTCATTAATTATTAGCTATAATTGAATTGAGAATAACATATTGTTTATAGGTCTTAAAAATAAAAGTTATGCAAAAGGCAATTGAATAATTCTATACAATGTTGCTAGTGATATTTAACAGTACTAAAATATATAAAGTTAATGAATCTACTCAATTAACAAATTAGTGTCATTACTATTATGTATAATTAAATTGATTATAACGTATGTTATAAGAAATAAATGTTAAAATGTTATTAAAAGAGTATTCTTTTAATGTATGATATTAGATAGAAATATGGTCAGCACTAGCAAGACTATGGTCTTGCTAGTGCTGTTTAACATAAGTTTATAATTTTACATAAAATAAATAAAAATATACTGCTATAAAAATATGCAACAAAAAATAAACAATACTGTGGCTGATAATAGCCACCTAAGTTGTTGAATTCCTCCACAAATATTAAATCAACTAACATATCCTATGTCTAGGTCTAAAAGAATTATAAGTAATTGTTATTTTTTTAAACATTTTTAAAGTGTTATTCCACTTAGGAAAGAAAAATACTTATTTTGAACGCAGCGGGACTCGAACCCGGATAACGCGCCTCCTGGAAAGCCGGTCGGTTTCCAGGAGGCGCGTTTTCTAAGTAAGTAACTTAACTTAGCTTCACGCTTTATCCCTAGCGGGGTAGCCAGAGAGAACGGAACATCAACCTCTTCATACATGCCATGCATACAAGTAACTGTTATTTATTTTTCTCAAATCTTTTAATATGGTCCTATCTGCCAAATATAATAAGTAAAGTAATCAATTATTCACTATCTGTGGTAGTTTACCCCGAATGACTGCACTCTATGGTACTCTATAGTCCATTTATTTATATAGTATTTTCAAATTCAAAACTTGATGATAAATCATCAAGTTTTTTTTGTTTAAATATTGAGTTCCAACATTTATAATTGTTTACAATTATAAAATAAGGAATCAGATACAGAGTATCTTTGAGTATATATAAAAAAAAAAATTAAATAAACAAATATTTTTAAGGGTTTTCACTTTTCTGTTATACAATACCTACACAATTGTTATATCTAATAAAAATCACTTAAAATAATTTTGCTGGGATTTTGTTGTTCCAGAGCAGATTGTCCATAATTTTTTCATGACTAGGTAAATTCATTTACTTATTTATAGTATGTTTTAATTAAGTAATAAACAAGTCCAACTTTAAACTATCATTGTTTTACAAATATTACTTGCAATTGTAAATAAAGCTTATATTAATCTCTATCTAATAATTAAATGGTAATTAAGCTTTATAATTGTTTTTAGTTTAGTTGCTCATTAAATAACAAGAGTGTGAAAATAACAAGAAGGTAAAGGAACATTGTTTTACAATAAAAGAAAAAATAGCTTTATTGTACATTATATTTTAAACATAGTCCAAAAGCCTATATATTTATTAGATCAATATTTATTTAATTTAATTCATAAAAGCTTAATAATTGATAAATTATGTATATTACTTTTTGATGAAGTTTCTTTGAAAGTCAGTGTAGCTCTCTTGATAGAGAGAAAAGATAAAAACATTGACTGTTTGTTTATTTTATTAAAATATAACTCAATAATGAAACAAATTAACAGAACAATAGTAAAATTATTAAAGATTGTCCATTTAAAAAGTTGAAGAACTTATAATAATTATTTTTTATAGACAATTTATGTAATACTATGCCGAATGAATATATGTGTATATATATATATATATATATATATATATATATATATATATATATATATATATATATATATATATATATATATATACACACATACATATATATATATTACATACATATCTTTAGTGTTGGCTTCTTATAGCAGTAGTACGAATCCAATATGAAATACCATAGTTTATCCCATTCGTAATCATGTAAAGTTTGAATTATTAACATTACCATCATTTTCAGATAAAGGAATTCTACCTCCAGAATGCGAAGAAAGAGTGGACCTTTTATTATTTCTAGACAATATTTTTGACTCAATAAGTGGCAGTAAAACTAATAATTTTCTAGCCACACTCAAGTCGGTCCACAATAATACATGGACAGAAGCATTAAATATATTTAATTCCAAGAAATTTTTGTCAAGCAGTGGAAAAGTAGAATCTGTACCCACTGGGTCAAATTGAATGTAGACACCGAATGGAATTGAAACATTATTAAAAAAATTAAGGGTTGAGTACAATATAAACTCAGTGTGGTTGTGAAACCTAAATCAAGATCCTCTTGAAATTTATTTTAGTGCAGTAAGAACTCACGAGTGTCGAAACCACAACCCTACTTGTGATCAGTTTGTATTAATACTTGCAACACTTTTAATAAACAATTTAAAAAGTGTAACAACCTCAGATGAAAACTGTGAAAATGACCATTGCCAATCCTTATATGTTCAACTCATCAATGACAATAGAGAAACTATGTCGACTCGATTTTCAATCTATATTTAATTATGAACGGACACCTTTGGAGGTGAAAGAATCCGATCCTCGTTATTATACATATAGATTTTTTTATACATATATATATAGATTTTTTTTTCTTTTTCCTTAACTATGTGTATTAAGTTATAATTGACGTTGTATTCTTAGAATTGCAGTGTTGCTTTTAATTAGTGCATCATTTAGTATAAAATTGTGAATGTTTGTGTTATTTTAATATAAAAATATATGTACTGTTGGTGACCTAAGTAAATAAATAAATAAAAATAAATACCTCTTACCCCTGTAGTATTTGTGTGGATATTTTCTAAAAAAAAAACAAAAAATATATTTTTTTAAATCATACAGTCAATGTATGAGTTATTTAACTTCCAAAGAAGAAATCGAATATATACAATACTATCGACCCGCTCGCGGCTTCGCCCGCTTTAACTACCGAATTATTCATGTAATGTACTTATGTTTGCAAAGCACTTAAGATTACTAATGTGAAAATTATTTAAACCTTACCTAACCTAACCTTTCCAATTGTTTAAAAAACACACTTAAGCAAATGACACAAACAACAAAAAACTTAAACGAAAGAAATTATAAACAACAGACTACTTACTATTCTCTTACCCAAAAATACTTAAACGAAAGATGTAACCAACTATGTCGCGTTGAAATATATAATTATTGAATAACTCAAAAATACGTGCAATGGCAACTCCAAAATACGTGCAATCGCTTCTAAATTAACTTTGCTATAGAGCCAGGCGCAGAATTGAAGCATTCCCCCGTCCATCTCCGTAGTAGCTCCGTACGACACAGTATGGAATTGGAAGGATTATCAAATGCCATCTAGGCGGTCAACTCAATCAGGAGAGACCCTCGGTTTCCTGAGGGAGGCCCATCTTAAACGACCAAGGTTCAATGCAAGGCTCACGAATCGGATTTGGAGGAGGATAGAAAGTTCCTCGGAAGTAGTCTGACGTCTGACCTCGGGCGGTCGGGTGTGCCACGGAGTGCCGCTCCTTAGGTGCAGGTGGCCGCGAGACGACCATTGTGTACCTCCAGGCTTTCTATTTTTATGTTGCGATGATGCGTGGTGTTCCTCACTTAGTATGGCGCCTGCGTCACTCGACGGAGGATGAGGTTCTGGACCACTTGCAGGATTTCTCGTTGAGTGATAATCGCTAGGGCGTTGTGATGTCATCAGTGTATAGTTCGTAGAGAGCAGGGGATAAAATGCTGCCCTGGGGAACAACGGCAGCGATCGATTCGCTGCTAGACCTCGAACTCTCAACTCTTACGCAAAATGTTCTGTCACTGCTGGGGAGTGCCGGCTCTGAGCACTTAATGAAGTAGGCCCGGGTGCCAGGCGCGATCGAATACGCATGCTACGTCGAAGAAGACAACTGTTGCACTTTCACTTTCCTTTCAGTTGATCGCTGTTGCGGCATAGTGTAACCAGAGAGGTATACCCGCTCGCCAATTTCGATCGAATCGATGTGCTACTGGACAAGTGAGAGGGATAACTTCTCGAACAGCTTGGCGACCGCGTTAAGGAGGGTTATAGGTCGGTATCCCTCAGGCTGTGGGCTTTCCCAGCCTTGAGCAACATGATGAGCAGGCCTTCCTTCCATGCCCGGGGGTAAGAAGACAGGCGGGTGCGGCGGATCAATTTTTATAAGCAAAAGGTTGCGGGGCGCGGGGGGGACGCGTGGTGGACGGCGAGCCGTTACACAGCAAGAATTTTTTAGTACCGTATTTTTTTAAATCTGTGCTACTAATCTTCTAAAGTACTTATTAAAATGAAAAACAGTAAACAACATTTTGATCAATATTAAATGGTCAAAAGGGTTACCTTTTGATTAGTTATAATATACTTATTTATATACTGAAAGTAAGGGATAAATAAGGATGAGTCGATATAGCTTTTCTCTAAAACTATATGTAATTTTGAAATATTGTAAAGAGCAATATATTGTATATATTGTAAAGAGTTTATCTTTGTTTAACGTAGAAAATTAATAACTTATTTAAACGGATAAGGATTAATATCATTATGGACACACATCTCTCACAATAGGAAAATATATTTAAATTACCGTCTAATTTCCGTCTCCTCTACGCTTTGATTAGTAAGACTTAAACGATTTTTATTTGCATTTCTTTTTCTTCGACCTATATTTGAACGACTTTTTCATTGCAAAATTAAATTTAAAAAAAGAAATGTTTAAAAAGGTAAAGAAAATAATAAAAGAACAGAAGAAGAGTAAACAAAATAAACAACAGGATACTTAAACTAAAGAAATGACAAACAAAAGACTACCTACTATTCTCTTAATCCTAAAAAACTTACACGAAAGACTACCTATTAATAAAAAAAGATGAAACTAAATAATTATATCGCGCTGAAATAATACATTAAACTCTAATTATCCAATACGTACAGTCTCATTTAAATCTCCTTCGCTACTGAGGCAGGTGGGGAGGCGGGCGCGGCGGACGCGTTGCGGGGCGCGGGGGGACGCATGTCGCGTGGCGAGCCATTTCGCAGCAAGGATTTTTTGATATTGTAACAACTTCTAAAGTACTTATTAAAATGAAAAACAGTAAAGACAGTTTTGATCTCCATTAAATGGCCAACGTAACTAATATACTTATTTATATGCTTTATGAGTAAGGGATAAACGAAACATGAGCCAAACCTGTGGTTTATAGCCGGCGTGATGTGTCAACAATTAAATGCGTTTTTCTCTAAAACTATTCGTAATTTCTAATTAGTGTAAAGAGCAAATTTTATCTTCGTTTAACGTAGAAAATTAATAAAGTATTTAAAAGGATAAGGATAAGGATTGATACCATTATGGACAAACATCCCTCACAATAAAAAAATATATTCAAATTACTATTTTTACTGTATGTTATCCTTAGAAGATACGAATATGCTCTCCCTGACTTTTTTGTAGATCTTGTTAAGAGGAATAATACTAATAATAATAATAATAATAGAGAAATAATAATAATAATACAAGTACATTGTTTTCATGTGGGACTTACGATTAAAGCAGCGTATGCGTGAAAGTGTCTCAACGAGTAGGACTTTATACACATTTATCATATGGAAAGGAAATAATTTACCTAATGGTAAAAACCGCATCAAAATCCGTTAGGTGGTTCAGAAGAAGAAGACTTAGAAAGGCCAGACAGAGAAAAAAAGCGTTTCTATTTTATAATATTTATAGATAGAGAATTTAAGATCGACTTTGCACTCCCAGCAAAGAATTTATTAAATTAATTTCAAATATCCAAGATGTATTTAAGAAAAAAGTTAAAAAATAAATAAAAGAAAGAATTAAAACTGCGATATTTATATTAATTTTATTCAATGTGTTCTACATAAAAATAAATTAGTTGAGTATATAATTAATATCCATTGTTTGAATTATAATTATTAATTGTTGAAAAAATATTATTATGTGTATTGGCTGGGTGAAAGCAAATTGATAATAATAGTAATAAATACCAAATTTATATTTTTCACAATCCGTGCCGGTAGTACTATCTGTGGTGGTTTACTCTGAATAACTCTCTAATCTATGGTACTCTTATTTATGTGACAATTATAAAATTTCAAATTCAAAATATATTTTCAAATAGGGTATTTTTGTAATAGATTATGCTATTTTCCGTTGAGTTGAGCTCAACTTTTACAAAATTTTATATATATAATACAACAACCAAGTAAAAACTGGGTTAACAAAAATCTCTATCAATCGTTAAGCAGAAATGAAACAATTTTTTAAAATACACTTCTTGCATAGTTAATAATAAAATAATTTATGCGTGTAATTTCAATAAGTATTTTTTTTTAAATATCTATGTATATGTGTTATATATATTTGTAATATTAAATTATACTGAGACTAAACTTTTACTGTATATATACATATATATGTAACTCTCCCTTAATGTCTGTCGGCATTTTTATATTTTTTATTTAAAAATATAACACCACATAAAAATCATCTTCATGGATCTGTGCACACAACAGGGTAGGCAGAGGGAACCTAGTGTTAAGAGACTCTGTTTTCCACTTTCTGCTGAATTCTGAAGGCATTGTGTGTTGAGTGGCGGAATTCAACACAACCAGTCAGTTTTACAGTCATACTTTGTGCCCCTGCGCCACAACTGGCTTTGTTAAAATCAAATTATAGTTAAGACTAGCGGCCCGCTCGCGGCTTCGCCCGCTTAAACCACAGAATTATTTGCTTAATACACTAAAATTATGTTCGTGTTTTAATATACCTATAATGTATGTTTGCAACGCAGTCGCATTTTCGTACCACCCATAAGAGAGATGCAACTGTCAATATATTAATTTTTTTAAACTTTTGCCTTAAGGAGTCTTTAGGACCTAAGTTATAGTTATAGATATATAGTTATAGTTATAGTAATATCGCTACTTACAATAAAATCCTAACTCATCGGTGTCTGTACGTGGAAGATATATTAGAAAAATTATTATTACGGACATTTAACAATGTAATAGAACTTGGTCAATTTGTCTGTTTATCTGTGCGTTCAGGATAATCTCAGAAAGGGCTTAACCGATTTAAGTAACTTAACCTAACTTTGTGCCCCTGCGCCGCGATGGCCTTTAATATTAATACAGAATGGAAGCGTCAGCGCTCCTTTTACGGGGGCAATATATAGGATAAAATATTTTAAGCCCATACCTAAAGAAATTAATCAAGATACCTCAACAGTTTAGACGTAGACTTTTTTTTTCATTTCACGATCGATGTTTATCCATACCTGTATTTCGTGTGCCGCAGTTACGCATAGATACCAATAACGTTAACACATACTATTACAAAAGTATTACTAAAGGTTAAGCAACTTTGAACTTTGTCGCCAATACCTACGACTCGATTTAGGAATGAGGCGTATGCGGCGGTTTCCCTTTGATAGGCTTAGGCCTGTTTGCGTGTTTAATGACAAATAGCGTTTTATTTTAATATCAACGATAATATATAATTTATTTTGTATGAAAAATAACTTTTTCACTTTTAGGATTTTTTTTTATTGTATTAGGCTTTTATAGAGTGATTAACTATGGTTTCATTTAAAGTGGTGCTGACAAAAACACAAATTGAGCATATTTAATATTTATAGTGATTTTTTAGTGAATAGAACTAATAGTTATTACAATACTTGCGAAGAAAGCATATTTTAGACATTTTTTAAATTCTTATACCTTTTGAAAAACTACCAATATTCTTATCGTTAATAAAATATTTTTTTCAAATTAAAAAATTGTCTAAGTTTTTCATCTTAATGGCACGAAAATATTTAAAATGTTCAAAAATAAAAGTTCAAAAATGTTGATTAAAAATAATTATACTGCAGGAGGATACCGTCATATGTACTGTTTTTTTATGATATAATGTAGAATAATATATTCTATAGAGAAATCACACATTCCTCTTCACATTTTTTACTCTTTAACTATACGTTAATATATATTTAGAGGTTACTCTGTACTAAGATGGCAGCTCTGTTCCCGCATTTACGTCCCACATATATAGAAATATAAATCATTGGAAAGAAAAGCGGAAACGCAATTTTATTGCATTTTTTCTTTTTTTCATATTTGAAACGTATTAATAAATTTACATACAATTCATTTGTTTCGAATATAACATTAAGATTGATTCATAAAATAAATTTGATATTTCCCTAACATGATTATTTCATGTATTTTTTTACATACAAAGTTTTGATTAAGTTCTCTTGAGAAATATATCTACAATTAGGAGACTGCCGTACTACAATATGTCAACTGTCAAATATAGTACTTCAATGTGACAGCTGTCAGTGTCAAGTTGCCAACATTTGGCTCGCGCCTTCTCATTGGATATAAGAGTTACTGATTTAAGCCAGAAGGTTTGGCAGTTGTATTCGATGTGATTTGTTATTAGGTTGTTACTAGCTCATTGTTAGCAAGTTATAAAGTAATTTAACTAATAAATATTGTGAATTGATTAAAGGTGCTGCTATATTTAACACTGAGTAAATACCTATATAAGTTGTCAAATGTTATTGGTGTTTTATGTAATTATCTAGTCATTTAAACTGTTGAGTTGTTTTCCTTTTTTTATATTTCACTTCTGAAACCTAAGTTCAGAAGTGGGATACTTATCTAAGCCCATTAGGCCAGATCCTTGTACTTTATAATTTTGTCATTCTTGTGGTGCAAATAAAATACCAGTTTCATGACTTCTTTTATTTTAAATTATTTAATGCTTATAGAGAAATACAGTGTTAAATATGGGTAATGCAATAAGTAAATCACAAAACAAATCACGTCGACACGATGGTCGCGGGTGGCGAGATAGGTCAACATCATTACAAAGCTATGTTATAGGTCCCGAGTGCTAAAAGGTACCTTAGGCGCTCCCGCTGTCGCCATCATAGTGCTGTTGCGAGACATTCATGTCGCCGCCGTACTGCGAAGGCGTTCCCGCTCCCATGATGTGTGACGCGTCTGCGAGCCTCTGCTCGTGGGGCGCGACACGTCTCTTCGCGTGTCTACGAGCCTATGCTCGTGGTGTGCGACGCGTCTGCGAGCCTCTGCTCGTGGGGCGCGACACGTCTCTGTGCGTGTCTACGAGCCTCTGCTCGTGGTGTGCGACGCGTCTGCGAGCCTCTGCTCGTGGTGCTCGACGCGTCTGCGAGCCTCTACTCGTGGTGCGCGACGCGTCTGCGAGCCTCTGCTCGTGGTGCTCGACGCGTGTACGAGCCTCTGCTCATGTGGTGCGGCACGTCTCTGCGCGTGTCTGCGGGCCTCTGCGAGCAATGCGAGTGGCGTCTCTGTCAGTGTCTGCGAGCCTCACGCGAAGTATCTCTGCTCGCATTGGTGTGATGTGGTTGAACTGCCGCCGTACAACCACTGCTGCGAGGCGATTGTGCCTCGTGACGAAGCTACTTCAAGTCAAGAATAATTCTACCAGGGAGTATCCCAATAGCCATATTCTTTAAATACTGTTTGCTATTTACTTTTATCTTTTTGGGACCGTTGTGGTCGGTTAGTGACGTCTGATTGAGCTGAGTCACTATCATTATGCATTGTGGTACAGTCCATAGTAGATCGGGGTCACCAATGTAGTGTTGATGATGGGAGATTAAAAGTCTACTTACAGTTTACACTAAGTATATTTAATACCACTTTAAAGTTCATATAGTTTGAAAACAAATAGTTAATCACGACACAGTTTATATAAAAGTCAACCACAAACATATATAAAAGAGAACAAAGTAAACAATTGAATGGAAAGCGCATGGAGTGGCAAGCATCGACTGTTAGAATTAAATATGCCGGGCTATGGGCTAGACTATACTAACTAAATATTACAGCATCTTACCGGTTCAGTCGATGACAGTGAGCGCTTTGATATAAATAAACTAAATACATATACTTACTACAAAATATGTAAACAATATTAAATGTATGTTTGTATGTAAATGATAAATAAATAAATTACAATATCGAAATACGTAAATGACACATTAAACAACCTATAAATATAAATAACATTTCCCTACAGAACTTAAAGTTCAAGTAAGAATTTGGGTGAAGTTTTTGGTTACTTTATCTCTGTGGCAAAAGATTTTTTATGAGGTTCTTATTTGTGTGAGGAGTGACAGAATAGGTAGTCAGTTGACGTGATTAATTAACACCTTGTTTCTTGTACAGATCATAATTACAACAATTTGATGATATCGCTGGAGTCTCAGATGCACCCAGTGGCGCTGCTTCGAGTGCATGAGTGAAGACAGCAATCAAAGTTCCTTACTGATTAACTCTCCAGCAGAGAAGTCTTCAGCGCTGCCGATGATGGCGCATGGTCAGGGAAGTACTAGCAGCGCTAATAACTGAAATGATGTTTATCACGTGTCTCTGTGTGCCTTATGGGTGACGCGCATTCCTGGTTAAATGAGTGGATTATAAATGACCGTACGTGATCGAGTTTTTGCTGAGAATTTGAGCCATTATTTCCACTGAAGTTAGATTGTGCTAACATTTTGTTTGACGCGATGGAAGCTAATTCTAACAAATTTCGTTGTTATGCTGAGCTGAGTGCGCTGGTAGGATCATATTGCGACTTAAAATAGTGAAAGGATTAAGTTATGAGTTAAGAGTACTAATAATTATACGTAGTATCACAGACCCACCGGTTAGAACGGCGGCTGCAAACGCCAATCTGACTTGTGATGATCTGGTTTCAGTTTCATCAATATACTAGCTCAGCCCGCAGCCCACCTTTAATACTTTTATTATGCTGCATTTGCTAACAGATTAATACATTCAATCATACATACATGGCTGTATGATAGGACGTCGTCAACGGCAAGGGTGCCCCCAGTATAGAGATATTCAAGTCTAAGTTGCTGTAAACAGCGTTGAATTATTTTAATTTTACATTTTCTCGAAAAGTATACGTCCAAATTACATGCTATAAAAACGAACCGATTATCTTCATTAAATTTCTTTGATGATTAAATAACTTTCGCTTGTAAGTGTCAATATACATGTGAATTAAAAATCGATGAAATATCACCTTACAATTTTTAAATATTTATGTTACAAAATGACTTATGTCACTTATTTATAAGAGATAGATAGATACATGGCGTCGCGGAGTTTATTTTAGATCTAATAAAATTGAATATATTTGCCATACAACGTACTGACGTATAGTAAGCCATATGTGCAGCGCACGCGCTTAAAGCAATCCTATGACGTTCCTTAATATGGTTATTTCTTATTTAACTAAGACATACACTGTAATGTTATGTAGCACTTTTAAAGAATGCATCTTTCATACAAAACAGACCAGTAGATCCAGAGATTTTAGCGTTTAAACACACAGACAGACTCTTCCGTTTTATTATATTAGTATAGATGTAAAGCCTGCCCGCAATTAGCAAGAAATTCCTAATTTTAACGTCCACTACAGAATTATCTCAAATCAAGACGCTTTAATTTACATAAAGTTACATTAATGTACAAAGAAACCTAAAAATTATTCAGTCTCTCAGCAAATTACAAATAGTAACAGTATAACTTTTGTAAGAAGAATAGGTCCGGTTCTCAAAATACCCATAATGTTTATTTATGTAACGAACGGTCTACTCTTGCATCTAGGGATAATGATTTAACTACAACTGTGATACAGGCTATTCCTATGGATGTTTTAAGTAATAGTGTTGCTTTGAATGTTTCTTTTCTAAATTCTAAACTAAACTAATTTCTTGAATATTTATCTTAAAAGGAATAAGAGATACCGTCACTAAGTTAGAGATTTTCGTTACCTTAACTATTGAATTTGACGAAATCTCAATTGAGGCCGACTTTGTAGTTGTTACGGGATCTTGCATAATTGTTTCAATTATAGTAGGTACAGACAGGTCTTAACCGAGATGGTATAATGTACATATGGTCAAAGAATAAACAATATCTAAGAAGATCTATTTAAATGATCTATTTAACAGGAACAAACAAACTTAACAAAAGAAAATTTTCCATAATACTTCAATAATTTTTATTTTGTCAACAGATATTGAATATTTAGGTTGAATTATAAATAGAGATCAGGTGAGGCTGAGTCTCTACAAGGCTGAGGAAATTAATTATTGAATGGTTCATATTGTAGAACCACTTGAGGTACCATGGCATGGGGAACAGTGACTGGAAATTTGTAATGCACTTTTTAGATGACAAGTGTATGTGTCCATAAAACTTCAATAATTTTTATTTTGTCAACAGAAACTGAATATTTAGGTTGAATTATAAAGAGAGGTCAGGTGAGGCCGAGTCTCTATAAGGCTGATTCAATTAATTATTGAATGGTTCATATGGTAGAACCACTTGAAGTACCATGGCATGAGGAACAGTGACCGGAAGCTTGTACTGCACTTTTGATGATGACAACTGATTTTGCCAGTATTCTACTAATTCCTGCTTTGTTGTTTAGCTCACTTTCTTTCTAAATCATTGCATCTTTACATACATACAGACCGACATTTTATTTTTCACTTCCTCCAATAATTCCTGTTTCTAATTTAATTTTTATCATTATTTGACAACAAAGGCGGGGCTTAGTTTTATAATAATGGTGTAAGGTGACAGTTTGTTTAATGAGTTCGATTGGACGTTTGGTCCCATTGGACAAATTTTGTGGATATTGGACGCATGGTCTGATAAACACATGGTGTATAATAGACGCTTGGTCTGAAAAGGCGCTTGGCCTTAGAAAATATCTTGATGGGCGCATGGTCCTGAAAGATTGAAAAGAGCGCTTGGCTCTAAATGACGCTTGGTCAATGTGGTGGACGTTTGGTCCTTGCAGACAGAAGGGACGCCTTCTGACTGTTCTGTTCACAGGTTCCAGAGTTTGGTGCACTGGACTGTAGATACTTGGATAAGAAGATTTTACAGGGTTAAAAATGAGAGCTCTCAAAACTTTTTTATTTTTATTTACTTTTTATATTTCTTTTTACAGAATTTTTGATTGTCTGTTTGCTTATGTATTAACATTTATAAAATTCTAGATGATGTAGACAGTGAATGTGGTACTTCTGAAGAATTTTCATCAATGCAGCCACGAAATGACGCTAAAGAGTTGGAGTCTTATCGAGATGCACCAGCATCAGCAGCAGATAATAATTCAGCTACGTCGGGGACGACGCAGGGTCAGAAATGGCCGAATTAGGAGACTGCCGTACTACAATATGTCAACTGTCAAATATAGTACTTCAATGTGACAGCTGTCAGTGTCAAGTTGCCAACATTTGGCTCGCGCCTTCTCATTGGATATAAGAGTTACTGATTTAAGCCAGAAGGTTTGGCAGTTGTATTCGATGTGATTTGTTATTAGGTTGTTACTAGCTCATTGTTAGCAAGTTATAAAGTAATTTAACTAATAAATATTGTGAATTGATTAAAGGTGCTGCTATATTTAACACTGAGTAAATACCTATATAAGTTGTCAAATGTTATTGGTGTTTTATGTAATTATCTAGTCATTTAAACTGTTGAGTTGTTTTCCTTTTTTTATATTTCACTTCTGAAACCTAAGTCTACTATAAATTAATATATAACGTCCCTACATGCCAATGATTAAAACGTATTGACATCACCACGTGATCCATCTATTATAATCACAACATAAAATTTTATAAAATACAGCAACCAGCTCGCGGCTTCACCCGCTTAAATTTGTGAATTATTTGTTTGTTTCGGTACAGGGAATTACGTTCCTGTTTTAATAAATAATGTATGCTTGCAGTGCACTTATGATTTCTAATGTGAAAATTATTAAAACCATGGCATTTTCGATTTTCATTAAACAAATTATTATTGGAGCAATTAACAAAGTAACAGAATCAGCAACAATAATATTTATAAATTTTGTCGGTTTCTTGGTTTTTCTGTTAGTCGACGCTTATCTCAGAAACGACTTAAGCGATTTAAAGAGCGAAGACGTGAGCGCGGTGCGGGAGCGGTACAATCGGCTTAATTGTTTTTATTGTAATATTCGTCATGTATGAATGGTGTAATGATTAAATAACTGACCTTTATAACTATTTATTTATATCTTCATAGAGAAATTATAGCTTTGTTGGGCACTCCTAATTTTTAAGAAAATAAATTTGATCAAAATACATTTAATTATTTTAAGATAATAATTAAAGTAACATATAAAATCTTATATATTATGTTGTAATTATTACAACGCATGCAAGGAAAAATCATTTTATAAAGTTGTTTAATTCTATTAGAATTATAAAACTTACTAAAAAATATTAAATATATTAAATATATAGATATCACATTAGTGTCGATACTTTACTGGTAATAATAATTGAATACTTTACTGGTAAAAATATAATAAATCCATACATCCATACATCCACACATCCACACATCCATACATCCATACATCCGTACATCCATAGATCCATACATTCATACATCCATACATCCATACACCCATACATCCATACTTACCTACCTACCTACCTACCCACCCACCTACCTACCTACCTACCTACCTACCCACCTAACTACCTACCTACCTACCTACCCACTTAAACCTACCCACCTACATACCTACCTACCTACCCACCTACCTAACTACCTACCTACCTACCTACCTACCTCCCTACCTACCCACCTACCTACCCACCTACCTACCCACCTACCTACCCACCTACCTACCTACCTACTTAAAATATAAAATAGATAGCGTTTCTAGTATCGAGTTCTACTATCTAAAATATAAGCTTCTTGGAAACTTAAATATTTATATCTTTTGATAGAGTGAAGCTATTACAATGAAATAAACACTAAATGTTACTTTGATTTACTGGTAATTTTTACGTATAAAACTTGCTTAAATATATTGTGTACTTTTGACGTGATGTCACATGTTCACATAAACAGGAAAACAGACAAACAGACAAACAGTCAAAAATTCCAAAAATGTTGGAAATGGATTCTGTTAGTTATCCTTTAACACCCTAGCTAAATTTTTTTAAATAATTTCAATGTACAGAAACGACTTTTCTACAGATTTATTATAAGTATAGATTGGGGTGACACCACTTACCTAACATTAACCATAATTTGATTTAAAATTAATATTTACTTATTTGTTGTAGATGCATCCTTTATTTCATAGATTTCCAAATCCAGATAAAGAATTTGATACAACAATTAATTGTATAAAATTGGTGGTTATATATTGTCATTACAAAATGAACATATATATAGGTTTCAACGGTTTGATATAAGACATTTTTGCAGAAATAACAGACTTAGCAATATTGCTGTACCAAATCTAAATACTCCAGGTTTTGTTATTTTCTAGCAAATTGGATTTCATTATTATAGTTATGATTGAAATATAATAAATATCAAATCAGCTTGACATTGTATCTCTGTATGTACGTAAACCGCAGGGTAAGCAGAGGGAATGGGAAAGAAATAAGAAAACCAGCCAACTCTAACATTTCATATATTTATTCAATATAATAACTGTATACAATATTTGTAAAATATAGACAGTGTAGTAAATCAAAATTTAGGCGCAACCGGTTACATGAGTTATAGGAATGTTATCATAATTTGATACATTTTAGCCTCAATAGAGACAATTTCCAATTAATATACAAGGATGCCATGGAACCTCATAACTGGAAAACGGATATCTGGAATAAAAAAAGTATCCGTAGTCGAATCCAATATAATTGGATATGGGCAAAGTCTAAATAAGACATGTGAGGTGATTTTGCTTGCCCGAGCCGACACACTACGGAGTAGCGAAAAGTACGAAGAACTTTCGGTACAAGAATGAAAGATAAACAACAAATATTACAAACTGTCAAGGTTCGATTCTTACTATATACAGTCAATAGATTCTTCGCAAAATAACCTAATATCTGTAACTATTCAAAATAATTATTCAAAACTAACGGACAATCTCATAGCAGGGACAATACACGTATCTACGAGTAAATAATGAACGTATGTAACGGCTGCTACACACGTACCGATATATCTTAGCGACAAATGTGTGAAAACCAGTTTGATTGCTTTATCGGTCGTGTGTATGATGAATGGTTGCAGTTTACCTTTCATCAGCGGCAGCTCTGATCTTTATTAAATAAATCTGTCTCCATTGCGTTTGCACAATTTATCGAAGCTTGTGGATGGCGATCGTTCGATTCCTATTTTTAAATCATCTTCTGTTCGTAAAATTAGCTTACACTGTAGGGTAGGCAGAGGGAACCTAATATTAAAACACTGCGTTCACTCCATTTTCCACCGAAATTTTGGAGGTATTGCGTGTTGGAACTTAACACTGCGCTTTGCCTCGAAAACAGAGTGAAGAAATGAAAATATTAAATATTTCATTCCTCGATGGAATCGAACTCACAATTTATCGCGTTCACAGAGTCACTTTTTGTGCCCCTGGGCTAGGAATGGCCTATGTTTTAGTTCTCTAGTAATATTGAAATTATTAAACTCAGTTTTTTTTTCTCATCCATAATACTGCGTAGTGTGCGGGGCCAATAACAATTGAACAATATTATTGTAATGACAATAATATTAAATGTGTGCGGCTAGCACTTGTACGTGTGTGTGCGAGTGCGTGTGTGTGTAGCAGACATAAGTTGTCAGATTGACAATTAAATTGTCAAATCAAATATTTACTTCAAGTTATAAACGAGTTTTTACAACATTTGAAATGAAAGAAACATATTTTGTAATAATTATGTACGATAGATATACATAGATAGTTTATAGTACTCTTAAAATTAATAATTTATGACACATTCGAGTATGTTACACTTAATTATGAGTATATGACTTACTTATATCCTATACTTCAATTTACAAAAAAAAAATGTTTTTCATTAACAAGGAGTTCATTAAAAATAATTCATTTAACATTTATTATTATGTATTAAAACAATAAAACATTGTCAAAGACAAAAAAACAATCATAAAAAGAACAATTAATATGAGATTTCAATTTAATAATATTTGTAGTGGAAACTTAATTTATACACCCCAAAAATACCCTTTCAAAATAAGAAATATATAATACTAAAAACAAACTTTCTTTGATAACAATATTTAGGTTGTTTTGTGTTATAAGGAAAAAAAATATGTATGTTGACTTTTATTTATTTCTCAGTTTCATGCTGTATAGGGTAGGCAGAAGGAACCTAATATTAAGATACTTTGTTCATCACATTCCGCCGAATTCTGAAGGCATTGGGTGTTAAGTGGCAGAATTCAACGCTGCACTTTGACCAGACAACACCAGACGCTTGGACTCCAGTGGGGATTGAACCAACAACCAGTTGTGTTTACAGTCTAACACTTGTGCCGCTACACCACGACTGACTTCATGTATGTATGATGATAATTTTTCATAACTGATATCTATGTATGATGCATAATCTATAAAGTCTATTGTTATTGTCTCGTTTTGTAGAAACATAATTTCATTTTAATTAATATAATAATCGTAAAATATTTAAAAATTATACAAAATATTTTACCCTGTTACATAGAAACGAACTAAAAAACATCCAATCAATGTTTTTTTAGTATCATGTAGTATTGCACATAGCACAGGGTGCCCACTTCATGTGCAAGTACACAGGGCTTTATATTCCTCATACCCAAAGAAGTCATATTTAATATGTCATATTTAATATCTTAACAAACTACAGTTTTTCTTTTACATATGTGAATGTACTACGTAGCTGCAGTGCACATCCTTTTATTGTGTGATTCTTAAATTTTGTTACAGTTATGTAAATGGTGAACCAGATTCTTATGGATATTAATGTTACTGTTGGTGTTTGCACATTGAGTCAAATATTTGATACTTCAACATAAAGGTATATAGTAACTGACAAAAGTCAATACAAATATTAATTTCACTTTGTAATTTCATAAAAAATATATATATATTTCTTTTCACGTTAAGGTAATAATTACTTATAAAGTATATCACTTGAATTTCAGAATCTTTTGCGCCCTCAACACTCAGTCACAGGCGGTCAGGCGGCGGCGGGCGCGGGCGCGGGCGCGGGCGCGGGCGCGTGCGCGGGCGCGTGCGCGGGGTCGGAAGCGGGCTGCAGCGGCGGCGGCAGCGCGCGCTCTAGGCGCTGCCAGAAGCGCGGGTCGTCCCAGCGCAGGTAGGTGACGCTGGCGATGTACGCGCGCAGGTGCGCGTCGGCGGCGGCGGCGCGCGCCGGCTCGAGGCCCGGCAGCAGCACCAGCAGCAGGCGCGGGCGCCGCTCCGCCAGCGCCGCGCCGTACGCCTCGCGCAGCTCCGCGCGCGCCCACGACGAGGCCAGGAAGTGCTCCGACAGCAGCACCAGCGTGCGCCGCGAGCGCCGCACCGAGGCCGCGATCTGCGCCGGGATGAGTTCGCCCGGCGTCCAGTCGCGCTCGTGCAGCAGCGCGCGCCGCCCGCCGCGCTCCAGGCGCGCCGCCAGCGCCGCCGCCGCCGCCGCGTCGCCCTGCGCGTACGACACGAACACGTCGCGGTCGCAGTGCGCGTCGGGCGCGCGCTCGCCGCGCAGCAGCCAGCGCACGCACAGGCCGCGCTCGAACAGGAAGCGCTTGACGCGGCGGCGCGCGGCGCGGCGGCCGAGCGCGGCGGCGGCGGCGGCGCTGGCGGCGCACAGCAGCAGCCCGGCGAGCGCGAGCGGCCACAGCGGCGGCGCGCAGGAGGCGAGCAGGCGCGCGGCGGCGGCGCGCAGGGGCTCCCCGGCGGCGCAGCGCGGCCGGTCGGGGGCGTCCCGCGCGGCCAGCAGGCGCAGCGCGGGCAGCGCGGCGCAGTCGCAGCGCAGGGGGTTCCCGGCGAGGCGCAGCTCGAGGCGGGGCGCGGCCGCCAGCGCGCTCGCCGTCTCCACGTCTATGTCCGCTATCTGGTTGTCAGTCAGGTCGAGTATCTGGAAATATATGTTGCGTTTTACTAATTTTCTTTTTGTTGACTTCTTTAACTCTCCGGTTCCTTATTTAGATATGTTTCGTAATAGTATATGTGTCGATAATATTGCGACGTTGCTGCTTTACAAACAACGTTTTATTTTAAAACGATAATTTGATTATTTATTTTGTTTGAAAAAAAAATTTTTCGTTTTTGGGTTTTTTTGATGTTTTCTTCATGATAGTTTTCTTTAAAAAAAATAAAAACTCAAAAATTAAAATTACTTAAAATACCGATAACTACTGAATGAAATTAAATGAATTTTAGCATGGTAACAGTTCAAAGCCTAATGCAACTTATAGAATAGTTTTTATCATGGAGTACCAAAAAATTTTACGTGGGTTCGATCGACCGACTGGTTGTGGGTTCGATCCCTACTCGAGGAGATGAAATATTTACTTAAATTTATATTGACATTTCTTGGCTCTGGTGTCGAGGTTAAGCACGGCGTTATGTTCTGCCACTCGACACGCAATGCCTCCAGAATTCGGCAGAAAGTGGGGAACGGAGTGTCTTAACTAGGTACCCTCTGCCTAACCTGCTGTGTGCGGGATACAGCGTGAAGCTGATTAAAATAAAGCTAATACTAAATATTTGAGAGCAGTTTGCCAAAATACAAGCAAAAAAAGTATTTAAATCGGTTAGACCGTTTCTGATATTATCGTGAAGAAACGCACAGACAAGCAGACACACTGACCAAGTTCTATTAATTGTAATCTGTTAATTGTAATATCTTCCATGTACAGACACCGATGGGTTAGGATTTTATTGTAAGTATTATAAGTCGTGGTTTTATTTCGAACATTCAATTGAAGATTCTTATGGGAGGTACGAAAATGCGACCTAAGGTTTTAATAGCTTTCTAAAAATCTTAATTGCGTTGCAAACATTATAGGTATATCAACATAAGAACAAAATTCAGTGTGTTAAGTAAATAATTCTGTAGTTTATGCGGGCGAAGCCGCGAGTGAGTCGCTAGTATATAAATATATATGTTATTGCAGTTCTGTGTCGTTTCTTGGGTGTAAAATAAAGAGTAATGATGACCTCCAGCTGCGGCGTGACGTCTGCGGCGGCGAGGCGCGTGACGTTGTTGCGCGCCAGCAGCAGCGCACGCGGCGGCGGCAGCGCCGGAGCGCGCGGCAGCGCCCGCAGCGCGCCGCCCGCGCAGCGCAGCTCCGACAGCTCGTTGGCGGCGCACGCGCACGCGCGCGGGCAGCCGCCGCCCGCCGGCACGGCGCACAGCAGCGTGCGCGGGTCGCGCGCCGCCAGCGCGCCGCCGCCCGCGCAGCGCGCCGTGCGCAGCGCCGCGGCGTGCAGCGGCGCGTCGCGCAGCGCGCGCGCGTACCAGTACTCGCCGCAGTCGCAGCGCAGGCGCGCGTCCAGCAGCAGCGCGACGGGCGCGTGCGGCGGCGCGGCCAGCGCGGCGTCGTAGTCGGCGCGCGCGTAGTGCACGGTGCGCAGCGGGTTGCGGCGCAGGTCGACGGTGGCGGGCAGGGACGCGCGCCCACTGCAGGTCGGCGGCGTCGAGCGCCGCCACGCCGTTGTCGCGCAGGTCCAGCTCCCGCAGTGCGCGCAGGGAGCGCCAGTCGCGGCACACGCGCGTTGCGCCGGTGCGCGCCAGGCTCAGGCGCCGCAGCTCGCGCGCGCTCCACAGCGGGGACTGACCTGCGGGCGATGACACTACTGTTGAACATCTTGTCCTTTTCTATAGGCCTAGCGAAACCGAACGAAACTGTGTATTGAGATGTGAGTGAATTATTTAAGGATCATTAGCTGACCGTTGGCCTGCACACTCGCGCTGCCGCCGCAGAGGTCGCCGAGGGGGTTGCGGGCGAGCACGAGGTCGGCGAGGCGCGGCAGAGCGGCCGCCACCTCCACGGCCGCGCGCTGCAGACGGTTATTGGACAGGTTTAATTCCTGGAGCTGCTTCGCCAAGGTAATCATCTCACTGTCAACAAAATAATAAAAGTTATTAGTAATTAAAAACTAGCGACCGACTCGCGACTTCGCCCGCATTACACCTAATAATAATAAATTTATTAAATTGTATAAAATTATTATTTAATTACCATGAAATTGATTATGTAATAATATATACATTCAATAATTTTCATAATTTTGAGAAAATGCAAACAGTGGCTCCTTGCGATTGGTAAAAGCGAAATCGGCGGCCAGGTCGCCCCTGTGGGACCCGAGCCTAAACTTGTAAAGCCGAGCGTTGAGTTATTTTAATTTTACATTTTCCTGAAATGTATATATCCAAATTACATGCTATAAAAGCCAAAGCTTATCTTCAAAGAAAATCTTTGGCTTTTATGATATGGATGAAATAATTTTTGTTCGTATATTTCAATATCTTTGTAAAATAAAAACATTGAAATATCACTTTGTAATTCTCAATTATTTGCAGGATGGAGCTATAAATAGCTGCGTGGAATGTAAGAGGAGGGATGCAGAAGATATTAGATATGATGAATGATAGAGATTTGGATGTCATTTGTCAAAGTGTGGTAAAAGAAAAAGAAACTTTAGCAAAAAGCAAGACGAATGGCAGGAGGATGTTTGCACTTCGCAAGACGAATGGTAGGTGGATGAAGTACAAGATGCTATTACGGGAATAAAGAAGGCATGGCAGGATTATAAAGCCTCAGGTTTACCTGGATAAAAAGAAGAACAACTCCAGGGAAAACCACGAAGCTTTTCTGGCGAGAACTTAGCCTTTCTCGAAGTTGCTCGCTAACCTGTAAAGGGGTGCTTTAGGAGGACGGTGAAATTCTAAAAAAACAACCACACGTTTTGCAGAGATGGAATTTTACAAGGAGATGTATGAATGTGATGACGCCTCAGTTTCAAGCAACAGCGAAATGCTGAGTCTTGATATAGCTGATGGCGAAATCAGTACAAAAAAGAAGTTGAGAGTGCAGTACGTAGTCTGAGATATGGTAAGCCAGTGGGAGCAGTTGGACTTACTGCCGAGATGATCGAATATCCACGATGATCAAATAGCCACGCATCTTAGACTTGTTCTGAATTTTGTGCAATTTATGCTGGAAGTCAGGGGAGGTCCCAGGCGGTTGGGGAGGTTTAGTCATTGCGCCATAGGCTATCAGTTTGATAAGCTTAGGTAGTAAAGTTTATGCAAAAATTTAAGCGAGAACAATGCAAGAGAGATCTGAAAAGCGGTTGTGGGAGGCCCAAAGAGGCTTTACATTTGGGATGTATGGATCAGATATTTTCCCTCTGCATCATAAACACGAAACAGCACGTCGAACGAATAAGTGATGAAAGAATTTCTCTTTCTCTCTTACTTCCCCCTCTAGGGATAAAAGCGTAAAGCGTGAAACTAAGTTAAGTTATATAGCCTATAGCACCCCTGAGGACTGTATTTATTGGTTGATAACTAAGGGAAGTACATAGCGGCGTGTGATAAGATGATAAATAAGATTTTACACGCCACTTTGACACCCAAAAGAAAGATATGATCGAGCTTGATAATGTAGGATCCAATAGATAAAAAAATAAGAATTTCCTTTAATATTTGTGTTAGTCGTTCCAGTACGACAATCCCACAGATAAAACATATATATTTTTATTTTTTTACAAGAGAAGTTTGTTCGCTCGTATCGCATACTCACCCGGGCAGCACCTCCAGGTTGTTATCGGAGAGATCCAGCGATAGCAGCGCCGGCGCGTCCTCCAGCCACCGCGTCGGCAGCTCCGACAGCGCACAGCGCTTCACCGCCAGCGCGCGCAGCTCCGCGCAGCCCGCCAGCCAGTGCGGGCCGGGCGCCGCCGCGCGCTCCACCGCCAGCCGCCGCAGCGCGCCGCACGCGCCCGCCAGCACCACGTGCTGCGCGTCCGCCAGCGACAGGTTAGCCAGCGCGGGGCCCAGCACCAGCTCCGTGAGCGGCGCCTCCACCGTGGCGTCCGCCAGCGCCGGCGACGCCGACAGGTCCAGCGCGCGCAGCTCGGCGTCGCGCACGGTGAGGCGGCGCAGAGCGGGCGCGCGCGCCAGCGCCGCGGCCGGCAGACCCGCGGCCAGGCCGGCGCGCTGCAGCGAGAGCGCGTGCAGGCCGGTCGGCAGCAGCATGACGGCGGCGGGCGACAGCGCCACGTCGGCGAGGCGCAGGTCGCGCAGCGCGGGCAGCGCCTGCAGCAGGCCGTCGGGGGGCGCGAGCGGCGCGGCGCCGGCCAGCACCAGCGCGCCCACGCGCAGGCCGCGCAGGTGGTCGGCGCGCAGGGCGGGCGCGGGCGGCGTCTGGGCCAGCTCCAGCGTGGCCGCGGGGGTGACGTTGAGCGCGCGGAGTGCCTCGGCGTAGGGGACGGAGGGAGGCGGACAAGCCGTCAGCTTCACCAGCGGAACCTCCACTGCCGTCCTGAAGCGCGGCATCTCCTCATCCTCGAGGGTTATGTTTGCGGGGCAGGTGATGTGTAAATACTTTGCCTTGTATGAGATGGTCATTCGTTCTCCTTAAATATTTTTAGTAATTATTAGTTTCACCTGTATTTGTAACCTACATATCTATGATGAAAAACTCGTTCTATTAGTATTAATATAGATTAAAAACAAACATTATAATTATATAAATTAATGGTGACCCTTGTGCAATCACATCCGCTTCAAATATACGAATATTTATTTAAGTAAAGAAAAATCGGCCAGGCGTGAATCGGCCTCGCCCACCATGGGTTCTGTACCAATTTCAGGATTGTGATTTCGAAATATCTTATAGGTTATGATGATACGGCGAATAAAATTAACAAACTTAAATTTGGGGGCATATGCACTTATTTTGTATGAAACTCATCGGCCCACTCGTGGCTTCGCCGCATATTAAAGAAGCTAAATGAAAGCTAAAGATTCATTAAATCCAGTAAAACAGTTGAGTAAAATTACTGTTATTGTAATTAGAACATTTGTTGAAGTACCTACTTTAAATTGATATAACTTTTTTATTTATGAACGTATTATAATAAGACAAAATCTATATGTTAACAGAAGCTTGCCAGAATCCAAAAGTGAAAACTGTATTTAAATTGGTTAAGCTGATTCTGAGATTAGCGTGAACAATAGCTAAACAAACAGACAAACTTTTAAAATTCGCTGTTTTAGTTCTATTATGTGAATAAAGGTCACCAATAACACTTTTTCTTATATATCTTTCATGAATAGACACAGATACTGATCTGTTCTAATTTTAATATAAGTATATATATTTGCAAATAATTGTGTACATCAACATCTTATTTAAATTATAATTTAATAGCAACAAGTGTATTTCTCAGAGATACCATGAGAAAAAAATTATATAGTTTTTAAATAAATGATGATGATGATAAATAAGATTTTCATTGTTTTGTTTTAGTTTTTTGCTGTATCCCTGGAGGTTTTGTGTGTGAAGTGGTTGGAAATGAAAATATTAAATATTGAAATATAATATCATTTGAGAATCGAGCCCACAATCTACACAACTACAGCTGCCACAAATATGCAACTGCCATGCATGCAGCCCCTGCGCCATGACGGCTTTAATAAGAAATTACTCAACTAACTTCACAATGTCCCTAGCATGGTAGTGAGAGAGAACAAAGCGCCAAACACTACATAAAGTCTTCACATATCTCTCTCGATTTGGCCACTGGCAATTAACCTCTTGATACATGCACTCTGGGGATTCTCATGTTTTTTACATAATTTTCCTCCAGTAACTTTGTTACTGTGCATTTTGAGGTCAACCTTAATATGGTGTATATTTTTAATACAAATTATTTAAATATAGAATAATTTATGCAGGTAAAAAATAGTCCCTAGTAATATTATATATACATTAATTTATTATATCTTTCCAATTTGAAAACATGAGTAACAATGTTTTTAAATTGGACCAACATAGTGGTATGGTTTGTAACTGGCACTAATGGAAGTCAAAAATATATACTGTATGAGTCATTCCATTTCCGAGAATGTGTTTACAATTATATATAACAATTCTTGAATATTTAAAATTTGACTGACCATTAATAACAAAAAAAAACTCGTCTAGAGGTGCTCCATCCTCTCGGCATCTTTCTGGAGCTATCGAGAGCGGGCAACGGGGGCCCTCCGCCGCCGAAAGGGCGGTCGCAGTCCAAATTAAAATCCACACTTGTCTTTGTAACATATTGCACTGCACTTTAATACATCACATCATTTAGTCAACTTAAAGCAGAACACTTTCACAATAGTGTAAAATTAATTCATTGGATTTAATTTCACATTATAAAACCAAAATAATAATATAATGGTTTATATCAAGGCAGCGGAATCCTTGAAACATCATGTCACATTTAGATATTCGACGCCAAAGAATATTAACAATGAGGAAAAACTCGATAAAACCACAAGCTGTTATTGCAAACGTAAAATAATATGTAAATAAATAATGTAGGCTATGTTTCGTTCCGCTTGACACTTGACACTTGACATTGACGTATGACAGTTATTAAATTATTACAGAAGTGCAGATATAGCCAAAGAAATAGTAATACAGGTAAAGCACAACGACAAACCAGTTAGTACAGTAGTGTATACTCGCGTATACAGCCATTGTTCTGCGTGTTTGCATATTTTCTTTACTAATAAAATAATTAATTGGTGATGTACTGTTTTCAATACTTCATTATAGATTTTATAGAACTTACTTTCTAGTTTTATAGTGTGATTTGGTGTACAAAAAAATATAATTAAATAAATATATAATTAAATTATGAGAATTATTTCCGTTTGCATCAAGATTTAATACTCGTACCTTTTTCTTATGTTCTCAGCCAGAACTTATGGTATGATGTTTCATATGGCGGTCATTGTGACTGCAAAGCTCGCTGTTTATAAGTGTTTTGCTATCTCACTCATTGGTTTTTTGCCACATTTCTATTTTTATTGAATTCCCTAAATTTAGAAATGTATAAAGTCGTCTACGTCTCGTTATGTATACTGCAAGACATTTTATATTTAAACAAATAGCCTAAGGTTTATTACTGTATGTATGCGATCAACCGAAAACCATTTTTTTTCTAATTATAATAATGTTAAGATCCATGTGAACGAAAGAGGCTGTCGTGGCGCAGAGGCACAACGTCTGATTAAGGGATGAGAGGGGGAATGAATTATTTTCATTTCCTCTTTCTGGTAACAAGACAAAACACGTTGTAAAGTTCCGGCATTGAATGAAAAATGGGAAACGGAGTACCTGAACATAAAGTTTTTTCTACCTACTCTGATATATATCCCACATGGGATATAAAATGTAGCTATTATGTTTAATGAACGAAGGCGTAGACTACATTTAGAACACTAAATAGTTTGTTTTGTAATATGTCCGTTCGTTCTTGCCAATTAATGTCAGTTTTGGATTTGGGAGTTGAGAAAAACGTAAGTAAAATAAAAGTCGTTATTTCGTATTGTAAGTTTTGTATTAATGTAAAAGGTAACTTATTTCTATTTTGTTACATTTTATTCTTCAACTAATATTTACAAATTCATCAAGTAAATTTCAAAATCTGAATAATAATCTACACCATTATACTACTTGTATATTTACTAACATTCATAATTAAAACAAATAAAAATATATTTTACTATACTTTACTTTTTTATAAAATATGTTAATGTGGTAAATCACTTGTTAGTTTTCATGAAGACAGTTGCTTATGCATTATTTAGAAAATGTATTAAATGTATTTAAAAATAAATTAAGAAATAATGCGGTGATGGTACGATGAAATCATATTTAGAGACTAAGCAGTACCTTAACCTAGTTTAAACATTGTTTGTTTTGTAGATATTACGAGAAAGAGGAGAACATCTAAAATATTAACCAACTCTTATATTCACTTTTGTTAGCATACTCATGTTGTTATTTTCTTATTAAGTCTTACTGAACTATTTGTTCAAATAAAAAATAGATCGGTAGTACAATATACGATATATAGTTGCACTCATAGTTTATGCCGTCGTTTACACGGTGCAAGCGGTACAAGTTGCTAAATACTAATGTCCATTGGTACATAATATTTATGAAATTACAAAATTCATATGGGTGTGTTATATTTTAGTGTTGTCTAAGTCACTAAATTATGTGAAAAGATAACTGGTGTCATATTATTTACAGTTATACTTAAATTATATTATTATTGATATTTATATCATTTAAGTTTTAACAATACTTACAACTTTAATAATTACAAGTTATTAAAAACTAGATCGTCCAGTCAATTAGTCAGTATTCTTCACTAATCGCTAGGCGCTAGTCGACAGTTGACAGTCGACAGTCGTAAATACTTTTCATTTACAAATAAACACAATAAATGTCTTGTAGCATTTGTCATATTTTTAATCATTAAAAATAGTTAAAAATAGTCGATACAATGGTACATTTATAAGGATGAAAATATAAAAGTATCTATATTTACAACAATATATAACGATTTTATAGTTATATCTACGCCGCCGAAATGGTTGGCTATAGATGGCTGGTTACATAGATTTTTTTTTATGAAGAGGAATGTAATACCAAACGAGTACAAACGTGTGTTATCGTGTATTGTATTCGAGCAAAACAAATACCTAAATAATGTCGTAGGAGCTACAACTTGCGAGTATAGCGAGGCGAGGTCGCGGTAATCTCCGAGAGCTTTTCCTGTTGTGGTCCACCGCGCCGGCCACCTAGCGCGCTGTACTCCTATATTTTAATAATTACTGATAAAATAAACATGCTTTATTGTTTCCTTGAAAACTACCTACACCACATTTGATTGAGCTAATTATAAATACACAAAGCGATCGTTATGTAAATAGGTACCCACAACACGCCTAATTGAGAACAACGTCGCTTTTAAACAATGTGTACTTGACAAATTTGTTGTACTTGACAAATTAAATAAATAGGTACGTGACAGTGTAACAAGTTTAAATTATGACGTGTGGTGTCAGGGCAGGTGCGCGTGCGCGTGCGCGGGGGGCACCTCGTTGTCCGCCGCGTCCAGCTCGAGGCGCCGCCGAAGCCACGCCAGCATCGCCTCCTGTCGCACACATCGTTAGATCAACCATCGCACGCGATTGTTACGTGACAGACAGACGAGGTATTAATCGGATAAAGGAGGCAATTAATAGATAGTCATTTCTAGGCAATAACCAGACCTACAAAAATATAGACTAAAAGTTCGTCGGTCACTACTCACTAGTCCATATTGGCCGATAGCTACTTGCCACTAAATAAGGAAAAAAGTTACGATAACACCTAATCAAGCTCGTTAGTTAAAATACTTTTGTTATTGATAAATTGTTAAAATGCGTTACTTAGTGTTAGTGTTAGTTGTAAGTAGCGCGATGTATGAACTATGAAGTGAGTACTTATGTATTATGCAATCCTTATACTTACTAAACGACTTCATACCTGCCGAGAAAAGTCTTATTACGGTGCGTGTGTAGGAGGTGATCCTACACTATTGCAACGAAATTATAAATGTTACCGAGATTTTTTTGTGGTAATATGTCGTCCCTAACGCTGTGTGTGTGCGTGTGTGTGTGTGTGTGTGTGTGTGTGTGTGTGTGTGTGTGTGTGTGTGTGTGTGTGTGTGTGTGTGTGTGTATGCGCAGAGTGATTGCGAATTAAGGTAAAGTAGATTTTAAGTCTATGATATTTTTTTTCTAGGTAGTCAATTGGAATTACTAGCATATTAGTGGTAAGGTACGAGTATAATGCTATATTTTCTGTTTAAATGTCTCGTTTGTATAAAGATTTTATATGTTACGTAATCGAACAATTAATGAAATGAAGCACGTGTTGGGGCAAGGTGATCACGTGTGTTATGGGTAGGGAGGTGTACGAGATAATTAAAATCAAAATTTGACTTGGCTATTCGTACTACCAGGCAATAAACTTAAAGAAGGTATTTAATTTGCAAATATAATAAAGCATGTATGTAAAAAAATGTCGAGAGTAATTTAGAGCTTGAATTTTATCAAGAGTGAACACAGAACTTGGCACGCATATGCTTCCTTGCTTTTGTCATTGAAGTCGAGAACGACATACTTAATGTTATACTTGGTTCTCATTTCACATGTATGTTTTAGGTGGAATTATGAGTCGGCGAATTTTATAGAAAATATAGTAAAAAAGATCGTTCCTGTTGATTATCAACATTTTATTTTTTTTTGATTTAGCATTTTTTCTGTTCTCTACCGTAGATTTGGATATTTTATATTTATTACAGATTATGCGATCTTAAAATAAATGACCTTGACAGACTGACCACAGTGATCCTAAAAGGGATTTTTCTTTTGGGTTACGGAAACCTTTAACGTTAACCATGTTTGTCAATGTTTTATTTGTTTTTAGGGCTACGTACATCAAAAGATAAAAACAGAACCCCTATTATGGATGGATAACTTGTTGACGGGTAGACGTGTCCGTCTGTCAAAACTATTTATCTTGAATTGGTGTAGAGGTTGAAATTAATATCAAATATTTAGGTCCCTTGAACCAGCGACGCCAGATAAGTTACTAATAATTTCATAGAAATACAAATAAGTATATTCGTAAGTTACGCGTTTTTCATAACTAACGTTAGTTAGTTATGAAAAACCAGAATCATCATTTAAGTATAATATTTTTTAATATTTTCTCCAGAAAAAAAATATATATTGATATCTTTCACTATTTAAAGCTTTATTAAATTGACTTTATAAAAAACTTTGAAATTCATAATTATTTCAATATCGAGTAAGCTTTCCTCCTTGAAGGGGGTCTCTCACACAGAGAAGAAAGTACTCTCCAGTCTCCTTCTTTATTTATAAAAGATTAGTATTTCTATTTCGTCTTGACATATAGCATAAATAAATCCTTTAAAATCACAATTCCTTCTTCGTCTTACCCTTTAAAAGACTATGTCTTGCGTGATGCAGCTAAGATTGTATCAGAGGTGCACTCATGCAGTCTGTCACGTCGCAACTCACGCCTGCGTGTATGACTCCTCATGTGTGTGTGTATAATATTGTGTAATAATATATCGGGGAAAATGATACAAGTATTTTACGTATTGGAAATAATATAGATAAGCCAACGTGGCCAACTTGGTAAGTATTTAAGCAGGAGAATCTTATAATAAAATAATTTGTATTCCGCATTATAAAAAAATCCTACGGTACGGTTACGCGATAAACACATTATAAACAAACGGTAAATACATAGTATACTAATTAAGACAATTATAAAAATGTATTATGATGAGCTTGTTAATGCTGCAGTCACCTGCCGGCGTCAGTCGCGCGGCGGCTCGTGGTGCGCGTTGTCGGTGTAGTCGTCGTAGTCGCGCGGCGCGTCCAGCTCGTCCTCGCGCGCGTCGTACTCGCCCGCCTCCTCCGCCTCCCCCTCGCCCTCGCCCTCCTCCTCATCCGAGCGCGCGCCGCCCCCTCCCGCGCCCGCGCCCGGCCGCTCCTCGCGCGCCCCCTCCTGCCACACCGACAACTACTTCCCGCTACTCCCGCCACTGGCCCCCGCGCGAGGCCCGACGGGCCCGCGAGGGTCCGTGGGGCCGGAGTTAGTGGTTAGGGGTTAGCAAGCTCTGAGCACTCAGCGTGCGGACTAGCAAGGCGCGTACCTTGTTGGGGCGCCAGCCGCAGCCGGGCAGCGGCAGGCCGTCGGGCCCGAGCGGGCACGGCGCGTCGAGGCCGGGCACGCCCTGCTCGCCGCGCGCGCCCTTGTCGCCCTTGCGGCCGCGCTTGCCGGCGGGGCCCTGCGCGTAATGTAGTAACTTATTTACTTTTGTTGATATCTTATGGCACATTTTGATTGTATCTTTTAATGCAAATATACGTTTAGCACAAATATTTATATCAAAGCTTATAATATTTTGAATAGCAGAGTCCTCAAACTACTTGTGTGTGTGTGTGTCAGTGTTAGTTATACTCATGCGGGATGTCCTGTGAAGGGAAAGTTAGTGGCGAGTGAGACGTGAGCGTGGCTGACAAAGAAGTGGAGTAAACAGAACTAATAAGCAGATTTTTTACTTACGGCCTCTCCTTTATATCCTTTGTCGCCTTTCGGCCCCTATCGAGTAAAACGGCACATTAGTAGATACAGAACCTGTTACCTCGTATAGATCTACGCGCGCAGTTACTCAACCTACCTCCTGACCCGGTATTCCGTCAGTTCCCTGAAATTTTGCAATTCCAGATTAGTGGTAACAAAGTCTCAAGCAAATAAGCAACAAGTGAGTATAAGTAAGATGCAAGAGACAGCTCACGTACGGGCAGTCCGGGGTCCCCGCGCTCGCCCTTGCCGCCCGGCTCGCCCTGCGCGCCCTGCGCACACCACACACATATACTAGCGCACAGAGAGTAGAGTAGAGAGAGTGCTCCTGACACTCCAGTACACTCAATATTATAAAAAAAGAAAATTACAATTGGAGTGCTGAAACTCATAATCATAATATGTTCGTGGTATTAAGAGTTATATTTTAGAATTGATGACCCACTCACCTTCATGCCGTCGAGTCCCGGCGGGCCCTGTGGAGCAACAACGGTCGGGTCAGTACATTCGTCTCACTACGTCTTAAATTAATGGAAGTCGTGCTCTCGTAATATCAAGTTTTCACTTTGAGATATTTATAAGCATAAATTAGATATCAGCTTACCTCTCGCGTTTTGTAATAGACGAATGCACAAGTGAAGTGTCCATGCAACAGATAGAGAGAGAGAGAGAGAGACAGAGAGACGCCGACGCATGCGCAGGTCGCCGACGTCCGCTCGATGGAGCGACGCTCATGTTAAACTTTCGGAGCAAGGAAACGGAAGAGGAGTGTGAAATGGAAGAGAAAATAAATGAAAGATCGAAATATGCACGACATGCAATCGTTTATTTTGCTTCAAAATAATCTGTGAACAACAATATATTACGTTTTCGTGAGTATGGTACAAATGACAACTTTTCTTTTATAAAAAAACTAAACGCTTAATTTGTATCATTAGTAAAAGGTACACCTATAGCAGTACGCCATATTCATAGAAATATAGGAAGGGATATCATAGAGCCGTTGCAGCCGTCGGCGCTCGGACTACGCGCTTAGACTAGAATTTGTTACAAATTTGTACATTCGATAAAGAACAATAGCAATAAGAGATAACATCGAGTACGCACTGGTCACGTCGCAGCGCGACGAGGCGCGCTCCCGCGGGCGTCACGGTCACGCGCGCGTCACGCCAGCGTCACGCGAGCGTCACGCCGGCGCGCCGTCTCCGCTCGCGTCACGTCTCATCGTGGACATATTACTATATAAATTGAGAGAGTAGAGAGCGAGCGGCCGAGACGGAGCGCCGACGCCGGACGTTTCTTAAATATATATTATTAACACACGAATAGAAAGGGCGATTATACGCACAGGACGACATTACAGGGCTTAGCTTACAGTACAATATACATACAATACAACAATATTAAATAGTAAGCATTCGACACAAAAGTGTCAACGCTATACATACAGATATGGCCATCGATTACAGAATAGCTCCTCGTCTCGTCGATCTCGTACCTATCCTCTGAGCAGCACTCTCGCACAAGACATATAAAAGAGGTTAACAAATACAATCGAAGGACTCGCGTCAGACGGTAGGTGGTGGTAGGTGCGGTGTGGATGGCCGCCGACGAGCGAGTGAGTGTGTGCTCTGTGCTTACAAATACTATCTAGAATCATGAAAAATATTGTTTTATACAATTTATAACACTTATAATATAATTTGGTAACGTCTTATAATAGCAACCCTTACTCTAGTTACGTACAAATTATACAATTTACAGTGTCGGCCGTGAGCGGTGCGGGGCGGCGGGGGCCCGCGGCCTGCGGGCGCGTGGGGCCCGGGGCGCGGAGGGCCCGAGGCGCGGGGGGCCCGCGGCGCGGGGGCGCGTGCGGCGGGGGGGCGCGCGCGAGGCGCGTGCGCGCTCTCACTACGTGAAGGCGAAGTCCGGCGGCCAGCGGTTCTCCTGCGCCCACACCGACCCGTTACTGGTTAGTACACACACCGTGACACCGTGACAGCGTGGCTGCGTGACACCGCACGGTGACGGGACAACGCTCATGCACTACTGTTGATGCTCTATGATCTCTCTACAGTCGGTTAGTCGGTTAGAGTGTGTCTAAGTGTAGGGGTAAGGCGGCACCGACACGCCCGACCTCTGTCTTTCTCGAAAGTCCCTTGTTAATTTTAAGCTTGGTACTGTATGGTTGATTAATAATGTTTTACAACAGAGAATGAAGGCGGTCAGGCGTGTGTCAGCGTGTCATGATGTCATAGAGAACGTCGTCTACACTCACCCTCGGCCCGGAGTCCCCGGGACGCCCCGGCTCGCCCTCCTCGCCCGGCAGACCTACAGGACCCTGCAAGTGATACGCTAGTTGTAAACTTCAACTTACTCCGTGAAGTAGATCATATGTATCAAGTTCAATAAAGTAGAATATTTGCAAAGTGTAAATGTTGTAGTTCAGCTCACCGGTAATCCCATCGGCCCCGGGTCGCCCTTCTCTCCGCGCTCTCCCTGTAACCGGAAGCAAAGTTTACAGTCGAGTCGGTGCTCGCAGTGCACAGTACCGTAAGACGCAAAGAGCACGCACCGCCTTGCCGCGCGCGCCGGGCTCGCCCTTGTCGCCCTTGATGCCGGGCGGCCCCGCCACGCCGGGCGCGCCCGCCGGCCCCGGCGCCCCCGGCGGCCCCGCCATCTGCGCGCACAAACTAATTAACGATGGCGTAGTGGCGTGTTTGACCACATCCACTGCGCCTTCCATTCCAAGAATAATATCATACGGAATAATATCAACATGAGGTTGATTGAGAACGTATGATATTATTCTTTCATAAGTGTGATATAACTCAAAAACATGGCCCACTTTTTTATGGTTAGCACCCCACCCATCATTGAACATATCTATGTTCAATGATGTCATCATCGCCACGTTATACTGTGTTGACTAATTCAGGTTTTTTTAGAGCTTTCAGCATAAAAATGGTCATTTTCTTTCTGAAGATGCTCAATTATAATTATAAATTATAATTTTTTTCTCATTTGTGAACCATTTTTTTGGACTTCCCTTTGCGTACCACTTAAATAGTTGTTTTAATTTTACCACGAAGAAATAACTAGTGCGTCTCTTGTAGGTTCTAAGTCCTAAGTCATTTTTTTAAATATGCGACATGGTTGTAGGTGCTATCTTCATGTTCAAAGATAAAATCTTTTGCTTCCGGACAAGATACCTTCGAATTCTTTCCCCTACTACTTGGAGCGCCTTTTTCGTAGATACTAACACTACGTGGACGGCCACATCTTTTTCTGTTCATCCCATTTTACTAACATAAAATATTTTACAATATATTGGCAAGAAAACACAATGAATAAACGTATAAAAATTATAGATTCCACATGTAAAAATAATATTATGTTTATTGTAACAGTATTTTTGACTGGACTGAGTAATATAACAGTCCAAGTTTCTTCAAAATCGGTCAGGGACGTTTTATGACGGATATTTAAAATCCGTTTAATAATGACGTATCTATTTCTACTTTATTCATATAGCGAAGCAGGTCGTGTGGGCCTGGGGGCAGGCAGTCCTGTCTCGTTAGGTCTTCCATCATACGCGGCACGCGGTGAAGTCAGATGACGTCGTGGTACAAGCGCCTAGTATGCCACTCGTGGGAGAAGTGAAATCCACATCGCCCGTTCTGTTATAAGAGCGACGCGTCATTCACCCCACTTCCCTATAAGCTGACAATTGAAATTGATGAACAGGGTCGCCATTCTCTGAATACTCGCAAGTCAAACAACTTGACGTTCCGAATTTAACTAAAATACATAATAAAATAAGTGAATGAATGAAAACACAATAGAAACTTACAATTTCGTGTCCGTAGAGCTCGTAGCCGGTGCCGTCTCCCTGCAAGTTCAACGGTGGGCATAAAGATTAACAGCTCGGGTTGTGTTCCGGCGACACATTCATACGTGTGGTAGTTCAGTATTGCCTTTACTAAAAATAACAAAGGGGGCACATTTTGTGTTCGCACAAAGCAAGTATGTTTTAAAATTAAAATAGAGCTGCTTAAATAATTACTGCACACCATTGTTCTAGTGTGTGTGCGTGTGTGCTCGTGTGCGCTCGTGGTGTGTGAGTGTCGGAGTGGATAGTTACCTGCCTGCGTCTCAGCTTCCGGTACTTCTGCTGAGGCCGCGGCGCGGACACCAACATGGGACCAGCACGAGACCAGCACGAGACCAGAGGGGGAGCAGCGCGGGCAGCACCGGGAAAAGGGCGGACAGTTAGGACACGTCCGGATCATATTGGCACGTCGTTTGTATTTCCAAATAAAACTTTCAACTTTAATAAATATTTACTATATAATAATAACAGTAAAATCCAAAATAAATTATTTACCATAAAATGCCTAATAAAGGATATTTTTAACGTCTCAAAAACATTTTATATAAAACAATAGTTCACTTTTATAGAATTGCAAAATATGGAATAGATAAATAAATATTAATAATAATAATAAAAAGATGTTGTCAATGGAGGTGTATTGGTGCCGGTAACCTGCTGAAATACGCTCTGTCTGTATTTATAGGACGTAGGAACCTAGTTACCCGTTAGCGAGACATGGGTAGATATAATAAGAGAAACATGAAAAAAGGGAGTATAGGAAACGATTATCGTTTTAAATGCAGATTTAAAAAAATTAAAGTCATATAAATATATAATATATATGTTGTATTCACCGAGTCGCCTTTGTCGCCTTTCTCGCCTTTCAGTCCGGGATACCCGGGCGGGCCCGGCAGCCCCGGCGCGCCCAGCATGCCCGGCGACCCCATGTCGCCGTAGTCGCCCTTCTCGCCCTTCGGCCCCGTCTCACCCTGCGATACAACTCTAGTGATTAGAATAATAAATATAAAAATACGCATTAATAAAATAAAATATAGAGGTATAGTAAATTAAACGAGTCAAAATAAAGTGACGGTAAAACCGGCAACTCACCGGTTTCCCGGGAGGCCCGGCCACGCCGGCGTCGCCGGGGCGGCCGTCCAGGCCCGGAGGCCCGCGCGGCCCCGCCGCGCCCTCCGCGCCCGCTGCACCTGTCGCGGTCAGTTACAGGTAACTCTCGTTGTGATATATTTCAGTTCTACTATGAAACTTTAGCTTAAACACGAGTAAACAAACACAATATTATAAGACAATGATCTCTATTGTTTTTAATATTATATAAATAAAGTGAGGCATCACCTGCGGTTGCGGAGTAGCGCCGCCGCAGCGCTGCGGGCGCGCGCCGCGCCGCGGGGCGAGCTAGCGCTGGGAGTCATTTGTACCTCTACTCAATCTACGCAACACAATGTTAGCAAACCCAGCATCTACCCGCGTGCTCGCGTGCTCGCGTGCAAGCGTGCGTGCGTGCTTGCGTGCAAACGTGCTCGAGCCATGCTCTATGCTAATGTTCATTGAAAGAATCGTGGACTGTGGAAACAGGCGTCGGCGTCGACGTGAAGACAGAGAATCGTTGGAATGGTTTCGTGAAAAATTATGTTTTATTCGGTTACATGGTCATATATATAGTTTAGTAATATTATAAAAACAACTAATATATAGAATTGAAAAATAATTGACCGAGTATTCGAATAAAAAAAACGGGCAGTATTTAACAGAAAAGAAAATCAAAGAGTTTTCGTAGTTGTGAAAGGTTGTGCGGTTCAGCGAGAGCAATAGAGCCCGCCTAGGAGGGCAGAGCGGAAGAGGAGTCGTTCCCACCACACCAAAGAGAGGACGGTGAGGACAAAGAGCACAGAGAGGGCGTTACCCGCTTGCCGCGCTTGCCGCGCGCGCCGCGCTCGCCGGGAGGGCCGGGCGCGCCCCCCGCGCCGCGCTCCCCGCGCGCGCCCTCCGCGCCTTCAACACACACCAGCTACACACTCTACTCGACTTATTCGAACATATTGCTCTAAGATTACATTATTCTCACCAAAAAAGATTGAATTAGAAACTGTAAACAACTTGAGCACGTAAACGACACCGAATGGGGGAAACACAAATGCAATCCAAAATATTTAACCGACGCAAATAACATGTACAAAAGAAAAAAATAACTACTCTCGGTGTGAGTTGATGTAATGAACAGGATTAAGATTGCTTTTATTTGTTAAATTTATTATTTGTTAAATGATAAAGAAATCTTTCCCCTTATTCGTTTTAAAGTTAGTGATTAGAAATAGCAAATAAAAACCATAAGCCACTAAGCTAAGCTCGTGTATTCAACGCTCAGTTGTAGCGGCGTGGTATTAGTTTAATTAGTACTAGTTTAAGCGGAGACTAAAATTCTAAAAAAAACTGACTTTCCTTAATTTTTCAAATGTTGTTAGAGGAAAGGCTACAATTACTAGTTTACCATTTATTTCTAGTTCACGGTTCTTGAACATAACATACTATAAAAGGTAAATTACCAGGAGGCCCAGGCGGTCCGGGCGGGCCCTCGATGATGCCAGTAGGAAAAGCGTCGCCCTTTAGCGTCGTCGTGAAGCCTCGCTCGCCTTTGTCTCCTTTGTCTCCCTGAAATATTTAAAATATACATATTATGTTCATGGTTAGCTACTTCACTGCTTGTGTCATATATCTATATTCTATTCATTTAGGCACGAGACAAAATGTCAACAAACAAATGCTGTTTCTAAAACTTTTTGTAACTTTTTAATTTCTAAAATATGAGATAAAATCACATTTTAGTTTAAAATGTTCGCAGTATACGTGTTCTATAATTTATTTTAGTAGTTTATTTGTATGGTATTAAAATGCGTCTCAAATTTGGGAACAAGTTGGCTTTTGAATGTTTTTACATTTCAAGTAATTAAACATTATTATGAAAATTTATAAAATAATCGGTAAAATGAGGCGAATGGAAAAAATGGGGAACGGAGTGTCTTATTACTAGGTTCACTCTGCCTACCTTGCTGTGTGCGGGATACTGCGTGAAGCTGATTAACTTATAAGTTCTATAGACATCGTTCAATAATATTATTTACCTCCATAGTTCCATAGATATTTCTTTACTCAATATAATATATTAAGCTCTATCAATTGTGACCTATAAAATTATCTTTTTGTTTATTTGTTTTCCTTTTACCTCGTGTAATTATTGCAAGAACTTTTAAATTATAGAATAAGTATGTTATAGTAGTGTAGTGTCCCCCGTGCGGCTTTAAATCAGGTCCCTCGTGGAAACTCAGATACTGGAATCACTGTGAAACTCCGAACAAACCAGAAAATAGACAAGTGGAATGTTCGAGGCCTTCTCGATCCTAAAAAATATAGCCAATATTAGAACGAGAGATTACCAGAAATGGTATGTATAATATCTGTGGGCTGAGCGAAACTCATTGGCAGAACAGCGGACACGTGCAAGCAAAATATTGCTACATATCCTAAATGAGCGTTTGAAGTACTAGCTGTCAGAGGAAATTGCGCCGGAGCAAGCTGGATTTGTGAAAGGTGTGAAAGCACGGGAATTTAACAAACCCGTTTACATCTGCTTTGTAGATTTTTCCAAAGCGTTCGATTCTGTGAAATGGCCAGTTTTATGGAACACCTTACTGTAAATGGTTACACCAAAGCATCTCGTGCACCTTTTAGACAGTTATACGAACGAGGAACTCGTTATTTAGTTATACGAATAGTTCGTATAACTCATTGCCTCAGTAAGAGCAGGCGGCATACTATCAAGATACTTCCATCCCAGCGTGGGTGTCGTGCAAGGGTGTTTAATATCACTGCTCTTTTTTAACGCTTAGCGCTTACACCGCTTACACCGAGCTCACAATGCGTAGCACCCTTAAGAACTGGATAGATGGTATAGCGATTGGCGGCCACAACATTGCAAATTTGCTCTATGCCGATGACACAATCTTATTCGCTTCTAGTGTTCAGCATATGGAAGAACTGCTTCAAAAGATGGAACATGTCTTCTAGTTCTACATATACCTTGGCACTTTAATCACGAACAAAGGTGGATGCGTAGAAGAAATAAAACGACGCATGGCTATTACAGGAAATGCTATGGGAAGGCTTGGAAACATATGGAAGAACAGAAAAATCACCAAAAGCACTAAAATGCGACTGATACGAAGTCTTGTTTTCGCTATTTTCCTATATGCTGCTGAGGCATCGACCTTGAGCGAAACGGAAAAGAAAAAATCGATGCCCTGGAGATATGGTCACCCATGCGATAGACCGACCAAGTAAATTCAGCTGCAGGCGGCAAATTGCATGTGTGCACTAGAATGGTGAAAAACAGAAAGAAATGGCGTGAAACTGTAGCAAGAATGACAAAAGCCAAAAACGTGACTACATAAGGGCCACGATCGTTCTGTCAAGAGCGTAACGAATGGGGAGAAGATCGTGTAAATAACTATATGTACTTAAAGTATTTCTTTAAGTAGTTATGTATGTTGAAATCACAGAAAGGCCTTTAAATTTATTTTTATATACGTAGGTAAAGATGGTAGTTAGTTATAGGTAAATAGACATTTATGTCTTTTAAGAATTTATAATTTGCTCGCAAAAATGTTCTTTTTAGAAGAACAATAAAAGTTCCAAGAAAATTTCCTACCTGACCCTGTATCTGAAAATCTCAAGACATTAAAAAATATATATTGTTTTGGGTTGTATTAATGCCCTCAGAATTTTTTTTCTCTCTAAGTATAGATTAAATTATTATACCTTATGTCCGCCAGGCCCGGGTGGTCCTATGGGGCCGGCGGGGCCTATGGGGCCGGGTGGACCAAGCGCGCCGGGAGCACCGGACACCCCCGCAGGACCTACCCGCCCCTCTGCGCCCGCGATGCCCTCTGCACCTGGAGGCCCCGGTGGGCCTGGGGCTCCCGGTTCTCCTGGCTCTCCCTTACCACATTAATATCAATATTAAAAACATATATTTTTCTCATAAACCATTTAAATGAAGAGTTTTCCAAACATGGTTGGTGAACTGACAGAACATTTTAACCATGTATGTATTAAGATGTAAAATACAGGGTTGTAACTCAATCGATGATTGGTCTATGGGTAGAGGTCCTCTATCCACTGCCCTAAACTACTACAGAAACATTTTCTTCTTATAATAAGAATTCTTATTATAAAATGACTTATGACACTTTTAAAGATTGTTTCCTACAAATATCAATAGTTTTTAAATCTACATGGGGAAGAGAATCACCAGTAATATTTTTTAGCTACAGCTCCTGAGTTTTTATTAGAATTTAACGTTTGAAATAATGATTTTTATTTTGTTGTTATTTCTAAGAATTATAGAGCGATTATTTTACTATAATATGATAAGAAGGGGCATGGGGGTGAAATGGATAGGTACTGAGGTCCCCTACCCATAGACAACCGTCGCTCCTCGATCGACTTACATCTTGTATTGTGGAAAATCTTTTAGATTAGACTTTTAACTTCTTATCTCATAATTCACTGTTAATTTTCTTTAATTTTAATAATTTTTGTGTAAAAATAACATGTACTATGTACTAAATTACCACAACACTAAAAAATTACGCAACATGCAAATGTTGATCAAATATTTAAAAGTAGCATGCAATTACATAGAAGCATGCAGACCAACAGACGGACAGATTCTACATTTTATTTTAAATATCCTACATTTTACATTTTTCTAAAAATGTAGACTCTATGTATTTTATATTTTATCATTTAAATTATTAATATTTCAAGCTTCAATTAGCTTGTGAAGAAGATATTTTAGTTATTTTGGGTTTTTGAAAACTATTAAGTAGAAGAAATAAGCAAGAAGACAAGATATTTAATTTAAAACTTTAGGTAGTTTCAAAGACTGACATTTGTTTATATCAATGACAATCTCATAAGAAGCTGCTGTCTCAGTTCCGCGGGTAGACACGGCACGGGGCAGGTCGTGAAGCACTCACCTTGAGCTGTATGATGGATTGCGCGGAGATGTTGTGTCCGGCCGCCTGCAGGCCCTGAGGGTACACCGCGTCAGTCACACACACACACGCCAGGCCGGACACCGAGTTACCAACATATCTCTCGCAAGACATTCTGTTCGTTTTATTCACGTCATTGAAATCATTCTAATGATATAATATCGTTGCGTTGCGGTTGCGGTGCGTTGCGAGAGATGTACTAGTAGCAATGTCAGACAAAATAAAATAGCTAAACATACATATTGAATACAAACTCCTATCTACTTTTAAAATTATGAAATTATTTTATAAATCATAAAACATCTGACAAAAACAAAAGCGCAAAATATTTTCTGTAACAGAAGCTAAAAGAGTTCCACTGCCCGAGTGAAATAAAACAATTAAGGCAAAGGTACAGTCGCGTCTACGGGCATGCCGGCTGGGCGCTACGGCGGGTACCTTCACGGCTATGATCTCCGCGGTGGTGTAGGGGCTCATCTTAAAGTTGTCCACTGATCTTTTGACCCCCTGCAACCGCCGGAACAATAAACATATCTTTTACGTGTTGATACAAGTTATTCAGTTGTTTAAATAGATACGTAACGGAGCATGAAGCGATGTACTCGTATATTGTTCATATTTGCTAAGCCAATTACACATGAATACCTTGACAGCTGAGAAGACGTCGAAGCCAGGACTGCCGTGCTCGCCTTTCTGTCCCTTGTCCCCGGGTCGTCCCTATGACATTAAAAAAATATGTTTTAAAAATAAAGTAATAATGTTAGAATTGTAATACAATGTGTTTGTTTATGTTCACATTGTTAGTTACATATTAAACTTTCTTTCAACTTTATACTTGGACACAATATCTAACTGCTCAATAAAGATCTTTGTAAATTAGTTTTAAATAATATAATGAGGCCAGTCGTGGCGCAGGGGTACAAAGTGTGACTGTAAAATCGACTAGTTGTGAGTTCGATCCCCACTCGAGGAAATTAAATATTTATTTACATTTATATTTTCATTTCTTCGTTCTGGTGTCGAGGCAAAGCGCGGCGTTGAGTTCCACCACTCAACACGCCAGTGCCCCCAGAACTCGGCGGAAAGTGGAGAACGAAGTATCTTAATACTATGTTCCCTCTGCCTACCCTGCTGTGTGCGGGATATAGCGTGAAGCTGAAATAGTAATAGGCCGCCGTGTGTACAAGCGTATGACTTTAACGCGACGGTTGTAGGTTCGATCCACACTCGGTTGAATTATTAACTATTAATATAATCCGCAATGCCTCCAAAAGTAGGCAGGAGGTGGGAACTGGAGTGTCTTAACACTAGGTTCCCTATACCTACCTTGTTCTAATGCGGGATAACGCATGAAGAGTAAAAAAAATATGTATAATGTTACGTACCGGGTCACCCTTAGGTCCGTCTAAGCCAATTGGTCCCTGAAATATTTTAAAATAATACTTTATAACATGTATACCATACATTATATGTTTAGATATTTTAGTTTATGACAGTTAAGAATCTTTTAAACTATGTTAGTAAGAGAAAACTATGATTAGTATCCAGAAGAACAAGGCGAACACACAACTCTGAAGTAAACGCATAAGCCAGAGGTTAGTTGAATGCGGTCAGTTCGCGGTTACGGAGTAAGTGATAATAACCCAAAAAGTTACAATAACCGGAATGCCATTAAGCGGAAATCCCACTATGTTAGAACTACGTAACTAACGCCCGGGCTCTAACGGGCTCTACTGGGCTGTTGCCCGGCAGGCTCCTTACGACTACCCTCTCTTTGATAATAACTTAACGTAGAGCTTGTGCTCTTGGCGACACCAGAGATCAAATAAAATAATTTGATGGAGTGATATTTAGAGGCAGCAGCGGTAAGGACGAAGCCGGTCAGAGCACGGGTCAGTGACTAGGGGCGGCGGGGCACTACGGGGTCCGGCCGTGGCCGGCGCTTACCATAAAGCCGCGTTCGCCTTTCTCTCCCTTGCTCCCCTGAAACGTCAATCCGTATCTTTGAGCTGCCCACCACACACCTATCATTAAATAAGTCTCCCAAGTACAAGATTTACCAAAATCCATACAAATCTCTAACGTGCCACTGCAGTCAGTGAACTAATAAAACTATTCATTAGGAAAGTTATTTTTTCAAACTACTTTAATGGTGATAATGCAATTCCCTTCGTCTGAACATATTTTACTTAACCGAGCGCAAGTACTCAACTTCAATATAATTGTTCGCATCTAGCTTACAACTTGCAGAGGGTAAAAATAATAAAAATTAAGCAAATATTTAAAAACGTAAGTAATAAAATAATTCTAATAGAAAGAAAGGAAATAAATACAATAAATAAAAAATATACCGGGAATCCATTTTTCCCCGGCGCTCCCATTAACCCCTGCAAAGAAATTAAAATATACTTAAGCAGTTAAGTAGCCAACAAGCGAAAAAATAAATATTAAATAATAAAATATATTATTTTGTAAACGTCCAAGACAAATAAATGTTCAATAGTAATTTGTTTATATTTATAATATTTAATGTATTATTTATAATAGTAAAATAAATGGTTTCAAGTTGTAAAACAATACATACCGGTGGTCCTGGCTCGCCAGAGTCTCCTTTCTTTCCTTTCTTACCGCGCTTGCCGGGAGGACCGGGAGGGCCTGAAAAAGTTATATTTACAAAATTTTAACAAAAGTGGTTTGGACACGTCAAATGAATGAATGATGAAAGAATGACAAAAAAAATATGACGGAAAAGAAAGGTCACATAAAAAGCATGAGGGCCCCCCGAAGGGCGTGTATGAATAGGTTGATGACAGGCGACGTGGACGAGGCGAAAGAGGTATGCAGAGAGCGTTCGGCGCTCCGTTCTCTCTGACTACTCCTCTAAGGATACAGCGTGAAGCTAGTTTTGTTTAGTTCTTAACAAAAGTTTACAAATATTTATATATGTAAAGATAACGTATAGACGTTCTGTTATTAATTTGAGTTAAAGTAGTAATATACTACATATTACTACTAGTACATATTACTACTACGTGTACACGTATGGTATGTAAACCGCGTTTTATATATTGGCTATCAGAATAGACACGAGACGGTGCGGCGGCTGGAGTGGTCCTCAGCGACGTCGTGACGTCACCGAGGACCACTCCAGCTCGCTTTGTAACGGCTACCGGCGCACAAATAACCCAATAGTCGCACTCTTCCATATAACCCTATTGCGCTGCTCACTCTTACTCCTGCTCACGCGGCGTTGCAAGGAAATTATTCACTTTATCGCATAATATTAAAAAACGCTGATATAAGAGCGGGATGTTGGGAACCGATACCCTGAGAGTACTTACCGAGCGGGAGCGGCGAGAGTGACGAAATATGCGTCAAAAGTACGTAAGTACTTAAAGTTACCTTTCCGTTATATTTTCTTCAATCTCCGCACCGCACCGTATGGCGCATATATATCGCTTAGCAACTTCAATAAGCTCACAAACAACGACAAAATAAGAACAATTGTTCTTACCTACTACTATACCTTCTACACCTCTTAATTAATTTACTATTTTAATAGATATATTTTATCAACATTATTAGATCGAGTTGTCGTGGCGCTGGGTCGCAGGCGTATTACTGTACGCGACGGTTGCGTGTTCAATTTCCACTCGGGGGAATAAAATATTTAATCTTTTAATTTTCTCGTTTTGGTACGAGGCGCGCAATAATAAAATGCTTATATAGATCGCTCTTAATAATATTGAATGAAAGTAATCTCTCAGCTAGTCACCCATGTTTGTTTGTTAGGTATCATTGGCCAGAGACTATTAACGAGGACTCTTAATTCCGTTCTTGATATCTGTATTGTAGTAATGTGACACTACAACGATTACGACGTGTCTATACTATCGGCCTTCGGTTCTCCTACGTAGCCTTTACATATCGATCTTTTTAAACAACAATAATACGAATATATGTAAGAGGCTTTGGTCAAATATGTTTCTTGTTCTTTAGCTCAGATAAGAGAAATATGTATGTATGTATGTAGTGCACACACCCCATTCCGGTAATATGAATCACGCGGCACCTTTTTTTTTTTTTTTTTTCTGATGGACTTACTGCTGTTGACCTGGAATAGTCTTAACAGCGTCACCGGACTGGGAGGGGCGAGTGTAGCTCGCCCCTGAAGAAGAAGTTACGGGCAATGAAGGGCGCTCGTGCAGTGTTAGCGATCGCAGGGGAATACCCCGCGTGCGCTAATCATGGGGGATTTCGGCCGTCGGGCCCCGCGACCACGCGGCACCCTGAAGCCTGATGTCAAAGGAACATTATCAGTATCTAAATATGCGGTCGGCTGACTCGAAAATGAGCGGCACTGTCCCGTCACGTCACGTGTCACGTCGACCCAGGCTGTACGAAGGAGGTTTACACGAGGTCTCATGGATTCTATTGGACGCGGCACTAGTTAAAATAATTTCTGAGGAAAAAAGTTGCTTTTTTCCAATAAGATATCGGCTGCGGGTAAGTGCTCTAGAATATAAGCACAAATAGTATAAATTAACCGCCATATTGCTTGGAAATTCCATTTTAAAGTTATTACATGTTATTCTATACGTATGGAGAACTTCATTTGATTTAATGTTGACAAGCATATCATAACGTAATGATGGATCGTTAATGGTGTCGCTGCTCACTGCTAGATGCCCGTACCGCGACCGCGCGTCACATGTGTCACACGCGTCACACGCGTCACACGTGTGGCGGCCGCCTCACGTCTCAGCGGTTATTGTAGAAACATTAACTTGTTGGAAAGTTATTAGATAATTTCATCGAATTAGTTTATGTTAAGCCAAGGCAAAATAATCTAAATAAATGTACCAAAAGTTTTTTTATACTTTATTTATTCATTTTTGATTAATGCATAGTATGTAAAGATTGGTACGTTAAGATTTTATCCTCATATCATATAGATAAATTCAAATGAGTATGTAAAGGCGCTCACAGACCGCGCGTGCGACAACGCGACGTCGACGGAGTGCGGATAATCCGGATAATCTTTAGAAACATGCGACGCGGGCGACGCGATGCACGCATGTGTTTCGGGATAACTCTTTAAAAATAAATAAAAAAACATTCGGCACTGCATCGCACAGCACATTAACATAAGGCTTTCTTTTCCATTGATATGAAATGAAACATGAGAAGAATTTAATAATCCATTCGCTCACTTTTTACTTTGTTAAAGCGAAATACAAAGTACATTAGTTTTTTTTCTAAATTGTAACAAAATCGTTGACGCTTTGTAAGCTGTGAGGGCGTGAGGGTCGAGGGGCAGCACTTCTCTCAAATGAATTAAGACACCGTACAAATGCGGCCTGTGGCGTCGCTTTGATCTCCGCTCTCCGCCCTCCGCCCTCATTGAACTCATTTTACATTCAATTACGTCCGCAAACAGTTTTTATTATTTGAAGTGCTCCGCGTGCTCGAACTCATGACCTGCTTTGACAACAAATTTAGGATGTTGTATCGTCACAATCGTAGAACAAGATGTTTGTTAAAACACAAAAAATATCTTAAGGAGTACTTAAATATTGTTAATTATAATCATAACTTTGATCTTCAAGTAGTCTACATTATAAAGTATTGTGTATGCCTCCTCTCTACGCCACGCGATGTGTTCTATAAGTAGCTGCACAAACCCGCGGGGAGTACGTTGTATCTCGTCAGGGTCGAGTTGGAATTAATTGCAAATATTCAGTCTTTCCCCCTCTTAAATGATGGTAAATCGTGACGTTGTTTACACGCAATCAACGCACGCTCCCATGCTCGTGAAACTTGTATGTTCAATGTTCATTCACAAATTTTAAGCATTGATGTTTTGTCAATAAGAGGTTAATGAAGAAGTAAGTACAGTATAGTTTCAACTAGAAAGCAAGTAGCACTATTCAATATTTCAGATCACGTACAGGACTAAGCACCGCCGAGGCCGAGTTCAGAATGAGGCTTTAGGTATTTGTTTGTCCTCGTTTTCGAGTTTCAATTGTCCAATCGTTTATTTACTTCACAGTGTAAGTCTCTTTAATAAGATATTGGGCTTTCAGTACGATCAGCCCCTCCTTCGCCTAGTATTGCTATAAATAAAACTATACATATTCATTTTACATTTTCCTACATTATAGCAAAGTATAGGCAACAAAAGAACATAACTATATATATACGATGTAAGAGTCCAAGGCTCTAGCAAGATATATTTTACAGTCAATAATATACAAACACACAATAAAATGCTATTTCTGTTAAATTCGTGGCAAATAAAGAACCGTGATAGATACTAACAACGCACACGTAGATGTACTAAAACGAATATTTAGAACTAAGTAACTTGTAAATGGTGACAATGCCGCGGTCCAAAAGATGGTCACAAATCATCTCCGTAATTCCTGCCATCACCACCCTCCGAGTACCACAGGGCGCGGCGCGGGGCGGCGTGTCAGCGGCCCCGCCTGAATTGCGCGTAAATTGAGTTAGCCGCGCTTAAGCGTCGTTTCGGTTCATACTTTAGAAAGTAATCTTGTTTTTTTGCCAAGAGCCCTCGAGTGCGTAATGAAAATATTGTTGGTGAAATCTTTGGATTACAAGAGTTTTTTATGGAAATTGGGGACTAGATCGGAGCGGAGAGTGCGTGTTAAATATAAAATGTTCACAATCACGATTAAGCATTTTGAATGTGAAAGTTCGACTAACATTTTAAAACATAATAAAATCAGTGATGTTTGAACAAATAATTACGTATTAGAAACTGAGACAAAAAAATCTTTTTAGGGCTTCTTACCTCTTGTCCGTCTGTCTGTCTGTGGTCTTGCCCTTTTTCTCAAAATGGCATACAAGTATCAAGTTGAAATTAAAATCATATATTAAGGTCTACGGTCTCTTAAAGCACTGAAAAAAATCTACTAAGTTAAGGCAATTAAAAGATAGGAGCATTTATATATCGATCTTGCTGCATTTTGTATGAAAATCGCCGCGTAATCAAAACCTATCGGATACCTCCTGTGGAGTACAGTTGCGGGATTTGGCACGAAGGTTTGAGAACTTACAATAAAATAATGTACTTACTACAATATCGACTAAACCCGACACCTGCATCTTACAGCAAAAGTATTATTGTTACAATGTTGATATATTGAATCAGTAAACAAGTTTACCATCACTTATTGTTGTTTCTATTATTATAGCGAAATACAAATAATAAAATAAAAAATGTGTAAAGTCAAGAAAAGCGTCATCTGGCTACACCTCGGCGTGTCCACTCTACGTAACTTATCATTTAAAAGACGTTAATATTTTTACCTGAACTCGACGCAGCACAGCGGGCACCTATTAAACTCCTATTACGACCGATATAATGCTGGCCTAAAATATAGTTATTTTAGTTAAAATCGTCATATTAGTGTGTAATTTAGTTTTCGTTCAAGTATCGGGAAGCACACATAGATAATGACGTGTCTCCACTCGCAGGCGGCGCTCCGCCCCGACCGACACCTTAAATTAATTCAAGGTACAACAACTTTACTTTAATATCAAACTACATTTTTTATTGATAATGTTTCAATTATTTTTTATGTAGAGCAATAGATGGTTTATTTTAATTTTCTGGAGTGATTGTTAGTGATTTTAACATTTTTATCGTCATAACCGATACAGTTCGACATAAAGCAGTCTTTAATTTCTACTTTTTAAAACATTTTGAAGATATCGATTTAGCTTCCCCTAGTCAATCCTATTAGATTACGTCTAATGAACTAAACCGACGAAGCTGTAAAAATAAAAAAAAATTGTGAGTTCATTCATATCTAAGCCGATATCAGGCAATGAAGGCGGAAAGAGACACTACACGTCTATGACTTCTTAAGAATGTCTGAGTCAGACACCAGACAGTTTTAGTAGCGGGCGACGACGCCTAATGTTGAACTGTATTACAATAGACAATATAATAACTTATATTTATAATATTTTTAACGTACAGAGTGCAATTTTGGCAAAAGCTATGAAAGACGAACTTAATTTGGTCGCAGACAGCACAAGTTGGGCCGCTCCGAGCGGCGGCGAAGTAAGCAACTTTGCATGATAATGTACCGCGCGCGCCGCCACCGCCCGCGTGTGGTACGTGTTGACAACTATCTACAAGAAAATATTGTTTCTTGTTCGATAATTTACAATTTATAATTAACAAGTATGTACGAAGAGGTTAAATAATAATACAGACATGTTCTGAAATCATTTGGACCCAAAAAGAAAATATTCTTTTTGACTCAAAATGATTCTATATAATTGCTGTTGTAGAGAACAAAAATAAATATGTTCATCGTCCTTATAATACAAATATCATCAAATTCCTTTTTCCTACTAGACACGTCATTGTTTACTTTAGGCTTGTTTATCTGCTAGCTAGATTTGTAGAAAACAATACATATATATATATATATATATATATATTGTGTATCTCAAAAGTCACAAAAGCTTTACATGTTTTCTTAAATACAAGCAAGGAAGCTTATCATTACGAAGCGCCGCTCGCAATGTGGTGCAACTTAATAACCGCCTCACGAGGGTCCCCCGGTGCCCGCAGTGCCGTCGAGAGGACGCGAGCGCCTGGAGCACACTCTATCCTCGGTTTTATTTCCGTTTTGTTTTCAAAACGATGTCGCACTGAGTACATTTCTTGAGACCTCCTTCACTCAACTGACACACTTCGTCGTCTCCGCGACTACGAGTACTTACAAATAGAGCAGTGTGGCTACAAAGCAATGAAAGAATTAATTAAGATTTCTGACGCACGAGTGAGTGGTAAGAGGAGCAGGAGGAGTCATCGGTTAATCTTTAACAACACAGTATCAAAGATACTAGAGGAAGCTCAAGCAATAAGCGTGAGGCCCCTGAGATGATAGTAGACGAAGTGAAAGAGGTATGCAGAGACCGTAGCGTAGATACCCTAGTTAGGGGATACCCTAGTAGGTTAGGTTAGGTTCTCTTTCTTCGCGAAGCAAATCAAATAAAAATAAAATATTATATTACAACGATAGATGAGGCGTGTGAATAGAATGATAGCCGCAAGTGTTGGAGGGCAATTAGCGGAGTTGTGTAATGGCAGGTTGCTATCGGCCGGAAGTCCCTCTCGCCATACAAAACGTGGCGCGCGCTGTAATTACGCGACGCCCTCCACTCGTCCTCCATAGTAAAATGTTTACTTTTATAATTATACTATCAAATAACTTGTCCAAACAATTATTTTACTATATATTTTTAAATACAAGAAAATAAACGATAAATTGACATTTCAACATAAAATATAAATTATAAATTAATGTATGAATTAGCCCACATGGGTAAATTCATAATTTAAATTCACTAAATATCAAAATATTAAGAATGGAGTTAACCTTTTCGTGAAAAAACAATAAATATTGTGTTATTGATAGTTATTTACTTAAAGTTGGCGACTGATTGAGTCCTTACTTTAAAGATTTACGTTATTTTTGTGATGACAAATATATGCACTTATGCGATATAAACTTTGTTCTTTTTAACCAAATTTAAAAAAAGAAGGTTATCAGTTTGTCTCGTATGTATGTATTATTGTTATAATTGACTAATATTTGAATATGATCAATCATTTAGGATTCCTAGCAGGTGTGCTAATTTTCGTTGTAAAATAATTGTATCTTTGGTGATAAAATTTGTCGGAGGCTAAGTCACGTCTAGATGATGAGTTCATTTAAATGCGGCAAATTCTAACTTAAAGTCTAACAATACTCTTTGATACACAAGTAACTGCACCATATTCAATTCAAAACAAAGGAAATTAAAACAACAAATTGGAAGTAAGCTTTAATGAAAGTTAGCCGAAACACAAAGACTTTCCCCGACAATCCAATATTCCCACTATTAAAGATCTAATATAATTGATCTAATACAGCCTGCAGCAGGGGCTCCCCACCTTTTCTTGATCAAGGATCACTTTTACATCATTTTTGGTAGCAGGGACCACTATGCATGTAGGTATGATAAAAATTAACTGTGATAATCAAACAAAAACTTCGCCTCACCATCCCAAGTGGTTGGGAACCAGTGGCCTACAGCCTTCTTCCATAGATCATACACAAAAATAGTTTTTTCAAACAATTTTTCAGCGTCAGTCAGAAGTTCAGTTAACTGTAGATGTAAGACGTCATCATTACCCGAGTTGATATATGACAATGAAACAAGTTCAAAACAATCATAATAAAACGGTATTGTAGTCATATATCTAATTAAAGTACGTAACTTTATATTTCTACACTTTATTTACGACTTCACTTTTCTCATAAAAGGCGTTGATTGTGTTATCAGAATACCAATAAATATTTTTACTGATAAGACGCGTCATTCGTTTATTGTCCACTTAAAAAAAGATAATTTTTCTTGTTACTTTTTATCTTGTATTCGCTTTCTCCAATTACAGATATGGAAAGGTGAAACATTCGTAGGCGGTCCTCTAATACATTATGATAAATTAAATTATTGGTTGAATATTATTTAACTTTATCGTTTTGGTATCATATGTTGTTAATACATTTATTAAATTAGAAAAAAATACAATTTACTTTTAAAATTTAACAAACGGCGCTAGTAATATTTATTGAACAAGTTTCAGTAATAGCAAAATATGTATGCGGTATATTAAGTAGTAACATGTCGCTCGGGAGATGATTTATGAAGATGATAACGTGATGAATTAGACCTGTGCCGCGTGCGTGAGGAGCGAGAGGAGCGCGTCCGTGCGGGGAGTGGCTTAATCGTCCTAATGTTTGCTGGGATTTTGTTTTTTTTTTTGTAATTTATACATTGAAATTTCGACTATAGTGGCAGTTCGGTTCCTGCTTAACATATTTTAAGATATCCAATATACCCTTTGCATTCTCCGCAAGCACAGCATACAATTAACATTAAGTTCTTATTTATATACATTTTAAACAAGCTCCAGCAGGTGACATGTACACCTACTTCGGAATACTGAATAGCTCACGTACGCTAGTAGTGCTAGTAGCTAGCTGTTACTTTCCTAAACCAGTATGATGCATAACTTTGATCAATCAGCAGCAACTGCAACGAGTGAGAATTGAACGTGCGGTCGCGTTGATTGGAGAGAATAGGGGACAGTGTAGTCCTGAGGTCACGTCGTCGGTCGTCGACGTGCTTCTGTTGCAATCGAAGCGAGCGCCCACCGCCCCCGCCGGCGCGGCGGCCGCAGGCGATGTATGGAAGACTTACCACGCCACTAATGGTGGGTCAATTTTGGGGAATACTTAGCTATGAGTATTACTGATGGTTCTATTTTTATCAAACTCTTTAAATCATCAAATACTAAACAAAGAGTGATGTACATACATACATTATTAACAACTCGGGTGCAAATACTAGTGCATATGACATGTGTATTAAGTTGACAGCAAACGTAATAGCTGTGAGATGGGAATTAATGGTCAGCACTCAGCGGGAGAACACAATAGCTTCGAGAGCTCCAATATTTTTGACGAGAGGGAAACGGAGGGAGGCGGCCGAGAGTGCCGGAGCCGAGGACTTTTGACAAATGCAAGTCACTCAGCGCAGTAGCGCCGCTAACGCGCGAACAGCCCCCAGACACCAACGCGCGGGACTCTTGAAGTATACTTATTACAAAATTAAATGAACTTTAATTTTTAACATTTTAATGTGAGTAAACCTAAACCGATTTTTAACATTACGTTACTTTATACTTTTACTTTTATTTCGAAGAAACAATAGTAAGGTCTCCAGCGCTACTCGAGCCGCCCCGCGTGGTCCGGCGAGGTCCGGCGGCGTGTCTCGTTAGCAGTATCGTTGCATCTCACGGCGCACCGACACCGACCAGCGACTATCAGAGCAGGCGAGGGAGAGCGAGGGAGGGTGAGGGAGGCCGAAGGGGAATTGAACACTCACTTCACTAGAAATTAAATGTTACGTTTTATAGAACTGTCGTCTGCCACTACAATCGTAACTAACTTCACATTCAGATACAATCACGATAGCGGTACAAGTTCATGTTTATCAATTATGGTTCATCTTTAAAGAGCACTTTATTTTATTAACAAGTGTTTTATTATCTTTATGCTTCAGTATAATTAAAACATATAGGTTATGTAAATTGTAACAGTATATTGGAATGTTAGAATAGAAGTATATATTAGAATATTTGAATAATTTATAGAAAGCTAGTAGTAGCTCCATGTGGCCCCCCTCGAGCCTCACGAGCTCACGACGCGCCGCGGCGTACCCACGGCCAGCTCAATGCGCAGCTGTTGCAGCAGACAGCCGCCGCGCCCTTCACGTCCGCGAGACCTACTGTCACTGATATTTTACTTAGCTCTAACTTATGCATTATTCAACATTTCATTCAGCTCGTGCTATTGACTGGATCAAAGTTAAAGTTATTGGCCATTTCCTTTAAGAAATAATACAGTTTGAGGCGAGAATGGTCTCTAACTAAAACTGCTTTTAGTGCTCAAATAAACGAAGCAAGCTTGTTCTCGATAGATATGATCTTGTCATTACTAATCAGTTCAAAGAGATACATCTATCGGCCGCAAAGAGCGCACAGAGCACACAGAGCACACAGAGCCATTTTTTGCCGTGTGATCCCGGCCTAGAATAGGATCATCCTGGTACTGGTGGTGTCGTAAGAGGCGACTAAAGTACGTGTGGTAGAGTCACGTCGCCAGCAATGGCAACACGCATGGGCAGACTCGACCGGATCATTACCACCCCCGGCATTTAAAACCGGCGTGAAGTAGTGGCTTTATGCCACTGCGTTTCGCATTAGGTAATGCCGGGCCCCGGCGCCCAACCCATCTTAAAGGCCGGCAACGCACCTGTAGCTCCTCTGGGGTTGCACGGGGTCGTGGGCGGCGGTAATCACTTACCATCAGGTGACCCGCACGCTCGTTTGCCGTGTCTTTTCCATAAAAAAAAAAAGAGCACACAGAGCGGGACGCTGAGAAATGGATTAGATATCACAATCTAGATCTTGCACGAGACCTGTCTCTCATCACTCATCTGGAGCATTATCAATGTATAATTTTTTTCATTGAATTAACGGATAAATATATAATTTGATTTCTATTTATTAGATCTTTCCTTTGTTTCACGACTACACGTACATACTCGCGGGTACGGCTTACGTCGAATGCAGTTGTGTAAGCGCGAGCGGTCTGTGCAGTCTACTTATGTAATACTGAGTAAGTAGAGTATAAGGAAATTATTTGTAATTGATTAATTTAATGCGAATTCTATTTTTCGGTTTTTTGGGAAGAAAAAAAATAAAACCTTTACAGGATTACATGGTTTTCCGTCTGACCGCTTGCCTTTCTCTCAGTCCACCTGTCTAAACCACTTTCTTAAGATCACTTGAAGGTTTCAAGCTTAATAACAAATATTCTTTTGAACGAATCCTTAAAAGACATAATCTGAATGGCAACCGTACCACGCACTTAGAACGCAATAATTCAAATTATACCTTCTATATTAAGTTGGACATTTTCATCAATTAGTCCCCGTCACGCGGTAGTTCCCAGATTCGACGCCCGCGGGCCACGACGCGACGTGCGTACTATACATCGTAGCCGCGGGGGAACCTCCCAGCGACATGTCGCTTTAATATCTATCTATATTATGTATTGATTTTTTTTTATTTATTACCATTTAAAAATAACATCTAAAAACCAAAAAGGTTTGTAATGATGTTAAAAAATGTTCTTAAATTACACAATTCTAATTGTAGGTTCCCTCTGCCTACCCTGTAGTGTGCGGGATACAGCGTGAAGATGATCATTAAAGAGATTCATTGCAAATATTAAAATTGTCTAAAATGATTATTGAAGTGCAACATCTCCTAGTGCCTAGGTCACCGTGTGCTGTACACTTGTGTATATAAATTTAGTAAACGTAAGAGTTTGATAAATGTTATGGAAATAATATTAAAAAACATGTTATTTACATAGCCACCACAATAATTATTGTAGGTATACTTCAAAACAATTTTTGGCACAATGCTCGAGGAATTGTTTCATGCAATCACTGTCTGACGGACGCCACAAGTGTCACGTATCTAGATGAACGAAGGACACTCAGTTTCCGCGGCACAGTGACGGTGTCAGGCGAGTGTCAGATGTCTGACACCTGCTGTCATGCGTCAGGGTGTGGGACGTTCGGTAGTCCCGATGTGATATTTTTAATCACATATTCCTTTCATAGATTGATCCATGTATCCATTGGACAGTTAGAGTATGAAACGAGCTTTCGTCATACGTATTATGAAATACTCATATATTCTCTTTGTAAATATTTTGCTAATATTTATGTTTGATTTAAATAAATTAGAAGTTCAGTCTAATAAATCAGTTTTGTAATAAAACTATAAATCTTTTTTACTTTTAGTTACTTAGTTTCTTTAGTGAAAGAACAACTGTCGGTACAGAGAATAATAAATAAATTAAAAATAAGTAAAATTGTGTGTTAGAACACACAACAGTGTAGGCAGAGGGAGCCTAGTGTCAATACACTCCATTCCTCACTTACTGCCGAATTTTGGCAATGCGTGTTGAGTGGCAGAACTCTACACTGCGCTTTGCCTCGACACCAGAGTGAAGAAATCGAGATATAAATTTAAAAAATTCGTCATTTGCTCGAGTGGAGATCAAACATACAATAAGTCGCGTTTACAATCACAGTTTGTGCCGCTGCGCAACGACTGGCGCAAAACAATAAATAAAAAATAAGAATGGAGATAAAGAATTATTTGAAATATTATAGAATTGCTATTAAAGTTATTTACCGACGCAATCAAACCCTGCGAAGACAAACTGTAATCCAAAGTGTAGGATAATGGCCCGCATCGCATCAGCGTGCGTCCCTCCACCCTCCGCCCTCCGCCCTCCGCCCTTGCCGCCTCCGCTCCCGCTCTCACTAGCTAATATATCGAACTACATGCTTTCCCGTATTTTTTTTATTTTTGTACTTTGAAACTTTATTTATTTATTTTTGTACAGATAAAATACAGATAAAATAATACAAATGCTATTATTGCGTAGTACAAGCCATCAAGGAGGCTCGCATTTTTATTGACAAATGTGATATAATGTAAAAATAACCACTAAGTTGATATTTAATAATCCTATGTAAATATTTTATAACAAAATAATACGTGTTACATACAATTTTGTACAAAAAATGTTACTAGAAAATATAAGTTTCCTGCTCGAGTCAGTAACATAAACACGACTTATAATGTATGTATGAACATAAATCCTCTGCATCGGCGCTATGTGAAGTTAATCGTATAATGAAGCGACTCTCATTCAATTACCGCGATCTAAATAATCAACGATAGCGGCGAGCGTTGTGCCTCGTGAGATATTCTAAGTTATTCAAAGAAACCGTGTAACGTGATCTCATTCGGGAATAAATTTAAATGGTATTAATAAAACTGGAATCAGTCGCGGGTCAGCTCGGGCCACTGACAAGTTGCTTTTAACCCGGCGAAAATGTAAATGCAAATGTATACATATATTTTAATTTATATTTAATTGAGAACATAAATATCTCTTAAACAGTAGGCGAGTTATTTACTTGAGTTTAAAATAAATAACAATAGAAGGATTAACATATATTACAGTAAAATATATTTACCCGCCGCAATAGACTTCGTTGTATGATGAAGTGCGTGTAATGTCCCCGACACGCTCACGGCCCTCGACGTCACTCGTGTTTCGATAGCGGACGCGGTATATGATGCATTTACGTACTTCAAGTTTTGAGTAATTATTAATTATAGTTTTTAGAATACTATTTTCTTTTACTGGTTTCTATCATGTGAATAATGTATAAAGATTTTTAGGGTTTCGTATCTCAAAAAGAAAAAACCGGACAAGCGCGAGCCCACCGAGGGTTCCATACAAAAACTGGAGGTCTCAAGGTTTTTCTGAAATCTGGCTAAGCTTAGCCAGAGCCCTTTTATCTGATACCTCACTTGAACTAGCGGCTTTTATACCAAACTTTGCCCCCTTTATAAACCATATTTTTTTTAGGATTTGACCACAAATGTAGTTTTCAAAACATTTTCTGAATAAGTACCTGTAGATGTTAGCTATCAAATTTCATAATTCTAGGTCAATCGAAAGTACCCTTTATATGGTCGATATACGCGTTTTTTGAGATATTAAGAAATCTGAAGTTATTGCTTAACTATTAGAAATTTATAACTGTAGTACATTTAATGCAACAGGCCAGACGTGGCGCAGGGGCACAGAGTGTGACTGTTAAATTGATTAGTCGTGGGTTCGATTCCTGCTCAAGGAGCCTTCCCTGCTTTGTACGGGATACAGCATGAAGCTGATTTAACTAACTTTTTAATTTTATAAAAAATTAGTGCATACTGACCGGGTTTTTGTTATCAGCAAACACCATCTCATCGTGTCAAGTCTAATTTAAGAATAACTTTCAAATAACCGTGCTGGTGACAAATGATGATGGTCAACGACTTGTTTAAAGAAAAAGTGTATAATAATTTTCTTCAGCTTTACGATGTAGTGTAAGGACACTCCGTCCTCCGTAATATTGGTTTAAGTTAATTTAATTTGATATAATAATTGAAGTAATGATACATAAATTAAGCCCTGACACCGTAACCGGCCGGGGGCTGGGTGTTGCGTCACTACCATGAGTAGTGCAGGCAGAATGAATCTAGTGATAAGACATTTCTCCATTTTTCACAAAAAAATTTAAATATTATAAGGTGATCATCAAAATTCAATGTCGCGCTCTGTTACTGAATAAAATTAAAATAATTAATTTCCCCGATTGGGAATCGAACCTGCAACACACCGTGTTTGCAGTCAGATGATGTACCACGACGGCCTTATTATATATTTTCCATGTTTTTTTTATATTAAACTATAATAATAAATCTTAAGCTAAGATCCTGCGCTTTGATATAAGATAGAATGACTTATCCTACATACGTCTGCGTCCTCTCTGTCCCTACCGGCTGCACTCTCTAATTTTATTACATGAGCGTCGCACTCCGAAGCTCTCGCACCAAAGCTCGTTCGACGAATTCATCATACAACACCACCTTATCCTTGCGAGCCCTCCCCGAGCGGTCGGAGGCAGGTGTGAGTGACGCTCGTCAGCGCTCGCGACGATTGTCATGCTAATGTACGGATCTTAAGTCCCCGCGTTTTGATTAAAAACTTAGTTATACACAGAAATGTGAAATGGAAAATATGATATTACGTAGGAAGTTGTGTACAATACAATAAGTACTGTCATCTATAGCCACCGAACTAGTTTTTCTCCAACCAGATCAATAAAATATATTTAGAAATTAACATTTTCTTTAGATGAGATCAAACTTCCTCAGTAGAATGTCCCACGTGAAATTAGTATTTATAGTATGGAATTATTATTAAAATTATTATTATTACTATTAAAAGATTAATAAAAGTGTCTTACAACAATTAATAAAATTAACTTCTCGCCCTCTACATTTCAATAAGGTAGAGTTTGCAGAAACCCTATAATTACAAGTGAAGGTGATCAATCTCAAAGTAGCGCACGCATTGGCTCGATCATTACCTCATACTGGTATCGTGTAATTATCCACAAAGGACTTTAATTACAGCGGAGTTCAACACCGCGAGGGTCACAGCGGGGAGCGTCGCGCCGCCAGACCTTTGATTAGGCCGCCATTGTCGCTATGCGAGACATGATTTCTTCATTAAGCCATTTACAAGATTTATAGTATGACGGACTGTATTCAATAAATATATTCTAAATCTTCTAATCAAACGCTCTGTTTGTCCTCTTCAATTGAGGAAATCGTTCGCATTGAGTAGAAACATAAGCCTAATTGAAAAACATACTTAATTTTAATTTTAATTATAATTTTATTTTATTATAAACGATACTAATTTATTTTAAAATATGTGAGTATTGTTTATTTTAATTATAAACTAGAAAACCGTATTTTTTTCTTCACACTGCAATAAAGAAGGCTACACGTATACTTACTTTAATAAAATGCGAAACTTATAACATTTTTATATTCATGATGTTTGAGTTAAATTTAATTTAATAAAACTTAATTATTATATATTGAATATACACACTCATCACTGAATTTTCGGCATATAATATATATATAATATATATTATATGCCGAAAATTCGGAAATGACTATATATATATATATATATATATATATATATATATATATATATAATATATATATAGTTACTAAAAGGTAAACATATCATTTATTATTAAACAAAAGTAACGAGAAGCTTCCTATCAGAGACGACTGCTCGTTAGTCGTATCGACATGTATCTGGTATTGTAGCGTATTAATCATAGCAAAGTTATGCCTTCTATATAATTAAAGTACTAGACGAGTCCTTACCCGAGTCATCACCTGCTCTGATGCTTGAAGGTACCGAGATACCCATTACGCTTTCGTTAATCATAAAGATATATGACTTTATACGCGGGAGTGGTAACTCCTACCTCCTACCTCCGGCGGCGATAGTCATTTAGAGGTAGAGGTACACTTATGCTCTTTTACAATTTAATTATAAGGAAAGGTTTTTGTAAATAAAAATAAAAGAAGTAGATATGAAGGTATAACGGATCGAATCCAGGATGAAGAGATACAGAGAATGGCATGAACTAGCGAAGATGTGAAGATGGTGAGAATGAAGAAGAACGTGTTCAGCTGGTTTGGGCACGTCGAACGAATGAGTGATGAAAGAATGGCAAAAAAGGTTTATGGAAGAGTGAGCGGTAAGAGAAGTAGGGGGAGACCTCGGCTGAGCTTTGAAAACACAGTATCAAAGATACTGGAGGAAGGTCACGTAAAAAGCATGAGGACCCCCCCGAGGGCATGTATGAAGATGTTGATGATAGTGGATGAAGCGAAAGAGATATGTCGCTAGTACCTGCCGTTCTGTGTACCTCTTCATTGCGGATTCGATCAGCTACGCTGACACATCATATCCTACGAAGAGATCGCATCTCCACAGCATTCATCTTTCTTTCATTCTTTTCCTGTAATACCCACGTTTTGCTGCCATATAACAGCGTCGGTACCAACACTGCATTGTGTACGGCCAATCGAGCAGCTGTGCTGACGTTTTCCGTCTCATCAATGCAGCTAAGGCTCCGTTGACCTTGTTATAGGCAGCAATACGCCTTTCCACATCCATCTCGCATCTTCCATCTCTACTGAACATACTTCCCAGATATATAAGTTTAAGATATAAAGGTTTGTAATTATTTACACATTAATCATAGCATAGTACATTGTTACAATTTTTTTGAATTGCTTATTAACTTCCCGCTACATCCCACATGTAGCAAGTTTGACATGAAAGCCGAATCTTATAATAAAACAGGTTCTCAACTTTTCGCCCCATTTTAGAGACAGTTTGTGTATTGAGTAGCGGGACTCAATGTCGCAATTTTTTGTGATACTAGAGCGAGAAAATAAAATAATGCATTCCCCCAGGTCAGAATAGAATACGATCATTATTTTTAAATAAAGGTTATTATTATTACTAATTATCTTATCGTTTACAGCTGTACGGTGTATCGCTATCTCTCTAATAAATTAACAAAAGTATAATCTATGACAATCAAACGAAAGCATCATAAATATACAATTTAAATAGCAATATTTTTTCGAATTAAATGACAACCCAATGTATAAGTCGATAAGACCACGCTCGTGACGATAAGGGGGAGAGTGGGGTGAGATGACAGAGCTCGCGTCGGAAGCAGCTATGATGACGCTAAATCAGACTCGTCCGGCAATAAGTCAGCGATTAGGGTAATGCGACGACGCGACTCTACCTCACCACCTACCCCACTGCGAGCGGGGCGGAGAGATTGTTATACAGCTATCAACTAGAGTACCATTAATTTAAGAAATCTCACTTATGTGTATTAATAAATGACAACTTAACCTGACTTTCTTTAACTTAGCTTCACGCTTTATCCCTAGCGGGGTAGTCAGACAGACCGAGGACTTAGCGCTAAACGCTACGGCAATAAAAGATACGTGGTACTATAAATATTATAATTTTACTTGTATTTTCATGTTTTGATCAAACATGAAAACACAAGAAAAATGTATAAATATAAAATATGTTTATGATCAAGTAATATGTTGTCAATAATAACATTACAAAAAATACAATATAACCTTAACGTGTGGGTTCCCGCTCGCTGTGGGGCGGGCGGCGACGGAGAGCGGCGGCGGGAAGCGGCCGTCACCTTAATAATAATTATGGTGTATTAGGGAAGTCGTTCCATGTCATAAGTAATATTCATAAATTAACCGACCGAAAATAAATTTCTATTGTTTTATCGTTCTTCCTTTTGAGGGGCGTAGATAGTTAATTTCAGTCTGGAGACACTTATTGCGCTACTAGCGCGACGATATTCATATTATTATACGATACGCGACGAATTCATTTGTTTTTATAAGCTCGTGAGGTCATTTTATACGGGTTGTTTTTGTCAGCACTACTTTAAAATAAACTACAGTTTTAACTACACTATAAAAACCTAATAAAAATATTTTTTCTTTTCCAAAAATTTTCATTTCCAAGTGACTTTTTTAAAAAAATAAAATTATCGTTGTAAAGTAAAACACCATTTGTCAAGAACGACGCACGCAACCACAAACCTATCAAAGAGAAACCGCCGCATACGCCTCATTCCGAAATCAAGTCGTAGGCATTGGCAAAGTTCAAAGTTGCTTAACTTTTAGTAATATTTTTGTAGTAGTAAGTGTTTACGTTATTGGCCTCTATGCGTAACTGCGTCACACGAAATACAGATATCGATAAATATCGTGAAATGACAAAAAAAAATCCTATATATAAGCTGTTGAGTTCTGTATATGCTGTTACCGTAAAAGGAGCGCTAACGCTTCCACCTTGTATAAATTAGAACAAGTGTAAAAATTTTATTTACAATTTAAAGTCATGAATAATACAGACAGTTTCTTGCAGAAGGCGCGCGAGCACGTGGCCGCTGCGCCTTCTGATGCAGTACTCGACTCGTACTCGAGGCTACTAAATGTATGTATGTATGTACATGTTACTAAATAATACAATACTTCGGGCCCTCAATGTCTTGAAACAGGAAATTTATTGTCACGCGTTTAGTTTCTTATTATTACGACAACATCCACAACACGACACCACAAATTGTTGTTATCTATTTAGTAAATAATGCATTGCTGACACGAAATTATTAAAATTCTATTATATTGTGTCGCGACACGCAAACAGGTGTCTCCATTACAACACGACCGTAGAGATCGTTATTAATAACGGCGCGGTCGGTCGGTCGTCGGTCTGTCCGTCATCGGTCGGTAATCGCAATCGGGCACAATAAATAATTTCGTTGCATACGATTTATGTGACGTACATTGCGGTGTTTGATAAATGTGGACGCGGAGTGGTGACCGCCCGCGCTGCCCGCGCCCAGCATGGCCTGCGACCCGCCACGAGCCCGTGCCCAGAGCCGGCTCCATCAATGCTTACTGCTTTATTGTTTGTTTTAATATAACTAAATACGCAAGCAAATATTGTTTGGCAGAATGTTGTTGAGGATTTTAAAAGAGTTTTAAGCATCACGCTGTACTTAGATAAATGCCGAAGTAAATACTTATTTAGAAAACGTATAAAAATTTGAACGTAGCGGGACTCGAACCCGCGCCTCCTGGAAACCGACCTACATGTAGAATCTACATGTACATGTAGAATTTGCAAACACGTCACTCAGTGAGGCGTCGTGCCCCAGCGCTGCCGACACGCGGCAGACAAAAGAGACGGAGCTGCGGGGCGGGCGCAGTCGTCGAGTTTTATCAAGACGATTACTGCGGCAGATATTCACATGAATAAATAAATGCAGGCGATCGATCCTCTGGCGAAGATAAATAGGTACATGGAGTTATAAATCCGTGCGTCGAGCAATTGCGGGCTAATTCATCCAGTCCCGCGCTGCAGGAAGACGGACAAAAACCGGCTAATCACGGCGAACACTGACGGATGATGGTGCGCTCTTGAGCGATGAGAGCGCTCGCGGGGTGTCGGAGTGTCGGAGTGTCTCGTTCTTAGTGTCAAAATTGACATTGATAATATATAAGAACAACTTGTGTAACGCCATTGTGTTTAAATTTTAAAGCTCATTCAGCTTTGTAAAATTCAAACTGATTAAAACTGTAATAACTCTCTTCGACTTATAGAAGTGTACACATAGCTATTTACAACATCTCAAGAGTATATTTCCCGGAGCGCGCGTCGAAGGGGAGCGGTCTGCCCCGACCGACCGAGTGGTGAGGGACGTCGACGCGTAATCGACTAAATAAATAATGTATCTGTATCTCGACACGTCGTGGTAGCGTCGATGTGTTCGCGAACCGATTTATTATTCCCATTCTCCATATTAATGCCGTTTCTCAACGAGATGTTCCACCGCCAGCTGACAGCCCGCTTGCGTGAGGCGCGGGTTCGTATCTGCCATTTATAAGTATCTACGTATATAATTTGCGGTGCTTGAGAGGTCTCTCTCTGATCGAGACACTCGTTCGGACCACTAATTGTTCATTCAAATCAATAATAGGACAATGGAGCCATGAAACTATCTTAACTTGGAAATAAATATAAATTTACTTTTTTTGAGAACGCTCTGCATGTAAAGATTAGATCCTTTTTATGGATTTAAAAATGACATGGAGCGTGAGTATAAAGAGTATGTTGAGTTGTAGTTTGTACAGTTTACGAACAAGTTAGCGTTATCTGAATGACATTATCATTGTCCAAAAATCAGGGGAAAAAAGTAACTTTTTGGAATTTTTCATTGCTAAGTAGCATGAAGTACAAGGAATAAAGTCCTTTTCACACGCTAAACGAATGTTCGACATTTATCAAAATGTAGATCTACTTTGATAATTTCGTATATTTGCATTGAAATCACTTTATTCACTTTGAAAAAGTAATTGAAGGCAAAAAAATTAAAATTAAATATTAGTCACTGAGTCAAAAAGGCGCGGGGTTTTTCCTACAAAAAAATATTATAATGTCGTGTCAAAGAAAACCAAGACAGATGTGAATCACTTTTATTGCCAATAATCAATAGTTTGTACCAATAAGAATATATTGTTAGAAATCGGAAGCGGTTATAGTTTTTAAAATACACGATAAATACACACATTGTCTATATGTTTTTAAACTATTTGGAAAGGGATAGCACGTAATTGCAATATAAGTGATATGTATCACCTACTAACAATACTTCACACTAGTTTCCTTCTAATAGGGACCGTCACTTACACGCAACTGTCCCCCGATTGACTTTTTTTTTCTTCTGATGGTCTTAATGCTGTTGACCTGGTATGGTCTTAACAGCGTCAACGGACTGGAACCCCAGATTGACACAATTCTACTGGTTTTATAATTATTTTCACCTAAATCTACCCTCTTTTACACGAGTACGCTCAGAATATAATAATGTTCTATGTAAGACCGTTGAGGTCATCGTGGTGCAGCGACCCCTTACAATAAACGCGACGGTTTTGGGTTCAATTTCCACAAGGAGTAGTGAATTATTGTTATTTCCTTGCTCTGGTAACAAGAAAAGATTTGGCGTTGGGTTTAGTCACTCTATGCGCAATGTCTCGAAAATTACACGAAAAGCGGGAAAATAGTGTCTTTAATTTATGTTATAGACAAGGCAAACGAGCATTAGAGTCGTCGATGGTAGCTGATAATCGCCGCCCACGACCCTGGGCAAAACCAAAGGAGCTACAGGTACGTTGCCGGCTTTTAAGATAGAGATAGACGCGCTATTTGAAGGTATCCAGTTCGTATCGACCTGGAAATACTACCGTAGGGTATTACACAGTAGCGTGTCGCGTGGAAGGAAGTTCCTACGAACCGCACAGTAGTGGAGTGCCAAGTGTCCAGATGATATGGATGTCAATAGTTCTTCAGAGCACTCACTCCCCATGATAGATGCGGCATAGAACGCACAACAGTTATTCAAACATTAACACTAGATTTCCTTCATCGAACCTGGCATACGCAAGATACAGGTTGAATCTATAAAAAAATATAGTAGTACTATGAAAATATTTATTTTCACAGGAAGAGCACTCTCACGTCGTCTGTCGCAAGTTGTAAGTCGTAGAGATGCGAGGCTCGTTGCCACGGTAACGCTAAGCGGTCACTCTGTCCCATTCGCGCCGCATCTCCTCTGAAGGCCTTATCGAATGACGCGGGACGTCGCGGGTGGTCTCCATACAATATTTAGAAACGCTCACATTGATTACATGAATGTGATTTTGTAATAAAAGATAACAAATGACGATTCATTCTCAAATTTGTTACTTCATATTTAGTTTCTCGTTCGTAAAAAACCGTCGGACGCCGTCACTAATCTTGGGATCGTATTGAACACAATTCTTTAGATAATCAAGGCATTATATTTACCTCCAATGTAAAATAGTAGCAATTTAAAACTTGGAAACATAATATTATAAGTAGTAAAAACATAATTTCTTAATTTACTCGAAACCCGCAGGGAGAGCCGGCGGCGGTCACGTGACCGCTGCGTTACCACCACACCACGGCACGCTGCGTACAGAGTACCATCATATTAGTACGTTTGCTCATTTTACTTGTTTTCTGATATCTTATCATAATATATGAGGTAGATTGATCGCCATTTAAGTTACTTTATTTTTTATTCTCCTTTAAATATATATAATTGGGAACTTACAAATAACTGTTGCATGTAAATGAAGCTGAAATGTTTTGTGTTCTCACTTCTTAACTATTTTTACTATTAGAACCATATTTGGTAAAACTATGAAAGGGAACTTCGACACATTGAGTTCAATTATTTCTAAACGATTGTAGATATAATATAAACATTAATTAAATCATAATGAACCTTGTGAATCTAAATATTATAATTTTAAAATGAGTAATTGAGATATTAAGATATCTACATTTATTTCAGTATAATATGTATCGTTGCTGACGACGTGAACACGACACTTCCTATGCAAATAGAAACTGGCCGCTTGTTTATCATAGGAGCCTGTCGCGGTGTCCTGGTGTCCGCTTCGACCGCTAAATTTACAGAACACAATATTTACTGAATGGAGCAATTGAGAAGTACCCGTCTACACTCCCAGTGGTGGGCAGTGGGCTTAGTGTAGATTGGGGGGCATGTTTGTACAAAAAATATTTTTGGCGTATTAAAATTGATCAATAAAAATATATTTACACAAGTGGCATACGATGATAAATATATTTTAAGATTCTTCACGAAACAACCGCCTTGTACTCCATATTTTCACTTTTATGTGCATACATAAGTCCTTAACGTAGAGACGACATGTAACACTTGGAAGGGAAATGTAACTTTGAAAAAGGGCAACCCTCGAGTAATCTGGAACAGATGAGGAAGGGTGTTTGATATGCCATCGACGAGATGATATCCCGCGCGGCAGCTGCGACTCGTGACTCGTGACTCGTAGGGCGCGGATCAGTACGAGTCAGTACTCGTGGGTAGTGAGTAGGAGATAGTAGTAGGAGCTTCACATACAAAGTGTTAGGAAAATTTGGTGAGTAGTAAACCAAATTTTAGTTTAGTTTTAATTGTTAATAATTAAAAACATGTGTAATTAAAAATGTAATTCGGAAGAATATTGACGTTTTTTATATAAAGCTTTACTAAATTCCTGCATCCCACACCTGAAAGGCAATATTTTTATTTACATTTATATTACTTAATATTTGTAGACAATGCGCGGCGCAAAATGTTTCGCAAATACGGGGAAAAAGTGTAAAGCTACTTATTTCAGCATTTTTATTCTGCTTCAGTATAGAGAAATCCAGTAAAACTATAGGTACATGTTAAAATGTGTACTACAGCTTATTGACATCTCGGCGCAGATCGCAGATGCGGAGGGTGTCAAGGTGGTGCCGTGGTGGTCCCGTGGTGGCGCCGCGGAGGGTGTCGTGGTGGTGCCGTGGCGGAATTCGCGGGCTGCGTATAAATGCAGCTCAATGATACTCGACGCGCTCGATAGACTAAATAAATCTTTCATTTGCATTTTTATTTGGAAATCAGTTTTAATTTAAGATACAGTATTTGATACCTCTGCGTTAACAATCACGTCGGCCTCTTCAGAATGACGCGTGACATGTTGGGGAGCGCACAGGATCTAATGTTTTGTGACGCAACGTTTTAAATAATACGAAATTGTGAGTGAAATACACTTAGGGTTTAATGAAACTAATCTATACTTGTAAGATCTATTTTACTTATATCTTCGCCTAAAGTATTTTTGACGTTAATTCGGTAACTGAAAGTATAAATCCTTCATTAAAAGTTATTTTTATATATGAATTATCCCTTCTCTATATATAATAAGAAAGTAAAAATATTTTGTCTGTACATTTAGTAATTTTGACTGAAATGGATAGAGGGACACTTAAAAAGAATAATAGGAAGCAAAAATATTTTTTTCGAATTTCATGTCTGTCTGTCGATATGTATGGTCACATTTTTCTCTGAAACTACTGAACCAATTTACTTGAAAATATCACCAATTGCTTTATTTTAATAAAAATAACCTACTAAAGTTTGGTTCATCAAAATCGGTTCATTAAAAAAAGTTATCGTCATTTGAATGAACTCAAGTCATTAGTTTGCCTGCGAATATTATATAGCAATCGCGCTGATAAGATTTTTGGCCAAAGAATGTCATTCGAAACGTCTTGGTTATATGACTGTTGATAACAATATATATTTTTGAAGCTTTAAACTATTACACGATATTTTATACAATAAAGTAAACAAAATTGAATTGTTAATGGAGATTACCTTCATAAATCATAACAGTTAAGTTTAAGTCGTAATTAATTCAACGCAAAGATAAAGAACGATTTGATCTTCAAGGAAATATCAAGGAAATTCATAGATTGTTTGGTTTGTTCGTTCGTTTGAAATAAATCTATATAAAAATGCCTAAAAACATCCTTTCTACTTGTACTCTTTAATAACTACATATGTACCAATTGCACATTAAATAATTTAAAAACCGTACAGGAGTTAATATGCTATCATTACAGTTATTTTACAAAGAATATTATGAATCCTTCAAATCAATAATGTAATATTTAAGGCTGTTTCTGAAGGAGTAAATTAAATTATTCACTGACATCAGCACATTTAACAGAGTTTTAAAATTATGATGAGACGTACATTACATAGGTAAAAAGAATATAATGTTACAAAAATAAAAATTAGCTTTGTGTATATTTTATAAGTTATATAAATTTTAATTCAAAACAATAAAAAATTCTTATAGAAATTACGATAATGTAGTAAAAACATCATATTAGAAGTTATTATAGTTGTCAATCAATTCTGTTTTTTAAATCAATAATCATGTATTTTAAGCGGATGAAGCCGCGAGCGGGCCGCGAGTATTATATATAACTTCAAAAAAAGAATCAGAATGTACACTGAATACGAAAAATTTGATTATTGCTAAGAAAACAAGACACGTCCACTCAAAGCCTTGCAGCATCACATCTGCTTTGATCTTATAACATGTTGGGCGCAATAAGAGGGCGAGTGGAGGCCGCGAAGGACGGAGGGTAGAGGGCGCCTGTAGAATACAAGCCGCCTCATTAGCCGCCAAACATTCATTGCAGTCCTAAACGCGACATTTGCCATTCTCTTCGTCCCTCCAGTGCGCGCGGCGTCGCGTCGGTACTACAGCCTTGCACCCTTGGGTTTATGCTAATCTCTTTAAATGAGTTTTGCAACGTGACTTCTTCTGCATTTGATGTGACTAAATAAAATTAGAATTGAAAACTAACTCGTGGCGCAGTGGTTGATCGTAAATGCGAAGGATTCGATTCCCGATTATAAAAAGCGTAAAGTATCATTTTTCTTGCATATATTAGTATTATAGAATCTTCTTGAGTTGAGGCCGGTCGTGGCGCAGCGGCACAAAGTGTGACTGTAAACCGACTGGTTGTGGGTTCGATCCCCACTCGAGGAGATGAAATATTTACTTAAATTTATATTTCCATTTCTTCGCTCTGGTGTCGAGGCAAAGTGCGGCGTTGAGTTCTGCCACTTAACACGCAATGCCTCCGGAATTCGGCAGAAAGTGGGGAACGGATTGTCTTTCACTACGTTCCCTCTGCCTACCCTGCAGTGTGCGGGATACAGCGTGAAGCTGATTTATTTTATTTATAGAATCTTCTTCATTTTTCAACAGTTCTACATACATTTTTGAGGATATTACATTATAGAAGCTCTTTACTAATATTTGCAACTCTACATCATCTTTCACATACATGTGCCTTACAGTGACATTGTTCTTGCGGTGGTCACGGCTCGTCGATGGCGAGGGAGGAGGAGGAAGGGGGAGAGGGTACTTCCGCACAATTACACACGCGCCGGAATAAGGTGGTACGCACGTCTTAGGTATGGTAGTTCAATGGGCACTCCGCTGTGTAGAGTGACTTATGTGACATTGGTGAAGAATAATACTATAAATCAACTGCTTAAGTTCTGCGTGTTACGTTGGCAATTTTATAAATAACCCAAAATTGATAAAGCAATTCATAATCAATAATAAAGGCCTATCAAAACTAGTAACTAAATAATAGTAACTAACTTAATTATAACTTCGCCCGTTTAATTAGCAGCCGCTTTTAATGAGACTGAGTACGTACCAATGTGCGCCAAAAATATTTTCTGTCCAATAAAGAAAGAACAGCCGAGAATGGTTCGAAATACGTTATACATTTAGAAGAGTTACTGCCGGTAGAGTCGGCGCGGATGCACGAATGGCGAGAGGAGATATGACCAACCAAGGAATCTCATTCCTATAGTATTAGAATTAGTAAAGCCTTGTTTATACAGATTCAGATTCAGCTTACTTGTATCGTTTTAGAGATTTCAATCCCGAGCGGTTGCGGGCTGGCCGGTGGACGCCGCGGTGGGTCGAACTTTATGGCAGTGGAAATAAAACCTTCGTTTACACTCCACACGTATAGTTTACATAAGGGTATTCTAAATCTTCAACGCTACCAATATTTTTACTTGGCATTTCCATATTAGTATATATATAAAATCAATAAGGACAGAAATGCCTTTTTCACGGTCATTCCTGACTTTAAAACAGTGTCAACAGTTTGGCAATGGTGACGGGACTCACCGCGCGCTCACTCGCGTACTCATGGCTACCTCGTTGTTGTATTAACGCCCTCTTCCGACGCGAGCTAAGTGCCAAACTAAGTGTTGTATCACCGACTACGACCGAGTGATAGCTGCTATTGGCTGCTGACGTACTTACTTACTACTGAGAAAAACCCGCGTCTAGCTTCTGCAAATCTCAAAGATCTGTATGGAAATATGAAACTTACATATATAATTCAACCACTAATTTACTTTAGTTGTATTTCCATGTCTGCTTATATGAGATCCTTAAGCGAAAAACACAACGTAGGGAAGATTTTCCTAAATATATGTGTGAATCCTGAGAGCACCGTGCCGTCGGGAGTCAAAGTCTGTCAATGGCAGTCCCGAGTAGGGCCCGCAATGCTGATAGCACCGCAAGGTGCGTTCGCTGTCTGCATACATTTGCATTCGCGGATGATACGCCGGGGAAGATTCCAACTTAATTTAAGAGATTTACTGCAAACTTCGCCACCGGTACGGCTCTTTGTTCCGAGACATAAAGGGAGGACAATATCCCGATTGCGAGGATCATTATTGTAGACGGTTGAGGGAAGCGAGGCGTCCCGAATAAACACTGAGTTAAACAACTAATCCGTATTGTTAGCAATGAAACAGTGAATTATTCGTTGGTATTTATGAGCTTAAGGTGCTCGGAGCCGCCTCGAGGGCTCTGCGAATTAACTAATGATAGTACACTTTGCATTACCAAGTCTATTTAACCGCTAATACCTATTACTAATTGTACATTTTATATTTATATAAGTTAAAATTGTATATTTATATGCTCCAATTGTGGTGGAAGAAGCAAAACACAAGCAAAAATGGTGAATAAACGTCACGACGCGCAAGGGTCGTATAGCGGCGCCGCGGAGAGGGCGGGCGGCCGCGAGGGGTACATATTTTGCTATTTTATATGTTACACAGAATCAACCCAGGGCGGGATGTGTTAGTCGGATAGTCCTTTTATTAGTATGAAGACTATATCGCGTCTTCAAGGAAACGTTTGTTGAAGCGTTTTATAATGAGATATTTAAGGCCGTCGTCGCCGACACAGCATCTGACTGTAAATAAGACGCACTGTGAATTCAAATTTTAGTAAAATAATATAATTGAATAGAGTAACTGAACTCCGCACCTTTGTCTTGTATAAAGGCGCGGAGTTCAGTTACGCTATTCAATACGCTAGGTCCAGCCTGGTCGTGGTGAAGAGAAGGTAAAGGGAGTGTTTAAGTACTGAGCTCTTACTGCCTATCCTGCTATATCTTGCTATGCTATATGTGGGATACAGTGCGAAATCACAAATATTAATTATTACGATATATACTCCCTCGTCATTGTTACTTATTTACGAGGATCCACTACATGCTGTGTACGGGTGGACCTGAATTAGGTTATGTTATGCGCAAAATTTTCCGAAGTTTTCTGTTTTGTTCGCACGCGCTGGCTTATCTGTGCGCGTGAACGAGTTTGACAGAGTTGTAAGAGCGAAATTATGGGAGATACTACCCCGTTATAATGTGAGAGGACCCTTGCTACAGGCTGTAAAGTCTCTTCACAGAGATCACTCAGCCTGCGTGCGAGTAGGAGGAGCTGGCATGTCGCCCTGGTTTGACAACCGATCGGGTGTTAAACAAGGTTGCGCCATGTTAGCTTGGTTGTTTAATTTGTATTTGGATAGCTGTCTCCAAGGAGTGAAAGTGATATGACAGTGAAAGTAGGTGACTTGAATGTGAATTGCCTGCTGTACGCAGATGATGCAGTGCTCATTGCATTATGAGAATGTGAGTTGCAGGCATTAGTCACCACTTTAAAAGAATGATGCGAAAATAATGGTTTAAACCTGAATGCAAATAAGACAAAGGTTCTGGCTTTAAAACAGATGAAGAAAGGACGGACAGCAAGATCAGTATAAATGGCAAGATATTAGAACAAATGAATGAAGTGGTATATTTGTGTTGTATGTTCAGTTGAGATGGCAGATTCGAGATGGATGTGTAATAGAGTTAACGGACCATAGCCGCATCGATGAGACGGCGAAACGTCAGCGCTGATGCGCGTTTGGCCGTACACAATGCAGTGTCAGTATCGTCACTGTTACACGGCAGCGAGATGAGGGTATTACAGAAGAAGAATGAAAGAAAGATGAATTCCGTGATGATGCGATCTCTTCGTAGGATATGCGGAGTCAGCTTAGTTGATCGAATCCGAATGAAGAATACATAGAATGGCATGTACTATCGAGGATGTTACGGTGAGAATAAAGAAGAACATGCTAAGCTGGTTTGGGCACGTCGAGCGAATGAGTGATGAAAGAATAACAAAAAAGATTTGTGATGGAAAAGTGCGTAGTAGGAGAGATACGGGGACCTCGGTTGACCTTGGAAAACACAGTATCAAAGATACTGGAGGAGGGTTATGTAAAAAGTATGAGGACACCTCGGAGGGCATATATAAAGGGATTGATGACAGTGGACGAGGTGAAAGAGGTACGTAGAGACCGTAGCGTTTGGCGCTCCGTTCCCACTGATTTCTCATGATCACCGTTCCCATGCTAGGGATAAAGTGTGAAGTTAAGTTAAGTTAAAAGAAGTATAAAAGTATTATTTCCGTTCAATCTTTTAAAGAATTTATGTAATTCAGTTTAATTTCCAATAAACAAATACGGTAAGTATTGTGTGTAAGCAGTTCCAAGTAGTCATCAATACGCGGAAGCTCGGTAAGTTAGTTTTCAATGACGTATCGAAGCTATTGACGTTTTATTTCAGCGGCCGCGGATGTGTCGCCTCGTCGCCGCGTCGTATGTAACGACAGTTTTATGAACACCCAGACCTCGGTCACTCCTCTGTCAGTCCTCAGTCAGGTCTCCCGCCGTCGTCAGCCGTCAGTTCCTCGCCACACCGTACGTCGTCACTCTTACAAATCTTACTACCGAATTATGATTCTTCTTGGAAATATGCTCACTAAAGTGGTATAGATTATAGTACATCATGTTTAGTGAGCCTAAGGTTGATATTTATATCTTAGTTATATAAAAATCAGTAAAATTAGGTAAGTTTAGAATATTCTTATTTCACTATTATAATTAATTGAAATTAATAGATTGAACGAAAAGCAGAATATAAAAAGCTTGTTTGATAATTATTCATGTTCGATCTCTTTAACAGCACATTGTAAGCAACGAAGCCAACAGCTAAACGTTAAAAAGTAGAGCAATAACAATAAACGAAGTTTGATATTCTAAAGTTCCGTTTGTGCATTCATCTGACGGCGTTTAACCACGGCCGCCTTCCGGTCCATTGTGCAGACTCGCATCCCTAATGGGCAACAAATGGGCCAAGTTTCTTTGAAATGTTATTGAAATCATTTTAATACTTAATTGATTTACTAATAATACTTTACTAATACTTTATTTATTTATTTACTTACTTCATTTTAATCTTCTGCACATAGCAGGGTTTCCATTAAGAAATTCCGTTCTATTGTCCGCCAAATTCTGGAGGCATTGTGTGTTAAGTGGCGGAACTCAACACCGCACACTTTGTTTCGTTGGCCGCAATAAAAAAATGCAAATATTGAATATTTCATTTCCTCGAGTTGAAATCGAACCCACAATCTATCGCGTTTGTCGTACGCTTGTACCTCTGCACCACGACTGGATCAATTGGATGTATGAAATTAAAATACTTAATTGTTTTTTAAATTAAATATAGTATATAGCATAATTTGTTATCTGCGGTATGTATCGTAACGATAATGAAAAAAAAAACAAATATTTAAAGCTCTCATTCATATGAAGTGCCTTAAAGCAATTTCTCTAAAGGAAAGCATATTCGAATAGTATTCCTGACGAATATATAATGACTGGTTCATTACACGTAGGTAAAGAACAAAGCACGTCTACAGCAGGGTAGGTACCCGGTACCGGTACTGGTAGTATGCGCTATACATACGTAGGTGTATGGGAGGTAGAGTGTAGAGGCAGAAGCGTCTCTGCCTCCCTGCGGTAAATAAAACGCGCTCCATTTCACTGACGACCCAATTTTATTTATGCCTAGATGCGATGTCTGATTACTGAATTAAATTGTTTGAGATTCATGCAAACAAACAAACTAACATATTGACATATATGTGATTTGTATGTAGTTGCTCTTAGATCGTACAATCTTCCATCGCTATTCTTTGCTAGCCATTTAAAAATAAAGAAAAGAGGTTACCAGCTTGACGTGTACGTATGTGATGTTGTTGGAGTCGGTGCTCGTACATTAACGTTTGAATATGATGATTCATTCAGTCGTAGTGTAAGAAAATGTACTAAATACTTTGAAGTTTCTCCACAAACTTCCCGGAAACTAAATGATCAAGCTTACATTGTTTGTATTTAATGTGGAATATTCCAATCTAGCAAAATAGTGTAGGTTTCATCAAAATTATTTTAGTAGATATTTTTTTTTTTTTTTTCTATTCATTATACTTGTTCAGTAAACATTCAATCAGATTTTCAAGTAATTTATGATCGTTAATTTTATTTAAGTAGATTTTGATATTCGGCGACAGAATTCTAAAAACAATAAAATAAAATATTTCACATATCAAGTTTCCTGTTAATAAAAAGCCAAAGCGGCTTTGACTGGCTCCGAGAGGGGCGGCGCGGGGCGGCGCGGGGCCTTACAAAGTTTGTAAATAAGCTCATTGTCAATTAGTGAGGACCAACGAGGCATGGTTCAGGGTTCATAACCCTATATCATCCCTGTGAGCTTCGAAATTCTTACATACTTTCGTACGTCGCTTACTACGGATAGGAAGTAAGGCTCAATATGAACTTTTCTTGCAGTCAAGACACTCTGTTCCCCAATATCCACCGATTTTTTAAGGTATTGCGTGTTGAATGGCGGACCTAAAAGCCGCGCTTTGCCCTGTTACAAGAGCGAAGAAAAGAAAATATTAATAAATAAGAATTCATTTCCATGAGTGGGGATCGAATCCACAACTGTCGCGTTTTTACAGTTCCAACAGTCACGCTTATGCCACTACGCCACGACGGCTTACCTAAAATGTACCCATAATACAAAAACAATAATATACTGAGCGACAAGTTTGAGTCTTTTCAAAAAGTGCGCGAACTCGTACCTGAGGTTATTGCTTTTCATTGAAGTTCTTATTGTTGGGATGTTCTTGTTTCATTTAACGGCCGCGGGGAGTTCTCCTCTTGGGAACAATCGTTAAATCTCATAACGGTTTTTATTGCGAATCGCCTTTTACGAAGATATATTTAAACTTTTTTCTACGTTATCTATACAAGAAACTTTCTTTAATTTGCTTGTAGGTATAATATTTTCCTTTATATAGACAAAGGTAACGTGATTTCCATAATAAAAACTTGATATATCCTGAGCTCTGGCGGCATATGTAAAGCATTCAAATAGAATACGTTAAAAAAGTCATAACCGTCAACAAAATAAGGATAAGGGTGACCTCTATAAAGCGGAATTTACTGAAAAATAATAGCAACAGTTGTTTTATTTGTACCACTGGCGGCGCTCGGGCCGCTGGCGGACTGGCCGGGACGTGGTGGTGGCGGGGTCGTGGTGGCGTGTGGGTCTCTCGTAAGCCCGCCCTTCATTATGTTGATTGTTGTGGCCATTCTGTTTTTATTTTCTACTCCCCGCTTCGCACGATGGGACTTTATTTCGGAGCTTTTAAATCTTCTATACAGAGATTGCAATTCTCAGAGGGCTCACGTCTAAGACTGTCACTCCTATGCACAGTGTCGACTCAAGAAGAGGATAATTATAAAAATAACTTTTTTCGTTTTATAAAATTAAGTATAATTTAATATGCAAGATGTATGACATCTTTAGTTTCACTTTGTCCTGGTTATGCAATATTATATTTTGAATGGCTCAGTTAAATATCTTTTATCCCCAAATGGTAATAGAACCCACAACCGTCTCGTTTACAGTCGGTTGCGCCACTGCCGACGACCTCAACTAGACGTTATTTAATGATCAAATAATAACTTGGCTCGTACGTATTGTTTTAGAATACATAAAGCCAAGTGGAAGTTGAGCGTTGCTCTGTTTTTTGACACAATATTATTAGAAGACCCCGTCGGAGGCGGCGCAGGCGGCGGGCGCCACTCGCGGCCGCGTGTTATTGTATGCAAATCAGAGCGCCCTACAACTTCACAATTTGCAAAACAGATTGTTTTCAGCGAAAATTCAATTGAAATATATCGGTGAAGTTGAAAGAGACCGAGTAGAGTCACTTCACGTTACAACAGGATTACTTCTCACGTGGTAATTATGAGGTCAAGGTCAGTTTAATTATTGAACTGATGTTTCAATACGCATAGGAATTGTATTTATATTTTTAATATATTCTTAGTATATTTATAGTTAGGGAATACATACATACTTGCATGAGAAATTATGTCAAAAAATATTAATGTCAAAACACGCCGTTCTGAGCTAAGAGACCATGCGTATGGAGTGTCTTATCAATACATTGTCTGTCATTTCTTTTATATGATATCTTAATTTCAGTATTTAAGAGAATCGATATTTAAAGAGTACTATTTAATATGTTTAATAGAATGCTTAAATTCTGCCTATAGGGGTGATGTTTTGCGGTTATCTCCTCTAAAAAGATATTATTTCGCATCGTTTAACATCAACATATATCTCGTGTGCGACCCTCCTTTTGAAAGGGTAGTAAAGTGTAGCTAAAAATTGCGTCCGCAGGGTTAGCGGGGGGGCGAAGGGGTAGAAGGGAGTAAATCTTAATATCAGTCTGCCGGTGGCTGAGGGCAGGTTTCGAAGGCGATTATGTGCAATTTCGTCAAGTCCCGCGCGGTACGTGACATTTATCACGAGCGCACCCTCCCGACGCGGCGGTAATGACGGCGGCTTGTTATTTGCATTTATATGACCGGAAGGAATCTTATATCTTATATCGCTAAAGCGTTCCTACATAAAGAACTAGCTGTTACCGGCGGCTGCGTCTGCGTTGTCAATTGGAAGCAACTAAGAGTGAGTGCTTGGAGGGAGGTACTGCAGGCCCGCCAGTACATCAGGGTTATATCGACGATAGTATTATCGTAGCGTAGGATTATAGAATCCTATTATACACAATTGCAAGTCTATACATGGAATAATCAACTCACTTCAGGATACTACAAGTACACTTCAGCTTTATAATATGTATCTGCCTCCAGTAGCTTTAAGGTTAATTACATTAAAGAGATCTATATGTTAGATGCGAAACTAATAACTTAATCAAAACTTGAGTCTTTAATATATATATCTTAGAACAAATAATGAAGCTAACAATAAATCTTATTTAGCGAAGTAGCTAATCTTGTAAACATCAAGTCCGGAGGAAACAGCCGCGTGAACTTGTAAGTGGGAGTTATCAACGTAGCGGCGGAGACGGCGGGAACCCGGGACCCTCGTCACGCGTCGCATTTGCATTTTCTAAAACTGTTGAGACAAGTCGCGTGTGCTCGGCCTCCTTCCTCCTTACTTAGACCAACTTACCGAAGGCCAAACAAACAAAATTAGGAAAAGGGAGAGAGCCCGTTGCTTAGATGTCGTGAGATGAGACGAGATAGACGAGATAGGGGTGGGAAACATTTTTTAACGTTGAGATAATAAAAATTACTCGTAGATTTATGTGATAACAAAAGTTATTTATTGCCTACAGTTCTTTAAAATTCGGAAGCGGCTTTTATCTTTTTTATATAAAAATATAGATTAGAGTTGTTATCTATATTAATAATGTTGAAAAACATAGATATTTTTACTATTTTAGTTTTTGTTATACTATAAAAAAACTAAAATTAAAGCCATTATTCTTATATAATATATTTTATTGTAAACTTGTTAGTTTATTGCCGAAATATAATTATATTTTATTATGTACATTTGAATATATACCTACCGATTTTGTAAAATTTATCATTTTTTTTTATAGTAATTTTATTTATTATTTTCTTTAAGTTTTATTTATGAGACTTGCCACTCTAAAACTCAGTAAATTCTCTCGTTATAGTTAAACTCTACGTACCTGCAATTAAAAAAAAAAATAATATTATTTACAAAGTAGATACATATACAGGCGCAGTCGAGATACCACTAAACTTTAAATCCAATAAAGAACAACTATCTTTATACTCAAATATTAATCATTTACAATAATACCCTACACGTATGTAAATACATTACTGTGAAACTGATAACCTCCTTTTTTATATCAGTCAATAATAGCATGTACGTTGGACGTGAGCTCTAAACGTCGAAATAATTGACGATGTAAGGAGTGATCCGCAGTCACGAGTCCCGAGATTTATGTCGCGGTCGGACTGACGGTCGGTGCAGTGCGCTAATAACTCGTCATTACACGAACAACTCGCGCTTAATTATAATAGAGCAAATTGCAGGTAATGTCTAAATTGAATGATTGACTGGGAAACATGTGGCCGCGTGTCGTGTGTATCGCCGGTAGGAATGTTGGAGTTGATGCATACATGTCATAATGTAGAAGAGGTTTGCGTTCCTATTGAGTTGTATAGATGATAAAGAGAATCGAGTGACAAGTCACTCTGTTCTTCACTTTCTGGGTATTTTTAAGAAAAGGCAACTATCACTTTTGTAGAGGTCGTTGAATTTTACATTTCTTTTTTGGCATTTGTTTTACATTTATTTTAAAGTTCGCCCATTATGGTTATAGACTCGATCCCCTTTTCAATTCCTCGCTCTCGTAAGACGATGAAGCGTGGCATTCAGCTGCTTCCACTCAACACCGAACGTTCCAAAAATTGGACGGAAAATGGAAAGGATATATACCTATATATATGGAAAAACTCCAAAAATTTAAGAACTAGAATAATATTTTTCGTAAAAGTCAACAAAAAGAAAAACAAAAGCACCACGAAAAATATCACATGATAGCAAAAAAAGAAAAAAGAAACGGCAGCGTTATTCGTATCTAAGAGAGAACAATACCGGGGGTAATTCCGCAAAGTGTCTGTGAGACAATACGCACGCAAGCTAATAAGCTGGGTAATTACGCGTCTCACTCTCACTCGCGGCCGTCGAGATACGGAAAAATAACAAGAGATTCTTAGTTTCTCTTAGAAAAATGCTTAAAAACCATAGATAGTTTCACGCTGTATCTCGTAGATACTCGTACCATACGTCGTTAGAGAGAATCTAGTTTAAAGACAGTCCGTTCAACATACATTTGCATGTATGTCTTGTTATCAGGGCGGATGAAATGAAATCCCCTGAGAGGGAATCAAAACCTCGCTATGACGTTGTGCCACGACTGCATCAAAGAAATAGGTAATTGCACTCTTTTACTATAGTTCAATTCAAAAATAATAATTATTATTGTCGGTCATATAATAGTATCCCGTATAATGTAAACAATAGAAGCTCTTTCCTTCGTTAGCTGTCTTAGCTCTGCAGTAAGCCCCAACTTTCACTACTTCGAAGTGCAATACTAGTTCAGAAGATTTTAATTTTTTCCCCATTTTTATTAATTTTGTCCCCAATATCATACTTCGGCTATCCATTAATCATGAAAGTAATCATTAATGTGTGCTAATGACGAGAGACTTAAGATCACCGTAATTAAACGCCGCACATATATTACGTCGTGAGTCGAGGGATACGTGCTATAATAAGCCGTCGCCACATCATCTGATCCCGCGGAATGCAATTAACATTTACGTACATAAGTAGGTACTCATCGCGGCTGGCGTCGTGAATACAATCTTACATTTACACCGTTGTTCGTTTTTTAGCTTCGCGCTGTATACTGTAGGGCTGGATGGGCAGGCACAACCCAGTGTTCAGACACTCCGTTTCACGCGCACTGCCCAATTTCTGAGACATTGAGTGGCAGAACTCGTGTTCCGTCATGTTATCACAGAGAGGAAATAAAAAGCATTTACTGTCAAACATAGTACCGCTGCTCTATGGCTTCCAATTATTTGATATTGATATTATTTACTTAGAGGACTGAGAGTTTTCACTCAAAGCGAAGTTGTAATTTGTTTCCATTGAATTCGGGAACGTCTTTGTTGTTATTTATTCTAGTGCTTGTTTTATTTTACTTGTATAATAATCTTATATGTACTAAAAGCCTCTAATGCAGTATTGTTTTCATGTTAATGAAAGTATAACGTAGATATTCGTAAATAACGAAAAGGTAAAATAAACAGACCTTCTTTTTACTGTTAATAGGTTATTCAACATAAAATAATATTAATTTTAAAGGGCATATACATTGTTTTCACGATATATAGACCCGTGGCCGCTGAAATAATATTTCATAACAGCCGAGTGGAAAGCAAACTTCTGCTAACTGATTTTGTCACAAAAAATGACAAGTTTCGAGATGAGTGTCGCATTCAGACGGCGCTCGACGCAGTCTTATTCTGGCCGCTATACAATAGAAAATGCGTCCTCGAGGAGCACAGACAAGATGCAAGTTTGTGGTTGTACTGTTAATAGCTTCTTTAGACGTTCCTTCGAAGCTCCAACTCTAGAACCTAGAATGTACTCTGTGTACACGCTGGTAAGGTATAATTTCCTACGGCGACCTCGTTATCGCGGCTACTCTGTACCGCAGCTCCGTTGGCGCGTCTCCAGCGACCCCGGTTATGCGCACTATTCGGGTTGTTGCAAAAACTGTGTTGATGCGATTACAGTATTATTAGAGGCGAAGTGAAAGAAAGAGAGAGGAGACATGTGGAATAATTATAAGGTTTTTTTTTATTTTTTTAAAAATATGAACGTTTTCGACTTCGACGTTCCGACGATAGTGTCGTTGTTTAAAATGTTGATTAAATACAAAAGTTAAAGCTTTTAATATCTTATATTATTTCGCTAATACAGTTAATGATTAACAAGCATATCTAGAATAAAAATAAATAGTAAAATCGTTAATTATTCATTAAATAAACATAAAGTTAAGTAGTCCACAAGTAAAGGTATCAATTGAACTCAAATAAATTAAGACAAAAGCGGTTGTAATCAGAGAAATACCAAACAACAATTCCAAGTCGAGTCACGAGTCACGACAGGAGGAGCAATCCCGACGTTATGGCGGCGGAATATCTTTATACTTTATTTTATCCCGTAAAAGCTGTTCGCAGGAGTCAAAGCAGAGATGGGAACTGCGTTATGACTTATAATAAAGCCGATATTAAACAACCTTTACTCTGTTCAAGGAGATAACCGCCAGTTGGTACACTTGGTCGTCGCGCTCTCGTGTTGCTTGTTTGTACGATTGGATGAGAGCGTCGTCTAATGAAGATTTATTGAGCCTTGTCATTGCGACGCGCAATATTATTTATTACAGTGCTAAGACTGATGTGAGACCAATATTTGTCAGTCGTTTGTGTTCCTCTAAATAATAGTCATTACGTTTCTTCACTCACCGTCAGTGTGGGCAGTATGCACAGTATACACAGTTTTTGTGTCTAATTTTGAAGAAATTATAATATTGAGTTGCGGGACGCACCAGTGCTCTTCGTCATGTTACCAGAGCGAAAATTAAAAAAAAATATTACCCCGAGTAGAAATCGAACCGACAACTGTCACGCTAGCAGTCAGTCGCGCCGCGACGACATCAATACGTATGCAATAAAATATCCATGTATACTGAAGTCCCTACTCTACTCGTTATAAAATATGAAAATCATTTTTAATTCCTGTTATCAAACATTACCTTTTGCTTTACGTATTCAGAGAGAGAAGAGAGAATTTGATATTTAGAAATTTGCACTTTAACTATATCTATATATAGTTAGTTTTCTGAAGTTAATTAAACATATTCACGCTGTACCCCGCACACAGCAGGGTAAACAGAGGGAACCTTGTCTTAAGACTCTCCGTTTCCCAGTTTCTGCCGAATTTTGGCGGCATTGCGTGTTGAGTAGTAGATCTCAACGCCGCGGTTTGCCTCGACACCAGAGCGAAGAAATGGAAATATACATTTAAGTAAATATTTCATCTCCTCGAGTGGGGATGGAACCCACAACCAGTCGGTTAAAAAATCACACTTTGTGCCACTGCGCCACGACTGGCCTCAGAAGTTAATTACTTCTATGACAAGTCACGTGGTACTCAATGTTTGCAAATATTTGTTTTTGTTCAAGCTAGTAGGTATTTAGTAGTATGAGTTTACAAGTTAGTTAGTATGAGTAGTGAGAAAAAAAGTGTTCAATGAATGTGTACTATGGGAAAGGTACAAAGAGTTTCTTTTGTAATCCCAAATGGCGCTGAAAATATTATTTATCTTTTAATTATTTGTCACAAAATTAAAAAGGCATTTTTTTTTTATGGAAAAGACACGGCAAACGAGCGGGTCACCTGTTGGTAAGTGATTACCGCCGCCCACGACTCCGTGCAACCCCAGAGGAGCTACAGGTGCGTTGCCGGCCTTTAAGGTGGGTTGGGCGCCGGGGCCCGGCATTACCTGATGCGAAACGCAGTGGCATAAAGCCACTACTTCACGCCGGTTTTAAATGCCGGGGGTGGTAATGATCCGGTCGAATCTGCCCATGCGTGTCGCCATTGCTGGCGACGTGACTCTACCACACGTACTTTAGTCGCCTCTTACGACACCACCAGTACCAGGATGATCCTATTCTAGGCCGGGATCACACGGCACAAAAAGGCATTGTCAGTTTACAGTTAAAAATGTATCCATTCACTAATCGGGCTGCAAATGTAGAATTAATTCTAGTAGCGCTTCAGCAATGGAGTCTATAAAAGAGTCCAGAATTTATGAGTATTGTCCGAAACGAGCTTCCGTCTCGCATTAGTATTAGTTATTTTGGTGTTCGCTCACTGTGAGTGCTTCTTCTATATAAGTACGGATATTTGTAACTGTTAACTGTTATTAATTGTAATTGTTAACTTCTTCGCTCTGGTGTCGAGGCTAAGCGCGGCGTTAAGATCTGCCACTCAACACGCAATGCCTCTAGAATTCGGCAGAAAGTGGCGAATGGTATGTCTTAACACTAGGTTCCCTCTGCCTACCCTGCTGTGTGCGGGATACAGGATGAAGCTGATTTATTTATTTATATATTTTATCTAATACGCCATAAGAACATAACGATAGCAATGTTTATTTTACAAGTAAAACCACTTCACTTCGCACAACACATGTTTCCTTACACGGCTAACTTAAGTAACTTATAAATAAAACTAAATTAAAATAAAAATAAACGAATGACATTAATATAGTGTCTCCGGAGACATTCAACGCGAGCTGTACCGCCTTTTAGAATATAAAACCACGAAATTAAAGAGGGTCATTAAATTTTGATGAGGACTTAAGTAGCTCTTAAATCGTGTTATTGCTTTGAAACGATGTTTTGAAACACTCGTACTTTATCCGCTGTTATTGAATAGAAACAACTAAGGCTTGTGTAGTTCTAACCTCAGGTAGGTAGTTCCGACGTACAGCGGGTTGATCAAAACCATTAGCTTGATATAATGGTAAACAACCTCCATAAATGGAATATTTAAAACAAATAGAAATCACCAGTAGTTCTAAAGATTAGTGTGTCCACACAAACTAACTGTTCAGGTTTTTATCTTATATTAGAGACCTCTAGATTCTGGACTTCTGTACTCTAGAAGTATCGATGAGACAATATTAACATCGTCTATATTAACCTAGTAGTATATATGTATATTATTTCACTAAAGTAACCTAATTAAACCTTTAACCTTTGAAACTTTGTTTTTAATTTATTCATTGTTTTGTAATAGTTTAGCTTATTGTGAATTTTCTATTTCGATACATCAAATGAGATACAAATCGGTCCTCCTTGTTACCACGAACCATTGTAAAATTACAAAACTTAGAGTTTATTTTCAAACTTAATGCAATAGCTTTATATAAGGTTATCAAGAGTTTATTATACTTTATACGGCAAGTTTGTAAGTGGAATTAACTAAGCGCACAATCCACTTGCGGTGTAACGCACGCTGTTACATATTGTCTCGCAACAGCGTCTCGCGCGGTTTAACAAGGCTATCTCTCGAGTTATTATTGCGGCGCGACTTATATTGTGCTCTAGAGTAATGTTGGAGTGTACCACTTAAATACAGCACGGATTTCACACCCCTATTCCTCAGCGAGAAGGGTGGTTTTCGTGTAAATGAATGTGAAAAGATAAGCCAGTGGGACATTGCACTGGCATCTCGAGTAACTGGCTGCAGTTTTATGGAGACAAATGCTAGGAACGAAACCTTCCTCGCGTCTTGGCGCTGACTCATACAATTACTTACACGCGTCTTGCACACTAAATGTCACTCGTACATCTTGTGTAAGTTGTGTAAATTATGCGGATATAATAACAATAACACATATTTGTAGTGTCACACACACATAGCGGGATCCATTTGTCGCACAACGCTCTAATAGTGAAATAATTCCATTCATCTATTTTAAATAACGCCGCTTACTTTACTTTTACTCTCCATCAGACGTCACCGACATGCAACAAGTACAAATTTACAAAGTACCTACTTATAAGTAACCGGTCAATTTACTAAAATCAGAATGAAGTCGTTAAGATTCCCTCCACCGACCGCTGTACGAGCACTCACCGACGCGCGCACGCGACGCCACCTAAGGAACAGATGCCGGAAAAAATTACGCCGCGCCAGGAGACATGACGACACTGTACTGTCGTACAACACGGCAACTGAACGAAGACGTTATGGGAACATGAAGGCTGGTGACTAGACGCGACACGACTTACCATGCAGGGAAGTTGCTAAATGGTTTTTTCATTTGTTTTAAATAGAGGGAATTGACTGTAAGACACTCGTTTTCTAATTTTAGTGAGTGGCGGAAATAAACGGTGCGTTTTGTCTTGTTAACAGAACGAAGTAGTAAAAATATTTAATAGTTATAAATATATGACTGTGATGTATGACATTGTTATATTTATTATTTTATTACAAGTTAATAATTTAGTATTTTAAAAAGAGTACACTTCCATTCACTAAATGTGTATGAGTTCGTCCGTTACAAACAAACATACAAGATGAGAAATTGTTTCTATTTTCAATATTAATAAATATCTTGCATTATTCCACGTATAATGTTGTATACGGCTAACTACTAGACGCTGTGGTGGCGTGTCCGACCGACTAATATATTTGAAGCTTTCGCTATTTAAATGACTACCTCGAGACGAGGAGCCTGTCGCCGTTACATTAGTACCGCGCGTTCAACACGCAATGATCTCAAATGGGAAAGGGCAGTGGAAAGGTGACGGTGTCGTTTGGTTTTTCTGGTTTAGTTATTGAAAATTGAGATATTTTTAGCTTTTCGTGTATGTACCGTACAACAAAGTGGGCAGAGACCAGAGAGAACGGAGTGTTAAGAAGACACTGCGGTATCTCTCACTCGGTCACAAAATGCCTATATCAAAAATAGTTTTTACAATTTTTTCAAGATTTTTTTAAAACAATATTTTGGTTATTTATTGATACGAGGCTAGTGCTGGAGCTAAGGAAAGTTAACTTTCACATTAGTTAGTTGCTGCACTTCGACTCATGTAGGTATATGTAGGTTATATCTATAAAATACGTTTATTTCTCTATTTCATTTCAATGATTAATTTCCACATATATTTTTCAAATATTTTTATGTGAGACACTACGACAATGGTACCGCTCTTTGATCTCAAGACCGCTCTAGACTAGTACCTACAAAGTGAAGTGAAACAAAATGGAGTAGAGTTATATATATATATATATATATATATATATATATATATATATATATATATATATATATATATATATATATATATATATATATATATATATATGCCTATCTTTATTTGTAATTCCCGCTTATACAGCTCTCCCTCGCGCCCTAAGGAATGCCAAGTAATAGGGATAAACAAAGAAGCAAATCCTCACGCGGGAGAAAAGTATATTAAATTCCTCGCGGACAACAATTTACCCATTAGACGGCCGGAAGCGACACTCCGAATGAGTCACGGAGATCATCTGAGGTCCTTTTTTGTGTTTGCTATTTAAAAAAAAGGAGGTTTTATATACAAGTTTCTAATTGGAAAAAAATATAAAAGTAAACGGTGATAATTTTCGCATAAACTAGAGAAATATAAATCGACTATAGTTGAGGCGATGAAGGCTCCATGGGACGGCGTCTAAGTGCTAACGCGATAATTGTAGGTTCGATGGACATTCTTAGGGACGAATTATTTACATTTGTTCACTTTGGTAGACAACGTGAGGCGGAGAGTTCCACCATTCAATGTGCAGTTAGATACTGACTACGAGGGGAGGCGGAAACAGAGTGTCGCAATACTAGGTATCTTCTACCTACCTACACTAGTAGGGTAAGGGGAGACGTGAAACTGTTTATTAACTTAGAAAATAATATATGTTTCATAACAGATGTAAGTCAAAATTCGCAGCATTTTTTGTATTTCACTAATAATTCCATTTACTAAATAACTACCGCCAGCCGTTAACACTAATGTTCCCGCCGCCGACACTTTGAAAATGGTAATTTCTACCTCTCACACTATACTTAAAAATATATAATTGCTCTGAAAATATACTCAACTGAGTCGTCCCCGCTGATATCTCTCTTTGCACGCGACAGCAAAATTAGAGACGAGTTACGGTAAAATAACTTAGCAGGCTCCCTCCTGTTCTTCATGTAAACTAAATAATATTAAACGGAGCTACAACTATATAAAGCTATAACACAAAAAGTACTTCTTGGTATATAATTGAATTTTATTTTTGATAACTTAACTAAAAAATGAACAAATCGAGTGTGTCTAACAAAAAGCGCGTGGATGAGTACCGCGACTCAACAATAAGAAGCGCGTGGTTGAGTACCGCGACTGAACACGCGTAGCCACGAGCGATCAGCTAGTTATCTAAACACTTAAACCTACTTACAGAGCCCATTGTTTTACGAAACTCAATAGAACCATTTCACGTACAAAATTTAAAAAGGAACAAAACAGCAAAAGTTCAAAACAAAATTAAAAACTCACTGTGGTAGTATATAAAAGAATAAAGTATTTAGTGAGAAATGAAGACGCCGGAGTTAAAAACTGGCAACTCTAAGTAAGTGGCCATTATGAGGGGGTTCCCGGGAGCTGCTTTGTCCGCGGCTTGTGTTGAATTAACTATCGACGGAACACGTTGGTAACTTTTTAAAGTGTTCTTAAAAATTTTGTATTGTATTGTATTCATAAAATAGCATAACTTTTTTTATGTTAGCAGGATAGACAGTAAGTAGGCATCGGGAGCGTTTTTACAACTGATATGTAACGATATTTGGATTATAATGACAATATAGTCTGTAAGAACTACTCTGTTAAAGTGTATTCTACGAATGTGAATTGTCCTATTAACTAGTAGTAGCGCTTATGTGAAGCTTTAATGTAAGTAAAGAGATCTGAGTGTACGAGTAGCTGCAGAATGGGAAGGAAGTGGAATATGTCAAAGGCTAGAGTAGTCTCCTTCCTTGGTAACCGTATATTACATACAATTGTAGACTTACGTTAGTAATCGCCTACTTACATTTTAAAACACCTTAAAAACACAGATTTTGCTTTGGTAAGCAAAATCTGGTTTTGTACATTTTCGAGATGTCGCATATTGAGTCGCAGAACTCAAAGCCGCGTTTTGTTAAGGTTGGGAAAATTTAAATAATTTAAAAATAGATATATCCCCGAGTGGAATCTGTAACTTAGTTTTTATAGTCAGGCGTTATTTCTGTCTGTTGTATATTTATAGTAAAGGTTCTAACAAAAAAATGTCTGCGTTAAAATTTACATAAGTATTTGGAAGATAATCTAATAATAAATTATTGTTTTCTATACTTTTCACTTATTTTTGTACATTATGACAGTGTACAAATATAAATATTTATTCCTTTCAATGAAAATAGTTACCAAAGAGTTATGGCGTCGTACGATAATAGGAAAATATTAACAATAATGTGCTTAAACACAATAAACACAAATAAATAACAAATGTATTATAAGACAATAAAGCAGCCGAGTACAAAAGACAGTCGAGCTCTTACAATAGATTAAATACGTGCGCACCCTCACAATTGATTACATTATCATCCCTCAATCATCTGGAGGGAAGTTTGCAACTTGCCACTGTGCGAGTTCCACCGAACAGATAGAGCGGCGAGCTTCAAATGAAAATGTTGTTGTTATTTAGTTAGTGACGTACCAACATCGATTTCTCGATTCAGTGTTTACGAATATTATCTATTTATAGTAGCTTTGTGTTATGAGTGTCCATTAAAAACATTTCACTTTCAAAAACTAAAAAAAAAATGAAAATTACCTAAAATTGTTTTACTAATTTATTACTCCTATCCATACTACCATAAAACCCAAAGCCTCCAGTGCCCGCACCTCCTGCGCCACCCTAAGTCCAAAAACTGAGATACTAAAACCTTAGACCAAGCAAACAGGGCACGCTCCACGGCAGCCCTTAACCACGCTTAACATAGATTTTTGTAATTTCAGGAGTCTAGACTAGAAGCTGAAAGCTGTCCAGCACCATCTTGAGACGGCACGGCTGCCCTTATTATTTTTGTTGGAGACTCGGTCGGGGACCAAGAGACTCAGCCTTTTTTCTATACCTCCATTAGAGTCATATCAATTTTGAAGGGACTCGACAACTACCTGGCTTCGATTTGATTTGGCCAATTGTGTTCGAGATTTGGACACAGTAAAAATGCAGAAACGTATCGACTCATGGAGCACATGCAATCCGCTATTGACGATATCATCGCGCAGATCCCTTGCGTTGAAATCGTAATCTTATCTATTTTAATGCGCAAAATGCCGATTGGTTTAGGTCATTCACCATCGACTACCAGGTCTGTATTTGATGTTTTTGTGGCAAATTACCTAAGCTAAAGGCTGACAAGGCACCTGTGCACCTCCTCATGTGTCATGGGCGGCGGTGATAGCAAACCATCCCATGACTCGTACGCTCGTTCGCCTTGCCATTTAAAAAACAAAGAAAAGATGTACAATGGCAGTATTTGTTATCTGTATTTTCATTAGACTATGTTTATGCTTACTAAAAACTTATTACAAATATAATCACAAAAATGAAGTAACTAATTTTTTCATTTCTTTACACTGTTATCGAGGAATGCGCGGCGTTGCGCTCCGCCACTCGACTCAATGCCTCCCGAACTCGGTGGAAATTTGAGAACGAATTGTCTTAACACTAGGTTCCCAGGTTCCCTACCCTGTTACATGTGTTATATAGCGAAAAGCTGAAACTATATATATATATTCACAATCCGTTTTAACGTATTCGATTAATAATATAACGAAACAAAGCCGTTGAAATCGCTCCAAATATTTGTTTCATTAGAATAATAAAATGTGATTTATTGGTAACAGACAATAATGACATAACGATAACGGAATAACGGAACAGCGGCGTAACGACGGTAATCGCCCGGAAAATATGGGAATGTGTAAAAACGTCGGTTACCTTTGTTCCAGCGTTTAATTAAACGACGCCGGATAGAAATGCCTGCAACGACTCGAATAAGCGCTAAAGGGATTACATTGACAAGTGGTCACTCGACGGCGACAAATAAAATGGGAGAGTTGTGGCGTTACGGGATAATTGGTTTTACAACAATCGATAATGGACGTGCAATTTGTAATATACGAGCGTACGTAGGGGGCGTGTACCTATATGGAGATTGTAGACGGACCGTATTTTATGGGGATAAAACGTGAATACATACAGTGTTTTAAAGTAAAAAAAATAAAATAAATCAGATTCACGCTGTAGCCCGCACAGCAGAATAGGTCTCTGCCTATCCCTAATGTAAAGACACTTTGTTCCCCACTTTCCGCCGAATTCTGAAGACATTGCGTGATGAGTGACGGAACTGAACCCCGCGCTTTGCCACGACACCAGAGCGAAGAAATGAAAATATAAATTTAAATATAATATTTCACTTTCTCGAGTGTGGATCTCCACTGGCCTCATATAATTATAAATTTAAAATCTTTATCCTACTTATTACAGTTCTGAAAGAAATGGTTAATGTTTTATGTAAATTTGTAGGTATATAGAATTTGCCTTGATATATCTATTCTCAAAATGCTAAATTCCTAAGTTTAAATACAAAAAGAATCATCATTATATCAGCTTCCCTACACCGACTACTGGACACATTCCTCCCCCAGTGCTCCTCATAGCGCTCGGTCCTGCATTTCCAGCATCCAATGGTAAAAGTATTAAAATAAATGTTATCAAATATTAAGAAATCAAGAATTAACTAACTTAACTTAACTTAGCTTCACGCTTTATCCCTAGCGGGGTAGTCAAAGAGAACGGAGCGCCAAACGCTACGGTCTCTACATACCTCTTTCGCCTCGTCCACTGTCATCAACCTCTTCATACATGCCAGAATTAACTAATTAATCGTATTTTATATTTCTGTCATTAGTACAACAGTATTGAAAAAAATTAACAGTCAACAAGCATTTCAAAGTTACAAAAAGTGAAATATATACAAAAGAGAGCGAAGTAATCCAACAATCAACAAGCGAGCGAGCGATGGCAAGTGAACGACGTCGCGGCGAGGCCTCGTTCACAATGGTGGTGGTGGTGGTGACGAAAACTTTTTCAATTAGTTGACCGACCCTCCCGCGCGCCTCCGCCGGCGCGGCACTCTAAATTAAATTAGTTTCAATACACAAGAAACTTACTCCTTTTGTTCGGTTGATCTGCCTCCCCCTTCGTCCGTACTGCGTAGCTTTTTCCTTTGGCAGGACCTATGCGTAGGCTTTCGTGGCGCGGAGGGACATCGTTTGAATATAAACGTTTTCGATCTTCACTCATTGCTCTGATAATACCTAATCCTTAAATGTCAAAATCAGGTGCAGAGCGGAGAATGGAGTGCATTAACACTAGGTTCTCTTTGAAACTCGCTATACGAAAAGAGCGTGAAACTGACTACATTGTTATTTAATACGTTTCTTCAATCTTTGGTGGTTTCTCGGAAATAGTAAAATATACGGCGTCGTTACGACACGTTGTAGTTGGAGATGGTAATGTGATTTAATTACGCTTACAATGTTGAAGATCAGAGCTGAGCTCAAAGACGTTAATAAAAATGACATTATGGTGATGTCTTCATAGGATTTTATAGAAAGCGATGACTTTTGCTACTGAATTTAGTATTTGATGTTTTTTATGACATTCCAGGAAGTTCTGAGTGATTTCTTTTGCTAAATCATCTAGCTCAATCAATTAGCTTCGTTATTCGTTCTCTACTTAACCTGAGGGTAGTTGAGATAATTGCAATTTATTCAGCTAATAAAATAACGTAACTGAGTTACGTAATTATGAAAAATAATCCTAAAATATTTAATATACATAAAAACATAAACGATTCTTTCAGCCAATAAACATTGGTAAATCACTAACAGAATGAGATGAAGATATGAAGTTTTTAATATTGCACATGGTTTAGTACCTATTAAGATAAACAATCACACAAATACATCGCGTGTGGAGACGCTATAACGTATCGAAAGTATATTTAGAAATCAATAACATCTCATTATAAGCTATATATATTCATCGAATCTCATTCAAATCAGATAAGTTATAATAAACATACATAAGTAAATAGTAATGTTAGTTGTTGTTCCCATACATTCGTTGCTTCACCGTGGTGGCTTTGGTGGTGAAGACCGTCAACCCACATATTACAAGTTTTGAAATAAGTTCAACAAAGTGAAACAGTTAAACAGAAAAAAAACTGTAATTATAACGTAACTTCTACACTATATATGAACATTCGCGCAAACGCCAAGCCAGCCGCTTCATAGTATTAGTACTTATATATTAACTGAAACATATAACAATATGTGAGTTGACTCCGTTCACCTGCAGAGCGGTGGTCCGTTTCTCTCCGAGCGAGAACAATCAAAACAATCCCGTCGATAGATAAATGTTCAATATAGCTTCATTTGAGAAAGCTATTAAGATTGTAATCGACGCTGCGTGTCTTTAATGCGTCAATTTGTATGCGCGTGTGTGATCACTCCTTAATAGATAAAGCCGCCCACGCGGTCGCCCCCGAGCTCGTGTGAGCTCGTGTGTACGCAACGACGTCTTCTTGTTAATATTTTCATATGAGTATCATTATTAAAATAAACTTAACTTAACTTAACTTAACTTCACGCTTTATCCCTAGCGGGGTAGTCAGAGAGAACGGAGCGCCAAACGCTACGGTCTCTACATACCTCTTTCGCCTCGTCCACTGTCATCAACCTCTTCATACATGCCCTCCGGGGGATCCTCATGCTTTTTACGTGACCTTCCTCCAGTATCTTTGATACTGTGTTTTCGAAGGTCAACCGAGGTCTCCCCCTACCTCTCTTACCACTCACTTTTCCATCATAAATCTTTTTTGCCATTCTTTCCTCGCTCATTCGTTCGACGTGCCCAAACCAGCTGAGCACGTTCTTCTTCATTCTCACCGTGACATCCTCGCTGGTACCTGCCATTCTGTGTACCTCTTCATTGCGGATTCGATCAGCTAGGCTGACTCCGCATATCCTACGAAGAGATCGCATCTCCCCACAGCATTCATCTTTCTTTCATTCTTCTTCTGTAATACCCACGTTTCGCTGCCGTATAACAGGGTCGGTACCAAAACTGCATTGTGTACGGCCAAATGCGCAGCTGTGCTGACGTTTCGCCGTCTCATCAATGCAGCCAAGGCTCCGTTAACCTTGTTACCGGCAGCAATACGCCTTTCCACATCCATCTCGTATCTTCCATCTCTACTGAACATACTTCCCAAATATACCACTTCATTCACCTGTTCTAATATCTTATCATTTACACTGATCTTGCATTCCGTCCTTTCTTCATCTCGTTCAAAAATCAGAACCTTTGTCTTATTCGCATTGAGGCTTAGACCATTATATTCACACTCTTCTTTCAGAGTGGTGACCAATGCCTGCAACTCGCACTCTGATGATGCAATAAGCACTGCATCATCTGCGTACAGCAGGCAATTCACATTCAGGTCACCTACTTTCACTCCTATATCACTTTGTTTCACTCCTTGGAGACAGCTATCCAAATACAAATTGAACAACCAAGCTGACATGGCGCAACCCTGTTTAACACCCGATCGGATGTCAAACCAGGGCGACATGCCAGCTCCTACTCGCACGCAGGCTGAGTGGTCTCTATAAAGAGACTTTACAGCCTGCAACAAGGGTCCACTCACATTGTACCGGGGTAGTATCTCCCATAATTAAAATAAACTTAGTTATTTTTTAAAACTGATAAAACTTTTGGCAGTGTCTTCACTGTAGACGCGATAGTCGTGGGTTCAATCCCACAATCAACACGCTGTCACGAATTTTAAGTAGAATGTGGAATTGGAGAGTTTTAATACTGGACCTCCTCTGCAAACCTTAGTATGCGGGAAATGGTGTTTAAAATATTATGGACCTCATAATAGCGATCTTACTTCAAATTTAAATATAATTTGGATATAAAGGTATATGCAAAATAAAAAAAACCTTTTTAATAAGCCAGTTAAAAATAACTGTAGTCACTCAAACTGCCACTTAACACGCCATGCCTCAAGAATTCGGCGGAAAATAGGGAACGGTGTATCTTAATACTAGGTTCCCAGGTTCCCTCTGTATACTTTACTATACGGCGTAAAGCTAAAATATTTAATAAAATAAAAAATAACTGCGACTATAAGACTTTGATTTTCTTTTACATCAAAAACACAAATAGTACAAGTACGAGAAACATAATTTACGGGTAAGAAATCTCCGTTTCATGTTCTTATTACCGGCTGAAATTAATAACACTTCAACGCAAGAACAGAATACGCAACACTGATTGAACAATGTCTTAGAGCCAGACCTGAGACCATAGACCTGAGACCGGACATCTGAGACCAGAGACCTGAGACACGTCGGAGATAATGTATGATAACTTTATTACAAGTATTAAATAAGCAAATCGTGAGAAGTAAATAAGTAAAGTAAAATTAATTAGAATATAATAAATAAAGCCGCAGTTGTCGTTTCGTCGAGTGTAACTTCGATTCCCATTAGTGGAGATGAATGATTTAATATTTTCATTACTTCTTTCGAAAATCGGGAATGGAGGATCTTAACACTATGTCCTCTGTGCCTACACTGCTATATGCGGGACATATCGTGAAGCTATAAAAAACAATCAAAGCTTATGAGTGAGGTTCGTGAGATGAGCCAAAATACATAGAGCCAAAATAAATTATAACGGCTATTCTCGTTGTTAATACATATTGTATATGTATGTCATACAGATTATAATATAATTTAATTTATTTAATCAATGGTTAAAATAATCAATGACTAAACCGATAGTACCGAACCGAACTGAAGATCATATACTATATACGATTGAACAATTAATACAGACTTTGATCATATCAATATAGATGTATAATTTAAAATCTAAATACAAGAAAGATATTATTGCTATTCAAAAAAAACGTCTTTAAAAACATATATTTAACAACTGACTTTTCAACTGTTTCAAAACGATTCATTTATTCTCTTTTTGTCTGTTTCTTAAACTGGACATGGCATTAGAGATAGTTATCTGTAGGTTCTTGATTTCCTAACTGAGGATTATTTAAACTCAGTCACCTTGTACGTACCTATATGTATATTGTCTGTGCATTTTAAAGAGGCACGACCTCATACAACCTTTAGAAATTAAAAAGTTCAATTAGCGATATATCAATAACAAAAACGCCCATATTATACAACCAGATGTTCTTAATTGTAAAATGTTAATACTTTAATCGAAATTCGTTCTACTCAGCTTCACGCTGTATCCCTCTTACAGGAGCGTAGAAAAGTACCGATTGCCGAAACAGTTTGTTCTCGTGTTGAGTGGCGGAACACCACGTAGCTCTTGCTACTAGAGCAATTAAATGAAAATAATTAATGCCACCGAGTTTAAATCGAACCCACAACCGTCGCATTTACAGTCACGCTGTGCGCGCTCGTTCTGATCCGGTATAAAGGAGGCACAGTAGGCGGGACGCTACAACCGGCCATCACTCGCGATGTCCGCGTTTAATACAGGTATACAAGTAAATTACAGAGTACAGCAATATTACCGGTACGCATTAATTCGTCAAGTGTGGTCCGACGCCGAATTAAATATGAAACGGGAGTACTTTAGCCTAAGAAGGCTGTATCTTGTAATTATACTAATACAACCGAGGATACCAGTGCATGCTATCTTCTCCTAATTTGATGGTAAAAAATATTTAGTATTTATTTATTATGAACATTTTCAAACAGACAAGTCGGTAAGACTATTGGCGGTAGAGTTTATTTAATCGAAACTTTAGATAACCCAAGTAACATTACGTAATTTAACTATATTGCTATATATGTATGACTATCTACTAAAACCACACCTACATTATATGTATATATGAACGAGTTTTTGCGCTTATAACTTTTAGTATATTGTGTCTTGGGTATTGGTGTGTGTTGGGTATTGGTGGAGAGATAAAAATGTTATATATTTTAAAATATTCATTATTTATGTATAGGTACACACAACAGTCCGGTAGCGGCACTCCGTGACGACTGCGGAGTGCGGAGTGCAGAGTGCAGAGTGCGGAGTGCGGAGTGCCGAGTGCGGAGTGCTAGCCACAAGCAGCAGTGTGAGAACAATGCGACGCGCTCGTTACTCGCAATGTTGCGTCAGCATTGCAAGTACATGGCGGTCCTACCCGAGAGAATGTAGCTTCTAATAATACAACCTAAAGTATTTAATAATTAAAAGGAATAATTCAGGATCTTTTGACAAAAATCAATTTTTGAGACATTTTTTTTTAAATCTAAAGACATATCAGCAGTTGTGAGTATATAAAACAATAAAGTACTTCTGAACCACCCTTGAAATAACTAACAGATAAATGCCGCCTTAAAGCTTATAATTCCTGCGCCTGATATCAGTGAGCTAGCCCGCTATCAATGCAGGGCACGTGTGTTGAAACGCCTGATGCGTCGTGCTAGGATAGGAGAGAGCGGACAGCGGAGCGGGCGACGGGCAACAGATAACAAAAGGGAGTAGGAAATACTTCTTTAAATGTCTCCTACACAAAAATATTAAAAGTAAAGAGGTAGTTCAATCTGTGGAGTCTTGATTCGTTTTCATATGATTTTTTAAAAATAAACATAAACATATAATAAACAACACATTCAGAATGAATTGAACGCACCTACATATACATATATATAAAATACAGTAGATATAAGCGAACAATAAACTTTAGCCCAACAACGGGTTTGATTAAATCGACGTCAAAACAACTTTAGGAGGCTTTGTTCCCATACAAATGAATTATTGCGATATATTTCCTTCATTCTCATAGAACTGCCTCACACTCGTGATTTCCAACGTCGAGGCTTGTCTCCGGCGCGACTAACCTCACAGCTGGTAAGATAAAGAATATAATACTACATTGTTTCAATACTACTTGTTATGTAAAAATAAAATGTTTCGTCCATATTTGTATGAAATAGCTCTATCAAAGAATGCTAGTGTAAATAAATGTCGAAATATTTCATTGCATTTCTTAGTCTTACAATATGTTTACATTGTTTTGAATAAAAAAATATGAAAAAGAAATATTTCTTGTATAGAAATCGTATACAAAATATGCCATAGTACCGTTTGAAAAGAAAAAAAAAGCCTAAATGGAAAATCCTTTTATATGTTAAAATCGCTCTTTTTTATTATAATTATAGCAAAATTATTTTTTTATCATCCCTGGTGGGGATCGAACCCACGACCTTTGGATTAGAAGTCCAACGCGCTATCCTCTGCGCCACAGGGACGGTGTAAAAGCTACTTCAATTATTATTTCATATTAAACGTAAAAATTCAGACCCACTGCTTCACCACGGACGGACAGCTTAGCTAAGCTATGTATATTAGGTAATGAAATCTCATGCAGGTTGTGTAGAGTTTGATAACTGTTCGCGACATAATCCTTCTATCTTAGCGACGCGACGCGCCGCGCCCGTACTCTACTGCACCGTTGTAGCCGTTGTTCCGCTATTATAATGGGATTAAACACGTTTTTATTATTATAGGACTGAAAGGGTGATAAGGAAAGAAAAGCTACTGATTTTCATTTATAATGTATGCTTATTACTTTTATGTATGTGCTTAAGATATATATTTTTTTGCAACTTAAAAAATAAATAAAGTTATCAATTTTTTTTGGCTTCATTCTTTATCTCGCAAATAGCAGGGTAGGCCAGAAGGAACATAGTGTTAAGACTCTCTCCACTTCGTTCCATTAGGACACTTCCGTTCACCATTTTCCACCGAATTCTCCAGGTATTGTTGTGTCCGTGTTGAATGGTGGAACTCAACGCCGCGTAAAGTGGATAGGGAACCAGAAGTTATCAATTTGACGCGTATATGTGTATATGAGATTGGACATTGATTTAAATCAATAAAGTATATTCATTCAAAACATTCCTTGCCTCGTAGCATTAGTATCGGCAACTACCGCCTTTAGAAAGACACATTACTATGAGTTATGCGAGAAACCAAATAATCCATCCTGATTAAATATAATCTTCAGTCGTGGCGCATAGTCATTAGAGTGCTACTGTTAACGCGACAGTTGTGGATTCCCACTCGGGTGAATGAAATTAACCTCAAGAATACGGCGGCGAAGAGAGAAATGAAAGTGTCTTAATGCCAACGGAGTGTCTTAACATTAGGTTCCCAGGTTCCTTCTGCCTACCCTGCTATGTGTGAGATACAGCGTGAAGCTCATTAACCTATAGCCATTAGCAACATATTGTACATATACAGAAACCACAACGCCTGATTACGCGTCTCTCGTGCCTAACATATTTGACATAGACGACCCCCGCCCCCCCCTCACCCGCGCCCTCCCCTCCTCGCCTCGCGTACATTATACTGACTGTATAGTACTTGTAAACAATGTGAGTTGATCATATTAAATTCAAAGTCAAAATTAAATTATCATCATATGCCTTATTTTTTGAACGTATAATAATTTATCACCGGTTCACAAAAACTACAACAGAAAAGCGAAAGAACGCGCTTATCTCCGAAACTATTGCTCGAATTAACAAAAAAATGTTAAAGATAGTTCATACATCAAGGGAGGCTAGAGACTAGGTAGTGTTTTAACATTAGGTTCCTTCGGCCAACGCCGCTGTGCGGGATGAAGAGTAGAATTGATTATTTATTATGTTTTATAATTTATTTCATCGAAAAAAATTTCAAATTTAAATTAATCTTAAAAGTATATAATATCATGTAAGTTATATTGATTTATGAATTAAAAAATAAAGTTATAAAGGCTTTCAATGACACTAAACATAATTGATAGGTGATATTCTTCACTTTACATCCCCGTCAGACGACGGCCGTCACTATGATACATTAAGTAGATCCTAATCTCGCAGCAGAGATCGACCTGACTGAGGCTAACCCCTGATTAACTGCGCCTGTCCTACTAATACCTTAACTCGCACTCTACACAACATCAATTGCTAATTTTAGTTATATATATATATACATACATATTCATGATAATTATCTTGTCTATACATTTAGAAAATTTGGCAAAAATGAATAGAGGGACACTTAAAAAAATAATAGAAAGCAAAAAATATATTTTTTTAATTTCTTGTCTGTATGTCTGTATGTATGAACACGCTAATCTCCGAAACTACTAAACCGTTTTACTTAAGACTTTCACCAATTGCTTTGTTCTAACACAGCATAACATTTAAAGTTGTTCATCATCATCAAAATGAACTCAATCTATATCTATACTAATATTTATTATAAGTATAATTGGTATAATTGTTTGTAATAAATCTGTTCTTTTAACTGTATTATATGTATTTAGTAAAACGACGTTTCGATTAATATTATATAAGTGAAATTTAATTGACGAGTTGACATTTGTTAACTGTTCGAACAGTTACAGTTTAACTTTATATTCAGCCGAATAGATGGCGCTGTGAAATCATAAAAAATATAAAAGTCCTTAAAGAAATTACGATAATGTAATAAAAAACTCACATTAGAACCGCGGGCGAGTCGCTAGTGATTTCCGCTACTTAATCACACTAATAACTTTAAGAAATAAAATATTATTAAGGTGATGAAGTCTTACAAATCGATCAACGCTGGCTGCACACACGAAAAATATGGCTAGTCGTCACGTTCCACCTCTCAAGAGCGTGCAAGCGAAAGCGCGGACAAAGCGATGGAGAGGCAAATAAATGTCAATTTATCGAAAAAATATTTTGTTTCAATTGTACTCTCCTTTGTATTATACAAAATAATAATAATTCATAGAGATTTACTTATGATATTATCACGTAAAATTGCCGTCCGTAAACCGACAAGCAAACAAATAAAAAAAGCCAATAACTAAGTACATAAAGTATGCAAGCTTCAACAGAACAGTAGATGAGATCTTGACAAATTGGATGTCGCTGTAATCCGCAGTCGGTCGGCGGCGCTCGCTGACGTGACGTACTGACGTGACCTGCGCACCGCGCGGTCACGCCGCGCTGTGATTACAGGACCGCAGGGTTTTGATCATTTAACGCTGAACCTATACGTGATTGGGTCTAAAATGCACCAGGGATAAAAATATTATTATTTATAACGTCTCCGTTCTTCAATTTCCTCTCAAATTTCGAGACCTTGATTGGTACGTGGCGTAACTCAATGCCGCACTTAGTTCCGGGACCAGAGCGAGGATACGAAATTTTTTATTCCTCTATGTGAGAATCAAGCAAACAACCACCCCGTTCACTTTCAGAAAGTTATTATTGACATATATTTTCTGTATATTAATGTTTTAAGATTTACAGGTGCCGGTCCGTAGCTTGATTTCTTGGGTTCACCTCATACTGTTTACGTGACCTTCCTCCAGTATCTTCGATATTGTGTTTTCGAAGGTCCACCGAGGTATCGATAACCGCTTTTTCTCATACTTCTCTTACCGCTCACTTTTCCGTTTTAAATCTTTTTTGCCATTTTTCATTACTCATTCGTCCGACGTACCCAAACCAACTGAGGACGTTCTTTTTAATTCTCACCGTAACATCCTCGCTAGTAACTGCCCTTCTGTGTATGTCTTTAATGCGGATTTGATCAGCTAAACTGACTCGGCATATCCTACGAAGAGATCGCTCTCCACAGCATTCATCTTTCTTTCATTCTTTTTCTGTAATACCTACGTTTCGCTGCCGTATAACAGAGTCGGTACCAGAACTGCATTGTGCACGGCCAAACGCGCGGCTGTGCTGACGTTTCGCCGTTTCATCAATGCTAAATGCTAAGCTAAGGCTCCGTTAACCCTGTTACCGGGAGCAATGCCTTTTCACTTCCATATCATATCTTCTCTACTGAACATACTTCCAAAATGTACCACTTCATTCACTTGTTCTAATATCTTACCATTCACACTGATATTGCATTCCGTTCTTTTTTCATGTCTTTTAAATATTTGTGTAACTTTCAGAATCTTTGTCTTGCTCGCATTCCGGCTTAGACTATTATTATTACACTCTTCTTCCAAAGTGGTGAATAATGCCTGCAACTCGCATTCTGGTCATGTAATGAGCACTGCATGATCTGCGTACAGCTGGCAATTCAAAAAAATATTATAAAAAATATGATTCTCTGTTTTTATAAATCATTACTCTCAATACGAAGACCACTAGAAGACACGAAGACACGAACAACATTAACACCAACGTTGGGTGATTATTTTTCACTACTTACCTTGTAAGATAATTGTAATATTAAAATATTTAGAAGTTATAGCTTTTAAAAAATATTCAAAATTACCATAAATTTTTTAAAAACCATTTTCAAGTTAATTTCACAATTTCGCTTACTTATCAAAATCCAATCCTTACTTTATACAAAAGTAGATATCAGAGTCAGGGGCTCGAGGGGGTACGAGGGGGCACGAAGTAGACGAGGTCCGGGTACCGGGGCACATGTCACGAGAGACAGATCGGCAAATTGGAGCGTTCCTAATCTCGCCTCGCATTTTAGCGAACAGACAGATCAGACTGTGACAGCGTTTGATTGGTCCGAGCCGTGCTCTCTCTACTCGTGGCGTGTTGCTGACGAATTTGTTCCATTGTGGTGAAATTGTATTGGAAATCTTTGTTAATTTAGTATTAAAAGATTGCAGATTCTGTTTAATTTATATTAGAACTATTAGGTTCTAATTGATCACTTGAATCGTTTTGATGTGACTTCAACAAATCTTGTTTTTGGACATGTCAACGGCAGCGAAGCTGTAGTTAAAGATAACATTTTAAAATAATATTATACAAGGAAGTTATGAAATGAGACCGTTAATGTAACTCCACTAGTATAAGTGGATATTTTACTTTAGAGATTTTATTAATTATAATACTTGCAAACCTCTTTTATTATATGATATGTTATGTATTTTGATTCCATTATTTATATCGGGGTACTACTACTACTGATACTGCTGTCGTGCCAATACTATGAATGTGAAAATTTGTGAGGATGATGTTTGTACCACTTTCATGTAAAAACTGCTGAACGGATTTAGATGAAACTTTACTTTAAGCTACTGCTTATACATCAGAATAACATATAAGTTACGATTGATGTAAAGATATTGTATAATTTGTGTGTAATATAACGAATAATAATTAAATAAATAATAATATAATAAAATATAATATATTATATATTATATAATTCGACATTGTATTTAAATTATGTATTATCTTTGTATAACTAATCTACTGTCATATAATATACATATTTCTAAGTATTTTTAATACGAACACATGCTAAGATATTTTGAATTAAACAAAACGTTCTAGGACGACTCACTTCTATATGCTCTGGACTAAAGCTGACGTAAATCACTAGTTTAAGACATAAGAATATCCATTATTCATTGTCAGAATAAAAACAAAGTAGAGTGTTTCTCATCAATAACTTTTTAACATTCCATTTAGTAAAATAGAAAACAGAAAGAACAAGCAAATACATAAATCAAGTCGAAGCTTTGCCTCGTTTCAGATACTAGTACTGTAGCTGTACCGGTGTATACGACCGGTACAGGCAGCCGCAGTGCATTAACTTGATCTCTATAATATCCCGATGAAACAAGAGGGATTATAATGTAAATATATGCAAATACGAGAGGCGAGGGTGCCTACTGCCGGGTAGCGGGTAGCGGGTGCCGGGTAGCGGGTCCCCGTGCCGTACTAGCAGTGCGGCTAGAGACTTAGTGTGAAGAATGGATTTGGGCTTGCTTATATTTGCTCTTATATATGTATATACAAATAAAGTACTGTTTGTTGTATTTTATGTTTTATTATAGGATATAAAGGCAAGTACCTACCTAGAGAATATAATAAAAGATTATTCTTTTTTTCTACATTCTACTTTAGTAGTCTGTATTAAGATCTTTATTAAAAGTTTTTTTTTAAATATATATTCATATTTATTGGGCGATGTCTATACGTTCCTTCTGTCTTCCCGGCTATATGCGGGATACGGCGTGAAGCTAAAAAAAATGTTCTTTTTAAAACTCAACGTCTGGTCACTAAAACGCACGCTGAGCCAGAAAAATGCTCGCATTGGATACATAACGACAGCTTACGTCGCGGGAACGTGACGCTTTATGCTAAATTGTGGGAACATGACTTGTTTCTTGAATGTCCCGCTCGGGAGTCAAACGCTTTCTATGACGAGCTCCGCGAATGATGCGAATAATAACAAATGTTTTCATACGTTAGCTTTCGTTTATTTAAGTATCTAGTCCATTTTGGTTTTAAGTTTTAACTTACGCCATCTAGTTAGTCATGTAGTATATTTTTTTAGATTCCAGTAGGTAAGCTGAGGACACCTAGTACTAAAACACTCCGTCTTTCAATTACCGCTCAATTTTCGAGATATTGTGTGTTGAATAGCGGGTATCTACGCCGTATTTTGCCTCGTTACTTAAATAAAGAAATGTAAATAGTTCGCCCGGAAACTAGATCTGAACCCACAAACGTCACGTTTGCAGTAACACGTGGTGCCGCTGTGCCACGTTGGCCTCAACAACAATTTTAATATGTGTACATTTTATTATAATGTATACAAATTAAAATTTAATATTTAAATCGAATTGAATACCTCATCCGTTTAACTCATTACATACATCCGTCCTCCGCCGCGCGCGACGCGACGAGCCGCGAGTACCTCACTGCTTTACATATTGTTTAGGGATGATTCGTTCCTCGCGGCTTACTTGCTACACTTAATTGATGAACGCTTACAGATTTAATCATTTGAAATCAGCTAATGTTTTAGTGTATTATATTATCAAAATACATACATATATATTTTTTATAAATCAAACGTCACAACATATTTTTATTAAAATAAAAAGTTTCGAGAGAATGCCGCTATTCTTGAATTTTTTTTCTTACATATCCACGTAAGTACGTTTTGTACAGAATTTATTACTTTTCCACTTTGAGCCACTGGAAACCAATAGATAATACCATAAGATGTCGAAATATTGAAAAACATTAAAGTTGACGGCATTTTCATAGTTATCAAATCAACAACATCAATCAATGAATAAATTGATACAACATTAATTTATTAGTCACAGTAATTACAAATATCCGTTAAGCTGCCGGAATAGAGGGATTACGAAAGTGGTTTGGCAAAACGAATTAAGATCATATCACGATGCATTGTGCGCGCGCAGTTGTGAGGTCGTTATAGACCTCTGGAAATAGTATTCCAACAAACGGTGAGAGCTGACGTGTAGCTTATCTGTGTTTTATATCTCATAACAGAGTCACAGGCCCTCGCCGGTGTAGCGTGTTTAATAGAAATATTTATAATAAAGCACGAAATGGATATTGTTCTATCTTGATTACTATCAATGAAAGAATTGAAGTTCTCCGTTGCAGATGTAACATTATGTTGAACAGGGTTTCAGGGATGAACAGAGAACTATTCCACTTAGCCACGATCTTGATACCCCGTCTTATGATAAGACGGGGTAGGCAAAGAGAAGCTAGTGTGGAGACATTTTTTTTTCATATTCAATAAAAACTTAATTCAATATTGTTTGAAATTCTAAAAAATTCCAACTAAGATTTACCTACCCGTCACGCACAATAAGACATGTTTCAACTTCGTTATGATAAGAACGATACAATAATGCAATATTAATTAAACATCATTTTGTCTTCTTATCAGAGCGAAGAAATGAATATAATTCGAGCCCCCAACCGTTGCGTTCTCAGACTCTGTTTTCCCTATTGTCTCAAATTCGTAAATCGATTCGTAAATTTAATTATTTTTAACATTAATAATAAATAACTAAACTCGTCATTTAAGTAAACACTGAGTAGATATACTAATGTATTATAATTAAGTGTACGCACATCCGTAACGTACCCACTGCCGGTTACCCGCCCCGCTAGCTGGTAGTCGCGGTGGCCTCACACGGCGCACACGCAATGCTAATCTATATTTATTGCCTACAGTGATAAATATCGTAGTAGATAGCTGTTGTGATGTGTTTGACGGTGGTCGCCGGGTCTAATCCAGATCCAGATATATGTATGTGTAGCTTGGTCGTAGATGTAGCTTGGTTAGACTCTGGTACCTGATTCCCATTCTGGGAACCAACAACCATTGAGTTGGCAGGCACGCGTTTGTTGCCCTGGACAACGACATCCTCACTTCCTCTCTTTTCCATATAAAAAATATATATTTTTTTTCAAGACATTAAGCAAACAAACGTAAATTACTAACCTAAAACAACTAACCGTAATTAATATAAAAAAATCCTTTGTAGTTTAGAATGGTTTCACTAATAGGTTCGATTAGCAATAAACAAGTACCTCTACGAGTGCACATATTTGTAATGAAGTACTACATCAGTGCATCCTTTATATTAACCAATAATTTCACAGAACAAGCGCTATGCCGTGGTTTTTTCTTCTGTATGAATTACTCTCTTTTTGTGAAATCAAAGATGCAAGATGAAAAATATTATGTTCCCAGAAATCCTCTTATAGTGCTCCTATAGCTCTGATAGCTGTAGGTTCCATTCACACTCGAGAGTTTGACTAATCATAATTTAATTATTTTAATAAAAAATACAAAACGCGGCGTTGAGCTCCACTAAATATGCAATGCCTCGAAAGTGGAAACTGGTGAATGTCTTAATACTAGGTTTCTCCTGCCTATCCTATATACGTGTGTCTCATACACGTAAAGCAAAAATTAAAATAAAATGTTTATATGGCCACAGCAATTACCAAATGATTAACGTTTTTAGTAAGATCATACTTGCAATCATAGTAAAAACTTTTCAAAACAAATATATTTTATAAATAAACTCGTAAATATCCGCATCCGCGTTATTGTAGAGTTATTGTTATGTAGAAGGCACTGACCTGAGCGCGCGGGCTGCGGGGAACAATCAGACAAAGTACCGAAACAGTAGCTTACCTGAAACGAAAGCGAAAAAATATTAAACAACAATGAAAGTTTTACGTCACTTAAGAATCATACGATTAATTAAAAAAAAAACGGTTAAGTGCGAGTCAGACTCGCACACCGTAGTATCAATTTCAGGATTGTAATTAAACGAGAAGTAGGTACAACTTACAAAACGCAGAGAATTTCATACAGAATGCTGCAAAAGATGCAAAAAGATAAATTGCTCATAACTTTTAATTGCTTTGACTTAGAAGATTGATTCTTATCTGTGCTCTAATGAACCATAGATTTGAATATTTGAGCTTTATGGCTCCACACGATGTTATATTTATCTTGGTTTTGATAGTTAGATAGAGAAAAAAAGGTTGGTTTTGCTTACAAAATTACTTAAATTAATGAACCGAAATTCACACAGCTCTATAATTTAACATTGAAATAATAAATTTAAAACTAATTTTGCTTTAAGCTAACTTAAGCTTAAGCTAACAATTCCTTGTATTTTGTATGTGATAAATTGTGAAATAGAAATTCCAAGACAACATGCACATCAAGTCTGTCACAAACCGAAAGTTTCAATTATCATATCGCATAGCACTCGACAGGAACGTTCGCATTGAGAGCCCACGCACCCGCGGTGAGTTACGGCGCACGGCGAGTTTACTACTACTAAGTGTAATACCGCTTTCAACTCCTTATTGACTTCTTGTTCCTTTGGCAGCTATTATTTATTCATTTTAATAACATAATTCATTTTAATTTCAATTTATGACTGTCGATAAATATTCCTTCCTTTCAATAGAATATAAGATTTTTTTTTATATGCTATAAAAAATTTCAAACTTGAGTTTTTTATATGTTTACTGAGTATAAAAATTATTCATAATAAATATTTACACTAATGCACATATATAAGAAACCAGTGAACAATGAAGCGGTGAACGAGTTAACAAAGTGATAACTGATACAGTAGATGCATCACTACTGTTTACTGTTACTCGCTTGCACGAGTGCAATGTAGAACAAGAGCGATTTCACTTTTACGTTCGACTTTATCGAATATGGTCGTAAGTAGCGTGAAATGGACCATATATCCTTTAATTATGAATACCTGTCAAACACGCATATTCGCATATTGTGTAATACATATTACCATTTGAAGGCCTGTATGAGCACTTATAACTCATGAGTTATGACTAAACATCCTCCGTTTACCTATTTAACGCCACTAACGCTAAAAAATTCATGAGTTAAATAAAACAACCCACACAGACAGTTACATAACTAATTATGCAGATAGTTTTATTGTAAGTACATATTCATTTTTTAGCCTTTTCTATTATACATAACATGAATTTGGATTTTTATATAAAAGAACGATGTTTTCAAAATGAAGAGAATTAAAAAAAAGAAGCATTAAAAGATTAAACATAACCAAATGAATCTTGAGCACGTTATTCCTTGTTGTAGAATATGTGCTGTTCAGATGTCATGCATCTCAGCCGCTCTGAGACAATTTCCTGATGGATTTAAATTCGGCGTATCCACTGCTGCGTATCAAGTAGAAGGTGCTTGGAATGTTGATGGTAAATAAATTCCTTTACCTTTTCAAATAACTGTATAAATAAGTAATTTATATAGTTATCATGTACATTTTCAGGCAAATCAACAAGCATTTGGGATAACTTCACACATACGTATCCAAATAGAATTAGAGACGGTTCAAACGGAGATGTTGCTACAAACTCTTATTATTTATATAAGAGAGATGTAGAAATGTTAAGAGAGCTTGGTGTTGACTTTTATAGATTCTCTCTGTCCTGGACGAGAATTTTACCAACAGGATTTCCTGATAAAATTAATCCTGCAGGAGTTGAATACTATAACAACCTTATTGATGAACTGTTAATGTATAATATAGAACCAGTGGTAACTATTTATCATTGGGATTTACCACAGAACTTGCAAGATATGGGTGGGTGGGAAAATCCCAATATCTTACAATGGTATGGAGATTTTGCTCGCACTGTGTTTGCATTGTTTGGAGATAGAGTGAAATATTGGATAACAATAAATGAACCAAGTCAAGTTTGTTTTTATAGTTACGAAATAGGTATGCTAGCTCCTGGTATCAGTAGTAGCCCCGGTATATCTAATTATCTGTGTGCCAAAAACCTTCTTTTGGCTCACGCTACGGCTTACCATGTTTATGATGAAGAATTTCGACCTCATCAAAATGGCGTCATCTTTATTACTATTAATATTGAAGGATTCGCACCCTTATATGATGACCAGAGTGAAGCTGTAACGGACGCCTATCAATTTGATGTGAGAATTTAACCTTAATTGTCATTCACGTATGACTTGTTACTTTATAATGAATGTGAATTAACTTTTTAGTATGGTATCTACGCCTATCCAATTTTTTCAAAAAGTGGGGATTTTCCACCTGTGCTGAAGAGCAGAGTCGCAGCAAAGAGCAGTGCTCAAGGATTTTACAGATCAAGGCTTCCTTCACTATCGTCACAAGAAATCAAATTTATACGTGGAACATCAGATTACTTTGGTTTAAATTTTTATTACACTATGTTGGTGTACAGAGATCAGACAAGCGACAATTACTACCCATCGCCTTCAACTTTAAATGATCTGGGCATTCGAGTATTTAATTTAATGGGATCAGAAATCGTCAATGCTACTATGGTAACTTTGAACCAACTTTAATTAATAACAATATTTTATATTTTCATCGACCTGAACAAAGAGAACGTTTAAATAATATACTTAAAATTTAAACTGTGCACAGTTAAAATTGGAACATCCGATAGATGTTTCATCAATTTTTCATATTTTATTTAAAATAATGTTATGAACATAATTGTATTTTTTTAGCTCTATGTGAGTAATTGTAAACTTATATGTTGACATAAATAAAACTATATTATTTGACATATAAAATCAGCTTCATCAGAACCCGCACAAGGCAGGGTAGGCTGACGAAACCTAGTGTTAAGACATTCCGTTTCTTACTTTCCGCCGAAATTTGGAGGCATTGGGTATTGAGTGGCGGAACTCAATGCCGCATGCCGCATCGGCACCAGGGTGGGGAAATGAAAATATAAAAATTTAAATAAATATTGCATTTCCTCAAGTGGGGACCAATCCCACAATCAGTCTATTTAACAGTCACACATTGTGCCCCTGGGCCATGACTGGTCTCATATCGACATAAATATTTGCCATACATATTTTTTTAGTGTTCAGAATGAAGATAACATTTTAGACATTCCTTACAGTCACTGATCCTTAAAGATCCTTAGCTCTGCAGCATTTATGATTTCAGTATTGGCCAGAAGGTTTCTACAATGTATTGGTGATGTTGCGTGAAGAATTTGACAATCCTCCTATCTTTGTCACTGAGAATGGTTTTACGAGTCCTGCTACTTTATTAGACGTTGATCGAATCAATAAACTTAAAGGTTACATGTCAGCTCTGTTAGACGCCGTTGATAGTGGGAGTGATATAAGAGGTTATACTGTTTGGAGCCTTATGGACAATTTTGAATGGACTTTCGGTTTCCAGTAAGTCAAGTAAAACCATTGAATATTTGTTGATATTCCTAAACTGTTTGTTAACGCCAGAGCGAAATAATAGAAATATTAATATTTCATTTTCTCAAGTAGGATTAGAACCCATAACTTGTCGCTACAGTCAAACGCTTGTGCCCCTGCGCCAGGACTGGCCATAAGTCAATCAATGATGCAAAATTTTTAAATGTTACATATTAAAAGTATTACATTGTTAACAGAATGAAATTTGGTCTGTATGAAGTGGACTTCGAGTCTCCGTTCAAGACGCGAATACCACGTCAATCAGCTTTCTTCTACAAAGATGTAATAAGAGAGAATGCATTAAATCTCTACTGGGAGCCGGATCTATATAGGCAAATTATGATAGACGAGAGACACTAGTAATTTAGTAAAATAAAGAAAATCATAATAGTATTGTGTTGTCTTATTTTTTTTAGCAGCGGCAGTTATATTTTTATTAAGTCACTAAAACTAATTTTAGATATTTGTTTATTAAACGAATAATTAATATGCTGTAGTATGTATTGCTTCAGCAGTAATTAAGATTTATTTATTTATTTATTTATTTATTTCTTTATTTGTACACCACTTATAAAAAATACAGAGAAAAAACAGAAAAAAGAAAAACAAATGTACAAAAAGGTGGCCTTATGGCTAAGTAGCCATCTCTTCCAGACAACCTTAGGGTGAAAAGAAACTGTCATAATATTAAGAAGGTGGGTGGTGGACGTAGTTAAAAAATATATTAATAAACAATAAATAAATTTAGATGTAATCAAAACAATATAGTGATATATAGATATTTCTAATATAATACAATACATAGACTAATAAACAATATAGAATATATATAATACATATAAATATATACACATATAATACACATAATACATACATAAAATAGATCCGATGTAGACAGTGATAACTCATGAAGTTGTCATAAAGTGATGACGTACAGCTTTTTTAAATGTCAGTAATGATTTTGCCTGACAAATATTGAAGGGCAAACTGTTTCACAGTTTTATAGCTTGCACTGTAAAAGATTGGTCAAAAAATTTTGACTTGTGTACAGGAAGACGCAACGTTAGGTTGCGTAATGGTCTAACTAAATTTCCTGGTGCACTAATAAATTCAAATTTATCCTTTAAGTAAGAGGGAGCAGTAGGACTAAATAACACACAGTACAAGAAGGCAAGAAGTCGTAAATTCCGGCGACGGCGTAAAGGGAGCCACTTGAGCTTAGAGCGATACTCAGATACGTGATCATATTTACGGAGGCCGAATATGAATCGAATTGAAGATTTTGAATTCGCTCAAGTTTGTTAAGTTGGTCCTCGGATAAATTAGTGAAGCTTGCATCTGCATAATCAAGAATTGGTAATAATAGAGAATTTGCTAACATAATTTTGGTAGGAATTGGTAGAAAGGATTGTAGTCGTCGTAGTGATTTCAGTGCAAAAAACGTTTTTTTGCTAATGTTATTAATGTGCGACGACCAAGACAGAGTTTGGTCAAAATAAACACCAAGATTTTTTACAGTGTCACAAAAAGGTATACAGGTTCCGTCGTATACAACCCCTGGTGTAACTGCCCAATCTATCTTGCGTATTATACCGTGGCTACCAATAACAATTACCTGTGATTTGGCTGGATTAACATTAATACCATAAAAGTTACTCCATCTGAGGATGGCAGCAAGGTCATTGTTAAGGTCGTTGATTGCACTTTGTAAATCTTCTAGCTTACACTGTCGGTAGATTTGTAAGTCGTCTGCATACATATGATAGAGAGAAGAAATATTCTGAGTAATTGAGTTAATAAAAATTGCGAATAGCAAAGGAGAAAGCACGCCGCCTAGAGGTACCCCGGCGACGACGCTGCACCAAGATGAGAATTTTTCATCTATACTGATGCGTTGTCGACGCCCCTTGAGGTAACTGTGAAACCAATCTATTACTGATGGAGATATGTTGAAGGAATATAAAAGTCTTAGCAATATATCATGATCAACGTTATTAAAAGCGTTGCTAAAATCTAAAAGTGTCAAGATAGTACATTTTTTATTATCCATACCCAGTCGAATGTCGTCAGTAACCTTAACTAATGCAGAAGTCGTACTATGACCAGTTCGAAAGCCAGATTGAAAAGGATTGAGAAGGGAATTAGTACTAAGGTACCGGCTTAGTTGACTATGGACTAATTTTTCAAGGATTTTAGATAGGAATGGAAGAATAGAAATAGGACGAAAATCAGAAGGAGTCTTAGGGTTTCCATTTTTTGGTAGAGGGATAACCTGAGCATTTTTCCAAATTTCTGGAAATTTGCTACAAGATATGGAAAAATTTAAAATATGAACCAGCTTCAGCTTCACGCTGTATCCCGCACACCGCAGGGTAGGCAGAGGGAACGTAGTGAAAGACACTCCGTTCCCCACTTTCTGCCGAATTTCGGAGGCATTGCGTGTTAAGTGGCAGAACTCAACGCCGCGCTTTGCCTCGACACCAGAGCGAAGAAATGGAAAATATAAATTTAAGTAAATATTTCATCTCCTCGAGTGGGGATCGAACCCACAACCAGTCGGTTTACAGTCACACTTTGTGCTGCTGCGCCACGACCGGCCTCAATTTCTCTGATTTTATTTTTGAACCAATATAGGACACACGATGTCAAGGATAGGAATAATCATATTACGACTTATGCAGTCATAACCGACGGCATTCGAGGATATAGACTGTATATTCCTTCTAACATCACATTCGGTAAATGATTTAAAGTAAAACGGTTGAGAATGAGGAGTAGATCGTGATGAAAAAACGTTTATAGTCTGCCTCTTACGAACAGAATCAATCGTATTAGATGCTGTGAAGTGGTTATTGAGGAGATCAACATCAATGTTGACTGAAACTGATTTATGTGATTTACCAACTCCCAGTGATTCTAGAAATTTCCAAGTTTTAGCAGTGTCGCCGTTTTCGACAGAATTATAGATATGGCGTCTTTGTGCATCCCTACATGATGTATTGCAACGATTACGAGCTTTTACATATTTTTCCCGATTAGCATCACTATCATCGAGTTTATATTTATGCTTTTCCCAATTTTTTTTATGCATCAGATTTTTTATTTCAGAGCTTATCCAAGGAGCTGGCAAGTGCTTCATCTTTATCGGCTTAATGGGAGCATGTACATCATATAGCTGCTCTAGCAGGGAATTAAAAATTTCCACCTTACTATCAATTGTATCTGCATCGATAACTGGATTCCAATCAATTTTAGTTGCGTCATCTAATAGACGATCTCTATCCATTCCATCAAAATTACGTCGCAGAAGAATTCTTGATTTTATTTTAGGAGGACGAATTTTATAAGAGAGGTAAATAACATCATGAAAGGAAAACGCATCAGCAGGACATTGTCCATGCTTTAAGACAAAATCTGGGGATGATACCATTATTAGACCAAGAAGAGAGGGAGCACAGCCAGGGGAAATATGGGTAGCAGAAAGGGGAAGTACATGCAAATTACATGATTCTGCAATTGTTAAAAGTTTTTTACTGCGTACATCGTTTTGCCAATTTTTTTTAGTTGCATCTAAAATAAAAAAAAAAAACATTTTCCTTTTACGACTTACCAAAGAAAAGACGTTGCCATTTTACAATAGTTTATAACTTAAGTTCTATTCCACACTTTTAAGGGTATATATTCCATATCTGGTCAGTTTCCAGGAGGCGTGAGTCCCGCTACATAATTTTTTTTATACGTTTGCTAAATTAGTATTTAATTATAAATATATTGACGTTTATAAGGAATAATTAAATAAAAATAATTGAATTAAATAATTACACAAATAAAAAAAATATCCTTCAGAAGTAAGTTATTAAGATGTCTCAACAATGTGAACATAATTAATCGCATCGCTACTATTTATGTACTCGTATCAATACAATGTTGATCAAGTACGATTTCATTTTACGTTCGACTCCACCGAATACGGTCGTAAATACCACCAATTAGACCGAATATCCTTTAATAATGAATACCTCTCATAAATGATTCACATATTTATGCCCGTTTTAAGGTCAACATAAAGACTTACAAGGTTATTTTCCCCGCTCAGTTTTTCTATTTAATGCCGTCCACGCAAAGATATTCATGGAGTCAAAAAATATAATTCAAATAGCCACTTACATCGTTTGTTAATATCTAAATAATAAATATGCAGCTGATAATATTGTAAGTGCTATATTTGAAAATATTAAATTGTAAATCAAATTATATTAAGTCAGCTTTTGTTAAACAATACATTTTTGCAGATTTTGTTTTGTTAGGATTTCGTATATCCTAGCCACTAACAGGCAATTTCCTGATGGATTTAAATTCGGAGTGTCCACTTCCTCTTATCAGGTGGAAGGTGCATGGAATGTTGATGGTAAATTCATAGTTTCACGTTTTCCTTGAAGAAAATAAGACCATACTACATCTTGAAATTATTTTTCAGGCAAGTCGATGAACATCTGGGATAACTTCACACATACGTATCCAAACAGAATTAGAGACGGTTCAAATGGAGATGTTGCTACAAACTCTTATTATTTATATAAGAGAGATGTAGAAATGTTAAGAGAGCTTGGTGTTGACTTTTATCGATTCTCTCTGTCCTGGACGAGAATTTTACCAACAGGATTTCCTGATAAAATTAACCCTTCAGGAGTTGAATACTATAACAACCTCATCAATGAACTCTTAATGTATAATATAGAACCAGTGGTAACTATTTATCATTGGGATTTACCACAAACCCTGCAAGATATGGGTGGATGGCAAAATCCTAATATCGTACAATGGTATGGAGATTTTGCTCGCACTGTGTTTGCATTATTTGGAGATAGAGTGAAATATTGGATAACAATAAATGAACCAAGTCAAGTTTGTTTTTATAGTTACGAAATAGGTATGCTAGCTCCTGGTATCACTAGTAGCCCCGGTATATCTAATTATCTGTGTGCTAAAAACCTTCTTTTGGCTCACGCTACGGCTTACCATATTTATGATGAAGAATTTCGCCCTCATCAAAATGGCGTCATCTTCATTACTATAAGCGTTCAAGGCTTTGCAAATATATTCGAAGGTCAAACTGAAACTGTAAATGATGCTTACCAATTCGAAGTAAGCATTTAATCTTTTTTTATAATTTTTCATATTTTTTGACTAGTTTTTTTACTAATTTACTAATACTAATTACTTTATTTTTAGTCTGGTATCTATACATATCCCATTTATTCAAAGGCTGGTGATTTCCCACCAGTGCTGAAGAGCAGAGTCGCTGCAAAAAGCGCTGCACAAGGATTTTATAGATCGAGACTTCCTTCGCTATCTAAGAAAGAAATCAAGTTTATACAAGGAACATCAGATTACTTTGGCTTAAATTTCTATACTACTTTATTGGTGCACAGAGATCAATCAACTGAAAATTATTATTCATCTCCTTCAGTACTAAATGATCTAGGCGCTAGAGTTTTTAATTCAATGGAATCAAATATAGTCAACGCAACTATGGTAAGTATGAACTGCATTGCTTAGAACAGAGCGTGAGTACTAAGTATTCCGTTCTTATAGCGATAGAAGATGTCTCAGAAGTGCCATGTTTGTTCGTTTATATATTTATACACGTCAACAATACAATATAACATCTTATATAAGATAGAATACAATTTGTATATTTGACAACTTCTGATACAAATGATTTGATTTTTGATTGATACAAGTATTAATGATATATTTATAAAATATTCTACACATAGATGCTTCAATTAAAACATAAAAAAGCTAATAAATTATAATTAAAATGAGAAAGAATTAACATGAAACTACTAATATATAAAGTTTACAAGAAAAAAAATGAAGTCACAATACGATTGTGTACATAATATGAGGAGGCTCGATTCTTGACTCTCCCATTACTTCCAGTCGGAAGTAACTATGAGTTATAATTAGTTCTTTGATTTTCATGATTATTACACATATTAAATGAAACTAATTTAACCGGATTAATCGCGTATATTTAAGATGTTACATTTTGGAAACCCGACGTTTCGAACACTTTGCAGTAGTCCGTGGTCACGGGTAGACATAACTATGAGTTATGATTTCAGTTTTGGCCGGGGGGTTTTTACAACGTTTTAAAAATGATTCGTGAAGAGTATGACAATCCTCCCATATTTGTGACGGAGAATGGTTTTACGAGTTCAAATACTTTAGATGGGGATCGAATCAAGAAACTTAAAGCGTACATGTCAGCTCTGTTGGACGCTGTCGACAGCGGTAGCGACATAAGAGCCTACACTTTTTGGAGCCTCATGGACAACTTCGATTGGGCCATCGGCTACGAGTAAGTCAAATATTAAACATGTTTTTTTTGAAAATTCTTAAATTGCTGGCATATTCTTTTCTTTCATGTTTGTAGGAAAATGACTAGATACAATCATTATAGCATATTAAGTGTATATAGAATTTCACCATTAACGTTATCCATAAAACAAATTCTTAATTTGCATAACCTCAATAACTTTAAACAGAAATAGATTTGGCCTCTACCAAGTAGACTTTGAGTCTCCGTCCAGGACACGAACACCACGCCAGACTGCTTTCTTTTATAAAGACACTATAAGAGAGCATGCCTTGAACCTCTACTGGAAACCAGATCTGAATAGATCCATGACGATTGACGAAGGACATTAGCAATGTATTGTTGATCCATTTTTAAATTTGAGTAAAATAAATTATTTGCATCATTGATATTTTGTTTCATTTTATATTATATATTTACATGCTTTATTAATTTGTACATAAATACTATAAGGACGGGTCCTACCTAAGTCTAACTATAGTCTTTAAAATTTAAAAGAAATGAAAATAAAAAAATACTATTTACTGATACTAAAAAGCCTACAATTATAATCACCCCCTGCGCTATTTCAACGTACATTATACCTATCAATGTTCTCGTCCCACGTATTGTATAGGTACACATGATTCGGTGCACTTTGTACGAAAAAAAGAAATGGTGTAGCTAATCCGTATACGACATCGTATTTCAGTATTTTTAAATATATTATAAGTATATTGTTTTTCACACAGGTGAATAGGAATTCATTTAATTATTATAGTAAATATACAAAACAAATGAAATTTGTTAGGTGACTCGGTATATATACTTAGGAGCCATCGATATAAGACCACAGCGAGGGTAGGAAAGATTATTGATAAACTAATTTCAGTTATTTGCATATAATTAATATTCAATTGCGTCCGTCACTTTGGCAGTGATTAAATTGTTGCCTATTCAATTTGGTAATTGAACAATTTTAAATATTCTATTCAGATAAAATATTTTTTTCAATTTATATATTTTAAAATAAATAAAACTAAATATAGAGGCCATCGTGGCGCAGCGGCACAAGGATGCGATGGAATGCGATAGTTGTGGGTTCGATCCTCTTTCGAATTTTGATTTCGGTGTCAACGTAAAGCCTGGTTATGAGTTCCGCTACTCAACACGCAATGCCTCTAGAATTCGGTGGAAAATAGTAGTCATAGCACCCGATTCTCTCTGCCTATCCTGCTGCGTGTGGGATACAGCGTTTGTGGGTACGTTTCCCACTTAGGAGAGTGATTATATTTAAATTATATAGATTTTTCCTGCTGTGGTAGACAAAATGAAGCGTTGAGGTCCGCCACGCCACGGCAATGTTCCTAAAATTTTGTAAAATGTAGAGAGCGGAGTGTCTTAACACTGAGTTCCCTCTATCTGTCCTGCTATATGGAAAAATGCGTGAAAATGCCTAAAGATAGAATGGTTCATGAGAAGAAGAAGAGCAGATGTATTTTGTATTATATATTCTGAAGCTACACGATGAAACATGACTGCAATATGAGCTTAGTCCTTTTTCACCGTCCCACATTCAAAGACTTTCTTTTGCTTTGCTCTCGCGCAAGCACTGTTAATGTCTAAAAACGGCAGAAAAACAATGCTATAGGAAATACTAGCGGGATTTTGTCTAATGTCGGTCGTGGTGCGTGTGCGTGTCGCTGGCGCGCGTCCAAGCGGGCAGGGCTGCCGACTGGCTTACGTTTGCGTCTCCTGTCTGTCTCTCTTTTGTCCCTTTTAATAAAAATGAGATTTTAATAATTTTTTAATTTTCTGCCAAATGATAATAAAGAACACCTTATACTTACTTGCATATGAAAAACTATGTTAAATAAAAGAGAAAACAATATGCTTTCACAATATTATATGATGAATTTTTCGTTTTTAAAATGAGTATTCTATAAAAACTAAAATAAGATATTTTTTTTAAACATAAAAAAAAACAGTAGCTTGCTAATTAATATTTTACTTTACTTTAATATAATCAATTATATATAGTTCAGTAAAATATTCACATTCATACAGATAAGGTAGCAGCCCTACAAAGGGTTTTGAGCGTCCGCCGCCCGCCGTCCGAGCGCGACGCTTTACAACCGCCGCCCTTGATTTACGTGCGCGCCTAACAACACTAAAGAGAGCCACTCTTTGCCCTTTTGTCAACTTTGATTCATACAAGTTTACATCAAAATATGTTCGGCAATTAATTTTGACATTATTAATACGAGACGGCTGACATTTATAATACTAATGATGCTATCGAGAAATCTCATTATATTTAAAATAATGTGGATTTTGTTTTCTTTTTCAGTACGATATTTGTCAACCAACACAAACATTTTTTTTGATTTAGCCTTCTTTAGATATTTGATTAGGACAGTAAGTGAGTGTCACAAGTTTTTATAAAGATATAAATAAATATACAGACTCAAGATAAGCAACAAAAGCATAAGCTCATATAATTCATATCGCTTTTGAAACATCAACAAAAACAAAATCATATTTTTAGCAGCATAATATTAATAAAATATTTTTAAAATTTACATTTCTATTTTTTCGCTGTAGTGTCCAGGCAAAGCTAGGAGTTGAGTTCCGCCACTCAACACGCAATACCTCCAAAATCGGCTGAACGGGAAAACGAAGTGTAAAATACTAGGTACCCTTTGCCTACCCTGCTGTGTGCGGGATACAGCGTGAAGCTGAAGTATATATTAGCAGTTACAAAAGAACGATATGCAAGATCAATGTAAATGGCAAGATATTAGAACAAGTGAATGAAGTGGTATATTTGGGAAGTATGTTCAATGAAGAAGTACACAGAACGGCAGGTACTAAGGAAGATGTCACGTTGAGAAGAAGAAGAACATGCTCAGCTGGTTTGGGCACGTCGAACGAATGAGTCATAAAAGAAATAGGAAGGAAAGCACAACCCGGAGGTAATGCATGAAGAACTGTCATCAACATTGGAAGAGGCGGAATAATTATTTAGAGGCATTTGGCGCTCCGTTCTCTATGACTACCACGCTAGGGATAAAGCGTCAAGTTAGGTCAGCTTCACGCTTTTTCCCGCACACCAGGGTAGGAAGAGTGAATCTAGTGTTAAAATTTATTGTTATGGCGCACCTTAACACAGCGCTTTGTCTATCAGAGCAGGTAAGTTAGGATTAACACATTTATAGCCATCTCCCTGCACCACGACAGCCTTAAATATATTATTTTAAAATGTCTAATAAATACACGATTTCAACGTTTTGTGACTGTAAATAATATACGAGCAGGCTTACCGAGTGTCGGCACTCGACGTCGCTGATGAATCGACAGCTTACTGTATACTGTAGTGTATCTGAGTGACGCACTACAGTTGGTGTCGAAATCAGTCGTCTTGGTACAAAGTCTACGATTTAAGTGATTATAAATAAAAATATTTGACTTAATATTTTTAAATTTGTTATTTATAAGTTAAGCACATTATGTAAGATGAAGAATGTGTTGGGTTGAACGTAATGATCTAAAGAACTATGCTTTCGAATTGACAAAATATTTTTGTGTGGGATAAGAAAAAATGTTAAGGAAACAAGTCGATACGATTACCATAAATCACGTTAAAAATTTTTATATAAAATGCTAAGTTGCCGCTCAGAGTTACGTCGGACACGGGATTGTGTCATGTGTCATATACAACTGAGGTATGTTTAAAAAAAATAAAATTTGATAAGTAATGCTTTTAAGTAATACAGTTAATGTTACTTATACTTAAAAATAATTCAATTTGTTATTTATTTATAGATAACCTACATATCGTTGCAGCTAATTTTCACTTAAATTATTATAAATAGCTTGTCTCACTAGTATCCACATGTCCCACCAACGTGAATATCACGTTCATATTGAGGGCGGTCGTAGTGCAGTCTCAGCGCCTGCCTGTAAGCGCTATGGTTCTGGGTTCAATCTCCATTAGAAGAATTGATATATTATAATTCACCATTCATCACAATGGAGTGAATCAGCACTAGGTTCCCTTGCCCAACCCTGCTGTATTTTAAAAGAGTGGATGTGTGACATATTCATCTGAAACGCGACATATTCGGAACACTTCGTCTAATGTGTGTCACACTTCATCACGCGCACTAAGACGGAGCACATCTGTCTGTATAATTTACTACGGTTATTCTGAAGTACACACATTGACTAACAATTTATGAGGAATTGACAAAAATAGCGTGTTCACGGGATGACTAAATATTATTATAATAAAAACTACCCATTTATGGTAGTTTTTACACTACACGTCCAAAGACAGAGAATGGGGCCAAGTTCCAGCACTCCACGGAATGTCTTAAAAATTGGGCGGAAAGTAGGCAACGGTGTGTTTTCGCAAAAGATTCAGTTTGCCCACCATCCAATATGCGGGAAACATGCGACATGAACTTAAACACATAGAATATATTAAGTACAAGCCGAGGTGCTGGATAGGCTTGGTGGGAAAAGTATATTTATTTTTGCGTATATATATATTTTTTTGCGTAAAGATGATAAAAAACACAGACGTACTACAAAGACTTAAATTGATCACTTACACTATTTTTAGTTCGTAAATCACTTGCAGAATTCATTTGCGATATCGTCGATTTCAACCATCCATTACTGTCAAACCGTCCGTCCGTCCGTCGCCCGAATTATTTGTAACGAAAATACTCACAAATAAACGCCCACGCCGCCGAAACCAATCAGAGATAAAAAATATTTGACTTCATACTGTAAATGATTATTGTCGTTGGGTCTTACAAAAGGAATTATTAAAATTTTAACAACATAGATACAGTCCGGTGACTTACAACAATATCTGAGCGTGTTCTAATATAATGCATACAGCCCTCCTCGATATACGAGATTAGCGCGTTGGTATAAACTAACAACACTAAACAATATTAGTATTGATGTATCGAATATGTAACTTATTTTCAATAAATAATTTAATAAATTGATCAGTGATTAAATGATCAGATAAGCACAAAATGAAAGCGGTCCAATATCGAGGATTTCAGCTCTTGAATTTTGAAATCATCTGCAGTGAGAGCACTCGCCCCCGCCTCCGCTCCCGCCCCCGTTCCCGCTCGCCCCGGTAGTGTAAACAGTGCGTTCCGCTGGGACGTTTCGAAGCGCCGCGCACCCTCCTTATACTTAGACCTCTTTTGGGAATGTAGCTTTGTTCTAATTTGTTTTTTCTGTTCTCTTGTAGAAGTGAATTTTAGTATATGAGGTATATTTTCTGCAAATAAGAAAGAGTAAAAGGGGTCTCGAATAATTTTAAATTAATTACCTTAATGCGGCCTTGAGTTCTGCCACTCAACATGGAATGCCTGCAGAATTCGGCAGAAAGTGGGGAACGGACACTAGGTTCCCTCTGTCTACCCTACTGTGTGCGGGATATAACATGAAGCTGATTTATTTTTATTTAATTAATTTAAAAAGAAGAGGCTTAGTTAGAAGCCGGTCGTGGCGCAAGCGTACAAAGTGTGACTATAAACGCGACTGGTTGTGGATTCGATCCCTATTCGAAGAAATGAAATATTTATTTAAGTTTATATTTCCATTTCTTCGCTCTGGTGTCATGGCAAATCGCAGCATTGAATCCCAACACTCAGCACGAAATGCCTTCAATATTCGGCCAAAAGTGGGGAACGGAGAGTCTAAACAGAGGGTAGGGAGGGAATTATGGAGGAATTGCGTGTTAAGAATATATATATATATATATTCTTAACGTTAACGTTGCGTGTTAAGAATATATATATATATATTCTTAACACGCAATTCCTCCATAATTCCCTCCCTACCCTCTGTTTAGACTCTCCGTTCCCCATATATATATATATATATATATATATATATATATATATATATATATATATATATATATATATATATATATATATATATATATATATATATATAGGGAGGGAATTATGGAGGCATTGCGTGTTAAGAATATGTTGTATAGAACTTATGGAGTCCATTTAAATGGGAATCAAACTATCAGGTGCAGTGTATTCGATTAATATTTAACATACTATAATTTCAAAAATTATTTTACTTTTCATGCATTTGTATAGAAATAGGCATGGGGAGGGAGGGGTAGTCAAACAAACTCATTTGTATATGATAGTATCGAACACGATGACCCCACGTTATGTTAAGGGGAGACAAAATATTAGTCTCGCGGACCGCAAGCGACCGACGCGCGACGTCGGATTCGACTCCGCTACTCGATTGTGATTCACGTTTTATTCTAGTACTAACCACAGTTTATTACACCTCGCTAGGAAATATGGCTATTATGTATCATCTAAAAGTATTCATAATATTTAATATATTGTGTTATTATATTTAACTATGGTTTCAAATCCTATTCACGCTTATATGATGGCAGCATCAGCACGTTATTAAGTACCGCTATGTACGCGCCGTAGATTTAGTCTCCTGCTCTCGCGCGAATACAAGACCTTGCGTGTGGAGGGCAGAAATTTTGTTGGTCTACTCGCAGAGTGCAATATTTTAATAATATGTCATTTTGTTTCCTTTAGAACATAATTTGATTGAAATATAAACAGAAGTTAAGCGAAGGAGAAAAACCAAGATTCAAAACCAAAATAATTCGCAGTATATTATTTAAAATTAAATTTCATAACGTCTACTTATATACGTTAGTAATCAGAGAGCCACTTAAAAGTCTATTAGAAAACTCATTTCAAGAATCAAGTTCTTTGACCGTCGGAGCAGATTGAATTTTTATTTATAAACAAAGAAACAAACGAGCATTTCCACTGTATAGCATTAGCGGGTACTCCACTCCGCTCCATCCGGTAATGCATTTTTGATATTCCGCGACGTAACTTCTTGCGATCTCGACGCGACTTCCCGTCGTTACTTTTTCTATGGAAAAACTTCAATTGCGTAATTGGTTTTAAATTTATTGGATAAATGGCCGTCACGGGCGGGATGTAAGGGGTGAGGCCGACTCGTGTTGTGTCGCAATTGTACATCGAAGATATACAATGATAGAAACGTGTGATAAGGTTTAGTTTATAGATATTTATAGGTATTTTACAAAATATGTAACAAAATTTTATAATTTGATTTAAAATATTACAAAAACGGATGACGTCGGCTCGAAGAGCTTCAATGAGATGTCACACTATATGATGAATCTTATCACAGGCATCGTCCAACAGCAAAGGTAAGGAGAGGTAGTAAAATCCACAATACTCTCATACAAGAGAACGACAGACACAGTAGAACTTGCCTAGACTATTAACATAAATTTTGAGGATCGATGATAGGAGCGGGTCTATTGTCGCTTCACGAAAAGGTCGGTGCCAAGACCATGGATGGCAAAAAAATACAACAATTGGATATTCTTGTCACAAAAGCAAGAAATATTGTTGCCTTGAGCACATAGTGCCTTGTTGCAGTACTTGTTTGACGGTACAAGATGAGTAGTCATCAAGAGGGTGCGCGCTTCTTTGTGGTAGAAGGATATATGTTTTTGTTTTATTTTCAAGATTTCCTAATGTAGTAAGAAGAATAAAGGCCGACTTAACACATAAATGCTTAATAATTTAAAGAAAAATATATGAACAAAAGTGTTGATTTTTAGTGTCCTAAATATGATTGTATAATAATAAACGAGATGTGACTTACCAAATACTTATTTTTTACTACCATATATATATATATATATATGTAAGATTAAATCAAAACTGTTATAGATAGTTTTTTATTACTAATTACTTATTACCAAAGTCTTAGGTCAAAAATCCCGATCTGTGAGACCGACGTCACCTAACATGCAAGTCAAATTGACATCACTATTTAATTTCATAACCAATTTACCACAACAAAAACGAAAAATGCTAGAGACCGTTTTGATTTTAATATTCATTCATATTCGTATATCAATATACGCGCATCGAAACAACATACATACATATCGAAAAATTTAGGAAAAATGTTCAGTGTCCAAGAAAAAGTATCGCACGTGATCTGAATACGACATGCGGAACACGACGCCGAATAGAGACGCGTTATTTACCAAAGTGACCTCGCTAAGGAAAGGAACCTTTCCAGGATTGCGTCTCTGATCCTTGAATTTTAAACGAGCGTAACAAACCCCACTATTTTACTGATTTCTGTGGATCTCGTATTCGCGAGGAATACTCAATGCTGGCAAATATTTCTTTAGTTCCTTTTGCTTGAACCGACTTCAAAAGTTAAATGGTTTTATTGTATGTGTGTTATGTGATTATCCAGCCATCATGGATGGATATTCGTCAGTTTTGTTTTGTACGGTAAGTCGTGTTTCGGAGGTGGTCCTGTGAAACAGTACGGAAATTTTATGGCAATTGGTTCGATTATATATACAGAAGTACGGTAAGGGACTTCCGTTCCCCACGTTTTTCCGAATTCTGAAAGCATTGCATGTTGAGAGCTGGAACTTAACGCCGCGTGTTACCACGTTTTTAGAGTGATTGAATTAAATGTTCAAATATTTAAATTCCGCGAATGCTTGTACTCCGCGCCACGACTGGCCTGGCAGTATTTACACAAAAAGTAATTTCCTAAGAAAATTGTCCAATTAAAAATATCGCATAAAGCTACATTTCTTTTTGTATTTATAATATTAAAACAAATTCAATAAATATTCATATTGTTTACTTCTAAATGCAAATCTACACGCAATGGTGGCGTAAATTAGCGCTATTATTTCAGAGCTAAAATGCAATTGGCCATATTTGAGTGATTCGATAGATGGGAATGTGGGCAGCTGTGATCTAAATCAATGGCACATTGGCGGTGACAGTGTGTGCGGTGTTTGTAAATATATTGGTAATGTTATATGTTGTATATATACTTCGTACTTTATTTGGCGTACGGTTGGTAGAGGGAAACTAGTGTCAAGAATCTCCGCTTCCCATTATTCGGGTATATTTCGAGAGTATGTTGCTGAACTCTGCGCTTTGTCGACTCACTAATTCGAGAAATGAAAATAAAAATAATCATTTTCATGAGTGAAAATGAGTTCACGATCACGGTGTCTAAAGTCAGACGCACAACGGCTTTAGTAAAATAGTAACTTTATATGACAAGTAGGTACATAACTGTAATCTCTTTACAAACATACAAACTCTACCAAATGCAATATTTCCTTACACCCTGCACCTCCATATATTCCGTAACAAATGACAAACTGACCGATGAGTAACGGTAATGAGGGCTCGTGGGTCGCGACGATGCGCGTATACACCGCCTCTGATTACTGAATACGTTTTGTTAAGTTATTGTGTCAAGGAGAGCTGCAGGTAGTGTCTCTATGTTAAGGATAATTGCAAATGTATTGAAAGCAGCACTCTTATCATATTCAATATCTGGTTCACGCTGTATCCCGCATATAGTAAGGTAAAGAGATGGAACCTAGGGCTAAAACACTGCGTTCATCGCCAAATTTTCGAGACATTGCGCGTTGAGTGGTGGAATTCAACCCCGCGCTTTGTATTTCAGAGCCGGAAAATTAAAATAAATAAAAAATAAATCAGCTTCATTTTGATCCCGCACACAGCAGGGTAGGCAGAGGAAACCTAGTGTTAAGACACTCCGTTCTCCACTTTTTGCCAAATTCTAGAGGCATTGCGTGTTGAGTGGCAGAACTCAACGCCGCGCTTTAACTCGACACAATAGCGAAGAAATGGAAATATAAATTTAAGCAAATATTTAATCTCCTCGAGTGAGGATTGAACCCACAACCAGTCGATTACAGTCACACTTCATGCCGCTAAAAATAAATTGAATTGTTTTCCTAAATGAAAATCAAACCAACAGTCGTTCCGTTACAGACAGTTAATATGCCCTGCACCACGACGGCCTCACAAACAATTTATGAATTCAAAAAAAAAATATCCCAATAAAATAAAAATGAACTGTGAAAATGACTCTATTTGGGAATTTGTTAGTGAGTCACAGACACATTATTAGTCTAGTTTTACTGTTTTTGACGAAATAAAAATGTGAGCACCGCACGCACTACACTACACTAGCACGCACACATATGCGTTAGTCATAGCAGTATTGTTATTGCTTGTATTTTACCTCTTTACTAATATATCGTTTAGTTTTATATATATTTTCTTACTTCTGCTATAATAACATTTTTAGTTTTTGCGATTTTTACATATTTTAAGTCTAAACTAAATGCAACTGTGATTACACATTGTATTGGAGTACTGAATATAAATGTAATTTTAGTAGTAAATTTCGAAACCACGACGATCCGAACACTTGCAGTAGTCCAGGTCACGGGTCACGGGTCTACTACGGGATGAGGAGGGACTCAGCAGTCAGTTGAAACAAAAAACAACAAACTATTTAAGCGTATTAATCGCGTTTCGCATTTGGTATATACATTTTTGGAAAACTGACGTTTCGAATACTTTGCAGTCTGTAAAGTACTTTAAGCGTACTAAAATATACTTTAAAATCGATCCATTATAGTTAATAGTATTTTGTAAGCACTGTATACTATAACACGAGTCGCAATTATATCGACGTACTATACAGTACTCGTACAGTACGTCGTCGGTAGGACGCCGTGAATCAGAGGGCGATTGTGGACTAACTTTATTATTATGAACTACGTAATTGTCTGCGAGTACGTTGTTAACTGGAACACGTGCTGTTTAGAGCTGTAATATATTGAGCTCCTTTGGTCTGGACTATACATCGGTATAGTAATGATGCTTTGCTTTATGTGTGTAAAAATTTAATTAAATCAGCTTCACGCTGTATCTCGCACTCGCACTTTGCCTCTCCTGTATATACAAATGACAAGGTAGGTGGCAAAAACTTAGTGTTAAGACATTTTGTTTCTCATTTTTCATCTTTTATCGAGACAGTGCATGTTATGTGACGGATCTCAACGCCACACTTTTTCTTATAGTTATTTCAATTTAATAATTTTCCAACGACGTAAGTCTATTGTAAACAAGTATAACTGTTATAATATTATCAGTTTCCTGTCGAGTTCCTCATCATCACACGTGAATCTAGTGTATGAAGAAACTGAGTTACACAGAGTGTAATAGACTAGACGCGCTCGTAAATAGCTCTAATTGGTTTTATAGTTCCTCTCGTCTCGTCCCGTAACAGACGGGAACCCTGTGATTGAGAAGAGTGACTGTAATGTAAATCTAACTATTAGATATATTTGTTTTAATTGGTAATTACTTGTGGCGTGATAAGATTTTTTTTCGATAGGGAGCCCTTATAGCGTAGTGGGATAGCATCCGAAAATAAATGCGATTGCTGTGGATTCGATTCGGGAATAATTATATTTAAATTTTCATTTCTTCGCTCTAGCACAAGCGTAGCAAAGCGCGGCGTTAATTATCGCCATTCAACACTTAAAAAAACGAAAACTTTTAAGTACAATTATTATATTAAAAGATGTACAAAGTATGAATCAGTTATGTTGTTATAATAAATATAAATTAAAATGTAACTTTAAATAAGGAACCACTTCAAAGAAGTCGTCTAACACGAAAACTTAAAAATTTTGATTTTAAAAAGTCACTTGTTTAACTTCTCATAACGAAATATATATATCTCTTTCCTTTTAACAAGGATTATGTCAAATTACCACTTATTAAGTTAATCTATTCTTTAAAATAAAATATACAAGTCTTATAAGATCATCTAACGCAACAGTACAAATGGAGATCTAGTAACATTATTAAATAAAATGAACTAGAAGAATGTGTAGCGTGGGCTGTTCATACTCGTATATTCTATAAGTCCATATTTAGCGCGACCAGGACGGGACGGGACGGGACAGGTACCGAGGTACTGTCTGATGCTGTAATACGAGTAATTGCCTCAATTGAGATCTCAGACTACTCGCTACTTGCTCTCTAGTACATCTATTAGACGATACGGCGACCTGCGCTTACATTGGGTTGAAAGGAAGATGAAATAACTTTATTAATAATAGTTTAATAGCTTCGGTGGAACTTCAAGAACACAGTATCTATGACGCTACAACAAAGTCGAGTGAAAAGCATGAGCACCCCCCGGGGAGCATGTATGAAGACCGTTGATGGCGAACAGATATGCAGAGGCCGTAGTCTTTACCACCCGGTTCTCCCTTGCTACTCCGCTAGCGATAGAGCGTAAGGCTTAAAAAAGGAATAGCTTAAAGATGATAATTGTTAGTAAAGTTATTCCAATGAGTTTATTCGTATTTTATTCTTATGTGTACATATTTTAACTATTCAGCAAGATACCTTAATCATTTTATTTGATTAGAAGCCGTCGTGGTGCAGTGGCACAAGCTACCGACTTTAAACGCGACGCGACGAATTTCATATTTTAATTTCCTTGCAAACAACAACACACAGATCAACATACCCACAGACGTACTCGTCCGTACTCGTGTGTATAGCCATCACGCCGTCACGTAAATAGCCAGTTAAGTCTAGATGATAGGGAGCTAAAGTGGTATCGATCAGACGAGTACTATTGAGGCGAGGTCTTGATACGATTGTCTGTTGCGGCTAACGTGTTTAGAGCGACGTGCTACGTGTTACGTGACGTCGCGGGGCGCGTGAAGCGTGACGCGTGACGCGTGTAGCGTGAAGAGAGGTGTCGCGCCGCACGTGTAATTGAACTAATTGACGAAGTACGTCTGTTGCAGTACACTCGCAGGGATATATGTATAGAGCTACATATAGTTCCTTTATCGTACTGTCTGTTAGTCACTTTAAAGGAGATTTAAGGTTAATTATACTTTTATTTTGTATATAGAATGTTTATATTCTATTCTATTTTGTTATTATACTACAAAACTTAAAGTTTTTTTTATAAATGAAATTATCCGCCCTCTGCCAACCATACTACACGTGGAATTTAACGCAAGGCTGAAAAAACGACGTGACTCAAGTTAAAAAAAAACCGGACAAGCGTGAGTCAGGCTCACTCACCGAGGGTTCCGTGCAAAAATTGGCGATTTCGAGATTTTTCTGAAATTCAGGCTTAGATTAGCCAGAACTTTTTCATCTGATACCTCACTCGAACTAGGAGCTTTAATACAAAATGTTGTCCCCTTTTTAAGGCTATTATTTTTTAGGACTTAACCAAAAATATATAGTTTTCAGTTTCTAGGTCTTTGCGATATAAACGGCTATATCTATTTTCTAAATAAATATAGAAATATGTTTTTTATCAGGAAATTATGGGGCCTTAGATCTAAGTACATAGTTTGAATTTCAATTCGATATCTTCAAGCGTTCCTAAGAAAAAGGGTCTTGACAGATAGACGGATAACAGATTGAAGATCAATAAGGGTTCCTTTTTGCTTCAAAAAGTACGAAACCCTAACAAACGCTAAATTCGAACCTACGAGTATAGACAAGAGCACAGCAACTGCCCCCTCTGATCAGTCAATTACTATAACGTATAATATTACAAGCAACAATAACAGTTAAGTTTAGTACAGACACGTCCAGTCGTCCGTAAATGGGCATCTTTGTAACATTGTGATAAAGTTACGGCAGTTTCGATACTAAGTTATTGCACGATTTAATATTTATGAAAATGAAGCTTTTCTTGCTTGAGATAATTATTATTCTAGGAGGGAGTTCATTAAGTAGCTTTGTATTGTAAATGTTTTATTTATGTACCCACATTTATTTTGGTAAGTACAGAAGTTTGAAAAATAATTTAAATGTAATGCGAAACTATCACTGTTTATAAAAATTGATTTTGTGTCCTATCTAACAATATATGGTAAATTACAAATATTTTATTTATCAGATATAATACCAAACAGAAATAATTGGAAACCGATAAGTTCCAATATTGTTTTGGGTATGGGTAACAGCGCCTAGGTTTTGCCTGATTACTCCGGAGACGCGGCAATAAATATACCTCTGATTAGGGATCGACCCCACATCCATTACGATTATAATAAAAAAGAAACAATTACGCCACAATCGCATCACATCTTTTGTAGAGAGAGAAAATCATGTTTTGTATTCAGTCCAGTCCGTTCGTACAGTTGTACGTACGATCGGAGTGGACCGGAGTGCGCGAGGTTTGTTCAAAGTAGGTGAAACATTGTTAGTTGTTAGAACTGTTAGGCGCGATTCATAGTTACGCCTGTGACGGTTTGACACACAATACCCTTTAACTTGGTGTAGCTACTGCACTGGCCTATACTATACTATACATTCATGAGGCACTTCCATTTCAAATAGACCAGCAAACGGACGGCTGTGCTTGTTCTCGTCTGTCTGTCTAATAATTTTAACATATTTTAAATGTGCTCTTTCATTTGATTCCACATACGACACCGTTAACATTTTTTTAGTTCTTTACTTTAACTCCTCTAAAGGCCGCAGTAGTCAATTTAAGGTGACGTCCAGCCGTAACCAGACGTAACCAGCGAACAATGAAGTGGCTTCTAGCGACATCTCATTTGTCTAATTATGATAACTAGTTTAGAAGTTATTAGGAAATAGATAAACGTGCATAATCAAATACACACACATATTATACATACAGGTCAAAATTATAATCCTCCTAAATCCTTTTTGCTTCGCCGTAGTCAGGTAATAAATACCGCTAGAAGAGATAATATGCAATGTATGAGGTAGAATTGAATAGTTACCAATAAGTTAATATTTTATTGAAGTACTGGTTTGGTTTTTATAACAATAGCCTTGTTTAAAGTTTCCTTTTTAATTTATTTAGTAGGATAAATCACGTTTATATTAATTATTGTCTAAAAAAGACGCTGTCGTGTCGCAGCGACACAGAAATAAGCGGGTTTGACTGTATACGCGATGGTAAAGGAATTGATTCCCACACGGAAGAATTAATTATTTTAATTTCTTTAACAAACCATTTCTCAAAAATAAGGCACTTCGTGGAACGGGTTATAACTTCCGTCAGTCTACTCTGTTATGTACTGAATACAGCGTCAAGAAAAAAAATCGAACAAAGACTTAACACGTTAGTTTAATTAGAATGATGAGAACAAAACCGAACACAAGCGTATCAACGTATTATATATTTAAGTTCTGTTTAAAACTCATCGCACCTAATTATAAAGTTGTAAAGTTGAACAACGCCTTCATTTCCTATGTGCTGAGCTTAATTACTGCGCTTTTACGTGTGAGCAGACGCCCGATGAGCGCCACGAGCGCCACGAGCGAAACGAGCGAAGCGAGCGAAACGAACCTCCGGAACTATTCAGCGAGCTTATTAAGACGGAATGGCCTCGTAACACCGAGAGCTCTCTGCTAATCTACGCTTTGAGAAGCGATTATTTCATTTTACAATTGTGAAGTTTACCTTGTTTATATCTTTATGTAGAGTAGACAAAAGTGTGACACTAAAAGTTATTTGAAATATCTCTCCAATTGGTCAGTTTTTTTGTTTATTTACTGCGTCGTTTTTAGTTTTGTAGCATATTTTAGTGACAAGTGTGAAATAGTATGAGTACTTACTTCACATAAAATGAGCATTAAATTACCTAAAAAGTTTCTACCATATCAACTTTTCTGAGGACATCTTAGAAATTCAAAATTTAATCAGGTTTCTTTTGATTAAGATACTTTGTGTTTTTTTTACTGTCAATGATATGACTTTGTTTGCGTGGAGTTCAAAACGTAAAAAGAAAAATTCCTTTTTTTTCATATTCTTTGGAATTACGAGAAAGTCTCTCTAGTGCTCTCCTCCGCTCTGTGCGCTATCAGTATCAGTAACTCAGTAACAGTCGTACAATCGTAAATAAGTATATTCATGTTCGATTTTAAGAAATATATAAATGACTTTACCTCCACTTTCTAAGACGGCTACATGACTAATCACCTCAACAAAACCGCACGCAAGTATCACTACTATAAATTTAATGCATACATAAATATTGAAATACAATTTATTTGATAATATTCACAGTTCGGTGCAGTATGCGAGGCTCTTAGCCGGAGACGGCGGAGAGGCTAGTGAGTGGTGGTGTCAGTATGTCACGTCGCGCGTATCGCCTATCGGCATTACGACGCCTCTTTCTATCAAAGAAATAAATTCACGCTTGGATTGAATTGGAAAAGCATATTCTATTCAATGCTATAGTAGATTTATTGTAATTTATCAAAATGAGGCCATGATTATATAATGGTACAGTATCTGACTATATTCGTGAAGACTATTTTTTAATAATTAATTAATATATTATAATAAAATTATTTGTTATTTCTCTGTTCTTTGCAACACGCTGCGATGGTAACAATAAAAAAAAATCACCGGAAAAACGGAAGTGTGTTGACGGGGACGGAGTGTCTTAACTCTAGGTTCCCAGGCCCCCCTGCCTACTTTACAATATACGCGATACAGCGTGAAGCATAAAAAGAGAACCTTAAAAAATGATACACAAGTTTTCCTTTATCTATCCTGTATTATGGTAAAAATACATAATGAAAATAAAACATTAAAAACCAAAAATAACTAAAAAAAAACCTAATAATGCCTACTACCATAGAGGTAAACTACATAACAAACTATCAATTACAAAACATCTAAGCTGTAAGCATCGCTAAATACTTCCTTCATTTCAGTCCTATCGACGACGGGACCAGACGTAGGAATGCGAATTGAATGAATTACCCTCGGATGTCCGCCGCCCACTGCGCGTCATTAGCGACTACGAAGCTAGCTGAAGGCTAATTGAGAGGAACATATATGAGGATTTTTTTTAGCTTCGCGCTTTAATATTTATAATACCTACATACGAATATTACTATAAAAAATTATAAAAATATATCATTGTCTTATCTATAGTTAAGGAGAATTATATTTATACTTATTTAGAATTATATTTATACTTGTTTAACATATAAAATTTTAAGGTAGCGGAATTTGAACCCGTCTCTCTTGGAAACCGACCAAGCGCTCTGACCGCTAAGCCGTAGACTGTCATCGAGCTACGTCGAAATTCTGATAAGCTTGTTATAATTTATATATGTTCTTAGCATCTCTGTAGGGAGATTAGAAAATGCAATTTAAAAATATTTTTACGATTACGTTCTCTATGTATGGCCTAGCGATCAGAGCGCTTGGACGGTTTCCAAGAGGCAAAGGTTCAAATCCTGCCACGTTCAAATTTTTATAAGTTTTCCAAACAAATATTTTTCTTTACTATGTGTGTTACTAAAATTGTTATGAATATTATTTTTAACCTTAAAAATGCTATAAATAATATTTATAAAAATTTTAGTAACAATCTCAGTAAAAACACTCGACAAAAGCAGGCGACAAAGCGTCCGTCCTCAATTACAGTCAAAGTGCGACTTACTACGCTTAGAATTGCGAACTAAGTAAGGTGCAAGAAAACATATACAAAAAATGTTTGTATTGCACGTGATTCGCATTTTCGCAAATTCGTTAATTTTTGAGATTTTGAGTCAAGAGTGGCGCTTTGTATTCTTACTAGAAAAAAATATATATTCCTGTGAGTGGGTATAGAACCCGCATCCGTCACGATTGCAGTCACAGCGGCCTCATGAGAAATACGCCTGCCTCTTTTAAATATGAGTTCAAAATCACCATTGCAAAGATTAATAATACATACATACTACTCGTGTATAACGAGATATATTTCATATCTTAGATTCAATGTCAATAAAATACTGATTCACTAGAACCATTTTACTTTCAGTATGTATACAAATGCAGTATCAAGAGATAAACATAAACATAGTTATTCATTCCAGATAAGTATATTAATCGCATAGCCGGAGGTGTAGTATTAAGAGGTAGGGTGGCCAAACATTTAAAAATTATAAATTTATATAAATATTTGTTTTTTATATTTTCCTTCCTAAATATGCTAAAGATTTTAAATATAGTGATTTTTTTAATAGGAAACGTATTTTTTTTCTTAATAAGCAGATTTAAATTCCATTTTAGCTGTAAAATGACATACATTTATAATTGTCTTAGAAATGTCATTGTGACATTGAAACCGCTTACCGGTTACAGTCCGAACTGAGCTCACCTTCAACTTTAGTTTAGCGTCTCTTGATAAAATTATTAATTGCCTTAATTAACTACACTCATATAAATAAAAGTATGTCTTGAGTATAAAACTAGAGACAATAATTTAAAAGTTTCATAGAATAACTTAAAGTAAAACATTTGAAAGTAAAATCAAATCCCACCAAATCTGTGGCCACTCTCAATTCAACACAATATATAAATATCGACCAATCCCATCGAACATGAATTTGAATCGTAACCCTAATCCTAGAAATTTGCACCGCGTCGAATGGATTACCGACAAATCCGACTGTTACGAGTACATATAGAGTAGAGTGCACTGCAAGTGTACGCAAAATTCCAATCGGACTTAATATATGGAATTTGGAACCTTATTTTACTTATTTTACTTTTACTTGCGGCTTCGTCCGCGTGGTCAAAGGAAAGTAACTAAAATTCCTCCGTGTCCATGGCACTCTGACCGCAAGTACAGTGGGATATATAAATTAATTTGATATTATGGTAGCAAATAAAGTCTACAGCTCCTCGAGAAATTAACAAAAATATTTTTGATTGGCATAGTTAATTAAATACCCAGTAATTACTGAGATTAATGTTGTACAAAATAAACTCTCCAGCTTTATAATATTAGTATACATTAGTATATATTAGTATAGGAAACAGTACTTTGGGTATTATGTGTTAAAAGTAGTCAATTCGTAATATCCTGTTCGATGAGATGTATGTGTGGTTTGACATGAAATAAAATAAAAATTGTATTAACTCGAATAAATAAAAATATACACTTATCGGCGGTCCTCGTGAGAACAGAAAATGGAGAATGGTATGACTGAATGGTATGGTTCAATTCCGAGTCGGAAAAATGAATTATTTTAAAATTTTAAAATTTTTCCGCTACTAAGCATAAAATGTCTCCAAATAAGTTAAATTTATCTAGCTGAGCTTCAATTTGCACCATATAGTATGAAGCAAAAGGAAAAGAAATCATACGCCCAATGACATGTAACTCTATATATGATTCAATATTTGCTAAAAACTATATTGCCGATATTTATAAGACCTTATAAAGTTCTTAAATTTTATATAACTTATATTTTCTACCAATATATAATACACAATAAATAAACAAACCAATCACTTAATTAAACTCAGCTTAAATTTCGCCCCCAAAAATTTAAATAGCATCCAAAAATTTCAATCATATTTCATAGTACGGACGAACGGAAATATAACGAAATAAATCGAGGGGCTGGTGAGGACCTCGCCGGGGTCGCCGGGGTCGCCGGGGTCGCCGGGGTCGGGACCATTTACAAAATGAAGCACGAACTCATCGCGAAAGTCGTTGCGAAACTTTTATCAAAAACATAATTAGATTTCGAGGCACATTTTTCGTAAGCTAACCTAACGCGATCATCCCACCGGCCCCCTCCGGCCCGAGACGCCTCGCTTCAAATCTCTTAATACGGAAACGCAGAAATATACACGACAACACTGTGTCGATATTTTTAATTTTCGTCTTAAAGTCCAAGTTTAGATAGAAACTATTTTATAACTTACATAAAATTTTTGGTTTATATTTGATTGGTACTTTAACATAAAAAGGAGCGTGCTCAAGTAGTTGTATGTTGCGTGGTAGAACCCACGCCGCTGTCTTGTTATCAGAATGAGGAAATGAATAATTCATTACCTCGACTAGGAATCGAAACCGTAACCATTGCGCTTCCACTCGGACGCTGAGCCACGATGTATAATTTTTATATAATGATGTATCGTTATATTCACAACTCTAGGCACCAGCACACATGTACTCGTAGCTCGTTGCAATAATTAATAATAACTCCCGTGCCCCATACATTTGATGAATGAATCGAGTCATCACCCTTTCGAGTAAAAAATGTAGGGACATTGTGAAGTAGAAATATTTAAGTTTTTTATAGCGTCGCTTTGTTGACTTCATTAACTTTCTAAAGTTTTTAATGTGTGAGAAGGACACTGACTAATGGAGCTTTTGTTCTGTGTAAAGGCTTAATTAATATACGTCGCCGATCCCTTCTTGTAGCACGGATGTTTTCGTAATTTTTCGTTTCGATTGTAATACATCTTATGTAAAATAAAAGAAGCTGCACGCGTTACCCGTAGCAAGGTAGGCAGAGGGAATCTAGAGTTAAGACACCTTGTTCTTCACTTTTTAATTTTCGCAATATTGTGTGGTTGATGTGAACACCACGTGGCTGATGTGAACACCAAGTTTAGTCTAGAAGAGCGTCTTTAATTTAATGGAAATAAGATTATTTTCATTTTCCCACTCTGGAAGACAAAGCGCAGCGGTCAGTTCCACCGTTGAGCACAAAATATCTTAGCACTAGTTTCCTTCCGCTTTGACGGAAAAGGCATGAAGGTGGTTCTTAACGACGAATTTGTATCACAAATTTCAAGGTCGAGGCTGTCGTGGCGCAGAGGAACGACAGCTTTTATTTTTCTGCCCTGGTAAAGAGGATAAGTGCGACGTTAAGTTCCGCCTCTTAAAATGCAGTACCTCGAAAATTCGGCGGAAAGAGAGAAAACAGAAGCGTCTTAATGGGAATAGAGTATCATAACACTTTGTTCCCAGGTTGCCACCAGCCTACCCTTATAAGGGATACAACGTATAAGGGATACAGTGTAAAGCCACATATTAAACATTAAGCTATATTACGTATACATGAACTCTATATCAAAGTTTACAAACACTATCACCGATCACTGTCTAACTCCCCGCCGTATAAAGGCAAAGCTAAAGTCAAACTAGCACATTAAATACTAAGTTGTTGACAACACTAGTAGTCGTGTACATTAAATGCAGCACCTGCGCCGCCACACCCGCCGCCACCACCACGTCCCGCCGCCGCCACCGCCTGTGACCGACTGTGACCGACGGCGGACAACTTCATTATTACACAGGCGTGTGGAGATTAAGATATAAACTTGGCAAGGTAAAGAAATATAAGTTAAAGTGTAGACTTAATATTTTTGTTAAATAGCCAACTACTATGAGGGCGCTCGTGGCGCAGTGACACAAGCGTGTGACTGTAAACGCGACAGGATGTGGGTTCGACGCGCACTCGAGGATGTGAAATTTCATGTTTCATGTTGGAAAAAAAATATTAATATAAATAAGAGCCGTATGCATTTCCTAATAATAGCAGATGTGACAGACGTACAGTACGTGTGTGTGTGTGTGTGTGTGTAACACTTGTTCGAACACAGAGTGGCTGCACACCTACGGTAATGTAACTCATCAATAACGCAACGTCTCAAGGGGAAACATTTACCGTCCACATAAGCACTGATTTTAATCTCGTAGTAGGATTTTTATTACAGAATTTTTTTGTTGTAATTTTGAACAGGAGAATTATGTTAAAATTTAAAAATTATGACTTAAATCATATTATTAAATAATTATTAAAAAACATTGATCGTTGAATCTATTTAAAATAAAATCGTAAAACATTTATAATACCACATCCACAGCAGTGGCTCGAAGTGTGACAAAACAAATCGATTCCACTACCACCTGTAGGAACCCAAACTCATACACTGATTTGTAATCTGCAGTGTTGCAGTAATTGGTTCAAAGCCACCCCTCCACCATACCCCCCCCCCCCCCCCCCCCCCCCCCCCCCCCCCCCCTGCTCCTCGACGCCCCCGCACTAATCCGTGCCAATTTATAAAAGCTCACTTTTATATCTCGAACTTCCCTGATTGCTTCTTCCTGACTGTAGTTTCGCTACACTTGCCAAAATGCTAAATTCGTTTACGTTTATTCGTGTTTTTTTTGCAAAAGTATACTGAAGGCACTCGCGGGTAGCGTGAACAGCTACACTGAGTGCTATAGTTCCGTTCCATAAAGAGTTCTACTACTCCTGGCTCCATCATCAGTCCACCTCGATGATAGCATCGTAATAAATTGTAACCTAATCCATATATAATTAATACGATTCATAATAGTACAATTATTACAGTTGCTTAATTTCGTTAAATAATTTTGGAGTTACACGTCGTCATAATAAAAGAACAACATAGAATGTGTAGATCATATTTATTGTTCTTTTTTTCAGCCTCACGCTATATCCCGCATGCAGCAGGGTAGGCTGGGGAAATTTAGTATTAAGACACTCCGCTCCCTATTTCCCGCCGAATTCTGATGGCATGAGGAATGAAGGGAAGGAGGAATTTATTTTGGTCTTTATTGTTGAAAGCTCGTCTTTTTCTATTATACGCAAAATAAATATTACTTACTCATAAATTGTTGAATCAATATTCGTTATAGTAAATGAACTGCTTACCTGAAAACAAAATAGTAAATATATTATTATTGTTTATTTGCATTTATTTTCTCAAATGTAACAAAAATAAAAAACCCGCATGAACTCCGCCAAACCATTTAATAGTTTACCGGCGGACTACCATCTCTTCGGCACAAAACAGGTTAGGAAGAGGGAGTTTTGTAATAAGACACTTGAATAACATTGAAGACATTGCGTTTTTAGTAGTGGAACTCAACGCTACTCAACTTTCATGACTCGGTGTGTTAAATTACGGAATTAAGCACTGCGTTTGTTTTACCAGAGAAAAATTTATAAGGTTTTACAATTTCTACACAACTTTCACTACTCGCTTGTTTTACAAGTTGGCTCAAGTTAAAAACCGAGTTAAACAGACAGCAGCTGTCAGTTGGTACACGACGGAGACAGATGTTGAATATGCAGATGTATCGAGTCTAGTCGATACTGATTTTGTACTAGTTCGGTACAATAAAAGAGACAATTTTATTTTATAGTTATTGTAAATAATATTATATATTTGTTCATTTTAATAAGGTCGTCGTGGCGCAGTAGGACAGCGACTGGCAATAAAAACAATAGTTGTGCTTGTGGATTCTTTTCCAAATAAGGGTAAGGATTATGTTTAAATTAATTGCATATCGCCGCATGAAAGCCGCCGCCGAAGTTGACAAGGCGTGACGTGCTGTTTCGCCTCTAAGCACTCTGTCTCGATAATTGGGAGGAAATTAGAAATAGCAGAGTCTTAACACTCTTTATATCCCGCATATACTATATACGTAGGGTAGGTTTTTAGAGTTGAGTGGCGGAACTCAACGCCGCGCTCTGTTTTGTTACCAGAGCGAGGAATCAAATTTTGACGACACTTATATAATATGACCCGCATTGTTAAGTAGAAGTATATAATGAAAGACAATTAGGAAGGCGCTCCACCGACCTCAAGTGCGACGCGATGTAACAGAAACATTTAAAGCTTTGAAACCTCTCCCCGTCGCTGCGTCTAATTGCACTCCGCAAAAACTACCTCAAGGCTGGATTGAAACGTATACTTTAGCGGGTATTCTAAATTATACTCTAAAATTAGGTGTCAAGGTCTGGTTTCGATTGAAGAAAGTTAGTCACTTTAAGCTATTAAATACCGATGGTCATATACCGCTTAGCGGTTGTGCGGAAATGGCTGCGTATTTAAAATTATCGTGCTTGAGTCTTTGAATTTATAATTTTACATATGCATATTTTAGTAATATTTTAATTTAACTTCAAATATATGAGCGTTTAAAATAAACCGCTTCACTGTTTTTTCCGCAGACATCCCACGGTCTATCCAATTTACGAACAATTTTAATTTTTTTATTGTACATTCATGGGCGATATCAGTGCGAATAAATAAAAATAAACCTTCCCTTCCTAATGGGGATCGAACCCATAACCATTGCGTTTACAGTCGCTGTTCACTGGGCCACGACGGTCTCAAAGAACTAATAAATCTCGGAAGTCCCTTGTATAATATAAAAAATCCCATACTAGTTGAAAAGTTGATATCATAAAATTTTATATGCGTGGAAATGTGTTTTATGTCGCATGGAGCGCCGAGCTCGGAGCAGCGAGCGATGTAGATCCGTCTGTCCCTTCTATAAAAAGATAACTTTGTAACTTTCGTACCATATAAATACACTAAAGCTAGCTTTCCTAAATATTATTTTCTTTAACAGTCAGAAAATTACTATATAATAAATATTTTAATGTGATTGAGTTCATAATCGATTCATTGCTAATTTTAAATGTAATCTACATTTTTAATTGTATTCTACATCCCTATTTTGTTTACTAATATAAAGAAAATAGTTCACGCTGTATCCCGCACACAGTAGTATAGGCAGAGGGAACGTAGTGTTAAGACATTCTGTTCCCACTTTCCACCCATTTCTGGAGATATTGCAGGCTAAGTGTCGGAAATCAACGCCGCGCTCTGTTTACTAATATAATATAAAAACGAAGCATCGGGTCACATAATATATAAGCTCTATGTACATATATCTTTTATTACAAAAAATCTCAAGAGATACTTTTTTGTTAAAAATATATATAGAAATATACCGATACGAAATATTTCTCATATAGCCATAAAGTGGAAATGAAAACGACAAAACACTATAATATTTGTTTTCATTCTATTTTACAAAGTTATAAAGTAATGATGTTGCGACAGCGCACTGTTCTTTCTCCAATTGGGGGAAAAAATATTATCATTTACACGCTACCCTGCTATATACGGGATACAGTATGTATATATGATAAAATGAAGACGAGTATATTATGTAATGTAAATTTCATATAACTTTATAGGACACTTTAAAATATATACGCGTCATAAAGCAGTGGCGACGGTTAATAAATTCATTTAATAATAACCATAGTTCAAGCGTTAGCCGCGGATCGTAAAAATGTGGCTCGTGATGGTCTCTGGAGCAATAAAGTATTCAGTAATGGGTGACGTATTGCTGTTTTGTATGGGAATTGTTAGTTTTTATTTTTATGAGTTAGTTTAAGATGTAAAGAAAGTTATATATTTGTAAAGCTTACGATCAAGTAAAGGTGACGATTTTTTTCCTTGCGCTGGTAACGCGGCGTTAAATTCCGCCCCTCATTAAGCATTTCTTGAAAAATTCCACAGAAAATGGGGAAGTGTGTTTTAATTAGGTTCCCTCTGCCTACAATGACAAAATATTTATGGATTGGAACCCACAACCATCTGTGTATATACCAACTTAATACTACATAGATATATTATTTATAAAAATAGTGATTAATATTAGCAAAGGAATCCCTAATTGCCTGTGTTTCTGTAGATTTAAAAGCAAATCATCACTTAAAAACCTATAGCTCAAAAGAAAAGGAAAAAAAGCTCTATAACTTCTGATTTTCATTTCATTAAGGCCAAAGCTCACAGACGGCAGTCGATGGGAAACTTTCGGAGAGACAAAAGAATCCCTCTTTAATTACATGGTACTAACGAACGCTAACTACCTCCTACTATGTCTCTGTGCTCTCCGTCCCACTCTTTCTTTACACTGGTGCAGTAAAAAGCTCATCTACTAATGACATCTAATGGGTTTCATACATTACTTTTTGTTTTTAAAAAATATCAATGAAAGACAATATGTGAATGTAAAAATTTTCACTTTTTTATCCCTACGTTTCTTTCCGTATAGTAGAGTTGACAGAGGAAACCTAATATTAAGACACTCCATCTTCTATTTTTCACTGAGAAAGTTCATTAGACACAGTTCATTTTGGTTATGTTAAAACCCACCATATATAAAGTACAGGACATTTTAATAAAGTCTAGTCTCCAACAAACGATATCAAAAATTAGCCGGCGTGGGGGGAACGTAGAGTCTTAACACTAAGTCCCTCCGCCTATACTCACATATACAAGATACAACGTGATTTAAAAAAAAAATAATTGGATTAATATGATTTAGTTTAAACGAGCAATATTTCATACTAACAAGATGGGCAGAAGTGTGACAGCTAATTAAATACCAAATAAGTAGGAAGTTTATGGGCCCTATATTTTAAGGCGTTCGGAGCGCGACGGACGCTTTGAGACGACGAATTAAATAAAGTCCGCCTTTTTCAGTCACTTCATAGTTTATTTTAGGCCGTCTAAACGCGATGGTTGTGGGTTTTATTCTGAGTCGTGTAAAATAATTATTTCAATGTCCTCAATCTGTTATACGAAGTTAAGGGTTTGGTGCCGAAATACAATGCGCTAGTTTTTCTGTGCGTATAGTAGGGCCTATATGCGGAATAAAGTGTAGTAAACAAAGCGACAAAATGTCTAATATTACTGTGGTACTTATATTATATGATATCTTTTTTTAATAAGATAAAAGTAGAGAAATCTAGTGATTTTTTACTCTGTTTTTTATTGTTTTTTTGTGTTTACTAATTTGATTTCTTAATATTTATACAAATTATTTTTTTTGTTCAAATCAAAAAAGAAATAAAAATATATTTTGTTAGCATTTTCTCAGTAGATATTTAATAACTAGGAGCAATTGCAAATAAGGAAATAAAAAAATACGTTAATTGGTTCCAATAAGTGCGAGTTCTCCTAACGTATATGTTTTAATTACCTTTGCTTTGATCAGTGAAAATATTAATCATTCTGACTTATTAAATACATATAATTTTTCTATATAAGATTACTTAGGTGATCACGCGCGTTGTGCACACGCGCGGCTGTAAACGCTTTAGTTTTGTGTTCGATTTCCAGTCGGGTAAAAAATATTTAATTTTCCGCTTTGGCAGACAAAGTGTGACTTTAAGTATAAAAAGCCTTACTTCGAGCGTTCATTAAGGCACACGGTGTGATACACCTTCCCGGTCCGACCAGACGGGATTTAAGGGTACACTGTACGGCTTCCGTTGATTAAAGGGGAAACCTCGCGCCCTAATGCGGTCGTCCTCGCGCTAAGTACCAGTATTTCGGCTTCATTTCCGTATGGACAACATCGCGGACTAAATGTTATTTTACTTGTAGTATGTGTGGTATGTTTTTAATTTATTTTTTTAAATTTATATATTAAGCAACTTTATACTGTATCGCAAGGTCAAGGATACTTTCACTTTCAGCTCAACTTTAGAGATATAATAATTTTAGTGCTAACTGGCGGAACACTACGCCGCGCTTTACCTACCAGAGCCAAGAAAATGAACATAATTTAAATATATAATCTAAAATATACATAAATATAAAACAATCAATATAAAACATAACCGAGATGAGAGTCAGCCACAAGCACGCTTACAGCGCTCACGAGCGGCTAACGACATTTATCTAATATAAATTGTATTGCCTCTTCGCGCCTCGTTACGGAGATGTATGGCCGAGGTTGCGTAATTAACCTTTTTAATAACCTCTATGGTGTGTAATAAAATATTATTATTGAAAATATGTGGATATAACATATGTAATTACTGTTATTTAAGACTAGAAATTAACGCACACTTAATGCCGGAGGGATAAAATAAAACCTGCAGCTACTTGCGTGTCGTTGAATAACTGAAAATTGTTTATGGAATATGAGACATTGTAGTACTGACCACAGATACATCAAAACTATTAACGTAGTCTCCTAAATAAATGGCATATCGTATACTATAAGTTTTTTTTAATCAAACCTGTAGTTCCTGAGGTTAGCGCGTTTAGCTAAACGAACTCTTTAGCTTTCAGATTTGTAATATTAGTATAGAAGTATATATTTTTCAAATAAACTCCAAAACTCACTTCCACCACACACATACTTTCAGCAACACAAGCCAAGTACAAAAAGCCACATTAAACATAATATAAAGCTCGTCGAGTCATCTGCAAGCTCTGCACTTAATAGCCGAGAGCTACTTGTTAGGCGGCGGACAAAAGACGCGGTGACGCTCTTTTGGAGGGAGGAGGAGGGAGGGGGAGGGGGCGCCGTTATCATATATGCTATCTCTAATGTGTCTATTATCAAAGTAAGATAAGCTTGTGTTTTACCCGACAGCGTTAGAAAGAGGGAAATGATTGTCTATTTCTTTGACGCCATCCTCTGGCACAAGTGGTTGGACAACTTCAACATATGAGGTGTCGTTGAGGTTGCCAGAACTGTGATGAATAGTTACTCACATATGAAACTTTTGCAGTCGGTTATAAATAATTAAAACATTTAATTTTTTTCCGCATATATTTTGTATCTATCTACGAGTATATTGTAATTTTTTTTCAAAAATACAATTTTGCAGAAATATGTTTATTAATTCGCTTTTAATGTAGCTACTTACTAACTTAGCGGTAATCTAACGCCAGTTGTCAAGAACCTTTTAACTGGCTTACCAAGTTACCACCCGTTGTGGAGAAATACGAATTAATTATGAAATTATTTACTGTGCGTCTCTTAACAACCGCGATCTTAGATAAAGGCTTGGAGATGAAATGTTCTAAAGCATTTAGATAAGTTGCGCTCTGACGTTGTTCCATTGTTTCAGGAAATGATGAGATTTGAATGTAATTGTGTAAAGCTACAACATTAGGTTTATATAAAGTATTTGAAGGAATTTTGTAATTAGTGTACTGGGTCGTGCGTTTGATTCCTTACAAAATATATCTATATTACAATCTGTACATATTTACTTTGATATCTTGAAATGTAGAGGCCGTCGGCCTTGATGTGACGGCTCAACAGTCAAAATCACTGTTTTCTATTATATTCTTTGCTTTTTATTGTGTAACTCTTTCGTTACTGCGCGATTAACAGTAGACTAAAATCTGCTGGATTTGGAAGTTAAAATTTAACATTTCCTGCATGTCAAGCCATATCATGCTATTATGAGGTTAATAGGTAAAATGATTTTTTATAGAATTTTGCCATTCAATTCCGCTTTTCAGAACGGTTGTGGATTCGATTTATACATGTAACTATTTTCATTTCTCCCCTCCAGTAAACAAAGCGTGGTGTAGTATTCCGTCACTCAATGTCTCACAAATTGAACGGAGTATCTCAACATGAGGTTCCCTCTATCTACCCTGATAACCAGGAAAGATTGTGAAGCTGCATGCTTTTCTTATATTATATACACTTATACAGTCTTAAATTTATCTAACACTTAATGAAACTCACTGAATTCATGACCGTATACAATGGTATACGTACCATTATATAATAAATCACCCCCTATCACGTAGATACGTAATTCATACAGCTAAGTAATCTACTCCCCTCCCCTTCCCCTCTCTCCTCGCCGCGTACGATTTCTAATATTGATGTTAATCCGTGACGTGATGTGGAACCAAGTAACGCGAGATTTTGGATACCACTTTGTTAAATTGCTTCTAAAGTTGTGATTTTTTTACTTTTATCATGTATGAATTTTATTGATTTGCAAATTGAAACGACTTATTTCTATATCCCGCACATATCAGAGTAGCCAGAGGAACCAGGAAACCTAGTGTTAAGACTCCACTTTCTGCCGAGTTCAGGAGACGTTGCGTGTTGAGTGACGAACTCAACGCCACAAATATTTATTTTCTTCGAGTGGGAATTAAACCTACAACTTTTCGGGATTGCAATCTCACGCTAGTGCCCTGCGATACGATTGGCCCCAAAAAGCATTTAATAAGTTATTTGTGACACCTTGTAATTCCGAAATATAAGAGAATAGGTATAGGTAACGTGATAAAATATATTATAAAATATAATATAAATAAAAAAAAAATTAAATTGAACTAGTTGTTCCTGAGCTTGGTTCCTTGAGCGTTAAGCCAAGCAAACATTTCAGTAATTACTAGTATAGATCAAATATCTAATAGGGAAAGGATTATTTGGGGTCATTTTAATGTCACAAAGTTAATGAAATTTGGCATGTTCTACGCGCCAAGCCGTCACGAAGTTATTACGGAAATATTGGTAAAACTGATTTTGGTGTTTTAATAAAAGTCTACACATGCAGAGACGCAGCCGACTGCTAGTATATCATTATAATTTCAAAGATGTAATGATTAATTTTTATTATAATTTGTTACAAAATTTTGTCATTCAATATTGCCTTCCAGGAGGACGTGTCTAACAGTACTTTTCTATAAGCGCCATGATAGATAGAGCCTTTTCCACTTAATAGATTTGAGGTAATATTATGTTTTATTAATAGAGAAATATGACAGCAAATTGTAATTTATAATGCTGTAGATAATAAACAATCCAACATTTCAAATATTTTAAGCCTCAGGTATAAGCCGTCGTGGTGCTGCGGCGCAGCGTTTGACTGTAAACGCGATGGATTCCCACTTGGGGGAATAAGCATATTTAATTTTCTCGCTTTGGTAAATATAATGTTTGGTAATAATATTTACATAGCGTGAAACTAAAATAGGTAAGTATGGTATATGGCATCAGTCAATCTCAATTGGAACAAAACCTTATGATTAAATAAAATTAAATTTATAGGCTCCACTTTAGTAACATTAGTCATTTATGTTCGACGTCAGCTTACCTGTCCCTGTTCGTCTCGGTAGAACATGTTTCACTAGATACTAATTTATTACGATAAATCTACAATACTTTGACTAAGAGTCCTTTCAAATGCCTAAACGTGGTCTTGTTTTCATGATTTCTTCATAAATTCTGAAAGTGAATTGAAATATTACTAGGTAAGTATTTGTATGGTAGGGACAGGCTTTGTGTTGCGCCATTCAATACGCAATGTCTTGAAAATTGGGGAACGCGGTACCTTAACACTAGGTTTCCCCAGTCTACCCGCTGTATGCGGTGGACAATTTTAAGTAAAAAAATATCAAATTTGCTAAAGGTTGTGATTACGAGCAGATTTTTTCCCACATCAATTATTCTTCTAATATTATAAATGATATGGTTTGTGAGAATGGCTGTTTGTTCCACTTTCATGCAAAAGCTATTGAATGTGTTGAGATAAAAGTTTACAGTAATTTACGATTTACAAAGGCAATTATTTGTGTAAATATTTTGTGTAATCTGGCTATAATAAACAATAATTTTAAATGAGCGAAGCCGCGCTTCGGTAGCTAATAATTAAAAATAGAAAATGATGCTTTTATTTTAATTTATTCAAGCATCATGTTATAAAAGAAACCACTTTATGTTTACATTACTCCACCTTTAGGTAAATATGTGGTGTAATTATTACGAAGAGATTCTTACCAGAGCAGAGTTATCAAAAACAGCTACAGTTGTGGATATATTCCTATAAGCGGGAATCGTATTCACAACTACCGCGTATGCATACACTGCCCCTCCGCCACGATGCCCTATCATTTAATTATTAAATGCAAATGTAAAATAACTCCAGTATCACGTTACCTACTAATGTAGGAGCGACGCGTGAACAATACGAACGAGGCGAGGCGACGCGGCGGTGCGATTTATCGCGATAGTTCGCGAACTGAATCTGAATCATTTCCTGCATTCGGGAAGTTGTTAAGTTGATTTGATCACATTTGTCGGCGGTCGCTGTGATTGTGGAGCGGTGTTATCACTCTTTATTTTTAACCGAATTTAAAAAAGGTGGTTATCTGTGTGTGTGTGTGGATATGTATGTGCTAGCGTCGGAACTGGATAATATTTGAATCTATTTGGGCTTCTACGAGTACGCGTTCTAAATTTCATAAGTATATGTTTATCCATGGTGATGATCGCTTTTAATAATATTTCCTATAATATATTAAACTTATTAAATAGTCAAAATTTCATCAAAATCGGTTAATTAATTTTTGAAATTTAGAAAAAGTATTCAAATGAAATAAGTTTTATTTCATTTGAATACTTTTTCTATTGTACTTAAACTTGTCATTTTGTTTATAAGAATACGTTTAGAATATATTGGTTCTATGCAATACATTTCATGAATGTAGCCAGTTGAAGTCAAAACCAGTTCGCTAAATCGATTTTTTACAAAGTCCTCGAACTGTCAGAACGACAAATCTGTTATTAATATAGTCGTAAATCTTACAGTTTTTCGTCTCTTTGGTAACTTTTGATATACGATTCATGTCCAATAAACATTTTTATTGCAAATGCTAATGCTATAAGGTCCAGAATTGTAAAGTAACGTTAAATTTTATGCCTGTTATTTCGCGTTGCGTATGATATAGTCGTTTTGGCTTGCTTTAATAAAAACTTATATAAATATAAATATTAAAGCTTACTTCATCTCATATCGTATTCAGTTGCTAATATTTATATTAATATAATATTTATTATTTATTATTTTTTCTTTATTATCGTTTTAGTCGAGTTTAATAAACTAATATAAATCTATTTAAAAAAAAGATTCTATAAGATAATAACTTATAACTAATCTACTACTAGCTTACAAAAGTGTTTTTTGTAAATTGCATTCATTGTGTGCTACAAATATTAAAAATTGTTGTTTTGATGCAGAAATTATAGTAATTTATTCAGTATAAACATTAATAAACGATCTTATTTTTGTACATATTCAGTAGCTAGCTACTTTATTTTTATCCTGGATAGCAGGGTAGGGAGAGAGGCAATCTAGTGTTAAGTCCCTCAGTACTTCACTTTTGGCGGAACTCAACACCGCGCGTTATTTACCAAAGCGGGGAAATAAAATAAATAATAATCCTTACGTTATATCATCACATTTATATTTAGTCAGACGCTGTCCCACGACGGCCCTTAAAATAAATTATTATAAAACTAAACCAATATATATGTTTATAATACAAAAGCACTTGATCAATGAAGTAGCGACACGTCCGCTAAGCTTTATCTAAGACGCGCCACCAGCGACGTACGAGTTATGACGTATACCTAATCCTCTAAATGAGAAACGAGCGTCCATTCAGCGTCCACTGCAAGGGATTAGCCGATTTGGAACTGGTTCTGGTCTATGTCATTAATAGAAAATGTACTTTTGAAAGATTTTTATGATGGCATTGGTCAGTAATATCATGTTTTCATAGTCAGTATATATGTTTGATAAGGTATGAACATATATAATGTTTAAAAGTGATATAAAGCTTTATTAGATTGATCGATTCTTTTTGTCTAAGAAACAAGGTTCAAATAATATTTGTATATATAAAAAAATCTAAACCACAATTATTTTTATCACGAACAAAATATAGTAGTTAGTAGTATACTGAATTGTAAATTTATACTGAGTTAATCTGAGTTATCTTCTACTTCTAAATACAATACGTTAATTGAAAAAATAAATCTTAAAAGACCTTGTCGAAGTTGAACTTTAAGGAAGTTACTGAATCCCAGGTGGACTTGATGAACTTTAATAAGTGCCTTATAATATAATGAATGATCACATAAGTTTTTTGTTCTGCAAACGAATAATTAACAAACTTTATTATCCAAGTCTTCGTCGTCCGTTCTTCACTTCAAAATGAATTAAAAGTAATTTAATGTCCAAATAACTGATTATGTTAGGAAGGGCTGAAAAGGGTTCATTGAAAGGCAGAAAATCTATTTAACTGTCAAAAATACAAGAGAACTCCGACTGTTGAGGAAAGTTACAGTTTGACCAAAGTTTCTGAATTAGGGGCTGTTTAGGATCATCGATCACTTCGCTGAAGGAGGAACTGGAAAAATACAAACAACGAACTTATTTGTATGTAACTGTTATTTATTATTATGTTAGCTTTAAGAAATATATTTGAATATGTCAATAAAAAGAATGATGTCTTCGCTTTAACTGTTAATTCAGTGCCAATAGCGGAACGAAATCCAAAATTGTATATAACATGACAATGAAAACTTCATAATATCAATGCTACATATAGTTTTTTATTCGTATATTTTTATATAATAAAGGTAAATTAAAAGTACCTAAATTCATTGAAAGACTTACGCGAAGTCCATTAGTAACTAAAGCAGTCCAAAATGCCAGCGGGACAATATAATTGACTAATAATTACATTTAAACAAAACGATTTTAAGCACGTCGACATTTCGTTACTCCGCGATGTGACCGGCTCCGATCAACTCGTCCTAAACATAAGTTACATCAACATGAATATTTCACCAGAATTTTTTGTCCGAACATCTAAAGAAAGAATAATAAATTAAAGAGTGCCATCCATTGTTAAAGAAACGGAAGAGGGGGATATAGCTTTATTAATCGCAGTACGTGAGCCGAGCCCTGATGTCTCCGGGCGGAGGAACCGCAGTTTTAATGTTCCAGATACATGGAAAAGATATTTAGATAACGCCGAACATTTCATTGTTCATACTAAAATGATAATGGTTGATCTGGATACGTGCTGGGATTATGAATGTTACATTATTTTATAAAATAGAATACATAAGTTGCGAAACTCTCATAATATGGAGAAGAGTATTTGCTGTAATAGTTTCAAATTGTTAGAGTTATAATATAAATTTGTTATAAAATATTATATCAAATATAACAATAATAACTGATAAATAAATTTAAAAATAAACAAGGTTGAAAAGCAGAAAGGAACCATTAACCTATAAAATTGAGATAGGAATTGTAAAATGCCTCTTCATTCCGGAAGACGATGATTAGGAGAAATGAACGACGCTATTAATCGCAGTACGTGACCGGCGCGCGGGCGAGCGGGTCACAGATAAATACCACACCACCTACAATTCATTTAAAACGTTTTTGGAATATTATGCAGATTATATTGTTAGAAAATTCATAAACAAAATTTAGTGGAGTGCTCGTGACTTCGAGGAATTTACTACAGAGTGAATGGAATGAAATTAGCCATTTCAATTTAAATTGAAAATCTTGATCTATAAAAATAGAAAACTCAATTAATTATTCAAAAGATTTTAAATTTTACGAATCTAATCAAACCGGATCTATTGAAGATTAGTAAAAATTAAAATGTCAGCAGCTTGACGCTGTATCCCGCACATAGCAGAGTAAGGATAGAACCTAGTGTTAAGACACTCTGATCTCCACTTTCCACCGAGTATTGAGACCTTGCGTGTTGAGTGGCGGAAGTCAACGCCGCGATTTTGTCTCGACACCAGAGTGAAGAACTGAAAATATAAATTTCAATAAATATTTCAATTTCTCGAGTGGGGATCGAACGAGTTGTGTATATTCATCCTTGGTGCCCTTGAGCCACCACCGGATGACAAAAACAAAACTGGACAAGCGAGTCGGGGTCGCTCACCGAGAATTCCGTACAAAAATTGGATGTCTAGAGCTTTTTCTGAAATTCAAGATTAGCTTAGCCAGAGCTCTTTCATCTGTTACCTCACTTGAACTAGCGACTTTAGTACCAAATTTTCTCCTTCTTTTAAGGCTTTAATTTTCAGAAATTAACCACAAATCTACAGTTTTTAGAGTTTTTCTTGAACTAGTATTACCTGAAGAAATATTATATTTAAAGAAAGTACCTATTCTATTATTTTTGATTGACTTTATAGTGTCAAAATATGCGTTTTGTGTGATATAGACTGCGGTGGGCGAGCCCGACTTGCGCTTGTCTTGCTTTTTTTAAATAAATGTAGAAATACGTTTTTTTTAGGAAATTATGGGACAGAGTATATGGTTTGAATTTGAACTCGATATCTCTAAGCGTTCCTGATATAAAGGATCTTGACAGACAGACGGGCAACAAATTGTTCTTAAAGGTACGGAACCCTAAAAGTCACTGGCAACGTGTTTATCGTACAATAGGATAATATGAAGTGCGGTGTAATTTTTATTTCACAACACTTTTCCTTACATTTCAATGACGCTAAACTCAAGTGACAGGAAATTAAAGTTCATACATCAACTAAGGTAGGAGGTAAGCTATAAATCAATCAAGTCTCACAGCCGCCAATAAAGACGCGTGACGAACAACAATGTGACACCATCCGCCCACGTCAGAAGAACGTGATCAAGAGAATTCGCCCAAAAAATAATGTAAGAAATCTTGCGTTATATTAAATAACGGTACTATTACTAGTTCACCTCCTACACTTTGTGTCGAAATGTGGAACTGAGTTAGTTTTAGATATATTTAAATTTGATTAAATGACGGTGATGATATCTTGATTCTCTTTACTGTTCCATGAGTTATTATCAGTATATCTTAATTCTGTATGTATGGTAGAGATCTTTATAGAATAAATCTTTATAGAAGCTATGCAGTGTTCAGGGATGGCAAAGGTATTGATAACGCCACCCTTTATTGTTTGCGTGAACAAAAAAAAAAGTACCGTTTTCATAGAAATTAATAAGATGGTCTCCCTCGGTGCTACAAAGCTAAATTAACACGTTGTGTGCCGCATAGGCTCAATTATACAGACGTTGTCTAATTATGTGCTTATAGTTTCACACCGTAACAGGGTAAACAGAGAGAACCGTAGCAGGGAACACTAGTGTTAGACACTCTGTTTCACACAAATTATTTTCGATTTTATTTTGGACATTTATAAAGAACATGCACGCGTACCGCGTATACACATACCGCGTATATTATGTACAGTAAGGCGGATGGATTAGTTCCGAGCGAGCGCACTGTCTGCAGTAAGTGCGGTGCACCGCCACCACCACCACCGCCACTACCGCCGCCGCCGCACTCGCACGGCTGAATCGCAGATATACTATGATCTGACTTCTGAATTCTTGCATTGTGAAATATTTGCTTGAAATTTAAAAATATTTTGAGGGATACCCAAATAGAAAACAGTGTTAAGACACTTTGTTAAACATGTTATCTGTATGTATTTTTATTTTTTACTTTTACCCTTTTCCCGCAAAGCAGGGTAGGCAGAGGGAACCTAGTGCTAAGACTTAACTCCTATTCAATCATGCCGCCAAAAATTTTCAAGACATTGCGTGTTGACTCAATGTCAATGCTTCATTTCGCGTACCGGAGCCAAAATATTAGCCAAATGAAAATAAATTAAATATTACGATTCCCCCGAGGCGGAATCAAATACACAACCAACGCCTGCCTGTACATGTCATACTGCGTCACGACGTTTAATTTTCTTTACAAAATGTCTTTAGCTAATTGTATTGCTCTATAATATAATTACTATTCCTGAACAGTATCTACGTAACTGAAACAGTCGTAACGGGATTTTGCGGCTTCAATAAATTTTCTTGAGCTACAAGACATTTTGAGAAATTAATTACTTGTAAATTACGGCCTACCAGTTGACAATATACAGTGGGTTTCCCTTTCGTTTCTTATCCATTTCAAGTTTAATGTTTTATATGTTAACTAATTAATACCCCCTACTCCGTCCGGATGGGTATTTGGATTTGGTATCAAATCTCTTAGCTCCACATGAGATGTTTGTGACCTTTGATTTTTATATGTCGTCGGAAGACGCCCATTAAGGAAGCAATTTCGTTATTTTTTAGATTAGCTTTTTTATTATGGTTTTATACCAGGTGTACTAGTTTTTTTTTTAATTAAATTCTTATAGTATACATTTTTCTTGTAGTTCTAAAGATACACCCGTATAACCAAAGAAATCTCTTTTATTATATATAATAAAAGAGATTTTTTTTGTTTATACGGGTGTGTCTTTTATTTTATCTACTTTTATTTTATTATCAAAAGTATCACTTTAAGGACGTAATATAAAATTGCTGTATTATGAAAAAAAATGACAATACTTGTTACACACAACGCACAATGGCACATCCAATGTAATTAATTTCATATAAAAATACAGCTTTTTACTGTTGACTTCTCAACGCAGTAGACTTACATGAACAATGAATTAAACAATTTCTACATCCAACGCCAGCAAACGTATATATAGCGCACCTAATTAGGAACAATGTCGAACCCGCGATAGTCGCCTTCAATAGTTATTCCTTAATTGTAAACAATGTACTTGCCGCGTTGGGTGTAACTTAGGTCTTGATAGTCCTATCTAGAAAGCTCCGGAGAGAACCTGGCAATTAAGCGGCACTATCTGGAATACTTGAAATATAGGATAGCGGTAGAAGGCTGGACGGAAACTTTAGTTTATGGCCGATATTTGTAAACGGAACCTAATGCACATACTGTATTGTATTTTCATATAAAAAAATGCTTGTTTATTGTTCTGATTGTAAGAGTGACAGTCGTGGGTTCAACACGAGTTTGCGTTTTGCCACTGACTATGATCATGTAAAAATTTTTGGTGTAAGTGTCATAGCACTAGGCACATAAAATATTTATATTATAAAAAAATCTTTTTAGAAAACATATAAGAGTGAAACGTAACGCAGTATTTTAACATTAGGTTCCCTCTGTCTATAACTCTATAATGTTGTACGGTAAAAACGTGAAACTGCACAGTGACATCAAACGCAATAAATCTTATCATTGATTAATTCTAAGAGCTTTAAACAGATTAGAGGAAAACGAGAAAGCTTGTACCATTAGTACGAACAATTTAATTATTAGTAATGAATTATCAATATAACTCCGTGGTAAATAAATTCTCACATCGTCGAGTGTAAATAGGTCTCGCGAGCGCTCGCAGCTAGAGTTATAGAGCCCGACGGCCAATTAGAGACAACGCGCTATCTCTTCATAAATTACAGAGGCTGGCTTTGAATCTGCGATTGTCTAATCACTACCTGGATATTCGGAATGTAGATAAATATTCTGTAATAGAGGTCGTTGTGGTGCAATGGGACAACGGCGGACTATAAACGCGATATTTATAATTTTAATATCCACTCGTGGAAATATACAAGTTATGGCTTTTCGGAAACTGAACATTATTAGCATTGTATCTCGTCGTATATTAGACAGAAAAAATTGCTTAAAAAATCTTTAAAGAAACAATCTTAACCTGTAAATTTTGTTGCATTAAAAATCAACTAGCATTCACATATTTAAATTTGCTAGTAAATTGCATATAACATGTATGTGCATATATGATTAATAGAATAATACTTTATACTTAGGTCTTAGAGCGCAACTTGAAGTTAGTGGGACGAGATTGATACAGACCCTAAGATACGAGTATAAATCTTACCGAAGAACTAAGTCAATACAAGAAGAGGACGTCGTTTTAAATAATAATTAAAAATATTTGCTAAAGTATGTAAAGGTAAATAAAAAAAATTCGACATGAATTTTTAGATCGATTCTTATGGCGTTGGTTAAATGAGGATATCTTTAAGTAAGAATATATCATTTCTCCAAGTGGATATGGAATCCACAACCGTTACGTTTACATTAAACGTTGTGTCGTAGCGACTGTCCCAATTTATTCATACTTACAAATATTATATTTGTAATATATAAAATATTATCAGATCAAAGTAAGTATACAATAAAAAAATCTATGATTTAATAAACCATATATATAAGAATAAATTAACTCAACTACTTCAGTTCGCATTTTCTCCACCAACAATATCTGAGGTAATAAATAACTTACGCTGATACCATCACGTGATCCACTTTAATTAAACCTTATAGCCCTAATACGTTGGGAGTTACAATCTTTAACACCTAATAAGAAATCTCTACACCTACACGTTCTAATCAAGCATCTAAGCCTAGGAACAATAGTTAGAAAGGATGGTTTTTTCAGCTTCACGTGGTGCCCTGCGTGCAGGGTAGGAAGGGGAAGCCTAGTGTTAAGACACTCCGTTCTCATTTTCCATTTTTATTGTGTAAAAATGGAACATTTGTACATTTGTATTGTGTAACGGAACTCTACGTCATGCTTCGTGTTATCTGTGTGATTATAAGAAAAGATTGTGCGTGAATAAGAAGCGAATGCTAAAAAAACATTTTGTTGAGCCTTTTGTAAGACTGTTAGAAATAGACATAGGTCGGCTTTAGGTCGGATTTTTCCTATATATAAGACGAATTTTATAAACTTGTGCTTACTTTCTTTAATACGTTTATTAGTACTAGTTACTGACATTTAGTTACTTTTTAATTTTCAGCTTAACTAAAGGATATAAGACTAGTCTAATATGTCAATGTCACCATAATTGGATGGCACAAGAGGCAAGGAATGTCTCAACACTAGGTTCCCTTTGCTTATCTTAAAATAATATGAGAATATTTGAGTTTTAAATTAATTTTATAATAAATATATAATGTATATTTTACACATATTTCTATTTTGTAATCGAAAGCTACCCCGCAAAGTAACTAAATTAAATCTAAATATCGAATATAGTTTAGTTAAATTGTTAATTTCTAAGTTCGGTGCAGGTAAATTCAATTTTGTTTCAAAACTTGCAAACTTTCTAACTTACCCGAAGCTTATTTTATTATCAGACGTGGAAGAGCCTCGATAACCAACTAGTTACGACTTCGAAATATTAATTAACATATATAAAGTATCAAATGTTGCGTAAGATTGTTAGTAAAATGACGAATGATCACAACTTCCTTGTCATATCAGTACAAATATTATGAAACATATAAACATATGAACATGTCTCGTTAGATTTACATGTTAAAGTGATTAAATTTCTTAATTTGGGTTTAAAAGAAATTTATAAGCTAGCATTGTTAATAAATGCCGCCTTGGGGCAGCGGACACCGTCAACGGTAGACGCGATAGTTGTGGGTTCAGCCTCCACACGATTTACATTATTTTCATTTCTCGGTGAGATAAAGCGTGGCATTGAGTTCTGCCTCACAACACTCCATGTGTCGAGATTTAGACGATGCATGGAGAACGGATTGCTGAAGCACTAGGTTTCCTCTGCTTGTTCTGATATATGCGTGATACAGCTTGAAGCTTTTGATACTGCTTAAAAAATACCAATAAATGTTGTTAGTTATTTAATTTTAAATATATTTGATTTTAATATTGAACATACATAAGTATTTATATATATTTTTTTCTATAAAAGAGGAACCAAGGATCCCATTTCAACTTATTATTGAATTTTTGCCAAAAAAATTTACAACTGCAATAAATTGGTGTACGACTTGTTCTATATCAATACATAAACAGTTTGTACCTCATAAAATACTCGCTAGATAAATTAACATTGCGAAGGCTTTCAAGTATCCTGTTATCTTATCCCGATGTCCTCGCTACCAGTGGAGCGGAGTGGAATGGAGTGACATAGGGAGACGCATAAATCACGAGCCCACGCCGGCGAGAACAAGGGCAAGTATTAATTAATGAATTACTGAGTCCATGCTAACGGAGTGGAGCAGTCTCTCAGTGGATGTGGTGGTTATAAATTCGATTTTAATAGTAACTTTGTTGTTTATATCTGTGTATGTTTAAGTTAAAAGAAGAGTGTATCATATAGGAAAAATTGAAAATTTATACATATTTCGTAGAATGCAAACTTAAGTTTGTCAACTGTATAAGTTGTACAGCGTACGCCTGTTGGCCTGCCACCGTCCTGAAAATGATACGAATGACTCAAAACTTCTAATTCTAAATATTTATGTATAAACCGTTCTACGTTACTGAGTGACCTAAGTACTAAGCGTAAAACTACGCGGAATTGAAAGACAATATTAAGCATACCCTTAGGCCAGTGTAGCTCTAAGAGAAAATTAATCAAAATCTTAGTGGAAACGGGAAAAATAGATTTTTTTATTTTATATTTACATTTCCAAATACATAAAGTTGCGGGCCATGGCTGGTGCTTATAAAACATTAAATATCCATTACGTTGATTCCTCCATACATAAATACAACAATAATATCTAACATTAAACGAACAAGCTACAATAAAGCCCATATCTTGTAAATGATAAAGATAATCAATTTGAAATCAAACTGATAATATTTGCTTGACTTTAAGCGACTCCGGTCACGAAAGGTCAAAGAGAATGGCTATAAATGCAAGGTTTGAAAGATATGACCATCTGACATAAGAAATTGTAGTTAGCTACACTACACTAAGCTCATCGTAATACTTCGCAACCTGAATTGAAAAACGTGACATGATATAGCGAAGAATTGTTAAGACACTTTATTCTCTACTTTCCGTCAGTGTCGGAACTTAACGCTACATTGTGTCTTATAGACACGGTGGGGAAATGTAACTAATTTATTGAACCACAACGGTCTCGTGATATGATAGTTTTATTATCGAACTGGAGCTAGGAGCTCGTTATTAATAGATAGTGAGTTAAACAGGCGACCTTAACTCGATACTAAAAGGGTTGCGAGGTGGCGTGTAAGGCGATACTAATAAGGTACCGTCATTTGTTGGCGTCCATCAGCTCTAATGCCGTTATTGCTACACGGACTACATTTTTATTTTTAAAGAAAGATTGTTGAAGATTTTATATTGTTGGCGTATAAATTTGAATGATTAAACAAAAGTAAAGCAATATACACAAGCTATAAATATATAAATATATGAAAATCCGTCGTCCCCTTGCTGGGTAGGCAGAGAGATTGAAGCGCCAAACGCTACGGTCCCTACATACGTAATTCGCTTTGTCACAAACCCTTTCTTACACGTCCGCCGACGGTTTCCAATACTTGATTTTCTATGATACTATGTTCTTAGGTGTAGATCTCGTAAATGTTATTAATTAAAACTTCTTTCTGTATTTTGTGTCCAACTGCTACATAGGATACACGCCAGTAACTCGATACACCAGTAAACAATCGGCGAAGTGCCGTCTCAGTACCACCACCACCACCACCACCTCCGCACACACTCTCCTCCACGCTCGCTACATTACGTACTCACTACATACATTATGTAGAGTAATTGGATTGTAGAGCAAATGTTTGATCAGTGGAACGATTGCTTGCGCTTTCTTCTAGCACTTGGGTTTCCTATTCATGGTATTGTAATGTTATATTCGATGTGGTTTTTTTTTAGCTTCAAGATATATCTTGCACTCACTCCGTTCTCTGTTTTCCACCTTTTTTTCAAGACATTGGATGTAGCGCCGACGCCGCATCTTATCTTGTCATCAAAACAAGGAAATAATAATAAAATATTTCCTTAAGTGGAAATCGAACCCATAATCAATCATAGAGACAATTAATCTTTTCTCATGAGATTTACATTTTTCTTTTGAGATTGTTGATATTGATTAACTTTAAATAATCTTAGTTCAATTTTCTCAAAAGTAAATGTAAATCTAAAACGAACACGACGAAGTCCCCATGCTGTATTTCCACATTCTCCGTGTAAATACGACTACATGCTTTATTAAATTATTATTGGAGGCTATCTCCACTGCAGCTGCAGCGCGCGGTGCTCGTGCGGGAGGCGCAGGGTGCAGCGTGCATGCAGCAGCAGCGGGCAGACGTGAGATGGAGGAATAATACCAGGGGCATTCGTGTTTTAGTTTTTGTTTATGGGTTTTCTTGATATTTTATTAGTATTTTCTTTTTTTTTTGCGAATAATAGAGAATATAATGTTGGAACGCTTTGTTATAATATTTTGGGTGTAGAAGGACCTAATACTACGCTTTGGAAAATGTGGAAAAATAAAATAATAATAATATTCCAAAGTACCTAAGTATCAAATTTTCGACTATCGCGTTATATACGCGTCCGCGTCCAGCTCGGCCAGGGTAGTTTCAAAGTGTTTTATTATTTATTATATATCCTTATATTACAATATACTCGTACATATTCCTTATTCATTTTACTGTTATTCTAGTAACAGATGTTGCGTGGCGAGAAAATAGAGTGTGTAAAGTGTAATGTAATCTAGATAAAAGGGAAGAGTAGAAAATTAAGTTCCGGTCTTTCTATTTTTTATCATAAGTTTATTTCAAAAAGGGAAAAAGAAAAATAGGTGAAATACAAAAACGCCCACGCAACATAAAACCGCAACATGCAAGTCCGCTACTCTCTACCAAAATAACCCAAAAAGAGAAACAACAAAAAATAGTTAACCAAAACCGTCGGTTGATAGACAATTACCGTTTCCGCCGCTCCACAGCTACAGCTCTGACTTTTGAGCATCGTTTAATATTCGCAGTAGGTATCAGGAGGTAAGTGAACACTCGTTACTAGCGGCGCTACTCGGAATAAACGATTCAACTTAAATTGGATTCGTAATAAAAACTGTCTACGATTTTAATGTTCTGTAACGCTGAGTGCACGATACACCACGACCACACCGCACCGGTGCTTTGAATCATTTATGTAAGAGAATGTATTACAATAAAGCAATTTATCAACCTTTTTGTCTTAGTATATTTTATTGCAAGAAACTAAGGAGAAAATTGTTCAATACAGAAAGTCTCGAAATGGGGCAAAAAGTGGAGAATGGAGTGCCTTGATATTAGATTCATTCCTGTAATGTTAAAATAAATCCTATGTTCTTTAAAATGGGCGAGTGGAGATTAAAGTAAAGCAGTCTCCAAAAATTGTCTTTGTATATATATAAATGTTTATGTACAATATATCATTTGGTCTCAAATAATAAGAAAAATCTTTATTAAATCAGTTTTATTTTCTTATGCCCATACACCATTGCATCAAATAATCATCTCGAATTAAATCAGATCTCCTGTGAGCGACAACTGTGGCTCGGAACATTAATAACTTTTAAGTATCAAAGTTAATGATACAGGTTGGGTATGATAGCTCCGTCTTCGTGCTTCGTGTTGCTCCTGTGAAGAATTTATGACTGATGCCTGGAGATTTACGGCGGAAATTACAAAATATAACTTTGTGTAATTGAACAGGATGTAGACTAATTATTTGGAACCTAGTGTTCGTCTCAACACTAGGTTGCCCCCCCTGCCCACCTCGCTGTATGCGGGATGCAGTCCGAAATTAGGTGTTAGTATTATAATTTTGTTTAGAGCTTATATAAATGAAAATGAAGATTTTCGTATTTCGAATGTATGTTTTTTTATGGAAAAGACACGGCAAACAAGCGTGCGGGTCACCTGATGGTAATTGATTACCGCCGCCCACGGCTCCGTGCAACCCCAGAGGAGCTACAAGTGCGTTGCCGGCCTTTAAGATGGGTTGGGCGCCGGGGCACGGCATTACCTGATGCGAAATGCAGTGACATAAAGCCACTACTTCACGCCGGTTTTAAATGCCGGGGGTGGTAATGATCCGGTCGATTCTGCCCATGCGTGTTGCCATTGCTGGCGACGTGACTCTACCACACGTACTTTCGTCGCCTCTTACGACACCACCAGTACCAGGATCCTATTCTAGGCCGGGATCACACGGCACAAAAAAAAAGTAAATAGAGAGCTAATTTACCATTATCTTTAATGCTTTCTTTCTCAATGAAAAGGTGTAAGGAAAAAAATGGAAGCAATCAAAAATAAATTAGGAAATAAAAAACTCATACTTTAGATGAGTAATAAATTATAAATTAAAAAATAATTAATTACCTAATCTTTAACTTGTGCATACAATATCAATGTTTATATATTTAGGAAAAAGGAAAATAAACTTATTTCGACATCCCTATTTTGATTTAGGCGAGCTACATAATCTACGCTTTAGTAGTTTTACCTACTAATATCATATTTATTTTAAATTAAAATATGTATCTATTTATATGGAAAAAATCTTTCTTTATTTAATAGAATTTCAAACTTATATTTATATTTTTCATGACTAGCCCCAAAGTAAATTCACTCAGCGTCGTAATTTGTCCAATTAAACCGGGGAATCGAACTAGACAAATATAAAAACTACTCGAAATAAGATCTGAACTCAAAATTGTTAGGTATATTCTTGCATACCATCAAAGAAAAGTCTTAAGATATCTCTTAAGACCTCCAAGAGTAAGTGTAAACATACGCGCGTATAATTAAGACGTCAACGCGAACCAACGATTAACCTTAGTGACGAGTGATTTATGAACAAGGGTGTGTGTATGTACGTAACAGTCGATCTTACTGATATACTGACTTATTGGCATTTCTAAAAAAAAGCAAATGAAAATTTTAAAATGTTGTTCGTTTCTTCTTGGAGAGTCTGGTATTTTTTTATTTATATTACAAATCTTGCATTTGGAGAAAATCAAATTATCACAGAATTAATAATAATGATTATTTTATACAAATAATTTTGAACGAAGAATTAATTAAACACTTTGTTTTTCATAGTCTTTTATACCCATACTTAATTTAAACTGATAAAATTTAACGCATTTTTTTTGTAACTCAATAGATATTTTAGTTCCCTTTAATCCTCCCAACGCGCCGCACCTGCCTTTAATGTACACCTTTCTATGAACTTAATCTTTAAAGCCGAGAAACTGATATCTTAATACTTTGTATCTGCTGTGAAATAACACACCTCTTAATCTATACTTTCTTTAGCGGTGAACTAATTACTAGTTTCTATAATCACTACTGTGGATTGGACTTGAACGATGATGTGGTTTTTCTACTGGATTCTACCTGCGGTTAGAGAAGTTATATATATTTAACTATAAGATAAGTTAATTGTTTTGGGTTTAATTTTTTTAAACAGATCTTAAGGCCCTACTTTAATATCTGTGATATGAATGGATAGTAAATTACAGATTGTAAGAGGACTAAAACTCACATTCATAAGCGTTAGTGATATAATAGGGTCTTTATTGGGGAAGATTAGCAGCTGTACCTTAGAGTATTTTTTGCAGCTTCACATTCCGAATTTTCGTCTAAAGCTCCAGACGTTTCGTATTGAGTAGCGAAACGAATGGAGAAACGAAAATAATTTAAATATAGATACCCGAACTCGAAACCATCGCGCTTACAGCCTGTCCCACTGTCCCACTGCACCAAGGCGTCCAAATGTAAGTTTGATATAAAATATGCAAATATATAATGTAATTATAGCAAACTAACATTTATTTTTATTAACCTGGACTTCATTTCGACATTCATCCGAACAAGGTCACAAACAGAAGCCAAACAGTATTAAGAACCACAATTCAGGGAAACAATTTTAGTTTTGAATAAATTAGTGTTGACATTTGGCATAGATTTTTTCTAAGAATATTATTAAAGTGTTACAATTTCCGATGTCATTCGAGTTAAAATTAAGCAAAAAGTCGCAATTATAACGACTTATAAGAGTCGTTCTCGGAATAGCGGTCTATTAATATGAGGATATTGGTCGGTGAGAGATGAAGTGCGTGATGAAGAGAGCTGATGAAAGCACAATAACATTATTAAGTGCTCCCTCGTTTGTTTGTGAAATGGGGGCTTCAACGATACATACGTTTGTTCGTTTGGTTACTTTTTTTTTTGTTAACGACTTCACTATAATTGTAGGATCAGTACACACACATATATATTTAAACTCGTACTAGATTGATGTCGTAATTTATTTTGAGTGGATTTTTCAACTTCAACACTTTCCGTATGTTGTTGCCAAAAAATGCTACAAATTTTGTTCGTATATACAAAATAGGCGACATACCGGAGGCTGGTTGTATGGTATTAATCTAAAATCTTCATTGTTACGACTTTGTTCAACTCAAACAAATTACCTCGTGACCCTTCTCCAGTTTTCCCCAAAAGTGGATAATATTAGTCCTGACTTACTAAACTAGGGTGTAAAATGATTTCTAGCAGACATTATGAAAAAAGTCCGACGACTCTACCCAATTTCCAGGATAACAAATTCCTTTTGCCGTAAACAACTTTTTGTTACTGAATTTTTTACAAGTTAAATTTCATAAAATACGTTGTCTATTATTTATAATAGAAAACTTCAAACAAACACTATTTTGTAGATTCATGGCGTAAAACTTTATAACTGTAATTAGTTTATATTCGTTCATTTTGTCACGCATATGTGTATTAGCTATCATTTGAACGTAATAAGCAATCTAGTAGCATCAATAACAAGTAGAAGAGGTTAAGATAATTTTAATAACATTGGAGTGTTTCTAGAAATTCCTACGTAAACGGAGTTTTGTCTTTCATCTTAGTAAATGAAACCACAGTTTTAAATACTCTATATTTGGAATTGATATTTTTATATATAGATTACAAACAGTGTAACTACTACAATTTTAAACCCAATTTTCCACTTTATCGACGTAGTATACATATAAAAATATCTTCTATAGTTAAGTTACACATTTAAAGAGTACATGGTTAGAATATACACAAAGTGTGGAAGTAGCGGCGTTGAAGAGAGTCGAGTGCTCGATCAAGAGTACCTCAATGGGAACCCGAGGGCACGACAAGTGCGTTTCCTTTTCTATAGAGATCGAATTTTACCTCCGCCCACTATGACTTTGAACTTTTTTTCTTTAATGACAAATAATGACACGGAAAATGATTATTTATTAGTTGTTATCGTTTTCATGGTTTGAATAAACAAAAGGTGGCATCGTTTTCCTTAAAATTGAAAGCAAAGTGAAATCTATCTGTTTCTCTTCATATCGATCCTGTTTATATTAACAGATTTTCTTTAGATTTTATATAGGCGGTCGTATGACGTGTCACTGAGACCAGCACGTGCACGCGGTGGAACCGCGCCAAATTCACGTAAAGAAAATTAGATATGTAATAACCGAATGGAACGGACGAAGTTCGTATGAATTACACGACGCTATTGTTGCGCTTCAGTATTACTTTGCTGCGGGAATACAGCTATAATATATAAAAGATACTTTCTTTCATACACGGTATGAGTCGGACGGAGTTATTAAAGGAAAATACGTTTTATACTTTTCTTGTTTTTTTCCTTGATTTTCCTGGAAAAGAAGTTATTTATTTTGAAGGTGCCTACGGAAAGATAAGGAAAAGGCTTAGTTTAATGTTGGTACTTTAACAATATTTAATAGTAAAGAAAGGAGAAAGTACAACATTCTTTCAAAAAAGTAGAAGGTAAGGCAAGGTTGCATAACTTTAGCTTTAATTTTGTTTTTTATTTGCGCACTAAGTTAGGATTAACTACGTCTAGGACATAATAATTTAATAGCAAAATTATTAGGGCTCCGTATCCCAAAAGGTAAAAACGGAACACTATAAGGATTATACTTTTGTTGTCCGTCTGTGAAGGCTATTTATCTTAGTATAAGTATGTGGGCCCCTGGTAAGGACATAAACAAATCAAGCTGTAAGTGAACGCAATCAAACAATACGAGCATTTATGCACCTATTTAGCTGCAATGTGTGTGAAATGTGCCGCGTAATTGAAACCGTGCACCTACAGTTATCAAAATTTGCGGGAAGAGAGAACTTACAATAAAAATTAAGCAAAAAAAACGATTTTTTTAAATCTTTCATAAAAAATATTTTAAAAGCTTATATTTTTAGGTAATTTCATACAAAATGTGTGCATATACTCATATGCATACATAAATAGGTAGGCAGAGGGAGCCTAGTGTTAAGACACTCCGTTCCCCAAATTCTGCCTAATTCTGGAGGCATGTTGAGTGGTAGAACTAAACGCCGCGCTTTGTCTCGACACCAGAACGAAGAAATGGAAATATAAATTAAATTAAATAAATATTTCATCTGTTCAAGAACCCACAACCAGTCGGTTTTACAGTCACACTTTGAGCCTGCGGCACGACGGGCCTCATTACATTTTGTATGACATTTAATTAAACTTAGGTTTATAAGTTAACGTAAACTTACATTTATAAGTTAAAGTTAATATGTTATCCCGTTGAGCCTCGATGCGCGAGACCGACTCGCACTTAACTGATTTTTATATAAATTCAAAATTCATAAAATAGTGAGATTTCTCCTTTTTTAAGCCTACACACTTGACCAACTTTTACTCTACCACCAAACCCCTACTCGCTAAACTAGTTCATATAAAAAAGGAAATATTAGACAAAAACCAATAAGCGTCTTAACACGATTCTTCTCTTGGGTCGACATTGTTCTTTATTGTTCGCTTCAAAGGGCCTGCCTGTATTACTTGACTTAAACCCAAGTGGCCAATACGGTCCCCTCCTCCCTTTTACCCTCCAACGTCTCAAATTGTCTTGTCTTAATTGAATTTATAATAGGTTAGTTTGCGTGTTTAGTGTTTTCGATGTGGCTTGAAGGGGTTAGCAGGTTGCACACAAACTGGAGGTTAAGATCCGAGTATGAGTATGTGCGTTTGAATATTTATGTGTTAGTTATGTGTAGGTTATAGAGGGAAGGCGCTGTTAGTATTAAGAGTTTACGAGATGATGATTTGGATTAAAGGAGAGAAAGATATTCTCATCGTATCGATTATAAAAGTAGAAAAAAAAATAGCTTAAAAGAATAAAAATGTAACAAAAGCCAATCACAAGCAGATAGGAAGTAGAATAAATATTAAATAGCAACAAACATAAACAGTAAATTCACAAAGTCACCAACATATTTGATGAAAGTGAACCTTTAACTTTACCTTAATTCTATTATGCACTTTGATCTTAGCAACGCTCCAACGATTAATTCCAAGGATCATTCCAGGATACGGCAGAGAGGCAGGTACCCGCCTTACCGTACAGGAAAGATGATATTTTAACGTTTTCGAGACGTATTATTCCTCGTTAAGTCCGTTTAATTATTCACGCGCCTGCCAAGTACCCTTCCTGAGTCACTCTTTTGGGAATACTACGCCCGCGTTGATCCGAGATTTTAGACTTTCTTCAAATATTCAGACGTTCAGGAGTTCATGAGCGCGGGCAAGCTTACAATGTTGCGCTTGTTTCGTTAAAAAATAATTTTTATGTAATCGTTGCTCAAGTTGAGGCCACTTTTGGAGGATTTGGCCTTTGTACTTTTGGAGGTTTTTCATCTCCCTAGACAATTTACGGATTGTTATAATATTTTAAGTTTTCTGTTAAGGCCATCGCCCAAATTCGGACGGAAAGTGAAGATTAGGGAATCTTGATACTAGGCTAACTCTACCAGAATGTAAAGAATAAATAGTGAAACTTAAAAATATATATAAATATATATTTTTTAATATTATTAGATAAAAAAAAATCAAAACATACCTAAGTAAGGATTGACTTAGCACTTGGTATAATACATACATACATACCTACATACATACATACATAATGCTTACTTAGCCTATAAGCACAGTAAGCCACAATCAGTATCTGAAACAAAACAGCTCATCAAAAAGCTGAAACTGAAAGTTCCATTAGTCATCAATAGAGTTCGCTTACTCACATTAATGATGAGACAATTATAAAATTATCCGCGTCGTGTGTACGACCGCGACCGCGACCACCAATCCACCACCGCGGCACCACCTCGTCACCTCGCTGATGGTAGGTAGATTTGAATTTTATGTTAAAAAATTTAAATCAAATTAAACTATTAAAAACTAAATATAAGAAATCTGCTTCATCCTGCATCCCGCACATTGCAGGGTAAGCAGAGGGACCTAGAGACCTAGTGTTTAGACCCTCCGTTCTCTACCTTCCATCGAGTTCTAGATATATGCCATATTGATTATATATAGGTGATTTTTGGATTAGTTCTAAAAAACATTGATTTAAACCCCTTCGATTAGTCTACCTTCAACCCAATTACGAGACATAACGTGTTAAGTCGAGGAACCCAACACCGCAAACTATCTTACTATACCGTAAAAATAAAATTGAAACTTCTAGTATCCCTCCAGCATCCGCTAACTCAATAACCGCAGCGAGGCAAGTTTGCAACTAAACTAGTCCAGTAATAATGCTAATGCCGCGTTGTTCTCTAACACGGTTAGCTCAGAGCTGAGATAAATCTCTTAGTATTCGTACAATAATCTTATAGGATGCTGTTTCATCTTAAATTATTAAGCAGCTTCGAGCTGTTCTGACATAAAGGTGCAGGCGTAGGGAACTTAGTGTTTAGATACTCCGTTCCTCTTCCTCTATTTTTGAATTGATTTGTGTGTTAAGAGGTTGAACACAACGCTGAGTTTTGTCTATTAACGGAGAAATTAACATAAATTAAATATATTGTTTACTTCGAATGGGAATGGAATTCATAACTATTGCGTTTGCGTGGTGCAGTCCGACTGCGCCATGACGACAGTCTCGAAATTATTATTTGTTTTTAAATTCAGATGGAGAATTGAGAATGGTATATTTTAACATTAGGTTTCATCCGTATTTACACATGGAAGATACTTATAGCTAAAATGTATATGCGCTAACATTGCGTTTAGTTTTGAAAATGTCCCATTAAATTGAAATATTCGGTCTGTAGCGTTGAGTTTTGCCACTCAACACATAAAACTCCTCCTTCCTCAAAACTCTGACGGAAAGTATCTTATTGCCAACGGAAATGTCTTAACACTATATTTTCAGGTTTCCTTTGTCTACCTTTGTTTAGGCTATGTACGGGATACAGCGTGAGGCTAAAAAATATTATAGAATTATGCAGCGGCACATTGCCTGATTATAAATGGACGGTAGTGAGTTCGATGAATGTTCCAGAGGATGTATTATTTTCATTTCCGTGCTTTAGTAACAAGGCAGTGCTTAGCATTGAGTTGCGCCACTAAACATTTATAATTTTTTCAAACAAAACAAACACAGTTTTTAAAATTGGGCATTACATATAAGGGGACATATTAACTAACACTAAGTTCCCTGTTCCTAGAATAATAAAATTCTAAATATTACAACTTCCTACCTACTCTACAATATTTTAAACTAAAAACTACGACAATGCTCTCTGCTTTTGTCGTGCCGGAAGTGCGATAACAGTCGTTGAAACTCGACTCGACTCGACTCCTGCTCGCTAGATTTCTTTTCATAGAAAACGTGAGAAATGTTTTGTAATATAGTTGAGAGTAGCGTTAAATGGTAACTTGTAACTTTGCAATTTAATACGCCTTCTATTGAAAACTCTAATTAAATATATTCTCATTCTGCATTACACCAAAAGTCTCAGTTAGATTAGGTATCTATAGTTTTTATATGTTCACGCTGCATCCCGTATACAGGAGGGTAGGAAATGAACAAAAAATAGTCCGTGAGTTAAAATCGATCTCACAACTGCTGCATTTACAGTGAGACGTTGTGCTGCTGCATCATGACGATCTTGAAGTACGCAAAATAAGATTTAAAGAGTAGGTAAAAAAAATTCTAACGTTTTTACCGTAAGAATGTGTTTATTTGCAAGCGAAAAGTGGAGAATGGAGTGTCTTTTCACTTGATTTTCTCTCATTACTATGCAAAAGAAATGTGAAAACTACTATGCGAAGCGAACTTTTACATATTATTATATGACGTATAAATCGAACCTACCACTCCACTTTACTACTAAAATTCTCAAATTCCTGTAACGAAAAAATAATAATATAGAAACTACACAGCTGTGGAGTTCAAAATAATTGAATATCATAAGTTTTGTATTTATGAATGTGTCACATTCTTAGCACCTTGTATCACAATAGTCACTGCTTTCCAAACATGTCATAATAAATACTATTATTAAAGTTTAAATCCTAATACTAACATCCAGAGTTACGACAAACACTCGCACAAAAGCAAAAATCCATGTACGTAAACATATCTTCACAAAAGTAGCGTTGAAAAGAATAGAAATATTACAATAGACTGATACGCAGGTGTCAAATGTCGGCATTCCTGTGGGATTATATGAGAACGGACGGACGGACAAAATATCGATACGATAGTTTACAAATAGTTACATTTTTTACTTGATTTTTTTACATTTCCTTTCCTTTTTTAGCCATTTACAACCAAAAATTCGTGTTGAATAGCTTGTAAGTTATCATCACATCATCATCATCAAATCAAGCACTATTCCAGTGCATCACAGTTGCTTTAAATAACTTTGAAATCCAGTCCAGTCAAATGGTAATTCAAGTAGAGTAAATTCTAGGAAAATGAGTGTTATTTATACAGTACTGCATTTCTGCGCCCGCGCACCACTGACATCTGACACTATTGTTACTTTAGTTTGTCTCTAAACAAAGCTCTTTCAAATGTCATTCCGCACCTCGTACACTAGATACAGTAGTACAGTTTGTTTAATTTTAATAGTACAGAAATTAAATATATATATTACGCTTATTTGTAAAGTAAACAAAAAAAAACATTTATGCAAAAAGAATGTCTTTTTCTGAAAGAACTATAAGAATCATTACAAATTTGGTCAGTGCATGTGAACTGAATATCAAAGATATATATCGTCAAATCAGTATGTTTTCGATTTAATTTTATTTATTTTAAAGGTAGTATGTGAGAAATGGATTTCAACATATCTTTAAAAAAGTAAATCAAATAATATTTTTATTATAAATTTATTATCTTTATATAAAAAAAAAATATTAAGCTTTACATTTTATAGCATATTAGACAGAGACAACCTAGAGTGGAATAGTTCTTATCGTATGTTGTGTGCTACATTTTAACGTCACTAGCAAGACGCCAAAGCGTGAAACAGGAAACAATACTTTGCTGCGAGGAACCGAACCCGCAACTTCCACGTTTTCGATTATGTTTTTGTTCCTTTGCTTCATAGAGGTTTCAACTACCTAATTATTACAAAATATAAGTTCAACTGATCCACTAACTCAAGAAACATTGACAAATCAAATCTCTGCCAATCTCAATAGTTTATCAAGTCCAATCCTCGCCAATCCTATGCGAGCAATAAAAGGGTAAATCTAAACAATCCGAAGACAAATCGAGTTGATATTACGACCGTCGCAGATGCGCAACGAATGTGCCGATAAAAGTTTACGAGACGAGGTACACGGCACCCGTCGTGTATTGGCCCTTTAAAAGTATTCACTAATATTGTATCGAATAGCTCAACCGGACTTTCAGAAATATAGGTTCTATGGATATGTTGTGATATAACGTAAGAATTTTATTTAGAAGGTCGTATATAATCATTTGTAGAGTTTAAAGTTTTGTTTTTATTCTGATCTCGTGTAAATTTCGAGACATCCTCTCACAGTAAATACTATTTTCCCTAAGCAACTTCAGATCTCATTTCAGTTGTTCGTCCTTGTTTTATCTCTCTGATAATTAAAATGATTAAAATATCATATAAATACAATAAGCTTGTTAAATAACTTCCACGATAAGCAATAAAATCATTCATAAGCAATAAACCGCGATATCGTTCTGCAAAAGTGCTGATACACAATACTACTTAATGCGGAGCTAAACCGGACGTTATTATTGTCAGTTAAACGGACATCATTCTTTTATTGATCGATAAAATATTTATTTGAAAAATCGGTCATTTCATAAAGTGGGTATTACACGATTGAGAGACGAGATTTAAAATATATATATCTCGTATCGTGATCTAGAGTAGATATAAGTATATAACATTTCTAATAAATTGCGCGTTGAATGGCGGAACTTTACTATAGAGCAAGGAAATAATTTAAATATTGAAATTTCACCAAGAGAGATTCGATTTCACAACTACAGCGTACATGTACTTGTCACGTGTCGTGCTATGCGGGATAAAGCGTGACGATGAAAAAAAATATAAAACACTTAAAATATAGCACCAAAATATAGTTCACCAATAAAAAATATTCAACGAGCACGTCTCAACATTTAAAAAACTCAAGATATTTAGGAAAATGCCCGAACACGAAATAAATTGCGTAAAAATGTGCCGAGAACTGCCAAAAATACTGAGGTACTCCCTCAGTATACGTCTGTGCATAGGTATATGAGTTCGGCTCGAATAACAGTCGATCAAGTGTCATATTTTAAGAGAAAATTGCCTACCCCATTGACGCAGTTATATTTACGAATCCCATAGGATTTGTTGGTAAGGTGATAAGATTATAGCTGCTAGTCGTGACGCAGTACAAACGTGACTGTAAACGCGACAAATTGCAAGTTCGATTCCCACTCGAGGAAATTAACTATTTAATACTTCTCTTCGTTCTCGTTTGAGGGCATAAAGCGTGGTTCTGAGTTCCGCAAATTAACACGCAATGTCTCCAGTATTCGGTGGCAAGTGGGGAGTGGAGTAACACTAGGCTCCCTTCACCTATCCTACTACATGGGGGTACAGCGCGAAGCTGAAAAAAATGATGGGTCGCGGTTGATACAGGCAATATTTGTGGATTCAATTCTCATTTGAAAGAATAATTACTTTTAAATTATAATACGCTATATTTTGCACGCAGATAGTGTAGGCAGAGGGAAAATTGTTTTCATGTTCCTACTCTGGTAAGATATTCGGAGTGGGGTTTGGATTTATTCACATAAATGCAAATAAAAACAGAATATCTTAATTCTACGTTCTCTCCACCTACTGAGTTATATTAAGAATAAAGAGTGAAGCTAAATAATTGACATAGTTTTGAAATTGTATATTTCTCTTATATTAAGCACCAGCTACGAGAAAAAAGTTTAGCAAATCAAAAATGTATACGATGTATAACCCGTACGTGAGCACGCGGGTGCTTTCTCTATGAAATAAAGCGACGCGTGATAAATCCGTATCGCCGGAATGAATACCGCATTCGGAGGAATAGAGTGTAAAGAAATAAATATATACTAAGTAAGTGCAAGTACTTTGTTCCACGAGGACGTGAGGGCAGGTGTTTCATCTCAAATCAAAATGCATGCTCTTTAAAAACTTATTCAATACTAGAATAATATGAAAATATTATATTTTATTTTGAGCTATGTATGTTCTATATAGCAGAGTATGCAGAGGGAACCTAATTTTAAGATAGTTCGTCCATCTATTGCCTAATTTATAAGACATCGCGCGTTGAGTGTCGGAATTCAATGCTGCACTTCGTCTGCTTACCAGAGCACAAAATTAAATAAAGTCATACATTGTGCCCCGGCGCCACGACTGCCACGACGACACGTTCTTTAAGATCCTTAATTTTTTGTCCCTACAATATAACTCATTTTAAACAGGATAATATTCTCCGTCAAGTGACAAGTGACAAAGACTTATACGGAGCGCAACTGGTTCGCGTCTAAATCAGGATAGTGGAACCTGAGAAACAAACCGCGATGCTTTTTTTGTTTTACAAGAAATACGTTTAATACGATCGCTTATTAAAAGATTTATGGATTTATATCTAGTGTCAGAGAGATAGCTTTGATAATAATTGCTACTTGCATTTAATTATCCAGACGTTTTATTTATATTTTTATACTTATACCTAAGGCAGAAAAAAGCTAAGAGTAATCTGGAGATAGATCAATCAATTCTTTAATTTAAACTTATTAATAATTCATTTTAAAGTTAGTTTATATTAAAGCTATTCATGTACGTAAGGCTTAATCGGCGATCAGCGCTTGGCTTGACATTTAAAAGGCACTAGTTCGAGTCCCGCTACGTAAAAATGTTATGCTTATGCTTAACATAATGCACCTTGCATTTCGTCTAATCAGTAAGCACTACTGCACGATACTGTCACAGCAGAGTCACATTGAAAATAAAAATATTGGAACTTAAGCCGTAAGTTTGTGGATTTTATTTTATTTTAGATTTTTACCTCACTTGTCTTATTTAAGTAATAATTTTGAATTGAACAACATCAAAATGAACAAAAATACAATATTTGAAATGTACCAGTCTATTGTATACTTGGATATTTTGTTAATGCACAAAATAATTACAAACAATATTTAGATATTACAAGAACATCATCACAAAAATCGTTTGATTAAAGACTTATATTTTACTTAATGCTGATAAGGAGATAAGGAAGTATGCGAAATCGACATATCTCATGTTACGTGATGCGATATTACAGTCATTTGTATGGACATTCGAGATAATTAATAACATTAGGCGCAGGAAAAAAGAGAATGTTCATTTACAATCAACGTAGATACATATCTCTTAGTCACTATAAATCAAATTTATAATTATGATGTAAAAAAATATATAATATATCTTCAAAATCTAGCGATTGCTTTTCAGTTTTTAATTTATTTTGAATATACAAATATATTTTGTCTATAATATTTTGTGTTGAGTGGTGGAACTCAACGCTGCATTTTGTCGTATTACCAAAGCGGGGAACTGTAAAACAAAGTATCCCCACAAATGGTAATTGAATGACGCCCCAATATTTTTATCCGACACATCTCAACTGCACGATCATCATGCCGAAATACATCAAATAATACAATACGGCCACATTTAATAGATCCCGCCCTTTATGAAACTTTTCAAATAAAGGTTCGCTATACAAGTATATTGTACTCATTATGTTTGTGTTGCGCACATCACATCACTCTAACCTTTTTAACCCTTTTATTTGGTTCGCACTTCCTCTACTATCAGCGATCCCTTTCCGCTCATTCAAAGGCTGTATTAGCAGATACGATCGGTTACCATTACTTCTATGACGCTCGCTCCAAACAATGTAAATCTACATCAAAACATCCCCCATCCTACATAGTAGTTAGCCAGTAGAATAGTTAGAGACATTTCAAACGCGCAGGTTATGAGTTCGATTTTTTCTTTGTTAAGACACTACGTTCTCAACTTTTCTCTCAAGGTTAAGACATTCTGTGTTGACTGATGGAACACAACGTTGAGTCTTATTCTATAAAGAAATGAAAGTTATTCATTTCCTGACGGGAAATTGACTTTAAATTATGCCACAATGGCCACAAACATATAATATCATAATGAACATAATGTACTAATACTAGATCTTGTTACTAGATCCTAGCTCAACTAGGGTAGGGTAGGATCCTTATCTGTCCGTCTGTATATGCGGGTGATGTGTGAAAGTAATAAAAAATCCCCTCAGTTTTTGTGAAGAATCTGAAATTACATACATCAACGCATTCAATGGTGCATTTAAAAGCATTCCAGGTCCCCCCAAGTGTTACGCCTATTTTTAGATACAGAGAGCAGATGTTCTTGACAATGGTAATGTTCACTTGGAAATGTTAGATCTAGATTTATTAAATTAAATATTTAACAAGTCACACTGAAAATTTGACTCATTTTTTGAGTAACAAATAATTTATTACTGGTTCACTTAATGGCTTAGATCTTTGTAGAGCAGACGCAAGAAACCCAGCGTGACGTGCAACATATGAATATGTAATTAATTTAAATAAATACAATTATATATTTAAAATCTCCAATGTGATCTATATTACATTTTCTTGGAGATAATTGAATAATATTTACCGTAAAAAAGGATATTTTGAGCACGATGATGTATGAATTTTGTACTTAAAAATCATATCGTGAAATTATTCTGACTTAGGGAACAACTAAGTCAAGTTATATAAAAATCAGGTAAATATTTTTGAGATAATTATGATTTTCGTCGCTTATTTTAAAGAGCATATTATACAAATATGCCGTATTTTTTTTGTACAATAATATTTTGTCCTTTAGTTATTTCTAATTATAAATACAAAACCAGAAACAACACAAAACGAACTACTCCAAGAAACATCATAAATAAAAAGGGGACGTCAGTTCTACTAAAACAGTGTTTCAAGGTGCAATGTTACAGCGACGACAGCGGAGTGACTCCGCGCGTCACTCCTCCGGCTAATTTACGGAGCCCGTCGACAGATGACACGCGGGTATTTTGAGAATGCAATACGTTTTCGATTGTCACCTTTCTGAATATTTGTTGGGAGTTGCGGATGTTGGACAAGCATGTTTATTTAGTGTGGAGGCCGACGTGACGCAGTGGATGAGTGTCTGACTGTAAACGTAATATTTGTGGATTCCATGCCCAGTTGAGTGAATGATCATTTTTTTATTTTAAGGAAGAAAAGTAATAAATTATCAAATAATAAAGTATAAAATAATACAAATACCAATTGAGTATCCGCAAATTAAATTTAAAAAAAAAAATACAACAATTTCGTCCATTTAAATTGCGTGTAACAGTGTAACATATCGCCACCTGCTGACCTGACCAGAGAAATTAAATTATTTTTAGCTTAATAATGTTTCTGAATGGGAATAGAATCTACAATTATCGCAGGGACAGGACAGGCTGTGTTGCGCCTCGATTGCCCTACAACTAATTTTGTAAGTTAATAACAATAAGATTTCCAACACTAAGTGCCAGCATTATTATTTAGAAAACACTAAAAACTTGCATACAAGGTGTCAAACTGTTGGCTGGCCACTGGCTACCTCAGACAATGTGCATTACTATCAACAAGACTATAAAATATCATTAAAGTTACAAGGGAATCAGGGAACCTAGTAAAAGACACTCCGTTCCCAATAACACACTTGCGTTCTCAACTTCCCACCGAATTCTGGAAGCATTGCGGGATGAAAGGCAGAAATCAACGTGGCGCTTTGCCTCATTACCAGGGCGCGGATACAAATTTATTAAATTTCCTTGAATGGGAATCGAAATCACAACCTGTTGTATTTAGTGTCGCACGCCTGTGCCCCTGCGCCACTATGCTATAGAAAAAAAACTATATAAATACAAAAAGAGAAAATTTTAAAGATTAAATTTAAACTTATTTCCAAGCTTGGTTATTATAATGCAAAACGCTTACTCGACGACAGAGTTCGTTCGTGTTTTACAAATAAAAATAAACTGCCAATTACAAAGTTTAATAAAAGGTTAAGTCTAACTCCTTGCTTACTTCTTATATCTTTAGTTCTTACTTTACTATATTAATATAATCATACTATGAAAATATGAGAAAGCTTTATTACAATTGCTGCAAAGGCTTGTGGGTTAGACTTTCACTCGAAGAAATTAATTATTTTCATGTCCTCGCTCTGGTAGGTTAGGTGCAGCGTTGAGTTACGCCATTAACCCGCAATGTCTTGAAATCGGATGGAAAGTGGAGTTTCATACCTACAAGTTCTCCTCTTTGAATACTCTGCTATATGCGGAATAGCTATCTATAAACACTTAGAATTTCATTTTTTATTTTGTATCACGAAGCGCACTGTATGTTATACTCATGGATTCAAATATCACTACGAAGGCTATATTTATGAAAATATATTGTTTTTTACTATACCCCGCACACAGCAGGGTAGGCAGAGGGAACCTAGGTTCCCTAGGTTAGGTGTGTTAAGACACTCCGTTCGCCACTTTCCGCCGAAGCTGGAGGCATTGCGTGTTTAGTGGTGGAACTCAACTTGTATAAATTAAGCGCTATTTTGAGATTGTGATCTGTCGTAAAATTTTAAAAGTCGCGACGTTCCACAACGACGTCCTTAGCCTCTGTGAAACGCGCTAACATAAATAAACAAAAACAAAATCCCAATTCACACGTTTTTGCAACTTGCAGCAACTTTAAAAACATAAGTGGCGAAACATTTAACGTAAAATTTGTCTGCGAATGTTATTCCTAAAAAAGGTTCCCGAGAAAAAGTACGCGAAAGAGAGAAAAAAGGCTCGCAACGAGCTTAAACTGAATTACAAAACCCGTTAACATGTCGCGGCTGAGCTAAAACGGCCAAAGCGATACTAAATTACCGGCCATCTCCTCTCGTTCGTTCGTTTCTTGCGAATTAGCCTTCCTTGCGTTCGTTATTCTGTGTGGTGTCTTTCATTATTTTATACGGTACGAGTGATTACTTAGTAATTCAAAGTTTTTATTTACTCATAAGTGAGAAGTGACTGCATCGTGCGGGTCGTGGATTCAATTTTCACTTAGTGGATATATTTTGATTTGCACGTAATTAAAATATATATATCATCAGATATTGTTACAGCTCCACACTGTATGCCGCTTGTAACAGACTAGAAGAGTGGAACCGAGTGTAAAGACACTCCGTCTATTACTTTCCGCTCAATATATTGCGTGTTGAGTGGCGAAATTCGAGGCCGATTCGAAACCGCATAGAGTTGCATCACTTTAGGTAATTTTGTTTAATTAAAACAGGATATTTATTTTAATTGTTTCATGAGTTTATGATACACGTTTCAAATAAACACAAATTTTGTATCAATGAATCTCAAAATTAGGTTAATTAGGTTCGTTGTTGGCCGCACTGATACAACATCTGAATGTCAATGTGCTAGTTTTGGGTTCAATTCCCATTATTTTTACTTCCTCTCTCTGCGAATACTGCGATTAAGCGTTGCGTCGAGTTCTGCCATTCAATTCACATTCAATGCAATGTCTAGAAAATTTGTTGGAAAGTAGGGAGCGGAGTGTCTTAGTATTGGGTTCTTTTTCTTTACACCGGTTCCTGTAGAATATAGTGGGAAGCTAAAAAACAAAATGAAGTTCCCAAAATGTATAAAAATCTTACCAAATTTGTATACCTACATATTTAAACTTGACAAACCGAAATTAAACTTTATTATCAGCCAGTTATGTTTACGGCGTCACTTTATAGCGGTTTTAAAATCGCATCTCTAAGATCATGTAAAATTCATCAGACGAGCGACCAACTTGCCGAGAGCTGGCGACTCCTCGTAAAATTGTAAGTTTTTGTGTCCCGACGCTTTGAAGCTCCATAACTCTCGCGCTGTTGAATTTTTCATGTGAATAATAATAAAAAGCTTCTGACAAAAGTGGAATATCTGTAGGAATAGCTTTTCAATGCAATGATCGATGATATCTAATTGTTTGTCTTTTTCTTAGTTTAACGCCGCACCCCCCAATATTGTAGAGTAGACCATTTTCCACCAAATTTACGATAAGTACATAACATGTAGAGATATGAAATTAAATGCAGCAAAATCAAACAACTGTCGCGTTCACGACAACCCTTACTTTTAAATGTTTCATTTGTTTTTAAAACATCAGAAAATAAATTTAATTACCTCTAGAAACATTATTAGATCGCATGAGGAAAGTAAAGCCTTATATAATTTATCGATATTCATAATCAAATATTTGTATAAATATCCGTTAAATACAATTATTTAACAAAAAGTCTTTATAACGGAATGTGTAGAACGGAGTGTCCTAATACTAGATTCTCTCTAATGTATGAGTACACAAGTAGTGTGCGCACATCCTAGCCGCGACAAGTGGCCGTTCCATAACTTTGCAGATAACTTGAGCTTCACATATTGTAACTAAAATCTAACCAAGTTTTGCTTTAGCTTCTTGTTAGTTTATCTATCTATAATGTTTCTTGCCGGTCGTTCTAAGCGTATTTCGGGATGGCAACGAGACGGTTATGGGTTCGAGTCTTGTAGTCTACTTGGAGTAATGAAATATTTTAATTTTCTTGCTCTGGTTACAAAAAAAACTACGCTGTTATGTTTCGACACTCAACACGTAATATCCCTATAATAATCGTGGGGATCGCAGTTAACTCAACACTAGGTTCTTTCTTCCTATTTTATTTTTTGTGAGTGTATCGAGTGTATCTCAAAATAGCTAATAAAAAAATAATTAAATAATATAAAGAACGCCTCAAATATACAATATTTATATTAGTAGATACATTTATTTCATAACTACAAATAGTGATGTTCATCAATTGTAAGTTATGTCAGTTAGATTTACAAATGACAATATTCATCACATCGAATACCAAAGGTTATCGACTTGACATTTAGAAAGTGCTAAGACAAAGCGCGTTAGAACATCACTATTGTTACATCACTTATGTGTCAGTGGTCTCATATGTCAGTGTCATGATTTTGGGTATGATAGGAATACGCCGAAAAAGGGCTCGAGTAACAAGTATTCGAATAACCTCAAGATCTATGATGAGAAGTAAGCTCTAATAGATATATTAACCGATTTGAACCACGGGTTTAGAAGATTGTTACTTCTAGAAATTATTTATTTCATCAATTACTGTAGTCGTTTGTAGGGCTAATATATAGTTAAAGCAATGAAATGTGTCTTGTTCTATAACCAAAAGAGCGAGGAAATATAATTAATTGCCCACAGCGGTAATCGAACCCACAACCATTAAGCTTACAATCAGATGCTGTGCCACGATGGCCTCCCACATATACGTACAATAACAAAAACTTATAAAATAACTCAAATCTTCAACAATTTCGTCTAGAAGACTAAAATATATCGAACAATACCGGATTTCCCCTCGCACCGTTTGTCACCGGTACAAGGATCGTAAATTTTGTAATCTCTATAGATACTTCCTCCGTCCCGCGCTACAGTCATACAGTACGAGCACTTTGATCTCGATCATTGATAATAGGGTTATACAAATATCTCATCTTAGATTCAATCTTGGTTTATATGAAAATTATGTTTTCTATCCTATAAAGGCTGCCGTAGTGTAGTAGAATAGTAATGTATTCTTTTTAGGTTTGAATGTAAAAGCGATGGTTGTAAGTTCGGTAAACAAGAAATATCTCAAAAATTGTATGGAGTGTTCTTTCTGCTTTCCATGCTCGTTATACTTAACCTTTTTTAAGTGGAATGAAATGTCTACACACGTGTAAAATTTTAACGTATCAAAATTCGAATTTGCGCCTCTAAGAAACTATTTAAGCGCTCTGATTACCGAGCCATACTATCATATATTATAATGCACGAATGGACGGTTTTCAAGTATCGCGGGCTCAAATTCCTCTTTGTTAAACTTAAGACACGTTTTTTTAAGTATGTTACAAAAAACTTATAAAGATTGAATGAGCCCATGAATTCCAATAAAATATGTCAACTTAAAAAAAAAGTAACTAAAATAGTTTGTTCAGTAGTTGTCTCGCGGTCCGCAGGGACGCTACACCGATAGCGCCATAAGTTTCTTTTGTTTTACTCTCCTCACCCCCCGCGAGGAGCGCGACGTCTGGTATCAAATCGTTTTCCGATAGTCCGTGTAATGGACAATCATACGTGAAGAGAGCGATTTAGCCTTTATTACTTCACGCGTCTGCTGATTTTGTAAGTTTACTTTTTAGCTTTACGTTGCACCCGCATACAGGATGGTAGTTAAAGGAGGTTCCGTTTGAACCATTATTTTTTATTGGCCCAATTTATTGGCCCAAGCAGGAATCGAACTCACAACTATTATTACTATATTGGTTGAGAACATTCGGCATGTTATTATTTTTTTCTTTTAAGTTGTATAATTGTATATATTTTATCTTGAATATAATATAACTTTTATATACATTTCGGCATTAAGTTCCGCTATAGCTATCTTTCTTCAAATGAAAAAGATTGAACAAAAAGAAAAATGTACCAGAATTAACCGCCATCTACTTTTATTTCATTTTCACTTACGTCACGTAGATCGATTCCAATTACGCTGTGACACACCGTGTAGTGTACGGTGTAACGTACACACCGGTCCCAACACCCGACACACGACACACGACACCCAACACGCGACACACGACACACGACGCAGGCCGGCAGTGTACATGTTCGTTTTGTTGTCCCACACTTGACTAGCACTTGCTTTACACGTCCGTCCCATCAACCAGATACAAAAACATACAAAATGGTTAAAAAACGTATGGAAATAAAAGAGGGAACAGCCAAGTTGGGTGTTGTGGAAGCGGACTTTTTATACTTTTAGATATTTGTATGAGAGTTAAGTGATATAACACTCCTTAAGATTTTTTTTAACGAATTCAGATTTTTGATATTATAAGGTAAATGGTTTGTATTATATTTTGATATAATTCGTATTTTTTTGTTTATATTAATGTTTACAGACAAAATATCTTAGGCTAAATAAAAACATATATGACAATGATTGATCTAGGATATATAGGTCAGCGCCATGGTTGTGATATTGATATTCGCTCGAGGTACTATATATAATTAAAATAATTTGGTTAAACAGACCGGACAGAGCTTAACGCTGATTCATGAAGTGTGTGATGGTGGCTCTATTAGTGCGGCAGGGGGTAATGTACGTAGAGGGGCGGAAGGTACCCAGGAAACTTCCCTCCAGGTTTTTACAGCATTTTTATATAGCTGCCTACAATGCATGAATAAATACACTTAAAATTTGATCGCTGAGTATGTTTGTTTGCGTTAATCTCACAAAATACTATCTTGAATTGCTAAACCCTTTTTTTCGTTAAAACGTTTATTCATTAAGAATTACTATAGTCATGTGTCACATACAAGTCATATATAAAAATTTTTTTACTGTTAAAACTCTCCGTACCCATTAAAGTGGTAATCAAACCCACCACCGCAGTGTTACTCACACGCCAGTGCTCCTGCGCCACGAGAGTTCAGTATCTAAATAAATAGTAGATAGATAAACTATTACAAAACATTTACACTTCACTGCTCCCAACACATTTACATCCATACACCCTTACATCTTACTCTTGTGGTGAGGCACTCACTTGTGGTCGTTTACAGGCAATTTTCAAATCAGAGCTAATAAGAGCGTCCCTCGACCGCGTGTTTCGCACCGATCGATTGTACTCCTAAGAGGGAAAACGTTGAGCCCTACGTCCGTACGTCCGTACGTCCCTACGTCCCTACGAGCACCTTACCGAGGGGGATCGCCGGGATTTTTGTTTTACGATAATCGAAAAGTTTCCCGATCGCTTTGTTTTGACAACCGAGTGGTAAGTTGGGACGGACGTTTACGTTTGGAGTTTTAGTTGATGTTTGTGGTGTCGTACACGTCGGTTGAATTAGAAGTAAAGAGATCTGATGAATGATGTTGCATTTTTTAATTTAATTTAAATCATGTAAAAATAAATAAGAATTAAACTCCTACAGATCTAAACTATAAATTTATATATAATATTTTTAAAGTGTAATTCCACACTTACGAAAGAAAAATGTTTATTATAAAAACGTATATTCTCCAGGCACCAATCAGTTATGAAAAAAAACCGGAACTAAACACCGCGCTTTGTCTTGTTACAAGAGCGAACAAATGAAAATATGCCCGAGCCCACAACCCTTGCGTTTACAGTCAGGGACTGTGCCACTAGGCACAACGACCCGAAAGCTACATATAAAACCATCGTACAGTATAAACATATTTACGTATACGTGTATGTTTGTATGTATAGCCAGTGTTGGTGTAGCGGACGAAGCGTTTATTGCCAATAAATAACAAAGGGGAACTTTTTATCTCATTTCCTATATCAAAGTAGTTTTAATCAAACACAACATACATCTTATTACGCGGAAAATGTACTTTAATTTTGTATTGCGCGGAAATTTTCTCTTTTTCTGTACATAGTATAGAAGCCGTCACTGTCACGCACGTGGACCCACTGCCGACGGCGTTTGCCGAAAGCAATATCTCGAAAATTGAGCGGATATTAGGGAACAGAGAGTTTGAACACTTGGTTCCGTCTGTCTACGCTGTGGGAGATATAATGTGAAGATATTTTTTTATTCTTAACAATTTTGTAGTACATTTTTACTACAAAAATCGGAACCTCTTCGAGTTCCTCCTACTTCAAGATAACTTAAGAAGCATTACATGGTGTTTATTTGCCATAAATCACGAGGGGATTTTTATCTCTCTTCCTAAAACTTCTAAACGAGCAGATAGTGAGGGAAGCCCGCGCGTATCGGGTTATAGTTTTATAAGAAAATAAGCACATACAATGTGATGTGAAAGTACAATAAAATCAATTATTTTGTAACGTTTCTTCATCCATAAGAGTTTAAGAAGGCCCTTGATTGTTGTTTTGCTTGAATTTAATCAAGTCACTATGTTAGCCTTATTTCAAAATTGGATAATAGGCGAAATTCAAGATATCGCGTATCGATTGGTGAAATTCAATCCCATACTTTGTCTTGGCAGATAAAGGAAATTAAAATAATAAATTATATTATATAAGGAATCGAACCCACAACTATTACATACTCTTAGTACTAAGTTATGCACATAATAAATATATTGTGTGAAGTCACTTTACATGCTATGACTTTAATTGAGAATTTCACTAAATATATCATCTATCTATATCACTTCTAAAAGAAAACACAAGCCACATTACCCATTAAGATATGTATAATATATCCTGACTGTGCGACTTCGCGAGTCGGAATGAAGCAGTCGTAAACGTGGCTGATTAAACGAGCTTCTCTAAGGCTGGACCTGTATAGAGCTTTTAAGGGAAATTATTATTTATATATATATATACCAAAACTGATTTCATTTTTGTACGCAATTCATGTGTAAAATAACAGTAATGAGGGAATAATTATTTTAAATTATGACATAGAGTGTCGCGGCGTTGAGTTTCACGATTCTATAATCAATGTTTTGAAAATTGAACTGTGCGTGCGGAACAGAGTGTCTTAGCACCAGGTACTTTAGCGTGGCAGATAGCAGAGAAAAAGCGTGAAGCTGCTAATTTTATAGTATATTACCCGCCTCATGTGTACTTCGCCTAAGTGTACAAACAATAAACTTTCTCATCAGCCTTCAATACACTCAAATAAAAGTTTATTAGCAGTAAAAACTCAGATGGCGCGAGTGTCTGACACCGGAGCAGTCGCCGCCGATATTAGGTGTTAAGACAAACAATGATTCTTGAAATTGTATATAGTTTTACAATTATAGTACTGTTTTTCAACTCCACTACACAAGAATTTTCCATTTTCTGCCGAATTCTGGCAGAACTCAACGCCGCGCTTGGCCTCGCTACGGAAGCGAGGATTTTAAATGAAAATATTAAAGGTTTCATATAAGTAACTGATAAAAATATTTTATGTTAGTATAAGCGTTTAAAATATTATCAAATTCTATATATCATTGAATATTCATTTAAGTTTAAGCCTTCTCAGCTCGGGCCAAGTGTTCACACTTGCTTAGAGTTTTAATTACAGTGGCTCTTCTCAACTTAATCTTGTTCTACATAACTTTTACAGATTCTGAACATAAACGACTTGTTTATGGAAATAGCAAATGATAAAAGGCGAAAAAGATCAATCCAAAATGAAATCCTCATCAAACTATCCTGGAATATTTCAGGCCTTTCCAAAAAAGAAGAATTATCGTAATCGGCGCGATGAAACTTTAAGCAAATTTGAGACAGAAATGGACCAAATTAAAACGGAACCACGCGGGAGGCAACCTTGGTAGGAAGGTGAATGAGAACATGAGAGGTCATTTTTTTTAAGTATTGTCTTATAACGTCGCACCACTAATGTCTAATTTTATGCCTCATGACGAAAGGTGCGAAACAAGAATTTTTCTGTTTATATCGTTAACAATGTAAGTGTCTGTAAAGGTAATAATTATACATTTAATGTAAACTTCGCGATGTATCCCACATAAAGTAGGGTAGGCAGAGGGAACTCAGTGTTAAGACACTTCCCAATTTTCCGAATTTTTTTTAGACATTGCATGTTAAGTTGCAAAACTAGGTATCGAGTTTTGTCTTGTCGAGTTGGGTTTTGCTTTGTCAGAGCGAGGAAATGAACCTACATCTGTCGTGCTTAGAGTTAGATGCTCCTCCACTGCGTCACGATAACCTCTAACAAGAACATAATTAAATTACCATATAATGTACTATGTATGTATTCGACGCAGAAAAAACAGTAAGTAGAGCAAAAAAGCTCGTCTAAACTTTATTATGAATATTTACTGTAGTTTACTTACTTATGACTTATTTATAAAATTTCTTGGAATTTCTTATCTTGCTACAGGCTATAATATGATATGAGAATGCCTTTTATGTTTTTAGATCAAATACTGTAAATAAATGTTGACCTTATAATTATAAATAAAATAAGTGCGATGTGGACTAAAAACACAATATGTTGTAAATTGGACAAAAAAATGGGGAATGCTTTTACATCATCGTGAAGCTGCTTAAAGAGGTAATATTATATTATTTACAAAAATGTACTATTTACAATTTAATTTAAATTTAAACCCTTAGGTGATGCTTAGAATATTTGAAGATTTTCTTCGATATCGATCCATCAAAAAAATAGTATTACAATTTTAAAGTAAGCTCTTTCTTTTTTTTAAATTAAATATATTCTCAAGAATCGTGAAAAAATAGATTAAAATACGTAAAGAAATAAGTGTCACCCACAGAATATTCCTTTGTTTGAAATAGTTAAAATGTATATTACATTTTTATAATAACAATATGGTGAATGCAACCATTGATTTATTTTCACCTTAAGGATATCAGGTTTCTTATATGCAGAATAATTTATCCTCCGGATAAAGGTGTCACAAATCCCATATTTAAATCCCTGTATCACTCTCTTTCACAAAGATTTGTAGAAAAGACGTCTTTTTACCTGAACCTGCATATACTTGACAACTTAACATAACACTATTGTTATCGAAAAAAGTACTTATTGTTATGATTATAAAACTCATAATTCCATGAAAAATCGTCAAATTTAAAGAATCGAGAGATATACAATGGAAACTATTTTGATTTTGATTTTCTTATTTTGATGTTTTTTAGTTCCGTGCTGTATCCCGCAAGTAGCAAGCATGTAGAGACGACCTAACGCTATAGAGCTGCGTTTCAAGTAGAATTGAAAGAAAGAATTGGAGAATTATATTATTTATTGGAGTCATAGCGTAAAGAGAGTTAAGATACTTTTCTTCTCTTCTCTTCTTATTCTTAATTTATACATATTTTTGATGAAAACGTCTATTTGAGACGCCGTCGTATCTTATCAATATTTGACCGTATACACAGAGACTTTGGGTCTATAAATTTGGGGGAATCCATTTTCATTTCCTAACTCTGGCAAGAGTACAAGCGTGGCGTTGAGTTTCACTACTTGAAACACAATGTTTCAAAAATTGGATGGAAAGTCGAGAACAGAGATTCCCTCCGTCTAACCTGCTACGGGACACAGCGTGAGGTTTACATACATTTGAAACTAATAACACGAAATGAATGACAGGAAATTCTATTAAGTGGGAAACGAACTCACAGCCATATATACTTATACTTATGTACTGTGACTGTGCTACAATGATAATATAAAGGTCGTTATAAATCTTCATATTAATATAATGGATTTCTTAGCATTTTGTTAGAAAAAAATCTTTCTAAATATGCTATTATTCCCACAACCCTGTTCTCAGTATCGGGCGCGCGATGAATAGTTAATACATTTACAAAGAATGGTTGGAGAATTCATAAGTATCGTTATATTTATAATATCGTTTCTCGCTGACGTGAGGCCGTCGAAGCGTGTGGGATGTTGACTGTAAACCTGACGTTTGTGGGTTCGTTTCCCATTAATGATTACGTAATGATTGTATTTAATTTATTTTCGTTTTCCCACCATTTCGCTACTCAATTCGCAATAGTTTATAGTAACCCGCTATGATAGAGAAAATAAAATGTTTTAGGTAAGACTATAAAATTCAAATACATTTACAGCATTAAATATTAATGTTTGTGTTTTAAAGTTCGTAAATTATTACGAACTTTAAAACAATTGATACTATCAGTATCGCGCTACTGTTCTGATAACGAGGCTGGCGTGTCCGTTCATACAACACAACCTCATTAGTACGTAATCAAATCACTTTCACGCGTCCGCGTCCACTTGCCACTCTGTTTACATACAATAATGTATCTATTTTTCCATCAAAATGCAATAATGTGATCATTTTATTAGCTTCACGCTGTATGCCGCATATAGCGAGATAGGCAGAGGGAACCTAGTGCTAAGACACTCCGCTCCCCACTTTATGCTTCATATTGGAGACATGAGCGTTAATTGGCGGAACAAACATGTATAATACCGCGTATTTTCTTGTTACAAGAGCGGAAAATTGTAGAAAAAACTTATTATTATTATATTTTGATGTTTTTTCTTTATTGAATATTATATTCATTTTATTATATAGTTAAATTTACTAAGCATGAAATTTACTGGAGCCACCAACCCTGTATTTGACTCCACACACTCAATTATATAACTACACTAAAAACTTATACCAAACTTTCTTCAATCATGTCCAAACAGAAAATAAATATTAAGAAAGAAAACTAATCATACACACAAAACCCATTAAAAATACATCACGAAATGACCACTTACGATCAGCCTAATACGAAACACCTACGCGTCTTTATTACTGATATGGGGGCACCAATAGCGAAGCTATTAGATGACGCCCACGGCCCACGGCCCACGCGTGGGCGATGACGATCGCTCAATTTGTACGTTATAATTACTTAAGTCATCCTTTTAGAATCTTTCCCTAAGTTACTTTTTTAGTAATGAGTAAAATAAAAAAAAACAAAGCACTTAATATATGAATGAGGCAGTTCTGTCGCAGTGGCACAACGTCTGACTGTGAACGTGACGGTTCTATACTCAATACCTGTTGCAGTAGTAACAAGAAAAAGAACTGCGTTGAATTCCGCCACTGCCTCGATAATTAGGCAGATAGTTGCTTGTTGTTTTAACGCTATTTCACGTCTACTCCTAACTTAATATAAGATAAAAGCTAAAAAATGAATGATAAAAGTATCTTATTAACGAACGCTTTGTTACATGTAATGATGATTCTTTTATACATTGTCAAAAGTAAAGGTGTTACAGCTAATGGTCGTAGATATGTTTAAAAGATAATCAAATATTTACTTAAATAAATTTTTTGAGTATATTTATATTTGAGTACTGATAACTGACACATAATATAATATTTTTTATTGTTCAAGGTACTTAACATTTAACTCTTAGTGCTTCCCTGTCAAGGAACCTACAGTCATATCATCACGTATCAGATTTAGTAACAGAATGGTTTTATATATATAGATTGTCTTTTATTGTGTCCAACATCTATCGACTACTATTACATACATCTGATTGTAACTATGATGAAGATAAAGTAAAATAAAGAAGACATTCTGCAATATTTAAAAAAACAGTCTCACTTAAGCCCACTTCAAAGGGTTCTTATCTTTATCCAACACGTTTTTTCACAACTGTTTCAGTCGAGAGCTTGACAAATAACATGGCAACACTAAACTAGGAAAGTATTCACAATTGGGCAAATAACTTACTTTTGCTGAAACATGCGAAAATAGGCCGAAAATTCACCTAAGGTAAGGTCCATATTGCAATGAATAGTAATTGACATTTTGTGGTTAACGTTAAAAGGAGTAAAGTTTTACAACGCAGTAGGTTAACGTCGTTTCGTGTAAAACTGTTCGGAACACTACTAAGGTACATTATCAGCGAGCAAGCAATGGGGGGCGCTCGCAGTACTTGTTGGTTTCTTTTAAACTTTCATACATTAAAATATTTTAAAATTTTTCACCTTCTTTGTAAATATTGACAAGAATCTAAATATAATAAGTTCAGAAAAATTTTAAATATTATATTTCCACTATATTGTTGTATTATTTATTTTTATTTACTAGGTGAATGGGCGATGTCCAACACCGCGCTTTATCTTTTTAACAGAGTAATGAAATAAAAAATATATTCACACATATACGACGATGTGCCGCACTGCTACGCATAATTATTTATTTATTTTATTATTAATTTGGAAAACAAAACCGTACTTCATCCATACAAGATAAAGCAGACGTGTCACAAAGACGTGTCACTGTGGTCGTAATTAAATATCTTAATTAGAGAATGTCAACTTATATTTATATTTAATAAGTTGAAGTGGCCCGACTGGACTGACGAGATGGCTTTTACAGTTCAGTTTTGTATACAAATGCTTAGACGAACGATTAAAAGCAAATAGATTCGACATTCGTTGAAAGGTGAAGCTCAACGACGTGTTTAATTTTGTTAGTAGAGGGAAAAAATAAAAATAAATTATTTCTGTCGAGTGGAACGAACTTATAACCGTCGCGTTAAGTTGGACACTTGGTGGCACTGTGCCACTGCGCAGAAGTGCAGCAGTGCCAAATTAATATTTGAGGAGATTTTTTTAGCTACATTTGTACTAATTACCCAGATACAAGTAACTCAGTCGAAAATCATAAACTAGTATGTACTTGCGTCAAAAATGTATATCGCTGTGAACAGTTTTTATACTACGTATAAATTATATTGAACAAAAGTCAATCTGTTTAAAAGAATGGGCGGTTGAAGAATAATACAGTTTATATTTTTAATAGCGTGACTCGACTCTACATTTCTGTAGCATATTTTATACGCAGACGATAGTCCATAGATACATTGATATGTTTCATTATATTATTACGTTCTACAAATAACAAGAATAATCTATAAAAAGAAAATGATTTTATTTTAAATATGTTACCAGTTTCCGTTGAATAAATAATACATGATGTCTAAATACCAATCTTATCTTCCGTCTTATTGTAGTACAAGAATTTGATTTTATATAACAAGCGAGTGGACATATCGTAAATAAACACCCGGAGCTCAGAAACTAAGATTAAAATCTTATTCATACGATGTAGAGTTCTAAATTCATCGATTTGTATCAAATCTTGAAATATGTAGAGTCTTTGTTTAACGTCTTCATAGCCTACAGACGGTACAAAACAAGACAGTCACACGTCGTGTCGAACAGATCTCGCACTTACCTGAAACAAACAAAAAAACAATTTATAAATAAACTATAAAACATATCAAACAATTGTCGGGAAAGAAAAAAATACACCTTATCTTATAATGTAGACCTTTTGTTAGTTTGTAGCAACTAAATTCTAATTTATGTGCATCCATCCGTTTATCACTTCCTCTATAGAAAGGTGACATGATAAAAGTAAAACTTTTGATTTGAACGATAAAGATTTTTTTGTGAAATGCTATTTATTATAGATAAAGTTGATTAGAAAATGTAGATTTTATTTATTTCTTCTTTACATTAAACTCAGAGATAGTCGTTGCTCCCAAATTTTCCTTATAAGAAATAAAACTCAAAATTTATTTTTCTCAGTTCTCTAGGTGCTAGGAAAAATAAAATATCGAGACAGGATTTTTTCAACTTCCTAGATCCTGAGAAATTCAAGAAACCCTTTATCAGTACTTTCCTATGGTTCGTAATCTATCTGCATGCCAAACTTCAACTCTCCAAATCACTCAGTCACTAAGTAACAGAAGATTTTTATACATAACATAGACGCTTGAAAATTTATTCAATCATGAAGACTTTAAGGTAAAAATATCGTTAAAAATGGGGTTGTAACCGTGGCAGGCATTATGACGAAAACCAATATACCATCCGGTACAAGTGTAAATTCCTAAGATCAATGGTACTTTGATAAGGATTGACGCTCGTCACGACTCTTGAATAATTCACATGGTACTGGCCACTTGATGCCGACACTCTCTTAGATTGGCAATAATATTGAAAAAGTCGGGTTCTTTAACTGTTGACTATATATGTATAAAGGTGTTATCCTGATATAATCAATAGAATGTATGTTAAGTATCTAAATATACTTTACAGTTTCAGTGCAAATGCACTTGTATATATTATATATGATATCACAATAAAGTTCAAAACCGTTCAAAGTGGAGTTATTTAGTTAGAACGCGGATCCTGGCAACTAAAAAAAAATAATAAAATAGAAAATCTAGTGTTTGAACACTCTGTAAACTTTCAGCACCATTTACATTGCGTGTGGAGACGCGAAACAACGAAGCGTTTTGTCTTGATACCAAAGCGAATAAATGAAAATAGTTAATAGATTTTTCAATCATTGCGCTTATAGTAACAATTTAATACGTAACAATCACGTCTCTTACATACGAGCATATACATTAAAATGTAAATGAGTCATCAAAGTAAAATTTCATTGAGCCATTGTAATGAGATTTCAAAAGCAAACTGGATGTTGGTCAGCGATGGTCCCGATAGTGCCGGAAAGGTAGAGACAGGTAGAGAGAGACACGACATAAATAATTCCGCCTCGAGTGTGATCAATCTTGTGTCCAACACTTGATTTCTATTCTGTAATGTGGCCGTCTATCGCGGTGTATCATTATAATTAGTCATGGTGTTCTTGATAGTAGATACCTGCACTTAGTTGCTGTAATAACTGGCTTGCTTTATTGAAAGTTTTCTTCGAGGTTTACACGATCGTTCATCTTGTGCTAGTTTTGTATCTTGTTTTTGTTTCAATATTGATTTCCTTTTTTGATGATGTAGAACTATCAGCAAGTTAATTTTTTAGACAGTGTTTTAACACATTACATATAAAAGCAAGCAAGTAAGTAGAAGGGATCTAGTGCTGAGACCCTTCATTACCTACTTCCACCGAATTTTTGACTGCCTACCCGAAATCTTAAAAATGTATTTAGTTTTTGTCGTTTCTAATTAAGTAATATGGTGCTAAAAAGAAATAAATATTAATATTTAAATAATTAATTAATTTATGTATACAAATCAATTCACTCTAGTAAAATGAACTATATAATTTGAATGCGCTTCGATGTCTTTACTTCAACTATATTCTTTCCAATTCCTTATCTCAGTTATTCCTTTAAATCCGTTACCGACCGTTGAACGTTATCAGCTACAACCGGAAGTTCAATTATAGCCACGCATTTAATTGGATTACTGGATTAACATAAATAGTTAAGTATTTAACCCAATTTATAATGAAGCAATAGTTGATTGTAAGTGTTAGAATATTCAACATATTCAGCATTCTCAAGTGTCATATGCTCTGAACTAATCCGTTAACGGTAACGATTGGCCATTGGGTGAGGGCTCCAAATGATGATTACGAAATTTCATTTCCTTTTACGATAACACGCGGAGAAATTTTAAACATTTGTTTGTTTTAAAATATAAAGACATATATATTACGTACAATGTACGTTTATATTAGAGTGCAAAATATATATTTCAACATTTACGTTTCGTTATTTGATCTATTTAGAATACTCTATTTTGTACTTTCCACTTTTTGTCTCGTTACTCTAGCGAGAATTGTAGAAGGCCGTCAGTAGGAATTGAATCCAACCGTCCTGGTTACAGTCATATTCTCTGCCTCTGCGCTACAACTGCTTTACATAATCCGTATATATATATATGTATTTATTGTTTTATTTTACTATCACAATCAAAGTACCAACAAACAAGTTTAGTTGTGGCTAAAGGTCACCGCTCTATATTGTCTTTTAGTTATCAAGATCGACTATTGCTCATACTTTTTATTAGAGGTTGGTGCTATAGTATAAATGTCACTTTACTATTTCATTGCAATATAAATGAATACTTTATTATTTATATTTATTTACTAGATTTATTTATTATTCGAGCGAGAAACGGAGTGTCTTGATATTAAGATTCCGTATTCTATGTCTACCATGTGGAATAAAGCGTGAAGCTATTATAAGGTATTTATTATTCTTCAATGGTAATTGTAAGTTAAATAATTAGTTGAAGAATTATTTTAAAATAAAATATAACCTTTGTCATAACAGCTTCAACATATTGCCCCGGATTCTAAACTTTGCGTATTGAGTTGTGAAACTCAATAAATAAAAGGCGAAATAAAAATATAAACATTCTGAGTTGTAATCGCACCTACAATCGTCGCGTTTACGGTCAGACCCTATCCTACTGCGCTACGACGGCTACATACGTTTTAGATTTTGAAATAAAATACGAAAGGAATATTTTAAGAGAGCAAAACAATAGCAGTTGGTTATAAAACGCATACACTCATGTCGTCGGCGTGTCTGACAGTCGGTCCCACCTTACCGCAATAACTGTCTCTGAAGTATGCCAACATACAATAAAATAACTTTTTCGTTGCTATATTCGTATCTTAGATTTTAGTTTTAGCTCTATATGCTCTTTATTTTTGCTTTTTACATAAATAATATTGTTAGGATATTTTTTTTCTCTGTTTAGTTTCTTAAAAACTATATTTGTTAAGGATATTTGCATTGAAAAGTACATATTTTTATATCACTCTTCCTTATTTCCGACTCACGGTATATTTTATATATAGCATGGTTATTAGGGGAAACCTTTTATTGAGACATTCTGTTTCGCACTTTCCGCACAGTTATCGAGATATTGCATCTTGAGTGGAGCTCAACGCTGTACAATAAATGATACGAGATTCTGGTTTATCAAAAACACAATCAATATGTTCATAATTAATGAAATAATCATACAAAAATAATGAAAGATATTGCAGTATAGATGTAGATAAATATAATTCCTCTACTTTTTAACTCAGCAGGATTCATATATCTCACGCTGGGTGGACTTAATAAAGTTACTAATTGTGGTATTGTTTTCCTTTTGTTTGACCCTCATCATTAGAGGAGACCACCTCAGGAGCTTACGAAGGAAAGACATGGTTATATCTGTACTTTAGCATAAGACCATGGTTTACACTCTCCAACCGTCATTAAATGATGTGTAGTACAATTAATTAAGTAAGAATATTATGTCTTATTATTATAATTATGTATACACTTTGTATTGTGTACGTATGTATATCATGGTGCATTTTGTTAATAGAGATTATATAAAAGCTACTCCATAATAAATGTGGGTTAAGCTCGTCTAAACTATCTGATTTGAAAGGCATCGGCATTATAATAAACATGTTTTTGATAAATTTTCTACATAATTTGGACTAGGGCTATTTTTAAAAGGTGAGGGTTAAAATCTCATACGATTTAAGTTTTTATACGTTAAAAAAATTGAAGAACGTGGTTTGACAGTAAACGTATGGTCGTGGATTCCATATCTAGTCTGAAATATAATTGTATTTTTATTATTTTAATGTAACGGGATTAGTCATAAAATAAGAAACAATTCTTATTTTATGACCCATTTTAACTGAAAAAATGGAAGAGATCTGTGTATCTCTACCAAAAAATAATAATATTTATAACGAGGATTGTATATGTGTATAATGCAATTAAAACCAATGTCCTTGTACGTCTATCACACAATTAGCTAATTGGTCTTCGCGTGCCTCTACTTCGTTAGCTACTCAATGGACGACGCTTGTTTGCTCTACATGTTTGTTCGGTATCCAATTTGAGTTCATTTTTTCTTTATATCGCCGTAAGATTGTATGGCGTAGGTTTGTTTGTTTATCGCTTGTACGTTTCTAGTAATTGAATTGACCTGACTTGGCGTTTCTAAAGATTTTGTGAGCTAGAGCAGCGGGATGATGCTAATAATAGGGGACCTGATATTCAACCTATTTATTATATATTTAAATTGGTTATTTATACGCTACAAAACAAAAGTGAAATATAATTTCACAATTGCATTTGTAGCGAATTAATTTAGGTTGACATAGAGTGCTTATAAATATTATTTTCAAACAATATTAATTATTGTGTAATACTCGTACAATTTTATAAGTTTCTTTATACACGAATGAAACTACTTGATGTTGAAAGTTGACATGATGATTTCACAAAATTCGTACAGCAACAAGAAGGAACCACAAGTTTCATTTTACGTCTAAAAGTCTAGTCAAGTAAATAAAGTTGCGGGCGACGATTAGTGTGAGTATATTTTTTTAGCTTCAGACTTCATTCTTTTAACTTGCTTGCATATATCAGGGTAGGCGTAGAGAACTACGCGTCAGAAGACACTACGCTTAACTGTTACTGTATGTTGTTACATATTTCTGTTGGAAACTCAATGCCACATCTTGACCGGACAATCAATTATATATTCTATATACAAACCTAGAGAAAATAAAAAAAACGTAAAATAATATTATCAATATATGATCTGGCACATTAATAACGATACTATCAAATGTTTTTCTACAGTTAATTTTTTAATTTAAACATACACGCTTCACACACGATTGTGAGCATCATAACTATTTTAACTGTATCATACATGGCTCTACTAATTGCACTTGACATCTATCGAATTTTGAACCAATGACTCTACAAACAAGAAATGTCCACATTTAATACAAACAAAACTCATCTTAATCCTAACAAACTTAAAGAAGAAAATTGTATAATTATTTTTTTGTAGAGAAATCGACAGTCGTATATAAATTCTTTCTTAACGACGTTAGCTGATAGAGACATTACTCTGAGTGGGTCGTTCGTTTTGATGTATCAATTAAAACGTTTAAGACCTCCGATTCTAATAATTGCATCGTGCGTGTGAATTGTAGTCGTTAGTATTACGTATACTAAGGTTACGTAAAAAATATATATTTTAAATTTTATAAATTTAAGTAGCCTAACAGTAACATACGTAATTTTTAATTAAATTTAAAAATGCCGAATATTCACACCAATATACCTACATTTAATCATTGCACTCTGATGGCAGCGAAAAATATTTATTTTTTAAAATAACGCGAAAACAACTACAAATAAACCATTTTTTATTTAATCTTAATACAATATATCTCTTCAATTACTTGTAACACTAAAACGACCAACTATTACATAAATTTGCTGTTCATTAAAGTACTTATTTAACTTCACAAAGCTGTAAAGTTTGTTTAATTAAGGTTGTTACAAACATTTTCGACGTAACTGTTGGTTTCTTAGTAAAAAAAAAATTATTACAATCACTCCAATGTGAATGTGGTTTATAGAAATGTGTCAAATTTAATAAATATATTATTTTCATGTTGAGGCCGTAGAGGTGCAGCAGCACAGCGTCCGACTGTGAACTTGACCATTGTGGGTTCGACTCCCACTCGGAAGATTCTTATAATTTCCTCACCCTGGTTAGGTTAGTACAGAGTAGGTAAGTACAGATATAAAGTGTTAAGTTTCGCTACTTAACTTATTCGAATATTAACTGGTGCGTGCGCGCACCCTGCTATATGTGAGATACAGTGTGAACATTAAGTTAAGTTGTCTACCAATATTTTTGACATATATATTTTTTTTTTGTATTTAATAGAGTAATAAATAAAAGTAACTGTAATTTTATAGTTTCGTATAACAGAAATAATTCTCTATACAAAAATCGTAATAATTTTTATATCAATATCTTACTCTATAATATAAATACAAACCAAAATATGTAGAAAACAAAACTGATGCTATACGTTATAACAAAAACTACGGAACAAAAGCAAAGTTGCTTTCAAAGGAAACTGGAAGCCGGGACCCCCCGTCAGCCGACCACCAACGAGGCGTTCGCGAGTTACGTGCATAACGACAAACAAATGGTATATGCTTATATTGTTTGATATGGATATGGAAATAAAGAAAAGGAAAACACATATATTCTGAACTAAGTACTAAATATGTGAAGAGATATTATTTAAATGTATCGAGTATAAGAAGTCTGATTGATGGATTAATATAATATTTTTATATTTAATAATACATAGCATTTTAAGTATAACAATACTGTCATAATATACGATTCTTTATCTGCTTCTTATTGTTTATAGACTTTTGATCATAATGATTATAACATAATTATATATTGATTAGTCTATAATTATAATTACATAGAAAATAGCTTCACACTGTATGCTGCATGTATCAGGGGAGTCAGAGGGAGCCTAGTGTTTGGATCATCCATTCTTCACTTTCCGCTTTTTCGTGTAAATTAAGTGGCGGAGCTCAACACTGCGCTTACTCTACAAATAAATTCCATAACAAAAGATCTATTTAAATTGAAAGGGTCGGTCACAAGTACCACATCCATGATAACAACACTCTACGTAATAACATTGCACGCTGTCTCTACAATCGTTCACAAGGCAAAAGAAAAGTAGCAAAAAATGTACGAAAAAAAACAAGATATCTTATAGAATGCGCCTTTTTTTCTATTGAGTGTGATTTATGGCCGTCGAGTTCTGGGAGTCAATGGGGTTTTATTAGCCTTGACGTTATTATGACGTGTCGCTTCAAAATATTTTACTATAGACAAGCTGATGCATGATTTTTTGCTTGTGAACCCGCATTGGTGAGATATTGATAATAATCGATATTTGTTGAAGTTGTTTTTTGTATTTGATATTATATTAATAATAGCAACAGTAGAATGTGTTGCTTGCTCTTCGCAGCTGCATTTCTCTCTGAATTTAGTTGAATAAATCAGCGATCAGCTACAATTAATTACATGTAAGCATATCCTATGAAATTCTTTATAGAGTATGTATCCATTTTTTTCGTATAATTTAGATACTTCATAAACAGTTACAAAAGCATTCGGCGGAAAGTAGGAAGCGGAGTGTCTTGACACTAGGCTCCCTCTACTTGCTGTGTGCGGGATACAGCGTGAAGCTGATAAAAATATAAAATTTAGATACTTATATAATATATCTTAAAATAAAGGAAATGCAATTTTGTAAGGTTATACTTTGTAGCGTCGACAATTTATAAATAATTAAAATTTAAAAACAAAGTGACGACAGGCTTGACATTAGATTATTTCTAAATATTGAGTTGTTGTAGAGTTAACATGGGCCAACTGACTGAATAATAATTAGGTGATTTAATACGAACATCTACCAATAATATACAGTCCGTACATTTAAAGTAAAATAAATAAAAAAACAATCAAGTTAAGCTCATTTGGGTAATGTCAGTTTGCGGTCAGGGGCGGGTGACCAGGTAGTGGCAATGTTATATATAAAAAAATATGGCCGTGTATTGAAATAGTGACTTGTTTAATAAAATATTTGATGGAAGTCATTTTGTGGATTGATTGTTGAACGGTTATCACATACATAAGTCATAAAAAAATCACATTTTTTTTTGTAATATTTTTTTTATTAACACATAACTATTAATATTAATTATTAACTATAGTGTAATTTCCTTAAAATTGAGGTCAGTCGTGGTGCAGGAGCACAAAGTGTCACTGTAAACGCGACTGGTTGTGGGTTCGATCCCCTCTCGAGGATATGAAACAATTACTTAAAATGTATATTTCGATTTCCTTACTCTGGTGTCGAGGCAAAGCGGAGCGCTGAGTTCTACCACTCAACATGTAATGCCTCTAGAATTCGTCTGAATGTGAGAAAAGGGCTAGGTTCCCTCTGCCTGCTCTGCTGTGTGCGGGATACAGCGTGAATCAGTTTTTTTTTTATTTGCATTAAAATCAAATCTATTGCATTGCATTAAAATCATAATCAATAGCGTATCTTATTTTAAAACAAAAAAAAACGACAAATGGGAATATGACTGTTAACATAAAATTAAGAGAGTCAAAATTCAACAACAAACAAAAGTTCAACCCTATAGGTATTGTTGCAAGCGTATTACAATCACTTGAGTCTGAGCTTCATTTATAAACCGACCTCATACTCGAGTTAGTACATTGATTGGAATGAAAGATTACTTGCATTTGACATCAGATTGTGTTACATTGATCTATTAATATAACAAAAGATTTTTTTTATGCTTAAGGCCGTCTTGACAGCACGGGGCCTAACTGTAAGCGCAGTGATTGTGGGTTTCGATTTCCATTTGGGTAATTTTCTTTTCACTTTTTCATTTGGGTAACAAGACGAAGTGTGGCGTTAAACGTGCGTCTAGACTCAATATCTCAAAACTTGGGCGGTGCGTGTAGAATGAAGTATTTTAACGCCTGGTCCTGCTTATCCTGTTATATGCGGAAAACAGTGTTAACCCAAAAATATATTTAACTTCAAAACAATAAAATGAACGAAATAAAAAAAAACGGAATGGTTTGCCATTTTTTCTCTGAAAATACTAAAGTTTGAATGTATATACGAAACATTTGCAAGTTTTAAATTATTTAATACTAGCGACCCGCTCGCGGCTTCGCCCGCTTCAACCACAGAATTATTTGTTTAATACACTAAAATTATGTTCGTGTTTAATATACCTATAATGTATGTTTGCAACGCACGCAAGTCGCATTTTCGTACCTCCCATAAGAGAGATGCAACTGTCAATATATTAATTTCTTTAAACTTTTGCTTTAAGGAGTCTTTAGGACCTAAGTTATAGTTATAGCTATATAGTTATAGTTATATCGCTACTTACAATAAAATCCTAACTCATCGGTGTCTGTACGTGGAAGATATATTAGAAAAATTATTATTACGGACATTTAACAATGTAATAGAACTTGGTCAGTTTGTCTGTTTGTCTGTGCGTTCAGGATAATCTCAGAAAGGGCTTAACCGATTTAAGTAACTTAACCTAACTTTGTGCCCCTGCGCCGCGATGGCCTTTAATATTAATACAGAATGGAAGCGTCAGCGCTCCTTTTACGGGGGCAATATATAGGATAAAATATTTTAAGCCCATACCTAAAGAAATTAATCAAGATACCTCAACAGTTTAGACGTAGGTTTTTTTTTTCGCAGTTTACACGTAGGTTTAATTGTTTTTATTGTAATATTCGTCATGTATGAATGGTGTAATGATTAAATAACTGACCTTTATAACTATTTATTTATATCTTCATAGAGAAATGATAGCTTTGTTGGGCACTCCTACTTTTTAAGAAAATAAATTTGATCAAAATACATTTATTTATTTTAGTAATATATATATATATATATACATACATAGTTTACACATTATCCTTTTTTTACAGTTACGCATGGTATCGTCAAATTTTTGTAGATGTAGATGTTTTCTATAAAATTGTCGTACATCACTTTGCTCTATTGTCAATAATTTCTACAGCGTACGTGACATAAGGTTTTTTTGGTATTCTTTTACACGTCAATCGTCTAATAGTAAAAGAATTTTCGAAATCAGTCCGGTAGTTTTGGGACCAATTCAATTCAAATAAAGAAACAAAAAATTAATCCATTATCTTCATAATTTTAGTCCTCCCCCCACCTCCCCTTCACCCCTGCAGAGTTACTCGCCACGATGCGCGAGGCCACACGGCACATACTCCGCATTTTTTATTATTACATTATTTTCTTAAATTTGATATTTTTAAATTCGTTACATCTTTTGAATGGGATGTCCGATTTTATTAATTAAGAAAGCATTTTACAGGTATTGAAATTATCTTTATTAAAATATCATTTAATGGGATAAAGATCAACGCAGAGGTATGAATAATATGGTTTGATGATTGTGGCCACTTTTGCTATCTTATAAAATATAAAAAAATGATTATATTGCCATAACTACAGTAGCTGGACATATGGTATCGCGGATTTTTTTATAGATATTGATGCGCTCTATAATACTGTAAAACATTATTTTGTTCTATCATCAATAGTTTTCGCAGCGCACGCGTTGATAGAATTGTTAAGATCAATTTCTTCTCACCTTGGGTTACATTATTGCATTTTTATTAGGGATCTCTATTTTTTTCTTAAATGTAATATAGCCTATGCTGTTCAGTGAAATTGCAGCTTTCTAATAGTGAAAAAAATATTGAAATCGATCCATACATCCATACATCCATACACCCATACATCCATACATCCATACATCCATACATCCATACAACCATACATCCATACATCCATACATCCATACATCCATACATCCATACATCCATACATCCATACATCCATACATCCATACATTCATACATCCATACATCCATACCTACCTACCTACCTACCTACCTACCTACCTACCTACCTACCTACCTACCTACCTACCTACCTACCTACCTACCTACCTACCTACCTACCTACCTACCTACCTAGAGTGTAGCGGTAGCCTTTCCAAACTATAAAATAGATAACGTTACTTGTATCGAGTTCTACTACCTCAAATATAAGCTTCTTGGAAACTTAAATACTTATATCTTTTGATAGAATGAAGCTATGACAATGAAATAAGCACTAAATGTTACTTTGATTTACTGGTAATTTTTACGTATAAAACTTGCTTAAATATATTGTGTACTTTTTATGTGATGCGTGTTCACATAAACAGGAAAACAGACAAACAGACTAACAGACAAAAATTCCAAAAATGTTGGAAATGGATTCTGTTAGTTATCCTTTAACACCCTGGCTATTTTTTTTTAAATATTTTCAATTTACAGAAATGACTTTTCTACAGATTTATTATAAGTATAGATAAATATATCACCCACCGCACTCCGTACAACAAAACGATAATGTCCCATCATTACGCCGCTTTTATTTCGACTTTGAGCATTTATTATAATAAAATACCGATTTAATAGTCCAGTCATTTTTTGTAAAGAATATAAAGAGCCCACTGAGTTTTTATAGCTCTTTCTATCAACTTACATGTATGCAAAGCGTGAACTTAATATCGTTTTGTTTGATATATTGTATCATCATTTCTGTTAAACAAACTCTAAGTATTTTTACTAACTTGCTTACATTTTACACGACATTAAGATTTGAATTGGGGAGGAAAGTCAACGACACAAGCGCCTATCCTACTATATATATCAGGTTAATAAGGAACCCGCACCCCTAAAAAAATTGACATTTTCTTATAAGATTTAGGTATCTGGAGATAAATTTCAACAATCAACAGAAATAGAAAACAACTACAAATAATAGACACATTTATTTTAGATGTTTTGTTGAAGTTGAAGTCCCAACGGGAGTGGGATGTGGAAAGATAACTATCTAATCTTATAGCTCCGGGAATACACTTTCTGTTTTATAGCTCTTAATAATTGGTACGAAAAATTGTGCAGGTCATTTTGAATATTCTAAAAATTTCTTAATTATAAACAGTCATACGTCATAATCAAAAAAATTATACTAATGACAGAAATATAATGTTTTGTTTTTAAGTTTTCACGCTGTATGAGATATAACCTAGAGTCAAAACACTCCGTTCACCGCTAGAATTCGAATGTTAACTTGTGGAACTTAACGCCTTTGTCTTATCAGAGTGAACCAGGCATATATTATGCAAATTTAAGAAAATTTGCAAGATATATTAATAACAAATTATATCAAATAACTAAAATTTATCGCTTTTATTGCATAGATTTGTTTGATATGCAATTTACGTGGATTTGAAATGATAAGTAGCGAAGTATTGACGGTCGTGGGAGTGACGTTAAGAAATTTACTTTATTAACGCTCGAACTAATAAATAAAGATTAATGACACAATAATTTGGCCGATAACCTGTATAAGGCTGAATATGATATCCTGCTAGCGGTTTTAACCGCTATAAAATTATTCAAAATTAGAAGTTCGATCTATCCTGTTGACAGAGGGAACCTAGTGTTCTCTCACTCACTCAAAAACACGTTGAATAGAGAAACACAAGTCCACTTATTTTGGCAACACAGAAACAAGAAAATACTTAACCCCCGAATGAGAATCAAACCTGCAATCATTGCGTTTACAGTCAAACGCTGTGCCGTTGTTCCACGTTCACCTTGACTGCGCTATCGTTTAATAATCTATAATAGTTATTTTATTATAATAGGTTCCCGCTCCGAAACACCTTGTAACAGTTAAGTAGCGTGAAATTTAAAGAGGTAAAATCAATTTTAATCAATGAGAGCCGATCGTAACTACAATTTACCACCGCATTAGCCGTGTACGACGTACGTAGCGTCAGTACGTTAGATCTTATCGATGATTGTACAGTACTATCTTGTATAGATTTAAAGTGTAAAAACATAATCAACCATTTAATACTTTTTTTCATTCTGATAAGTTAAAGTGTGGCGTTGAGTTACGCCTCTCGAAATTCAAATTTGCAAAACTGAACAAAAATGATAAAGGAAGTGTTTAGATGTAAGACTAACAGGAGAATTGGCACATATAGCTTCTTTTTTGAGTTCAATTCACACTCGAGGGAGTTATATAATTATCATTGATATAAAGCGCGGTAATGAGTTGAGGTCACTAAGCACGCTATGTCACAAAACGTGAGAAATATAGTGTTTTAACAACCCTTAAAAACCATGGGGTTTTTCCTACCCTTCTATATGCGAGATACAGCGTGAAACAAAAAATAAACGAATGTATAACATTTGAATGGTAATTAATAATGCGTTATTTGCGAGAATCGCGAATACGAATTGATTCGCAAAAAATAAATCCGTATCGCATTTTAAATTACATCAATACGAATTCTTTGGGGCCATTATTTAAATTTATACGTTTTATATTCCGAATGAAATTTGAATCTTAATCGATTTTTTTACAATTTCGAGTAGGTATTTTTCATAAAAATAAATTAAAGAAACTTCTAAAAGACATGCAAGCAAATACATTTTTGATCACCGGGAAATAACGACTTTCTCTTCCTTCCATCAATATTTGATTATTTAATATTGCGTTCGGAACTCAACGCTGCGCTTTAATTAAGTACCAGAGCAAGGAAATGAATAACAATTCAAAGCTATATATAAAGGTTCATTGTTATTTGAAACGACTAAGACCGAGAAGCTTACACAAATAGCGTTCTTTTAAATATAATAAGAAAAGATTAAAATATTTTATAATATATTACAGTCTGAGGCCACTGAGCCTTAAAAACTGGCTGCTGGTGAAAATTTCATATAACTTCTGTCACGAGTTTAAACAAACTTACAAAGTTTACGGGACGTGGTGAATTTTTCAAAGTGCAACTTTCGAAGCGGGAGCCGGTGTTCCACAGGAAACGACGTACTTTAATAATATGTAAAGCGTGATTTTATTTTTTATAAAAAATTGAGGTCATAATCGAGAGGCGAGTCTGTATTGGCGTAGTGGGACAACGTCGTGGTAACTATGGACTCGAGAGAAAAATTATATAAAAAAATATTTTCATGTCCATGTGATGTTATAGGGTTCAGTTACGCCACATATCACTCTCAAAATCTTGAAAATCACCGAGACTTCCCCCTTCTTCCCCGAATGAAGATTGGTCTTCGAGCAACCAGCGTGTTCATATGTGTCAGACTCTGTTCCACTGCACCACGACGGCCTTAACTTATCTCTTATTTTAACTATTAAGCAGCATTAATCTGCGGCTTCGTCTGTGTGGCAACACTGACCGAAGCCTCAATGAAATTACATTGAAACGATTAACGTGATGTTATATAGCCAATAAGTGCATTATCTAATACAATAGCAATATTTAAATTTACATCTATAGTTAATGAGATTAGTACCTTCAAACAAACAAATTCTTCAGCTTTTCAAATTTTTAAAGGCACCGAAACTTCAAAAGGCAACAAAATCTTTTTATTTCCAAAATGCATTCATTTCAAATATCTCTCCGCATCTAGTGGAACTATTGTAAAAGCTCAAGAACTGCTGGTCAACTCGGCGAGAGCTTATTTTGCTAGTATTGGACGAAACTGTTCTGTATCCGTTTTATTGGCTGTTGAGTATTGAATAAAAGTTTCTTTGAAAACAAAACTAGCTTAAATGAAAAATATACGAGGATCGGATGTAATAGTTGTTTTTTAATAAAATGTAGTTTATAATAAAATATTATTGATGTGTACGATGTATTGATTGGAATACTGACTTACATTAGTTGGCAAATATATGGTAGATATTACCATTTTTTAGAGACTAAGCCCAAGCATTCCTCTGCCGCCGCTGACATGTGGAAAAAACGTAAAGTTACTTTTTTACTCATATGTCAAAAATAAATCTTATAAATCCTATCAAAATAAACTTTAAGCTCACATCAAGCAATCTTTTTCTTAACCGTAATTTACTTAATAACAGGTAGGAATTAATGAGTCGGACACCCACCGAGAGAGCGCGATATAACCATCGACTGTAGCCGCCAGTGCTTTATTTAATAACTTAGAAATAATTAAAATGTTAATAGTTTCGATGGCTTTGAGGGCAGACATCTTGTGTTTTACACCTTATGAATATTAACTTGGTTTAGTTTAATTATTGTATAGAAATACTAAATTATATTAACGATGTGATATTTTTTTTTATTTTACGCTTTTTTCCGCATATAGTAAGGAGTAGTAGGAGATAGAGGGAGCCTAGTGTTAAGACACTCCGCTCCGCAGATTGCGTGATGAGCGGCGATACTTTTTATCTTATTACCAAGACGAAGAAATGTACTTCATAACTCCGAGTGCGAAATAACCCACAACCGTTGGATTTATAGTCGCACGTTTGGTCGCCTGCGCCACGAAATCCTCATTCAACACGGAAAATGGAGAACAGAATAATTTATAACATTTATTTTACTATAATATATGTAAAAAATGCGGGAAGCTAAAAAAAACAATCATTCGGTCAAACGCGTCCACGAAGTACCCTATAGGTCTTGGTTACGCGACGAATTTCATACAAAATACAGTAAAAACTACGGATACCGTTTGTATCTTTCGACTACGTTAGCTTACAAGCTTGGCTATTTTTTCTGTGCTTCAAGGGTCCGTAGAACTGAATATTTGATATCAATCAAGATAAATCCTCTTGTCAGGTGGCCAGCCGGACAACAAAGTGATCCTATTAGGGTTCCGTTTTTACCTTTTTAGATACGGAACCCTAGAAAATATACAAACTATAAAATTTAAAAGGTAAAAATAGAGTAGGGACGACGACCATTCGCATCAATGACCGACAAGTGCTATACGACGCCCACATGCTACTTGAGTGTGTAGCAGCTTAGTTAATTTAAATCAAGTTATTTTAATGGCACTCGATCGCTTACTTAAATAAAACGTATTTATATATAGTTGGTACTTTGAAAATGATGTTATTGTTATTCATTTAGATATGTGATGTGTGTAGGTTCAATTTTCATATAGGAACTTAATTGCTCCGGTGGATATCTCCCTTGGACATGCAATATTTTGAAAATTGACGTAAACCGGAGATCAAACCGGAGATCAAAGTATCTTGACTTGGTACGTCAAAATAATCTGCCTACCAAGCATGTAATGGCAGGATCACACACGTGCGACTATGAACAGGATAGTTCGTGGGTTCGATTCCCACTCGAGGAACTGAAGTGCTTAATATTTTCATTTCTTCATTCTGATAAAGAGGCAAAGCGCACGCGGCATGTTGATTCCGTTCCCCATTTTCCGCTTTCTCTGAACAGAGCGCTTTAACACTAGGCTCCCTCCGGCTATCCGGTTACTTGCGGGATACAGCGTTAAGCTAAAAACGCATGTGGAATCTATGCCTACCATGCTAAGAGAAAATAAATGACATCATATATTACTAGTGTCATGTAATTTTCGGCAAATAATTATAATGATAATAAACTTACAATGATTAACACAGACTCCTACTATCCTTAAAAGTCATCAAATCTCATTATTATACCAATGACTTAATGCCAGTTAAAAACTAATTAACATCTCAGAGTGCAAACCAAAACGGGCTGTTTTTCTATTGCTTATCCTTCTCGTTAATTATTGCCTGATAGAGTTATTTAAAAATAGATATGCTATACGAGGTGCTTAGAACTCTCCAGATATTACCACCACTTAATATGTGACTTGCGCTCAGACCAGACCACCTACTACTGGATACATTCAAGTAATCCACCGTAGATAATAAATATTGTGGAATTAGTATGAGACCGAGGTTTCAAAAACTTGAACTCTTGAATTGAAATTAATATGTTGGAGTTTTATAAGGTTGTAGTGTTAAATGTTATATTGTATATGTATTATATCTCAGTTATTCTTGTTTTGGTTTGCACTCTGAGATGTTAATTAGTTTTTAACTGACATTAAGTCATTGGTATAATAATGAGATTTGATGACTTTTAAGGATAGTAGGAGTCTGTGTTAATCATTGTAAGTTTCTTATCACCAACGGCACAGCGAGTGCTTGTAATGTCTGTGAGTTCATTCACAATTGGGGAATTAATTATTTTCGTTTCCTCGTTCTAGTATCAACGCAAACGTGTTGTTGAGTTCAACCACTCCGCGCAATATCTATTCCTACACTCGACAACCTCTTTAAGGTGATGAATGGTGAGATGGCAGAAAAATACCCTACCTCCTTACCCAGTAAAAATGAAAGATTCGTACTTTTAGGGGTGAAGAAACTAAAGGAAACTAAAGAAAAAAAAAGGTCAAACCTACACCTACGACTTGTCAAATTGACTTTATATAAATATAATTTATTATCATTTTAGATTATATTACAAAAAAGATCCAGAAGATCGATAGTTTAACATTAAAATATTACTATTAAGAGCACTCAGCCCCATACTGCGTGAGCAATAAGCGATTAGCTCTCGAGCGCTGTGGGCACGCAGGGAAAATCGGTTATTGATTTTTTATGATAAGCCTTAGAACTACTTGAATTTTTATACCATTAACGTTTGCGATGTTTATGACAGAGTATTAAGTAAATTATGTAGGAGGCAGCTATAATAATATTACAAAACCCAAATAAAGTTTGTCTTGGTGAACGCGCTAATCTCAAAAACTAAAGGTTTGAATTGAAAAAAATATTTTCGTGTTAGGTAATGTATAATTATATAAGGATATATTTAATCACGTGAATCGATTCCCGCTCTACCTGCGGTTACAGTTTTTCGGGCACTTCGAATATATTATAAGAAATACCCAACAGTTAGTTATTGCGAAGATCTGCTTCATTGGTCAAATTGATGGATAAGTAGGAGTTGGTTATTGCAAAAAATACATTATAGGTGCCCGAAGCAACTCTGACCTCAAGTACATATTAGGCTACACATACAAATAAGATTATGTTACAAATTAGATTAAGTTACTTTAGGGTGTAACCTGTAGCCAATATTATAATATTTTTTCAATTTGTATTATAGTAGTTCTTGAGATAAATAGGTGTTCAACAAAATAAAGTAAATCTATACATAACAATCAGCTTTATAATACTAAATGTAACATTTATAGTATCGACATTCCCACCGCAAAGTCGCGAGCTTATCAAAACGGCAACAGTAAGCAGATTCAAGGAATACCATCTTAATAAAATTCTCCATCGCGTCTAAATCACCGGGAAATATCGTCTGCGAATTTTCAATCTCATTTACTTCGTCCAAATTACGAAATGCACCAAAAATTTTCTATGATTCGTTTCGTGAAAGCGAATTTTATTAGGAATCAGGTCAATAAGAATATTTCAACGTGAGCTTTAATTTTTTTGGGATTGAACGTTGTTTTTAACGTTTTTTCGACATTAATATTGATTTCTGATTAGTACATCCATTCTGTTTCAACAGACAGCCATAGAAGTAGTTAAATACTACTGGGTTCCTGGTTAAGATAAAGAACCCTAAAAACAATGACAAATCTATAAAACTCAACAATTTCATTCATAGGATTAAAAACGGTTACAAAAATGAAATCCTACCGTTTCATAAATTCTGAGTAATATTTTTGAGAACGTTCTAGTCTCCAGATGAGCGGAGTAATGGAGGGCACGTGGCGTCGCGCGTCGGTTACGGGTCGCCGGAACACTCGGCCGAATAAATCCAAATGTTTTGGTAAAAAGCTTGGTGTGTTAGACTTATTTATTTGTTCTTTCTTATGTTCTCTGTGGGCTTTGGATGATTTTAGTAAGACCGTTAGGCGCTTACAATATTGTACAACAACAATGTTGACAACGGTTCTGGTATTTAAAAGAAATAATGAAAGGATGGAATACAAGATCAGTGTAAATGGTAAGATATTAGATGAAGTGAATGAAGTGGTATATTTGGGAAGTATGTCCAGTAGAGATGGAAGATACAAGATGGACGATGGCGTAGTGCTGCCGGTAATATGGTGAAGGGAACCTAAGCTGTATTGATAATACGACGAATCCACAGCACAGCTGACGGTTGGCCGTACATAGTGCAGTGTTAGTATCGACTCTGTTATACGGCAGCGAAACGTGGGTGGGAAGAATATAAGAAAGAAAAATACTGCGTGTGATACTATCTTATGAATCCGCAATGAATAGATACATAGAATGAGAAATTCTTGCGAGAATGAAGAAGAACGTGCTCAGCCGGTTTGAGTACGTCGAACAAATAGGTGATGGAAAAATAGCAAAAAAGATTTATGATGGGAAAGTGAGAGGTAAGAAAGGTGGGCGGAATCTCTGACTCTCTGACTACCCCGGTAGGGATACAGCGTGAAGCTATTACTATATATATGTATATTAACTAAGTTATTTACACAGAGGGGCTTAAATAATTACAATGTTTTTATTTTCTCTGAATTGTTACATTAGTTAATGCTCATATTTATATGCTATACATTAAGCAAGAAATACAAGAAATACATAAAAAAATCGAAGACCGTCGTGGCGAAACGATGCCGTAGTGGCAGTAGATAGTTGTTAGACTTATAGAGAAATAAAAAAAAACATTTTCAGAGTTTTATTGTTGTACAACTAAAAATCGAAAAATGAGAATAAAACTAAAAAAGTAAAGCTAAAACAAAAAAAAAAAACAATCTATTAGATTGCACACAAAATCCACCTATAGAAGAATATTTTTCATCCATTTTATAACATCATCATCCATGTTATAACATGTTCAAACTGTATAAGTTTAGGATAGAAAAAGAGTTTTTTTTACACATAAATACGTACATTCATATACGAGTATACTAGTATATTCAATTTAGTTTGTGTTTCATTTCACACGAGCATGTGACCCGCCTCCACCGCGGAATGCAGATGCCGACGCAGATCGAGCCCCCACTTAACCAATTTGCAAGTTGCTGTTACTGTCACCTATACAAATTGCTTAGACTCTAATTGAGCTTACTCTGGTGCCTCGTATAAAATTTTTTATTCAAAAATCGTTTATTCATGTCTTCCCGCACATAGTAGGATGGGCAGAAGGAGCTAGTGTCAAGACACTGCATTTTCTATTTTGACCAAATTTTCGGAGCATTACGTGTTGTTTGGCAGAACTCAACGCTGTGGTTTGGTATTAAAACGATAAATTGAGAATAATTTATTCCCGTAAATGGGAATCGATTAAACAACTTGTTTTACAGACGGTTATAAATCTTGTATGACATTTCATTTCAATTTTTTTTCTTAAAAATTCCCAAGACCGCGATATAGCAAAAGTGAAAGGTAAATTTGTAAAAATGAATTAATTTACATGAATTTCATGGTACTGTATAAGTAGTGTAGTTTTTATTTAAAAATTGTATGTAACAATAATATTTCAGCGTAATAAGGCCTTTCTGTAGTAGCCAGATCGTCAGAGCCAGTCGTGGCGCAGGGGCACAACGTTTGACTGTAAAACTGGTAGGTTGTGGGTTTGATCCCCACTCGAGGAGATGAAATATTTACTTAAATTTATGTTTCCATTTCTTCGCTCTGGTGTAGAGGTAAAGCGTAATGCGTTGAGTTCTGCCACTCAACACGCAATGCCTCCAGAATTCGGCAGAAAGTGGGGAACGGAGTGTCTTACACTACACTACGCTGGGTTTCCTCTGCCTACCCTGCTGTGTATGGGATACAGCGTGGAGCTGATTTATTTATTTATTTTATTGTATATGATTATTAACAAACAATACCTTACAGGTAATTTCTTGCAACAAAACCTTTCTATTTACCTGAAAAATAAAATGAAATTAAATAAGACTTTATATAAACAAATTATTTTAGATCATAATTTTTAGAGTTAAACTATATCTGTTGAAAATCTAATATGAATGAAATATTAAACTGTTTTATAATAAGCGTTATTATTGTAAAATTCTTAAAGGATTGAACGTAGGAGTTAAGCGGTCAACAATATCCTTCAATTCTTTCTAAGTAATTTGATGCCGTCGTGACATCGTGGGATAACGTATGACCGTTTGCATTTCCTCTGCCCCCAAACTCTTCCGAAAATTGAGTGAGAACTAGCAGAGAGTTCAGAGTTTTCCCATATCTACCCCGCTATACAGGCAAACATGTAAATCTTCTTTTTTGTACATCTTTATGAAACCAACCCCATCCATCCAAATTAAAATTAAAAAATGATAATTTCCATTGCAATAAAAATATCTAAGTTCCAACCGGAAATTACGTTTATGAGTCATAGCTCATAACCTATATTAGTGAAGGGGTCCGAATTTAACGTTAATGAGGTAAACGTTATAATTAATATAAAGCCGTTGAGTGCGGTTCGTTTCCGGAAAGTGTTAATTTTACTCGATGATAAAGCTCGTTAATTTCCGTTGAAAGTCACCTGTCACGTCGCGGGTTGCTGGGTGTCGAAATGAAAATATTTTTGACATTTACATATTCATATGCTACTTTGATCGAATACAATCAAATGTTAAACCAAATAATCGAAGATATATGTGCATTATAGCAAGAGCTATACAATATACTCTCCCTTTACTGAGTGACAGACAATGCACAGACGAAACTACTGGACTTAGAAGCAAAAATTTAGTATGTTACCTAAAATACGGTTAGAGAGAGTAGTAAGGTACTGAGGTACGGCCTCAATTTAAAGATTATTTTTATATTCATTTACTTAAGAAAAGCTTAATTTAACGAAAATATGTAGTCTAAGCGTTTTTTATCAAAGGAGTTATATTCATGAGGATAAGTAAAACCAATAAAAGTATAATAACAGAGCGTCTACTGGAGCTATTGTCTTTTAATTTACCTTTAACGTATCTGAAGTACCTTGAAATGGAACACTTCCTTTTGATGTTTAAATTGTATATAAATAACTATTTGAATCTAAATACATTTATTTATAACTATTGAGACCGTCGTGGCTCAGCGGCACAGCGTCTGATGGTAAATCCACGACGGCCATGAGTTTGATACTAATCAGGGACATGAAATATTTTCATTTCCTCGCTCTGGTAACTAAACAAAGCAAGTAGAGTGCGGCGTTAGGTTCCCAAATATTGGTGGAAAGTGGGAAACCAAGTATCTTAACACTAATAAAATAATAAAAATATCACTAATTAGAAAATATAAGATATAATTATATGAAAATATAACGTAACGTAAGTTGTATATATTTTTTGTTAGCTATATAGAAATTACAGATAAAATGTAATAAAATAAAAAATCATATAAATAGAAAAATGAGGTTATCGTTGGAGTTAAATGCCTGCCTTTATAAATTATAGTTCATTTTTTTCCTAAATCTAGTCAGCCACAATCTAACCCATAAAATTTATGTAAAAAGTAAAAAGATGAAGGTTCTTGTGCTTTTTTATCAAAAAATCTTTTTCTTTCTAAAAAAACATTTTTTAATAAAAAAAAAGAAAATACACAAATTCGTTACAAAGTTAGCGTACAGCGAAGGTTTCTATATATTTTTTACTAAAAATTACCATTTTATTTCACTTTTCTAGTCCCTTTGTATGATATAAAGTGTTGATTATTATCGTTTGTCCTCGTCGAGGGCGGTGTAACTCAATAAAGGGTGACAAATTTAAAGATTAAAAGCTTTTGACGGATATTGAAATTTTGAAAGCTCTATTGCATTGTGCTTTTAACTACTCTTTTTATATTAAAGAATACTCGCTTTATTGCTGGTTAAATGGAATTTAAATAAGCTAACGGTTGCTTTTTTTTGGTGATTTAATAACAAATCATCATCATATAGTTTTGAAAGGAGAATTTGTTATAAATATGATGTATTTAGTACTTCTTATTTCTATTCTTTTAATTATAAGTTTTTATTTCTATGTTGGTTACTTATAATCAAATTGAATCCGTTGTGCCATAGCGGCGTCTTATCTGATTATAAGCGCGATGGTATTGCAGTCGATTCCCAATCTAGGAACTAGTATTTTCTTTTCCTCGCTTATAATAATTATATAAAGCATGACGTTGAGACAGCAAGAGGGAAACGTACACTACGTTTCCCTCTTAATACTTGGTTCCCTCTGCCTTCTCTGTGGAAAAAGAAAGTAAATCTGCAAAAAATGTTTTTAATTTGTAACAAGCATAACATAATTAAATACAACGCCTATATATCGTTAAATACAACGCCTATATATCAGCGAACGTGACACAGTTAATATTTACGTGACTGAATGCAATATGTATAATATGTAGGTATTTGAAACTAATCTACATATAACATTAGCGATTTAGCTGGTTGAAAGACATTCCCAATCTTGGAAAATAAATATTTTGATGACAATATAATAATATGTAATAGAGCTGCTCTGATGTTGGAGTTACAGTTTGAGTAAAGGTACCTCAGAGGTTACCAGTAAGTTACTCAAGTCTCGGCTCATATAAGCTATAGCTCCTAGCACAGTTCATAGCTCATGTTCCGCGGTGTGTAGAAAAGCATGTTTCCTTTAAACGATATATTTTCGGCTAGTGGGCGCGCACAGCTTCGCCCGCTTATAACACGTGTTCAATAAAATATTTTTAACAATCTGAATGTAATTTTTTATAAAAATCGGTGACGATTTAAGGATTTTTCCATATAAATTTTCAACCCCTTACTTGAACCCATAGGGTGAAATCTTAATAATCTTGAAACACGTGCTTAATGAAATATTTTAAAGAGTCTGAATTTAAAATTTTATAAAAACCGGTGCTATTTAAAATAAAACCATACAAACTTTTAACCCCTATTTCATCCCTTTAGGGTTAAAATTTTTCAAAATTCCTTCTTAGTGGATGTCCAGATTCAAAAATAAACATCTGTCCAAATTTCACGTTTCTACCATCAACGGTTACGGCTGCGCGTGTGTCTTACCTCAGTCAGTCAGGTACATGTTCTTTTATATATATAGGTAGACAGATAGATTCACATATGTTTAACAAGACTAAATGTTGTTTTCTCTTGAAATTAATAATCCTTTCATAAAATTTCTCCTAAAATTTTAAAGACAAATTTCATATTTAAAATCAAAATAAATTTACATTGTTAGAAAACAACAAATCCAAATTACAGAGTATTTAGTTATTTGATATGTACTCGTATTCAATATAGCAATTATGTATAATTCACTTTAATAGTCGCTTATTAATTACAGCTTTGATATGTTTCAAATTACTTGCCGTTTGATTGCCAAGTCTATTTATTATTTAAACGCACCTTTTCCGTGTGGATTGTATTACCAATATATTTTGAAAACAATCGTTGTTAATAAAGTTAAAACCAATTGAATTCTCCTGTTTATTAAAAAAAGTAGAAGTTAAAACGCGGTCTTTACCATAAAGTCTGGTACCTATTTAATTTTTTTAGCTTAACACTGTATGCCACAGTATGCAGAGTAGGCGGAGGAACCTGGGAACCTAGTATTAAGACCCTTTGTGGTTCGAGTTTTGGGGGCATTGTTTGTTTAGTGATGAAACGCAACACAGCGATTTGCACATATATTTCCTCCTGCACCACGACTGGCATCAATGTGTCCTATTATGACATGTTATTCAAACAAATGTTGCTATGTACATATACCAAGACTTGGTTTTTCTTTACTATAATTACAATGTCGTACATGACATACATTCTAACTTAAAATGATTAACAATGTAAATAAGAGATTAAAATATATAGAAAATATAATAATAAATATCTTATTCATATACTTTATATTTATACATCTATATTATCTGAATAATATAAGGAGTCATTTATCAAAAGTTTTCATTATACTTACATCATTTCATTTTACAACACTAGAAGTATTCTGCAGTATATTTCAAGGAAATAAGATACTTTAAATGAATACTCAGTATTTAAAGTCGGGTGAGGCGGAACGACTAAATAAAGTACCGAGTGCAAAAGAATAAACGGCTGTAAGAACGCATCTGTCGTTTCAAATTGAACTTTCGGGCTTATTACTGTGTTGTTAGGACGTGACTACAATAGGTTATTTTGTTTACTTTATATTCATTGTGTTTTGTATAGATCAATATCAAGAGTAATATTGACATATTTTTTTCACAGAATATATTGTTGTGCACTTTTTTTCCTGGAAGATGCAGAGTAGGAACCTAGTGTTAAGACACTCTCTTTACTAATATAGTCCTTTATTAATAAATTGTATTAGAATTAGTATCTTTTTTATGCATACTTTAAAGTAATTTTAAAATAATAAACAACTTGTTCTTTCCTTAAGTGTGCGAATAATATTCTAAAGTAAATACAATATACAAGTATATTTCATTTGTTTCTCATGTTTACAATTATTTATCGTATTGACCAAGTACGCCATAGAAATATAAATTAGACTAGAAACTGTCAAACCACCATTTCGTTCTATCCATTGTTTCAACTTTATGTTCTAATTCTATAATTAAATAACCCTTACTTAGCAGTCGGGAAAAACTAATATATTACTTAATAATATTAAATATTTTAAAATTATTTTAAATATAAAAGTATTAAAATTAATATTTGAATAAACATAAAAAGAAACAGTGATGTATCCAAGGTCTTACAATATTGCCAATGGGACTCCACTTCATTTGTCCCTTGCATTTGGACGTTTAAATACGATTTTAACACTATTAGGGAGGGAGAGGGAGCTTGAAAAATGAGAAGAGAATCCGATTATTAGAGACTGCCGACTGCTTGTATTTGGAGTAATTAGCATGTTTATTGCTATTTAATAGACCATTTGTCTGTAATTATGTATTAGCTTCTACTAGTGCTAAGCCACTCCTTTGCCTATTTTTTGACAAATTTTGGGGGCATTGTGTGTTAAGAAGCGGAACTCAACGCCGCGCTTTGCCTCTACACCAGGGCGTAGAAATGAAAATATTGTATATTTTATTTCCTCGAGTGGAAATAGAACCCTCAACTTGTCGCGTTTACAGTCTTACGCTCGTGCCCCTGCACGAGGAATAGCCCCAATTTGGTCTATTATCATAAGTCTTTGTAATACGTTTTATTGTAAGAAGCTTTTAAAAATGGTGGTGATAAAGCTTAAGCTTATGCCTTGTTGTTAGAGCGAAGAAATGAAAATTTTATTAAATAATAATTAATTCCATCGAGTGGGGATCGAATCCACATACTTCGCGTTACAATCACACCCTTGTGCCCCCGCGTCACGACCGCCTCTACTATAGTTTAACACCAGAAAATTCTAAAGACAAAAAGGTAATATTGCAAATACTGCCAAGGCTTTAAGGAGCTCGAATAGGGAGCAGTGTGGAGGATGAGTATACGACAATATTTATCGGGATCACAAACGGACGCCCCATTGTGTGAAATATACACATCTTTAGCTCTATTGTTTGCTTTTTAATATAAAACGTATGGCTGCAATATACGTGGGTACTTTATGCTGTGGATGTAATAAAGAATTTTTTGACCGTATATTATATGTGAAATATGAAATTCGAGGAAAATTTTTCCTAAGGCAAGTCTTATGTTATGATAATATAGGAATATTATGGTATTAGACCGGTGGTAAACCGCTTTTTACTTTACCGCTCTAGTGATATCTCAAAAGTGGTTCCTTCTAGATTCCTTCTACTCAGTCTGCTATATAGGAAAATCAATGTAACTGTTTTATTTGGGATGTATTACATATTTTTACTTACTCATGGCTATCTTCTATTGATGTAAAATTATTTTTAAGAACGTTTAGTGTTAGTACAAGTTGGAGGATATTATAATGTACTAGACTAATAACAGCTGTGAAATTAAAATGTTTTATATGAACAATGTTAGTGAATAAAAATAAAACTATTATTGGGGACGTTTATTAAAATAACAGGACCCGAAACAACATTTTTTTAAGTTTTCTCTATTTGTTTACGCTTAACATTTAAATGTAGTTTTTGTCATTGTATTTTGAGAAACTTAATAATAAACTTTTGACTTTTTGCTTTTTTATTACATTAAAATAAAGAAGTATTTCTTTCTTTATTTTTATAGATAATCATTATAAAAATAAAGAAATCAATTTTTAGTCTTTATACTTTAAAAAATCGTTTTAAAATAACTCCATGTTCAGTCACTACCATACATATGTAGTTGACACTACAAAGTTCATATATTTATATTGTCTCGCGTGCTTTGTAATGAGCCGTCACTTATGTGTGACGAATTCATTCGTTCTACATCTGGCGTGACTAATTTAGTATAATTTCAACTTTATCCAATTGTAATAAGAACTTTTTGAGCTTTCTATTCTTATATTATTATTTAGGGCGGCTATCAAGTATAATGTCCTAAATTTAGTTTAAATATGGGTAGATAATGAACAATTGGGGTTTTTGGATTTAAAGGTAAAAGGTGCTGTTGTGGCACTTGGAGCGTGTCTACTTCGATTGGTTTCGATTGCGCCACTTGCGGTGGTTTTGGGTTCAAATTTCACATATATAAAGCTTTGTTTATTACTATATAAAGCCTTGCCTTTACTTGCCATTTTCAGCAGTTTGAATAATACTACGAGCAGTTATTTGAATCAATTGAATAGAACAAATTCTACGCGCTAATCTCAAAAACAGTACAGTTTTATAGTGTCAGAAAATAAATAAAGACAAGTGAAGATTGAAGAAAATTTGAAAGTTTTCTATTTTATTAATGTTTAATAATAATATTTCAAATATATATAATAAATATTTCAAAATGTTTTTTTAGATAACGTATATAATTTTGAAGTAGCGGTTCTTAACTCCACTCCGCTAACATATTTTGTATTGGGACATTACCCATTTAAAAATATATATTTCCTAAATATTTTTGGAAACGATAAAGTTAATTTTAACATTAGTATTCAAGAGGCATCCCTACCGTTGGCCCGCAGTGTATCTAATTGTTATGTTTCCATTAGCGTTGCGTTCACAAAATATTCAATGTAATTAAGCAGTAATTCTAAGATCGTTTAGCTTTATGTGTTCTACTTGAATACAATTATGATTTTATGAATGGGAGTTAATAACATGCTAAAACCTCTATCTTAAGCGAAGCGATGGCTTTTTACTATGTCAATTTGATATTAAGAGTTAAGACTTGTAGCTTTATTTCGCTTTTATAGCAAGATAGGTATGAAGATTACGAAATAAATCCGTTACACCTTATTCTCTAAGTACTTACAATTAGGATGGAACTCAAAACTGTATTTGGTCTTACCAAAGCGAGAAAATGAAAATAATTACTCTCTCAATCGAGAATCGAACTCAAAACCCGTACTTTTAACAGTCAGACGCTGTATTACTGTGCAATAATAACTTTTTGTATATAATATATAATTAATGGCTTTGAATTTAAAATAGAAAATGTTTTGTGTAGAATTGAAAAAAATCACAAATATTATCGCATCCGACGATACAAATAGCTGGATAATAACTATTTAATTTATAATCAATAAAGTATTATTGAAAACAACAATTAATTACAGGTCTTTTTGAAACAGTAGTACCTGTTTTAAACCTCAACAAATAGATTGCCTAACGTTTCCTAACGTTAAATATATACCCATTCTCATTCTAAGAATTATCGATCACACACAATGCCATGCTATTTATAGCATACTAAGCTACTTACACAAACTATATTAAATATAAAATTTTGCAAATAAAAATCTAAATGTCAATACTTTGCTTCTCCTCTGAGCCCCCGAGGGGGAAAGGGGAAACGGCATCAGGGTTTGCACCCTCTGGTCATGAGTGTCTGCCTCCGACCATAAATATGGACGCGTCCTGTTGGGCCTTCTAGGCCCTGGCGATAGCTCTGAATTCTGAGAGTCAGTATGGTGAGGGCGGAGACGAAGGGACGAGCATATGCTGCCTGGGCGGTCAGCCCAGCCAGGTGATACTCTTGGTGTCCCAGGGAAGGCCCATCTTAGGCGACCCGCGACCGAGGCAGCAGCTCAGGAATCGGAAATGGGCATAGGGTCTCTTGGGATAAATGTCAAAGGACGTCAACATAAATACGTACTATTTACATTGACGTCCTTCGGATACTAATTAGCGTAGACAACTAAACTTTAAGCTGGCTGATTAAGTGAATTTCTTGACAATTAATATTTTTATACACAATTGTTTAAAATAAGCGCAGCGTTAAGTTCTGCCATTCTACAAATGTTTCAAAAATTGAGCGGATCCGGGGAAGGGAATAAAATGTAGAGTATTGATACAGAGTTTCTTTTGCATTCCCTACTATATACAAGATACAGCAGCTGTAAAAAAGTGTCAATTTTGATCGTTGGCATGTCAGTATTTCTATATTTATAAAAAAGTACGGAAACTAAAAGAAAACAAAAATGTATTGCTACAACACCATGTGCTTATATTATTTTTATATTTAGTAAACCAAATATAAAAATACAAGTAAAACTCTGTGAAACTCATATTATTTTTGGTTTACATTCAAATTAGGCCCAAGCAATTATTTTCTAACAAACAAGTTACAAATCAAAACATGCATATAAAAGGGTTGACCGCGCCCTTCGTTTTTAAGGGAGGTCATTGTCTCTTTGGACCAGGGGTTGGCAAACTTCGGCCCGCGGCGATTTGCTTATTACACTGGGATAATACTATGTTGAAATAAATTCAGATTGCTTATTTGTATAGAATTACATTTAAAATCAGTGCGTGTGACTAAATAAGTGGGTAAAATTAATGTTATTAAATATATGAGTTATCTGTATCCCGCTTACAGGACAGAGGAAACCTAGTGTTAAGAAGCTGTGGTACTCAACGACACGCCGCTTTTTGTTGTAGTAGTAACAAGAGTGGAGAAATCAATATTATTCAATCCCCCAAGTAGGTATCGACTCCACAACCGTCGCTTTTACAATGATATACTGTGCAGCCACACCGCAACGGCCCTTAAACGATATGAGGACCCAATATATGAAATGAATTATATGTGATAAAATTTTATAATCATCATAATAAAAATTGTTTTGATTTATATGTAGCAGTAGAATACAGAAAGACTTTTTGAATCATACTTTACACAAATATAGTTACTGATTACTTTTTTTAACATGAATGATTTATAAAAATTAATTAATAAATTCAAATTCTAAATATTCTTTATTCAAATAAACTCTTGTAAGCACTTTTGAATCGTCAAATGAAAAAATAGACAAAAAAAAGCTACCACCGGTTCAGAAGGCAGTTCTGCTGAGATATCTGCTGAGATTTAATATAAGACACTCTAATCAAATAAATATGTTAAGAAAAATTAAAAGAAATAAAATCATATTTCTTCGTTTGGGATCACCACGTAACAGAACAAAAGAACACATTCTCCCATTCATACATACATGCTCTTACATACCTATATATTGAAGTTTGATAGTTTCAATAAAGCAGATGTGTGTTGCAGATTCATATTATGTGGAACGATTGTCGGGACCGGTTGTTGAGATTTGCATCGAATCAGCGAGGGGTGAGCTCACATACCGCCACCGCCAGCGCTCTTTGTAGTTATTTCAAGTATATATTTTTGATATATATAAGAAGAATAATGAAATTTTTTTGGATAGTATTAATTTTGTATTTTATTTTCTTTTTATATTAACTAATTTAAACTTATTTTTCTAAACCTGTTGGACTACTTAAAGCTACAAATTCTGCCATAATAAAAAAAAATACACCAAAATATTTACAACCCCCAAAAAAAAATCAAACAAAAAATTAACAGCTACACAAAAAAGTCAATTACAATCGTCTAAGAGCCCGAGCGTATCATACATTAACATATTTTGAAAGCTCAATAAATTTTAGTGCAGCTTTTTACCAATCGTAAAATGCTTAAAAAACCAGCCTGCATATAAAACCGGAGACAAAAGCATTTCAATTACCGTACGACTATAAAATAAATCCACGTTCCCATTAAAGGGCGTCATAAAAATAAAGGCGCCGTCAAAGGGTGTCGCGTTCGACTTTTTGTGTCACAATGAGAATATACAAACAGAATGTTTGATGTTATTGTTTGTAAATATCGTTTGGGATTGTGGTTTGGAGAGAACTTAATATAAATATGTAATAAAGGAATTTGTATTATTGGATAAAGCTTATGATTTTTTTTATATAGCTTCACGTTTTTGCAGATATATATGTAGCTCCATTTTTAGCTTTATTGTATGAAATAAAGACATTGCATGTTGAGTGGCAAAATTCAACATCGTATTTTTTCCTATACTCGACTAGCGACCCACTCGCGGCTTCGGCCGCATACTACCTGTAATACTTTTATTATGCCGTATTTGCTAACAGATTAATACATTCAAATATTTTTTGTCACAAAATACTTTAATGTCATTTACTTATAAGAAATAGCGTATATGGCGTCGCGGAGTGTATTTTAGATAAGTAAATCAAATATCGTTCCACATAAAATAAAATAGAATCAACAACCACTAAGTGAGGCTTTCGTTATTTACTCAATACTAATAACAAAGTTTAAAAATAAACAGAAAATAATGATTCAATCATTACTTCAAGTTAGTTTAAGAGAAACTTCATTAACAAGAACTTTCATATTTATTGATCCCATAGATGTTTCTATTTCACGCCAACTACAGACAGACGGTTTTAAATTCGTTACCACGTGTCTAATATGTAGAGTCAATACGCGGGCTAACTACCTCACATTACGTTAGCACTTGTTTGTATGCTTAGATAGAGAAAGCTTTTAGTAAGTTGTTTTGTAGAGAAATAGTTAGTGTTTTTCTAGAAAAAAAATAGTAGTACTTTTTCTCGTATAGCATGGCAAGCAGAGGGTAATCTATTAAGTTACTCGTCGTTCAGTACTTTCCCTCTGATTTTTGAGAAGTTGCATGTTTTTTAGCGAAACTTAACGCCGCATTTTGTTTACTTAAAATAATTGAGTAACAATCATTTCCCTGAATAGACTTCGACCATCGTATCAGACGTCGACCATTATAATCAGGCGCTGTTCTAACGCACCACAATATAATATTGACACCTGATATAAAAATATTCATTTCGTGATAAGCTCTAAGGAATTACTAATCTTTCGACTAAACATATATGATCTTGAATATTGTTAGAAATACATAGTTTATAATTTTTTTTTGTGTGATATATTTAAATTTCTATATTTATTATTATAATGTCTTCGCTTTGATGTCGAGGCTAAGCTCGGCCACTTCTAAAGCCTCCAAAATATGGCGGAAAGTGGAAAGTGGAGTGTCTTATTACTAGACTTCCTCTGCCTACTCTGCTACGTACAGAATACAGCGTAAAGCTAGACTTAAAAACTGTTTTCTTTATTATAAATCAGAAAATTGAATATTAATTTCAGCTTGATACCTCCACATTGTAAATAACGAACTGACAGACCGATAGACGATAAGTAAGTAAGACATCCTATACGAGTGTATTTTTTAGATTTTAAGGAAAGAAAAATCTAAAAAGGGAAATTGAACCTATAATCTGTATCATATATGTAAATAGCTATATGATAACACCGTGCATTACCAACTTGGTTACAAATCTAACCAGATGGTCATTTATCACTATACGACTATACAAGTGGGAATAACACCCATATATAGTTCAAGTGTACTCGTATACAGTCATTTGTCTCTGTAATTAAAAATTATTTTTATTAGTTCACTCAGATTCATGTGACGACCGATCTACATAAAGTTTTTTTTTAGATTATACCTACATGTTTAAGAATTCAAATACTTATAATTAAAAGCAAACATTATATTTTTCCAATGTAGACAAACTAGGCAAAGTAACTTTCCGCCCTATATCTGAGACATTGAATGTTCGGTGGCACAAATCAACTTTGCTTTTTTTTTACCAACGCGAGTAAATGAAAACAATTCGGTGGAAATTGAAGGCCAGTCAAGTAGGAAATTTAAAATCTAATCAAAAACTTTATTTTAAAAGATAAATTACCAAGTTAATCTTGAAAACACTACCGACCTTAACTTTTGATCAGTACAAAAAAATGTTAATTTTATTACATATAACATAAATCTTTTTAAAATTACGAAAACCAAAATTAATTATTCCAAACTTAATTAAAATTATAATATATATTCACGCCCACATTAGCTTGCTGATTAAAGAATTGAATATCATTGGTCGCATATTATGTAAGAAACAGAAAATGAATATAAAATTTCGACTCTACAATTCGATTTGACCGAGTACTTCTTCTTTAAACAGGTAATGACTCTATCGAGTTTACTCAAGACCCGCCTTCTTAGATTATTTCAAGCCTTCATAATTACAATTTCTTATCTATATGAGCTGTGTAATTGGCAATGTTCTGCAAAACGAGCCCTGCGGGTGTTTTTTATTAGTTTATAAGCAGATATTTACTTTGCTCTACCTTTTGTACATTTCGCAATTTAGTTTGAGAATTATTTAAATTTATTTGGACTATTTTTATACGTGGTGATTGTATATATTAATTCATACATTTTTTTTTATCTGACAGGTCAAAAAAATGGCGTTTTTTTCCTACTGCACCCGGAAGACATGGAATTAAAAATATGTAAATAACGAAAAGAACCATTAGCTCTAGATAAATATTCTTATTTGGTGTACCTATCTTATAATACTCAAATATAAGTATCTCATACTGAAAATATCAGTATGAGATACTTAAATTTGAGTATTATTTGGTTACTCAACACTTTCAAGTCAGATCATAATAAATATTATAAACGTTATGAATTTGAAGCCTGTAAAGAATGGGTCACAATGGAACACTAGGTCCTAACCTAGGTCTGCCTGACGATTAGGACCTAGTGTTACGACACTCTGTTCTCCACTCTCCGCCGAGTCCTGGAGGCTCTGCGTATTGAGTGTCGGAATTCAACTCCGTGTTTTGCCATAAGAATATAGATAAGATTCATAGCAAGCATAAAAAGCTAATAGAAGTCTTAAAAATCTTGTCAATCGAATTGAAGAAAGGACTATATGAAGTTAAACTACTAAGAAATAAAACAAATATTGTAATATATTGAAAATAAAGATAAATTATATTTCTGCAGGAACTTATTTCCAGGAATTTTTCTTTTCATAACTATTTTAGATTCTTAAACAATACAATCATTCGAAGGGAGGCGAGTAGAGCGTTGCTATGACAACAAATAAAAAACATCCTGTTCGTTATTCGATACGATCAGTGACGTCTGATCGGACTTAAATGGGATCGTATTAATTTATATTTTTTGTGTATTAATTATTTTATACCTCTCCAAGATCATTGGTGGATAGGATGCTGTCAACGTTCACTGTAGTATTAATATTGTAGTTTGATTCTTATAATAAGTAATTTGATAACAAAAGTGACACCTAATAATATTACAATGCTTACGGACAGCATTCTGATATGTTTCATTGAATATGACGTTTGTTTAAGTTTTTTGTGAAATAATTATATTATTGATATAGTATTTCAGTATTCATTACACAAATATAAGATTTAGTTACTAGGTAATGACTATAAATGTATGAAAACATCAGTACACAGTATTGTGTTTCCTTCACAAATGTAATGCCAAGGCTTAACCGCAAAACAATGTTCTTAGAACGTTACGTTATTTTTTTATAAATTTTCTAACCAAATATAGATATGTTACTGAAAGTCACACACTGCCACAGTAAACATCACATACATCATATGTTATTTTAGCTTCACATTACTTTAAGCCCAACCCTTTGGAATGACAATCAATCTTAACAATTAAAATTATACACGACTCTTAAAATAGTCTCGTTAAATTTGTCAGCTTACAATAGAATAAAAATAACTCTAGCGAAGGGACTATTTGCTTTTAGATATCGGAGAGCATCTGTAGTGGGATTATCATTTCTTGTCCCCGGAGTCTTGTTTTCGTGGTAGAGTTCAGTGTTTCGGAAATGGTATCAATAGAATAATTTTATAAGATTGCAATATTTTATATTTGTCATTAAAAGTCAAAATATTATATAATTTTATGTGATCATTTCATTTCGTATTCGATAGTGTATTTGTAGGTTATATATATGTTGATTGTTGTTGTATTTTTCCACATCTACTAACACTATCACACTCAGAGCAGCGAGCAGTGGTCTGTAGTACAAATACAACTAAGCAATATTAAAAACTTTTAAGTTTTTTACAAAAACGTTATTTGTTTCATGTAAAGACATAAACTTTTATACAATAAATATATATTTATTAACTGGGCTTTAAAGATTTTATACACTTTTTAATTTTACGCTGTATCCCACAAGTGTTATGACACTTCGTTCACAATTATCCGCGGCCGCTCGAGGCGCTTAGTAGAACTCAGCGCCGTAATTCACCTTGTTACCTAGCAAAGAAATGAAACTATTAAATATTTTATCCCCTCTATGGGAATCGAACCCACAACAATTGTATTTGTAGTAATACGTTTATGCCTCTGCATCATGACGGCCTCACGCATTTGGATAAAGATCAATTTTAATACACGAAAGCTACTTTACTATCAAGATGACTTTTAAATATCCACAGTGAGTGGGAAGTTCTCTACATGATATGTTTACAGCTAATTAGTTCTCTTTTGTGAGGTTTGTTTTGTTTGTTAACTATTAAGAATCATGATTCAAAATATAAAAAGAGCATACGTGATTGCTTATATTACAATTGTTATGAAAATGACCGTAGCGTTTGGTGCTCCGTTCTCTCTGACTGACCCGCTAGGGATAAAACGTGAAGCCTAGTTATTAAAAAATATTGGAGTCTCAGGGAACCGATGTCAATGATTTTGTCAATCATGATACAATCCTGATTCAATAAAAAACCTCAAGAGAAGACGGTATATAAGGGATATGGTAATTTTATATTCCATCTGTCTATCTATCTATCAATCTGTTTTTTCTCAAGAGCTCGTGGAGGAAGCTGACTGAAAGTTAATATCAAATCTTCAAGTCTTTCAGACAAGGATGTGAAAAATTGAGCACAAAAAAAATTAAGCCAACACAATCCAAAAAAACACATACTAGAATTGTATATATAAAAAATATTAGTAAATTGTAGATTTTATTTTCGGTGGATTATAGTAGATTTTATATGTACTTGTAAGTATTTCTCAGTTTCCATTTTAAATTTTCCCTCAGCAGACTAAGTTATTAAAGTATTTTGTGTAAATACATGATTTATTATATTGCGCAATTTCAAATAAGATAATAATTTCAGAAAATGTATAAGGAATACGTTTTCTGAAATTGCGCAATATAATCTTAGACTGATTATACTTTGTAATTATTTAATCTTACACGGTGTAATTACAATATGAAAATTACTTTATAACAGAATTTATAAGAGAAATAAGTCTTTAAGTAAAAGGTCGTGTTGTTTAATTGTTGTGAGACTTCACTTGATAGTAGATTCAAATTCTTGTAAGCAAATCAACGGCTTCCTTATTTTTTAACATAAGGATCATCAGCTTTTTGTTGTGGTTGACCACATATTTAAATAAAATAACAATATTTAGTGTAATATCACTAAATTTCTTTAACGATCTTAGGACTAAGGTAAGATTTTCAAAAAGTACAACTTGAGTAATCTTCATAATTTCTCTCTATTTTATTATAGTCATTTTTTTAGGCAAGTTTATCAAAATTATATCACTTCGTTAACTTTCTATAAACAGATATAATCATTCCTCCGAACAGAGATAGAGCCTATAACTACTGAGTTTAGTAGCTTAGTAGCACCACTATGGCGTATAATTTTCACTATATCTGAAACAGTATTTACAAAGCATCCATGTACCTGCCATCTCCACGCGATAGCAAATATTATGAGACATTTTCGGTACAAACTCCCAAGCGTGAACCGAATGCAAGAATAAACACGCGGTTACGAAAATATAACAAGAATATAAGAAAATGTTAAATATTATACAAAAAAGTAACAATGGGTTTTCACTTTTGTGGGTAAACAATGGGCTTTTTGGACGAGTATCAGCATTATTCTGAATGTACTAGACCGTCTTTAAGTTATTCAAGCTAGTGGTTCGCAGGCTGTTGTATCCGAATTGAGTTACAAAACATTATTTATTGATGTAAAAAAAGTGTAATTTTGAAAGATTTTGGTAATCTCATCGCATCATTTAAACGTTTTCTTTATATAGCTTATATTATCGTATTGTATACAATTTGTTATTATCGTATTGTATGAAGTACACCGTAAAAATCTTCACGCTGTATCTCGAACACGGCAGGGTAAATGAAGGGAGCTTAGTGTGTAGATAATCCGTTCCTAACTGTCCACCCAATTTTGAGAAACTGCGGTGTTCATTTATTGTCAGAATTTAAATATTATTATTTAAATAATTCATTCACCCAAGTAGGAATCGAATCCAGAACCATGGCGTGTAAAGTCAGATGTTGTCTCAATGCGCTACAATGGCCTCAATGGATATTTAATTATTTCTTTAATATCCGTGACTCGTTAAAGCACTTATATATTTTTAATTTTAATTTCATAATCTTACGCAAAAAACACAGAACATTTTAATTCTCAAGGCTCAATAAAAAATTCAGCTCTTTACCTTGCCAATCTATTTTTTTCATTTATATGTACGTACATATTTTTTATTAAAATATACGCCGAATTTGTTTTATATTCATTCTTGCGGGAATAAAATAATTCTTTAAACGCGGTACTTACAATGTTCACTACCTAAATGGGGATTCAACCCACCCACTGGCTTATTGACAACTGACGGCACTGACGCGGCATTCATAAGAGACTGTTTTCAAATTAGGTATAGGGAACCTCTAACCGGGATACAGCGTAAAGCTAAAAAAGAAACCCAAAAGTAACTCATATTTTTTTTAAATACAGGAAAACAGAGTAAAATGTAATCAAGTATACTGTAGATTCTTACACATACACGTGTGTGTTTTCTTCGAGTATGTTATATACTTTTATTTAAATTAATAATTTCAACCTCACTTTATTTAAGGATTAAGGAATAAGATTGAAATAATTAACAAATTATAACCTTAATATAATAAGCTATTTAGTAAATATTAGACGAAAATGACCAAAATATATTTTTTATTTATTACTATTAATATTCAAAAAGGCTCATTTAAAACAAACTAAAGTAAACCAACAATGATCTTACTCTACATGTATGTATCCGTATCCGCTCTACCATACCCAACATGCTCGTATAGGAATGTATCTAAGTAAGGGGAAATAAATTATAGTACACAAAAGGTGGATTAAGTAGTTAAGTAGTGGGCCACGGCTCAATGAAAAGCCCGATACGTTCTTGCGTGCCTAATACGCCCCTTAATTATTCGAGCGAGCACTTTTAGGCGCAAATAAACATATATGGTGCGCTTGGAAAGCAGCTATTACAAATGTTATTAAACTAGCGAACGGAGCGCGGCTTCGTCCGCTTAAGATGTATAAACTATATTACTCTTTTTGCGTTAAAGTAGCACTGTATTCGGCACGTAGCAGGAATAATAGACGGAACCTGACCGGAGTGACAACACACTCCGGTCCCCACTTTTAGCCCAATTTTCAAGATATTGTGTGTCAGAGCTTGTAATAATTATTTTTAATTTCTCAGCTCTAGCTGGCTCCACCACGAGTATAAATTAAGTCCACACTGCATTTATAATTAGACGATATGTTCCTCTGCCTATCCTGAAAAGCGAAGAAGTAAAAATAATTTAAATATAATCATTTCCCATGTGGCGATCGAACCCACGGCAACATAGCAAACTTAGAAAAGTTTTTTTTAACATTATGTTGTATCCCACATGTAACCAGTAACCTATGAAGTAATTTTATTTAAAGTAAGAATCAGCATCACGCTGTATCCCGCACACCGCAGGGTAGGCAGAGGGAACCTAGTGTTTTAGATACTCCGTTCCCCACTTTCTGCCGAATTCTGGAGGCATTGCGTGTTGAGTGGCAGAACTCAACGCCGCGCTTTGCTTCGGCACCAGAGCGAAGAAATGGAAATATAAATTTAAGTAAATATTTCATCTCTTCGAGTGGGGATCAAACCCACAACCAGTCGGTTTTGCAGTCACACTTCGTGCCGCTGCGCTACGACTGGCCTCTATTTAAACTAGATTCTTTATTATACAAGAATTTCACCTCCATAAGCTGTACTCAAAAGAGGCTCGAAACTAGCGTTTATAATTATAACAATCGATCGAAATACAGCAGAGTAATAAGCGAAGTGGGCCACATTATAATATTTAGACCAAAGGAAATATTTGCGAAGTAAAATTGTGTTTACCCAAGCCTTCTCTATCACTCAACTAATAGGGGTCGAACAGGATGTTTAATCAGAATGTGCCTGAATCAGTAAGTTGACGATGTGAAAGGGAAGCTTAATGTGGGAGCTCCACAGATCTAGTGACTTTGAGATTTACGATCAGTTCTAAAATATTCCGTCTCTATTCTCCGATAGGCACTTAAATTTCGTAAACACATTGTTAAATAATAATACAGGAATACATTGTATAATAATAATTTTAATAGATATTGAAAGAACATTAAGTAAATTATGTAGGAGAAGAGGCACAAGAGTGTAACTTATAACGCCACAGATGCAGGTTTGATTTTCAGAGGGGAGAGTAAAAGATTTCATATTTTCATTTCCTCGCTTTGGTAACGAGGCAAAGTGCAGCGTTAATTTCTGCCACTCAACACGAAATGCTTCACGAATTTGGTGAAAAATCAGAAATATAGGTTCTTAAGCCGGATATATAGGTAATAGGTTCCCTCTGTAGGTAAGTTCCCTCTGCCTACTCTGCCACGAGCGGTAAAGCATGAAACTAAAAAGTACAAAACTCTGTACTCTCTTAAAATAAATATAGATATAATAATAAATTTATAGTTAATATTTTTGATAAAATATCCGGTCCCGGTCCGTTGATACGCGATACTTTCGACGTTTGAATAGTTTTTGTCAAGATCCCCAAGTTTCTGTAAGTCTCATCGCTCGTCCGTTCGAAGTTGCGACTTCATTTCGTAATGCTCGACTGCGACTTGCTGATAAAATGAATTTTAAATAATTTCTTACTTCCTTATTCTATGTTTCCTTATTAACGCAATGGAGTTGAATTATGTATAGATTTTATTGGAACTTTGAAATGAAACCAAATACTGATTTTATTTTATCGTGGCGCAGTGGCACAGAGTGTGACTGTCAATGCAACGGTTTTAGGTTTGATTCACACATAGGGAATTTAAATCTTAAACATGTTCAGATTCAGTATTTTGAAAATTGATTGTATTGCCTTTGAAATATGCAGGAGACAATATAAAGATAAAAAATATACAAATTATTAAACTAAGCTTAACATTTCACTACGCTAAAGCTAAGAACAAGAATAAATTGTAAGAAGCGCTTTCAGCGTGGCTCGTTAGGAACGTATGGCTTAATTGGATACTAACGCTTTGACGGATCCCAAGAGTCGTGGATTCAAGTCCCGTTGTATTCAAATTTATATAGATTATATCTTAACTTAAAGTATAACAAAAAATAACAATCTATTTAAGAAAATTAGTAGATTCTACCACCATCCAAATTAAACGATTGGCCCAAAACTTTCGATCGAAAAATATCTAGTGAAGTTGAAAAGCTTGTCACGTTCGTCCATCAAATGTAATTATTATGCCGGCCGTTTAGGTCCACGTTGTTAACGTTTGGCGTGACGCCAGATAGTCTGATGTGTGGTCTGGCTCAAAAATATAGTATAAGTATATGTATAAAGAGGTTAGTAGCGACGCAGGGGCGAATTGTCGGACTGTTCGCGTAGAAGGTTGCGAGTTCGTTTCCATCTCGTAGGAAAGGAAATATTTAATATTTTTATTACCTCGCTCTGGTAACGAGGCACGCCGCGGCGTTGCGTTCCGTCACTAGGTTGACTTCCGCCACTCAGTTATTCGACGCACAACTATCGCGTTAATTGTCAACCTACTTTATAAAACATTGAATAAAAGGATAGCGTTGCAGCGTTAATTTCAGGTGCTGAACGAAGTGTCTTAACACTAAGTTCTCTCTGCGTACCTGCTATATGATACAGCGTGATGCAAAAAAATTTTACAAAGACACCATTCGGACGTAATAGGACATCGAATTATTGTATATACAATAGACGTGTGAGATCATTACACGAGGGAATCATTATAATCAAATTACTGCTCTGCTAAAATAAACAACGGCGTTAAGTTCCACTGTTGGAGAGCGGAGTGTCTTAACACTAGGCTCTTTCTACTCACTTGACTATATACGAAAACCTTAAAAATATTACATATTATACCTGTGTTCTATACGTAACATCGAAGTAACTATAGTTTCTCTATAAGAGCAGATACACAGAAACCTCTGAAGTACTACGAGGGCAACCACAAGCTTCGAAAACTTTATCCTGTGAGGAAACAAGACACTGTTTGTATTTCTACATACACACACCAGGTGTGTGGTACATGTACTTAACAAATATAGCGAAATTTATTATTGAAACATGCTTTTCATTTAATTAGGCCAATTGTCATGTAAATATTAAATATACTATAATATGAATAAAAAAATAAGAAATAGCAAAACCAACGAGTATAAAAAATTCATTCAGAGAGAAATTGTCTGAATGTATATCTTGTCTGTAGAAAAATATTTTTAAAAAAGTAATGTACATTTGAACGTAGCGGGATTCGAATTCGCGCCTATTGGGAACTGTCCAAGCTTTCTAATTACAAAGTTAATACATTCTTCGTACTTTCTCTATATAAGAATAATTTTAAAATTCAACATAACATTGATAGGCAGAGGCATCAGCTCCTAGTGTTAAGACACTTTTGTTTCGAGGAGTGGGGGAATCCAAACGATGGCATAGATATATTTTTACTTTTCAGTTTAAATGTAAAATGTAGTCCCCGGTACCAAACCTACAATAACCTTAGCAATGAGCAAACAAACCACTTTACTATTAGACCTTATGTAATCAGTAGATTTGCGATGTTAAATGCAAGTAATCTTATTATGTGGTCTGAGCCTTTTACTGAAAAACTATCTGTCGGTTTTATACTGAATCGATTTCAAACGTGCATCGGATTCACTTTAAAATTATTGATAATCTTGTAATTATTTTGTTTAGAGAATTTATAAAAACAGCAATTTCATACATCCCGCAGGATCCCACACATATAGATAACCTACGTCGAATCGATAGATGATTTTGAAAAATCGGTATAATTCTATGGTTTTTTGTGTAACTAACCAGCAAGACATTGATACCGCTTCGGTAAGTGCACCGCTTTCATCAGTATTTTCAATGAAAAATCGTAGTCGAAGTGACGTACTTTATTGCCCCTTTTTTGACATTAAATGTACATACTTGTTATTAGTTTTCATGCATGTTATTTATTATGAGCTATACAACAATAAGCAACATAATGTCATCATGAATTTTTGTATACTATGCAGAAAACAATCGTTTGTTGTATAAAAAGAGCGATAAAGAAAATCAGAGGTCAACAGTGAAATTGAACACCATTTACTAAAAGATAAAGTATATAGTGATGCCAAATACCATTACCTCTGGTGTCGAGGCAAAGCGCGGCGTTGAGTTCTGCCACTCAACATGGAATGCCTCCAAAATTTGGATTCTGTATGCGGTTTTTTTTTTATTTATAAAGTTTACTAACACACACATTAAGTTATAATATAACATTTATAAGCCTACACCTACTACATATATTAGCCAAAATATGCTCACTCAAATAAATATACGCACGTCGAGGCAACGCATGTTTATCTTTAGTGTACAGTGAAATATGGTTATCTATGTAGGGTTAAGAGAACCGTTGAAGTCCTCAAGTTCAGCCAAATTTTGAGATGATACTTGCAAAGTGGACAAATTCAACGCTGTTATTTGTCTTGTTATCAGAGTCCGAAAATAAAAATATTCCGAAATGAAATGAAGTAGCCTGAATCAAACCTACAACTAGACGCTCTCTAACTGCACCACGACGGCTTCTATAAACGGTACTAGTTAATCTTAATTTAGCATTTCTGTAGATATTTTGTGTGTAGCGGGATTTTATTATTAGGGCTCATTTATCATGTGTTAGCACCTTGTTAAATAGTTACAGATTTAAGCGACTCCGATAATAACTACTAATGTGTAAACAAAACTCTCTATATAATCTCATCTCTTTCTCTCCTCTCTCGCTCCTCTATCAGCTTCAGCCCGCACATATAAGGTAGGCAGAAAAATATCAGTGTCGCTCTGTTCCACTGGCCGCCAACATTCAAAACATTTCATGCTTAGTGACGAAAGAGTTCTTTCTATCAATAAGCGTATAATGTCATAAAAAATTTGAAAGCTTAACAAATTATAGATTCAACACTATATTCTCAATACCGCTGCCAACTCTACAAAGTAGTATTAAATAACACATTTTTGAATTAAAAACAAACATATATATATAGTAATGAAATTAAATGCATATTCAGTTTATGCATTTACATACATACATACATACACACATACATACATAATACACAATAACCTAAACAACGACTACGAGTATACACCCGTCCTTTGTCTATTGTTAGACCTCGCACGTTTACTCACAAACTTGGCTAACTCAGTACTGCTTACTTGCGGGCACATACAGGACATGTTTTCATAATAAAACTAGACCGAGTTTCCCCTTAATTTGGTATAATCTACGACAATATTATAAAGATGAAGAATTGATTTGGTTGGTCACGCTAATCTCAGTAACTAGTACTTTCGAACTGAAACAATATTTATGATTTATCGACAAAGCCTATATAATATTACGCGGAACAAACAAGAAATAAGATTAACAATAAAAACTATTGTAAAATCGTGGGAGCTTTAGAGCTTCCGTTGCATATTACGTGTTCTCCGTTATTTCCATTCGACTATACTCGTACTCGTAATATTAAAAATATTCATCATTTTAACATCCTAGTAGTGACGTCAATATAATTTTTCCTTACGTTATAACGCTTTAAATTGAACGCTGAAAACTCAATGTCTTAGTAACGTAAATAACTAAGCATTATATGTCCTTTTATTTCTTTAAAAAAAATGGCTGTTAACCTAATGGTTTTAGTTTCTATCTCAACTTAGGGAAACTATGTATTAATTATTTCCATTCTCCCGCTTTGGTGGATATAATGCGGCGTTGAGTTCCGCTACTCAATACGGACAAAAAAATATAAATCTTTTTTTTAAAATATTTTATCATGTTTTTTCATAGAAAATAACGTATACAAAAATATTTTCCTTATCTAAAAGGAGAGTGTAAATGACGGCTCCCACTCAACGATATATTGGATTGAAATTTACTCGCTCTCGTTCCTTATGGCGTGAATATTTGTATGATAAAAATTATTTTATTTTGACAACCAATCTAGTTAAATTGGTTCAATCAACGTGTGGAGAAAATTTGGTATTAATTGTATTTATAAAACTAAATTAAAGAATATTACGCTGCTTTGCGAGTTCCATACATTTTTTGATTAAGCCAGTAAATGATAAATAAAATTCCTGGCTTAATCAAAAAATGTATAGCACTCGCGTCGCATGTGTTTTAGATGATTAATATATTTTTTTTACTTTGGCTATGGATAAAGTGCGGCGTTGGGCAACCACGTAGAATACAATGTTTTTAAATATGAAAAAATATATAATACGAAGTGATTTGTCACTCAATTCTCTCTGTATAGTATTTTTCTAAGTATATTATGGAAAACGGCACCATTTGTAAAACGACATAAATAACAATCTCATTATCTTATTTACGCTATTTTTTCCACGTTATATGTGGTCGTGTGTGACAACCCGTAGGGCGCTGTCACATGCACACGTCACTTTTATCGTTACGGGGTTGTTGGTACCCTCAGTTTATTTTTTCTATCGATTGTTGGCTCGTTCCCACGGATTTTAGAAATCAGTAGATTTTATTTATTTACGAATGGTGGTGATGCCTTTGTGAGTTTTATTATGTTGTAATAAGGGATTATGTATAAGGGATTATTATAGCGTATGAATGCATATTGTAATTATACACAATGTATTGTTGTACACATAAATATGTACATTATACAATATAAATATAACATACATTTTAAATTTATCTTGTATGTTTGTTGTAAATACATTTTTTTTCATCAGTCATAGCGCAGGGGCACAAATTGTGACTGTAACCCCGCTTGAGGAAATGAAATATTTGTTTGCATTTATATTTCCATTTCTTGGTTCTGATATTTAGGCAAATCGCGGCGTTGAGTTCAAGTGTTGAGTCGTGGACTCAACACGCAACGCCTCCGAAATTCGGGGACAAATGAGGAAAGAGTGTCTTAACACTAGGTTCGCTCTGCCTGCTACTATGTGCGGGATACAGCGTGAAGCTAATTTAATTTGATGTTTAATTTTTTTATGTTTTTTTTTTTCATTTATAAACCATACACGTAACAATCATACCATCCAGTGCGAGTACCACAATTTGCATTAAAAAGCTTAAGACATTACTCTATATTCTATAGTTTTTCATCCATTCCTTCTACATAAAAACCTATTACTCCAAAAACATGTAATAATCGCAATATTAAAGTAAGCTGCAATATATAATCTGTATTAACTTGGACTTATGATCTCTAAATAAGTGTCACATTGGCAGCATTTTCGCGCCATCCCAACCGCTTATCAATTTTTCGATCAACGCCTGAGGGTTTTGATAACTATGGGGTTATTTGACAGCCGGCCGGGATTAACCCTGTATTGCGACAAAAAAAAATAATAGCTTTTTGAAAGGGTCTCTTAAACCGACCGGTACGAAATTACAGGTTAGACGTGAATACATATTAAAGTAAAATTAAGAGTTTTAAGAAATTGAAAGTGTTTTTTTTAAATAAAAGTGAAGTATTTCTACATTTTTATATAACTTCTTTAATTTTTTTTGTAAGGTCTATAATATGTTTTGTTATATATTTTTTACGATTCTATAAAAGTCTTTTTTGTGGGGGTTCTTTTCTACAGAGATGATAATTATACTTTGTTTCAGAAATCAAATAAAGTTAGCTTGATTCTGTATCCTACACATAGCAGGGTAGGTAGAGGGAATCTAGTGTTAAGACACTCCGTTCCCTACTTTCTGCCGAATTCTGGAGGCATTGCGTGTTGAGTGGCAGAACTCAACGACGCGCTTAACCTCGACACCAGAGCGAAAAAATGGAAATATAAATTGAAGTAAATATTTCAATCTCCTCGAGTGGGGATCGAACCCACAACCAGTCGGTTTTACAGTCACACTTCGTGCCGCTGCACCCCGACTAGCTTCTATTTTATATAACATTGGATTTAGTATTTTTATTACAATTCAATATCGAAGATAATACATATACCTCTAAATTAGAGGCGGATGTCGATTCACTTGTCCAATAAATCACCAGCGATTACAAGTTATTGTTAAAAAGTACAGAATAATAGATCACAATAATTACGATTCAATGCGTACGAATAGAATGATATATCGATTGGACGCTGTCGTTGTCGCTGGGCTCTACCGTCATTAATACTATAAATAATGACAGGATGAATGCAAATCGCTACGAATTTTGTGTGTCAGTCTGTACGTTACGTAAATATATTGAAAACAATAGTTAAATGATTGTTACAATGTTGTAATTCTTATAATTTATTTTCTTGTTATTAAAACGAGAGTAGGTTCATGTCCCGCTAAAAGAAATGCTTACATTTTGGAAGTAGTATGTCGCACTTTGACTGGAGAGCATTCTACATTGCGTAACTCTGCTTGTACATTCTCTATCAGTCACTCACTAATAGTAGAGTTATACTTAGTTTCAGGTTAATTAAAAATAAAGAATTCGAGAAAAGTGAAAAAGAGAAATGAGAGATTCAGTATATATTATGAATACAAATGAATTTGTCGATACTGAACAAATATTAATAGAGTTGATCGATTTTAATAGTTATTTACCCGTGTCGGAGCGAGTAAATACGACTGTGTATTCGATTTGTCGAGTCGACCAAATTCAATATTTATGTTACGGAACCGAGTGGAATGTTTATATCACATATATGTATTTGCTAGAAATATTAATGCTGTACTATTTTTTAAATAACTCACAGATTGCTTCATATAATTTTTCTTCAAAGCTAGAAATTTTAGCAATATATATATAACCAAGATTATAATTTGTGAACAAGGTAGTCACTGAATTATTAATTTTTCTTAGAAATGGGAATGAGCTAATAAAAATTATATAACCTTAGGATACAAATGGCAACAGATCAAAAATAATATAGGTGATATTATAATGAAGTACACAAAAAAAATGAATGTAACTTAAGGATTATCATAAAGACTGCTTATGTATATTATTTTGTTTAACTCACATATTTTGAACAACTTAATTAAAACATAGCTTAAGGACATTTTATGTTTTATTAGATTTGTCAGAAAAAATATGTAATAGTAAATATGAAATATATTATAATATTTATAAAGACCATCTACAAGCACTGCCTGTTACTTCATTATACCGAACCTTTTATAACATTTTTTGTAGGCATTTTAAGAAAATTGTTTCATCACCAGAGGCAAAATGCCTAGACAGGGCGTAATTTATTAAATGAGTGTGCTTATTTCGTATGCAGTAATAAGAGACGAAGGACATCTAATATATTATAATTGTTATAACTAAGTCGGTGTAGAACAATAGTAGTATAACGCCTAAGTAACATTATAACACAATAAAGACATATAGAAATAAAAAGTGTATTTTATTTGGTTTCTAGCCTATACATATACATACATATATATATATATATATATATATATATATATATATATATGTACAAATTAAAATTTCCAAATACCTGGTGGACAAACGCAATCTCCATAATCACGAATGCTTCTTCTTTGCCTCCAGTAACTTAAGGGTCTGGAGTAAGCTTCTCGTCTAAGACGCTCTACTAGGGGTTGTTGTGGCTCTAAAACAGCGCTTCTTAAAGCCAAATGTTGCTCTTCTAAAAGAGAGAGCCTATCTTGGACTCCTTGCTGTTTGTAGAGACTGTATCCACTGGATATGAGACTCATGGCACACGCACAATACAACACCACACAGTACACCCAGGGTTCCGGACATTTCTCACAACTGTTCTCCTCTTTTTTCTCCGTTTTCTCCGGTGGACTCTTGCCTGGAGGTTTCCCTCCCATTTTGAATATCATGGTTGTAATATCATGGACTTGGTATCACCTTATACTATCATTAAATACACTTTGGTTAAAAATATATATATAAACTAGAGCAATTTTAATTTATAGCACAAATATCAATAAAAATTCACTAAAGAATTTTGTTATAAGACATGAAAATTTAAACTGATATTAAAATTTCGTTGTTTTGATATGCGATCGTATTCGTTCTCGACAGTGAAGGCAGAGGGAGCGAATACACGTCCTCCTCCGTCGGCAGGCGGTACGCCACTGTCTGGGACGATGATGCGACAAACGAAATCAACCCGCGTTAAACGATAGCATTTGAGAAAATCATACTAGAATATTTTGGAGAAGAAAAATAACATTCACTTATCTTATTTTTCTGGTGCATTTTCTGTTATGTTACTGAACAGGCAGAGAGAATTTGGTTTTAAGATACCTTGTTCTCTTCGTTCTCTTCTATATTGTATGGCAGAACTTAACGCTATGATTTGCATATCAAAACCGGTGTGTGGCATAATGCTTTTAAATATAAACATTTATCGTGTTTGTTAGAGTCTACTACCATTCTGTTCAATATGATACTCCTCGACTGCGCCACTATGACATACTAGAAAATAGTAGAGAATAAAACACTTAGTACATTTATAAAGGAGTTGTAACAAAAGCTCGCTTGTAAGTTAGATGAGCTTTTTAACTAAGTTAGCTTTATTCTTTCAAAGTTGATTAAGTAATACTTTAAGTGAAGCCTCATGTAACTTGACTCTGTTAATTTAAGAACTCGTCTCGTTTCTTATAGAGACTTTTCAAGCTTTTTGTAGAAGTGATATATAATGTAACGTTTTTATCAAGAGATATGTGGACTGATTAGAGCGAGTTGGTAAATTGTATTAACTCGCGCGGAAGAGGGGTTGGGGTCGAGCGCTAGTCAAGACAGGGATGGGATCGTTTACCCAAAACATTTATAGCAAATGAAGTATTTTAAATGAAAACATAATATTTCCTAAGCTTTACTTTCAATTACTTCGCTTTTAAATGATAAAGAGAATTGACGCATTGTGAACGTTGCAAATAAAAAGAATTTAGAAAACAGAGTCAGTTGTCACTATTATATTTTTTCCAATAAAAATAAAAAAAATAATCATAATAAATAGTGTAATCATAATTGTTAAATTACATATAATTCTAAATATTAATTGATAAAAACTAATCAACAAATACAAATAAATGTACAAATATAGTAGGTTCGGTGTCACTTTGGCTTTTGGAAGAAGCTTCCTTTTATAAAGTATATTTCCTTCTCTATAAATAGTATCGAAATAATCACTGTCAAGAACATTTCTAATAATATTTAAGTTATTTTTATAACTTTCAACAGACTACTACTATAAAGATGATGATAACGAACATATTTTAGAACCATAACGTCTCTACATAATAAACTATTAAATTTAAATATCAAATTTCATATTCAAAATGTGAATACAAGCATAACTTTCATTCCAAAACTAAAAACCCATAGATTTGTATCGAAATTAATTAAATTTGTAGGGAATGGAAAAAAACACTGTGTTGTTTTTTATTCTGATGGTAATTTATCTTTCTAATAGAGGCATTAAGAATCGAGCGGCGGCTGAGAGCGCCACAAGAACGCGTTCCACGTCACTGGAGGAAACATGATTGACCTGTTAGTTTAGTGGTTAATGATTATGGATAATTAATAGGTCTTAGATTCGAACATTCATATTGATTTACATTACATATTAAGACTCTACTGTAAACGTGTCGCTTATGAATTCACAAAAAACAGAATTAAAACATTTTTTTTTTCAACTTTACGCTGAATCACGCATATACAGTATGCAGAGGGACTCTGATGTTAAAACAATTATATATAGGTATATATATATATATATATATATATATATATATATATATATATATATATATATATATATATATATATATATATATATATATATATATATATATATATACTATATATATATATATATATATATATAATACCTTACTCAAACCAACTAATGGTTAAAGTAAAGTAAAATAATAATCGCAAACGATTGTATCGTACGAGAAATTCCGGGAATACGAGTCGTAATCTTGTGCGCCTGGTCCGCGATGGTCTCACTAATTAAATTTCTCGTACGATACAATCGTTTGCGATTATTATTTTTACTTTACTTTAACCATTAGTTGGTTTGAGTAAGGTATTTTTTTTTTCTGAAGAAAAGCTTTAATTTTTTTTCCTACTATTTCATTAAGGATATTGAATGGCGGGTGGATATTATATATTCTCTATTTTGGGTTAATAAATGTGCTCATATAAGCTTTATACCTTTATTTTGACTATGGATTTAAGCAAGATTAACATATATTACATATGTACAAAAATCACAACCATGTCAAAGCACATAAAAAAAATTTAAAAGGTGCATATAATATAAATTTAAATTAAGCGACAGATAAAATTCCAAATGGTTAAATGAAGTATAACGACATGCCGAAGTTAAATAAAGGTATTTCGATCTTAAGCGCATTTAAAGCAACTTCGATAAGGGTTGATTTATAAACAAACCCTCTCATCTTTTAAAGTGTGGATGAGGAAATGCAACATTTCTCTTATCACTATCTAAATTACTACCAAAAGTATTTTTTTATCCCCGAGGAGTAAAGTTACGATCGCTTAATTGGATTCATAAAAGTGTCTATCAATGAAGTATAATGGCTATAAAAATATGTGTAATAAAACTGGATTGACTTATATAAAGATATCTATTTATGGTAAAAAGGCTGGAAAGTGTGGGTTTGATTCCAACTCTGGATAATGAATTACTGTTGTTTCTCGCTCTGATGACAAGACAATGTGCGGTGTTATGTTGCGATACTCAACATGCAATATTTCTATAATCGTAGACCGGATATTAAGTTCTCTCTATCCAAAAATTACGTAATAAATTCTTGATTATTAAAACAGCAATTTGAAATAGAATATTCTCATCACAACTTATGACAAGTTTTTTATAACTGTTTTTTCTTTTTAAGTTACAATAAAAACTCACAACCATTTTTATTTTATTAAAATATAAACCACGAGACTTGATGTTGAGTTCCCCCACTCAACCAAAAATCCAATGAAATGAAACAAACCACTAGGTTGCCTCTTCTTACTCTGATGGGTGAAAAAACCGTAAAGTTGCTGTTTTAAAATCATAAATTCCAATATAAACTGCAGTTTATTACAAAGCTCTACATTACATACACGAAAAGAAAATACCATTAAAAATACAAGCCCCCACAACGAAGTATTAAGCAAGTACACTATATTCAAGACCTCCACTCCCTGGAGTAACATTATACGATGCATCTCAACTAATTAACATTTTAAACTTACAATCTGCAGCGTCAAGACATATTACACAATTAACTCAACGTTTAGCGAACACGCGTGATCTGTCTCTTAGGAATCGTTTGTTTCAATTCTAAATAAAGTTCTAGATTTAGACTCTACATAAATTTCATTCTTACTTTTTATTATTATCATTTTTTGTTTATCTTATTACCAAGTTATGATTGTATAGTGGGTTCAATTTCCGCTTGTAATAATAATAAAAAAAGAATTTCTAAAATCTCTACCTTGATTAAAATTTCTTATAAAAGCACATATAAATAAACTACAGTATATATAAGAGTGAGCGGTCTTGCTGAGCGTAGAGTGCACTTACATCATAATCCATTATAATTGCCTATTAACCTGCTGTCCATTGTTAAAGATGTCAATGGGATAAAGAAAACGTCGTCAGGACAGACAGTTCCTTATTAGCAATAAGGCGATTACATCACTAGCATATAATACATGTATAGGACACTTATTCGATTCTACATTATTAGTTATTTAGTAGTTACTATAATATAATAAAAATAGCTTCCCGAAGTATTCTGAATATTAGCAGGGTAGGCCGAGAAAATCATGTGTGAGGCTTTGTGAGTAGTGGTACACCACGATTTATATTGTCAGTAGTGTAAGAAAATAAAATCAATTCATTTCAACGAGTGGAAATAGAACCCACAACCAGTACTACGTTAACACTAGGCTCCCGGTGCCTACTCTGCTACGTGCGTGATTCAGCGTGGATATAAAAGTCAAAAATATTTTGAATTATTTTACCAAATCTTAATTCATACAATTTTATAAGGACTAATTATACAATTCTCGATAACTTAAATCGTCTAAGAGTGGTTAGTAGCCTACGAATATATTAGAAGCAAATAATATTTTTATTTCTTTATTATATTGGACTCGTGGGCGCTTGTAATTTATTAGAGTTTAGAGGTGTCTGGTGGGGTGGGGAGAGGGGTTATATCTAAGTTAAGTATCTAGCAATGGACAACGTCATTTCTTATATTATTCCTAAGAAATAATTTAACGAAACGCATCTTATACGATTTGCATCGCATGCAGTTACCTCATAATTGCCAAAGTAATCTCCATCCAAACTCCATATTCCCTGATAGTACTTACCAATGCTGGGTGTATGAATGCGCACAGAAACTTTCAGCATTTAAAAAACAACGAAGGTCCTGGCCCTACTGCTCTACTATTGGCTCTTACTCCAAAAGAACCAGGTATAATTAAACAAAAAATATTTTTAAATTGATAAATAAAACTCTTACTTACCTTACCCTTACCTTACTTGGCAAGTATAATAATATCAGTTAAAACTTACAATATCAGTGCCAATGAATCCCAATAGTAATGTAGACGTTCTCATTAGATATTCCGAATGAAACTAAAACTTTTGCTTAATGATTATGAGAACTGGTCGAGTGTGGAGGGAAATCTGAAGGCAATTGTTCAAAACTCGACTCAAGTCGAACAATCGTGAAAGTTTGTCTATACAGTTTTTATTTGGGGATAAAAAGTATTATAGTGGGTAATATAAATTCACATTGGCATCCCTCGCCGGGGCTTGCTTAAAGCGGTGCTTCCTGCTCTATTTATGTATCTGTATATTATATTTGTTCGAAATGTATGGCTTAGTGTTGCCAAATATATGTGTAAAGTTTTTAGTGAATGGTTTTTATTTTACAGAATGAGATATAGCTCCATTCTGTAACTGATTCCGCTCAAATTGACATTGCGTGCTTTTTATGTTGTTATCAGAGGAAAGAAATTATCCATTCTCCTAAAATGGCCGCGTTAGCAGGCAAAGGATGCCGTGCCGCTGCTCCATGACGACCTAAATAAAAGACTAATAATGCTATTTAATATAAATTGTAAGTCAAGCAATTATAAAGATACTCTGACTTGCATATTGTTTTTTTAAATAAAATAAAAAATATATATGGTTTTGCATATCACTTACATTTCATCCAGGTGTTATTTAAAATATAGCTTTACGTCAATATATTCAATTATTTTAAGCAATATATTAGTGAAAAAGAAACAAAAATATATCATAGAAAGGATCTACAACAAAGAACTCCCCCTAAAAGAATATTATTCGCTTATATTATCAAATAGCATTGAGCTGTCACGGCATAGGTTAAGCTAATTTAATATTCTATTATCCGAAACGTCAAGATTATACAGACGCAGAGCAATAACCTCGTTGTAAATATTCACAAGCTTTTCAAGAAAATATTGGAAACCAAGCAATGAGATATCGGGATGAATATAAACAGAGCTGATATTAATGTTCGGGAGATATAATATTTTTTTATGATTTTTTATGAACTTTATTTAAATCGTCCTACGATAAAAGAAAGAGCTTCATACTACTCATATTGTTGTCATATAGAGACGTTATCACACTACGCCACGATATTTGAAGTATTATTATTTTTAAATAAATCTAGTCTAACCGCACTGGTACGACAAAGAATAGTAGTGATTTTTATCCCATAACTGGATGAAAAATGGTGGATCTTTCACTAAAACACAACTGTTTAATTTAAGAATATTACTCTACCAAAACACCATGTACTTACAAAAGCAAAATGAAAAATACAACCTGTTTTCATATTTCTATATATTTCAGGTTGAAATGATTTCCCCCAAGTCCCAGCAAACATCGCACCTGGCGAGTATTTACATTGAAAAGTTGGCGGCGGTGTTAATTGAGGGTCGGTGAGTGTTTTGTGAAATATGGTCCTACTTGCGGATTGCGTACTCAACGATATCGGCTCGTAAACATTTGAGGCATGTCAAAACAAAAGTTACCAGGGTAGCTTAGAAGAGATCGAAGGAGAGCGTCTAGTTGAGTGTGAGTTGAGTCAATTCATATTTAATTTTTCATTTTCATTATTAGTAACAAGTAACTGTGATCTCCGGATTTTCCATAGTTTATTCTATGTTAATATTTTTAAATATTTCGTTTGTCACATTGTACGATAGTTAGCGGAACTCAACGTCGCCTTTTGCAACTATACCAGAAAAAATGTATATATGCTTAATATAGGGCATATTATTATAAAACCTCTATTTAGGATTGGAACTCCTAGTAGGTAAGTTAGTTCCAAATGCTATTTTGCCTAACGTCAACAAGACTATTATGCATGAATAATTAATCAAAATTACATTAAAATATTCATTGAAATCCACACTCAGTCTAAAATTAAACTGTCCAATTAAAACCGTTTAGCGTAACAGTTATCAGTATATAAATATAACCTTTTTCCATTTATTCCATTCGTAACACCATTTACTTATCAATGTATTACTTCGATCGCGTCAAAGTGATATCAATTAGAGGAACTATTAGTTCTCGGGATTGAAATTGCTCTCGGGACCAATTATTAGGACCGAAAATTGGTTGACGCGTGACGTAGTAAGTGAAACAGTTAGTGGCTCAAGTAAGAACTTATTTAACCAAAAGCCTCACTGACCAGTTAACTTCTGTACTTTATAGCCTCTAGAATTTTTTTGTCTTCATAATATCCCAGCGTGTTGTTAATGTTTATTTTTTTATGAATACCAGTAAATCGCGGCGTTAAGTTCCGCTACTAAACACTCAATATCTCAAAAATGTGGGTAAAAGAATGTTTTAAAACTGCACACTACTTTATTTAAAAAACGTTATATACGCGTAAAAGTACTATATTTTTCTCCACCTAAGGATAACAATTACAATTAAAAAACTTAATTACTTAACTATTAATTGTCCCACGACGTATTTTATACTTATGGTTAAACACAAAAAGAAAAGTACAAAATATCTGAATAGAGGAAAATAATAAATAAAAAATTATATATTACCTTTTTGATTGTTTGATTGTTATATGAAAAAACAATTCAAGCCAGTAAGTACCGCCCGTTTATTCATATTCCACAACGGTCACCATGTGACAAAGTAACAATAACAAACAAGTAAAGCAACTTGCGGGTCGCGGGTGTTCTCGACTTCAGTAACGACTGCTGTTTCCTTCGTTCCCTAATATATTGCTACTATTTAGAAGATTTGACCGATTTATGAGTCATGTACCAAAATTGGATTATATAGTGGCACAGTATGTAACCTTAAATATGATAGTTGTAGATTAGATTCCCATTCGGAGAGTTCTCTCTTCTACGAGAGGTTACTACTAGTAGGCAAGTCTTCTTTAAATTATAAATTTGAGCTCATTCTATAGGACTCGGAAAACAACCTAAATAAAACGCGTTGTAACGCGTTGTGGGTTCGATTTTCATATGGAAGAATGATTTTATTTTCATATCCAAGTTTTCGTAATAAGGAAGTGTGGAGTTAGGCTCAGTACACAACACGTAAATGGGTTATCTCGTAAATTGGTTGGTGCGTGGGGAATTTTATGCTTTATGCGGGATAAAGCGTGAAGACAAAATATAATAACATTATACGTACACCAAAATACCATTACATTTATGAACCAAATAACTTTTGTATCAAAATAAAACGCTATGATATATTTTATGACCACTTTTATGAATCTGTATCCCATCTAATTCGTATTAACGAGATATATCTTAAGACTCATCTCACGAAATCGTGAGATTTGACGCGGTAAGCCTTTTTGTTTTAGTTTAATAGCTTCATTTTGGTACAACGAGACGCCCTATTTGGATCAAATAGTTTAGATATGTTAATGTGATAAACTTCTTTGTGTTGAATGTCCTTAAGCTGTTATTATTGTTATTTATTATTATAAATACTTTCAACATTTCTTCAATAAATAGTGAAGTATTACAGATATTGGAGTAGATTAGGAAACTTAAGTATTGTATGTTGACTCGACGAACTTAATCCACACTTTATTTTACTCACTATTTAAAAATAATATAATTTTCATATTATCGTCCCCTTGAGACAAGATCGAGCTTACAATAATCATGTATAAAGTTGTTAACTATCCCATTGTGCCACGATAACGTGTATAAAAAAACGAATTGTTCATTTATAAAATTAAAAACATACTTTTTCGGAACCAGCTGCCAACTTTTAGTTTAATTAGCGGGTCTCTATCACTAAGAATGATTAGTTAAACACGAATTGAATATACCTAAACGCAACTTAAAAAAAATAAACCAAACTGAAGCTCTATCCCGCACATGGTAGGGTGGGTAGAGGGAACCTTACGCATTACGTGCTAAGTTGAGGAACCCAAAACCGCGCTTTGCCTTTACATCAGAGAAAAGAAATATAAATTTAAATAAATATTTCATTTTTCCTCGACTAATACACTAGTACGTGTAGGCAAAATGTATGCCAGTTGTATACAGTTTCAATTTACAAGAGAAAATTAGAGTAAACTTGTTTAGAATTAGTGGTTTTGTAACAATTAACTAACAAAGTTGGGATGGCCGGCCGTTCGTGTAGAAGTGAACGTTGCGACATATGTACGCCGCGTACCGACCGAACTATAATAATAAATAATAACTACAATCTTATACAAATGTACGTCAGTTAGTCGTGGCGCACTGGGGTAGTGTTTGACCGTAAAACTAGGGAATGTGAATTCAAACCCCAGTAAAATTATTATTCAGGAAAATTATTATATTTAATAAATTTTCATTACTTCGCTCTGGTAGACGAAGCGCGGCGTTGAGTTTCGAAAATTCTATGATAAATGGAGAACGGAGTGCCTTTACACTAAGTCTGTTAGGTGATAAGTACCTCTGTTCCGAGAAATAGCGTGAAGCTGTACAGTTTCGCAGAAAAATTATGAAGACTTACATAAATCTATATACAGACTTCTGTATGTATGCTTGACACGCTGCTTCTTCTAAACAGTTGGGCCGATTTGAATAAAATTGTGTGTATATAGCTTAGAAGGTATGATTCGAAATATTATTGCATTCGCTAAGTGGCATTTTTGTTGAATTGATGTTACAGGCATAGATTAGTTAGATTAAATTTAATTTATTATAAGTTAAAATAATATTGTATGACCATTGTGACCTAGCGACACCGCGTTTGGATATAAATACGACGGTTGTGGGTTCGATGCCCACATAAGATAATGCTAACGGGACAGACGAGACGTGCAGCGTTGAGTTCTGCCACTCAACATATAAAATTAACAAAACTTCGGTGGAAATTCCAAAACAGTATATCTCACCACTAGGTTCTGTTCTTGTCATATTTTAAAAAGGAATGCATGACATCATATTACATTATTAATAATAATATATCTATTACTCGACGATTGTTTATACAATATTTTTATCTATAGATGCTATAGTTGTGGCTGTGTCTCACATGTCACCCACGTTCCAGTTCACTTACATACAACACAAGTATGTACTGAATGTGGGTGGTCAAGGAATGCTATAACTCCTGCAGTTTATTATCTTGTCATTCTGCCTTATTGAGAAAAAATAATCTCTAAAGAAATATATTAAATTACGCTATTATGCTATTACTGGAGGCTTCGTCTGCGCTATTAAATGGTAAAAACTATGAGTTTTGTATGAGAAATGACACGTTCTAAGCGTTCAAGGTAACTGGTCGAAGGCGCAGTGAAACTCACTCATAGAGTTACCTTGAGCACTTTGAGTGTGACATGTATATACAACAATTACAATATAATTAGACAAGTCCACGCCTCAATATGCTTATTTAAAATTAAGTAACAGTTACCTTTGAACCGATATCTGGTCAAGGTGAACGGAAGCCGCACGATGCTGGAAGTGCAAGACCGATTGATGTGAAGATCTTATTGGAAATGTCAAAACGCTGAAGATCACGTGTCGAGTAAAGATGATTTTTTTTATTATAGTATTTTCTTTCTAAATAAATAATAACGATGCAACATCACCATTGTTGCTCACGTGGAATTTGTGAAAGGAAGCATAATGATGTCTAGAGAACATCAGCCTCTGTCCAGATACACAGCACTTTGTTCGGATCCACTCGCCTGTATATATAATGCATCACTCATACCACGTGAGTGTTTGAAAGGAAAGAATTGTCTTAATTGATTATATAGTTTGATTCGCGCCCGGTGATGAATTATATTCATTATCTCATTCTAATAAGGAGCCATAGCGCGAAAGTGAGTTCCACCACATTCCAAAACTATGAAAATTGAGTGGCAAACATAGTATTTTGACACTAGGTTCTCTCTCTGTGCCTTCCATACTATATGATGAATACACTGTGATGCTAAATTATTAGATTATGTAGATTTGAGACTAATTTGGTGCAACGAAGAAGGGATCATAACCACGTCCACTCTTAAAAATTATATGTAAAGATATATATTTAGATGCTTTAAGGATCGTTCTAAGGGTCATTAGGTTTCTAACATCAAAGACGAAAACGAAAGCATTACTTATCATAATTACTTTTTTATCTACATAATATTGTAAATTAAAAAGTCTCTTATAAATGGGCTATTTTAATGTGCAAGAGCAGCAGTGAGCCGTGGCGAAGGGGCATAAGCGTGCGTTTGTTAATGACTCAGGTTGTGGATTCGATTTCCACTCGAGGAAATTAAATATATAAATTTTATAATCTTGGCTCTCGTGACAAAATTTTAAATTCCGTCACGCAACACGCAGTATGCAATGTTTTAAGAATTCGGTGGAAAGCGGGGTTCGAAAGTATTTTAATGGGAATGGGCGTCCTGACGCTGGTTCCCAGGTTTCCTCTGCCAGCCCTGCTATGAGCAGGATAGCTGAATCTAAATAAGAAAGAATATTATATATATGAAAAAGTTCTCTTTATGAATAGGTTCTTGATATGTACGAAAGTAACCCTACGCCCCACAGGTCGTACACATTGAACTCATTTTGATACAAACTTTGCTTTGATCTGGAATCAAATTTAAAAATTCATTCAGAGGCTAATGGGCGTTTTGAGAAGGTCTTTGTTTGTGTTGGTAATCATAATATTTTATAAGTCTGATACCAAAATTTAAATAGTATTTTTCTATTTTTTGCATTTCTGTAAGACTGACACTACTGATATTTCATTTAACTTGATAATTCGGAAGTGCTTGTAATGGATTAACTGAATAAATAATATTTTGATATTGATTTCTTATAAGTCTGTGGTATTTTAAATAAGTACCTATATAAAAAACTTCTCGCGAAATGCTGATATAATCTAATTTTCAACGGAAACAAAATTTAAAAAAGGTAATAAACTTAAGGTTGTGGACGTAACCAGTCATTTTGTATGAAATGAACTGCAATCGTAAGTTTGTTACGATTTTTTAGTATGAAAATTCATAGAATTTCGTAGAAAATGCAAGTTAAACTATGTATAAACGCTCGTATCTTTTTTATTGCGTTGACTTACTCAACACAATCAAAATATAAGCTTAATTTTTTTATGCTTCAAGAGATCGTAGATTTGATATTTCATTTTAATTTCAAATTGAAAATCTACGCAATCTCGAGATAAATGATCTTGATAGACGAACAACAAAGTGATGCTATAAGGGTTTTTCTTTTAAAGTACGGAACACTAAAAAAGAGTTAAAGAGAATTTAGTGTATGTACCTTGTTAAGTTTTGAATTTCACCCCTCAACATGCCTCGAAATGCTTCGAGAGTTCGGCGGAAAGTTATGAAAAGAAGTGTCGTAATGGGAAAAGAAGTCTCTTAATACTATGTTAAACCAAACGCAGCTTAATTTATTAAATAAATAAAAATATGGTTCCAGCGGACGGGTCCCCATTATTAATATATTAATATATACCTTATATTAAAACAACTAAAAAAATCTATCCAAGATAGAATAAATCAATCGATATAAATCATAATATATATTTATTCAAAAACTTTCTTACAAAATTTAAAATATTGCTATACAAAAATAAGCCAACGCACACTCCCTCTATGAAAACATTAACCTCTAAAGTAAATTATTGAGATATCGTATATCCTGTCCTAACGCCAGATGCTGTATAGACGTGCCCGCCTGCTATTGCGCACAGTCATTTGTCATAGCTGTTGATTGCTTAATTTACTATGGTTGGATCCTTCCATTCCATGGATTTATGGAAAATAATATTTAGTTTGTGCTCTAGTGATATACTAGGGTAGTTTAAGTGAATTTTGAAATATATATTTCAAATTATAGAATTTTTTATTTAATTAAAGATTTTTTTAGTGTCACGCTGTATGCCTATCATGGCAGGGTAGGCACAGGAAATCTGGCAATCTAGGGTAAAGACGTACAATACCCATTAATGTACTTCCGTTCCTCACTTTGCACCGAACTTTGGAGGCTTTGTGTGTTGAGGGACGGAACTCAACGTCGCAAAAAGTAATAATGTTATAAAAAGTCAAATATTTAATATTCTTGGTGGTTTTATGGTGATCTTTAACAGTCCATGTATTTTTGATCGATAATATTTAAGCTTTATCTAAAATAAATTTATATAATAATTATCTTTAATTATTAAATATTTTTCACTAATTACACAAATAATACATTAATATGTGGAAAACAAATTCGCACATCCCTACAAAATATAAATAATAGCTTGCTCAGTCTGACGTGAATGAAGAAACCCGATAAAAGAAATTCCGCAGATCAAACGAAAAAGAAATGAATGGATCGGCCCTCAGCCAGCACGCGACTGCCGGGAATACTACCAGAGATCAATAATATGTTAGATTTTATAAATATTACATTTTTATAAGGATTTTTTCGGGTGTGTCAAAGAAACAATGTCTGTTTAACATCAGTTATTTTATTATATTTTTTTTTCTCAGCCAGATGCAGAGTATACCTATATTCATAAGAAAGTATCCAAATGAGATTTGAAATAATAAATAAGATTTATCCTTTGATTTTAGAACAGATTCAGGTTTTTTCTATTTCCTAAAGCATTACATTTGAATGACAGAAATCAGCGTCGCGCTTTATATTTTCACCAGAAGGGAAGAAAAGGATCTTCAATTACTTAAAATATACCTAAAACAAACAGTAACACATAATAGACCCACAAAAATAAGTTTTCTTTTTACTGCACCTTAAATGTAGCAGAGTAAGGCAAGCCTAGTGCAGCATCCTAGTGTTAAGACACTCCATTCCCCATTTTCCCTGAATTCTCAAGAGACCTTGTTAAATGACAAAATTCAATACTGCACTAGAGAACAATAATAAGAAATATTTTACTATAATATCTATATCAATATAATAAAGCGTAAGAATTTGTTTGTTTGTCTAAACGCTATCGCTGGATCTATCTCTGGATCTGTTGGACCGATTTACTTTTTTTTCTTTTGTTTGAAAACTGCATTCTTCATTAAATTATGTTGTAAGTCTTAGTAACCCCGTAATAAACAAATAACTATATTAAGGAACGCCATCGAATTGCTTTTAGCCCGTGCGCAGCAAAAATAGTTAATTATATGTCTGTACGTTGTATCACAGAAATATTCAATTTTATTAGTTCTAAAAAAGTCCGCGACAACATATATTTATCTTTTATAAATAAGTGGCAATAAGGCATTTTGTGACATAAATAATTGAAAGTTGTAATTGAATCAGTTCATGATTGAATGTATTAATCTATTAGCAAATGTAGCATAATATAAATATAATAGACGGTATGCGGACGAAGCCGTGAGTGGGCCGCTAGTATTTTATAATTTGCCTCGCTACCAGAGCGCGAAAAAAATTAAAATATTAAATAATTCATCCCATCTACTGGAAATTGCACTCTCAAAATCTTCATCACTTTCTCAAGAATCCATGTTATTTATAAAAGCTCAATTTACGTTTGCATTTCAAAAATTTTCTTTAATTGTACGTCAATATTAGAAATGCTAAGGTTACTGGCAACGGCAGAAACATATCGGTTGCTTGTTTGCGTTTCCTTCTAAGATAAACGTCTCAATTTCGAGGGTACTCGAAGGGCTCGGTGTTTGATCAAGGGTATAGTAGCATAGGGTGATACCGGTAGGTACGAGTACATATTTATTTTTAATTATTAGAATATCGTATTGTTTATGCCTAGACATATGAAACCATCATGAGTTAGTATCTTATGTAAGCGCGACGGTTGTGAGTTCGTTTTTTGGAATGTATTATTTTCATGCGGGATACAGCAATGATGCGGAAAAAGAAATTAGAATTTTCAACATATTATCTCAGTGGTTACTTGTGTTCTGCTAAAATGTTAAAGAAATAAAAATATGTTTTATCATTTCCTCTAATAGTTCAAAAAGTAAAGCAGCGCAGTGTTGACTTCCTCCAAGAAGAAATATATCCTGCATATAGCAGCTTCACGCTGTATCCCTTGGTAGCGGAGTAGATGGAGGAAACCTAGTGTAAAGACCCCAAATACAAATATTAAGTCATTTTGTATTGAATAGTGGAACTCAATGGTGTGGTTTGTAACTAAAGTAGGGAAATGAAAATAATTTACTCATTCGTGAGAATCACACCCACAACTGTCGCGTTTACGGTGAGACGGCTGTGGCGTTATATGTTTTTTTTAATTATAAGAAATAATTCTAGAATTCCGCGGATGGAACTGACTTAAGGGGAGTGGATTGTCTTAACACTTCTCACGGTCTCTCTGCCTATGCTACTATGTACGGGATACAGCGTGAAGCTGAAAAATAACAAATAATGTTTTTTCGAACAAAAAAATCTCACGAATCGCAAACCTCCAAATAACAGTTATTTGTCGAAGTCGTATAAATCGCTAAAGGGCGATCAATCAAAGATGGGAGGGGCTAGGACAGGGCCTAGAAATGCTTGTCCAAAGCCCCGGTGACACCTTTATTTATAGAAATGAAGAATATTTATGGAAAGGTTTTATTTATAGAAAAAAATATACTTATTTAAAGAGAATGGAAATAAAATCTTGTGAATAGACGACTTATAAGGTGATCTTTGCAAATTTATGTTTGTAACTTTTATTTACTTTTGATGAGTAATAAAAACTTTATTTTTTTTTTTAAAACACTTGATATTTTAATCAGAAGAGAAAAAAGGACGGCCGGTCGTGGAGCAGAGGCACAAGCGTGTGACTGGAAATGCGATAGGTTTTGGGTTCGTTTCCCACTCGATAAAATGAAATATTTAATATTTTCATTTCTTCGCTCTGGTAACGAAGCATAACGTGGCTAATTAGGAATAGAAAAATAATATGGTGCTCAGGTTTGCTCCGCCTACCCTACGTTGTGCAAAAAAACACAAAAGAAAAGGCTTTGGGAAGATTACGGCTTTTCATATGGAGAGCCCTAGTATATTGGTATATACTGATGCAAGAAACCAAAAAGATTAAAATTATAAATAGTAACTAGACAATTATCTTCAACTTAAACAATTTTTATATAAAATTCCCAGCACAGCACAGCACCGCGTGCGGGCTGGTCGTCTAACAATGGCCAACATCTCTATCTGATACCATTCCATTCGTCATTCCACGAACGATCCCCACATTTTGATTTAACACAACTTAATTCTATTGTATTCCGCTACAAGTATTCGTATTCACTGCGTGTCGTCAGATGACATCGCCCAATCAAGCGATAACCATCGATCGTTGGGCTATTGGAAAGCTAACGTTATAATGTTTACATTTTTTCATCATTTATATGCTTAGTAAGTAGAGAAAATGTAGTAAAAACAATATGCATTGCAACTTCATGTTTTTTTCCGCACAGCAGTTAAGGTATCTAGTGTTTAGAATAAACGAAGGCGAAATTTAATAATTAATTCAATTTACCCTCAAGTAGGTATCAAAATCACAATCATTGTATTTAAAATCCGACTCTCTTCTACTGCGCCACGATAGGTAGGGAGAGAGGACCTGGTAACCTAGTGATAAAACACTTCCGATTCTCAATTTTCGAGTGGTGGAACTGGAATGCCGCCTTTGTCTCGTTATCGGAGAATAAAAATATTAAAATTAAATAGTAACTTTGCCCCGATGTTGAGCAAAGTCGGTGTTTTACTATCTATATCTATACAGTAAATACTTCATCACCTCGAATAGGAATGGAACCCACAACCGTCGCGCTTACAGTCCCATAACTATGCCCCTGCGCCACGTTAGCAATTACACCTACATTTATTTGATTATTTATATGTATTCGTTACTTTAATTCTGTGTACAAAGCTTAATTTTTATATGCGGGTGTATATAGAAACTATCTGATCGAACATAAATTCATTTACAATTGTTTGATCAATTGGAGATAAGCGTGTCTCGTTGGTGTTCAATTTGTCAATCATTCAAACTATCGAGCTTTTTTATTTAAGCTTTTTTTTAGTTTGGTTGAGATAAATTATTTTACTGAATATTTATTTGACATAAAATAGCAGCTTCTCGCCTTTTCCCGAAAATTTAGTATAAAGAAATTCCGTTGCTCACACACCGCACAATTTTCAAGACACTGTCAATGGGATCTCATAAATGATAATATCATTCCCTCTATTGAGGATCGAACCCAACCCATCGTATTTACAGTTGCTGTCCATGACAGCCTTATTACCTAATAGGATCGAAAACAGTAATAGTAGTTGGCTCTGAATCCACTCAATATTTACTCCCAGATAGCTCTACTGTACTATGATGGCTTTAAAAAGCATTCGTAGTACTGGAATACAAAACTTTTATATATAACTTTTGGATCTAAAACCACGTTATTCGGACGTTCAATTGAGCAATCTGAAAGTGTGCCAAATGAAGCTGAAGCTTAGCGCAGTCTAGTATTAACAGCTCTATAGTTATATTTTCAATAGGGTTGTTTTTAGAACTTAAAAAATAATGTTATTTAAAATATAGGTAGGTAGTTCCGACAATAATTAAGGATACTGCAAGTACGTAGATTTACATTTAAAATTACATAATTTGTATCCGTAAATTTCTTGTCATTAAGGTTTTATGTCCATGTTTTCTTAAGCTTACAAGCTTAACGTTGCATTAATAGTATAGTAAGGCAAGATAGGGAACCTAGTAAGAAGCTCCGCGCACTTTTCAATTTTCGAGACATAGCTTGTCGAGTGGCGGGACTGAAAGCCACGGCCTGTCTTGTCATAGGAGCAAAGTGACAAATTAAAAAAAATAATTTATTACTTATTGTTTACATTAGTAATAAACTATATAATATACTTTCTCTTTTCCAACCCTGATCTATACTGACATAGAGTAGTTTGGCACGCACGCATCGCGGCCGCGTGTCACACCGCGGCGCGACCCCACCAGGGATGCTTTTATTTATGACACACACAAATCTAAAGGCTTTATGGTCGGTGTTATGTTTTAAATTCATAGTTCAAAGTAGTCGTCTTTAAAAAATCTTCTTTTTCTTTTGAAAATTGAAAATATCGTTAAAGTTTCGAGTAACCCTTCTCTTAGTACTCTCCGCTATTTTGTAACTAATCTACTACTCATTACATTCATCTCTTTCTGTTCAAAAGTTCCATCTGTGTATTGCCTGTCAGTCAATTAGAAAAGGGGAGAATTTTATATATTGAAATTGTAGATAGACCAAATAATGCGTTTATGAACATTTCAATTTTCATTTCAACCACAAATAATACAATTTTTTTGAAGTATAAATTGTTTCAGTAGTTTGTTTTGTCACCATTTTTGTATAATAGGACAGCGTCTGAATGTAAGCGCGAGCGACGGTAGGCTCGATTCCTGCTCGGGGAATGATTATATTAAATCCTCGCTCTAGTAAGCGAAGGATAGGGTCAACTTTCGTCGCTAAGCACGCAATATCTCAAATATTGAGCGATGTGTGGGAATCTAAGCGTCTGAACACTAGGTTCTTTCCAGCCTACCCCGACATGGAGAAAAAGTGTGAAGCCAAAATAAATTCGTATTGATATTTAGGTGACTTCTCTTGTAATTTATAAAACAAATAAGAAAAGCTATGATTACTTGATGTATGTTGTATATGTACAATACGAGTATACATACATTGTACATACATTGTACCTAAAACTGTTTAGAAACAGAACTTTGACAACTTCAGACTGACGTCCAAAGATCCTCAAGCAATTAAGGTTAAATGGCCTACAATTTAGAACATACCCGCCGCCGGTTTAATCCACTGTTTTAGTGTAACGTAATTTCTGACACTATCTCCCTTAAACACCGTATCCCGGGAGCCGACAATTCTGATGGGATCAATTTGTATTTCGTTCTGTCCCACCCCATGATGGCCAAGAAAAGGCATTTTAAAACTTCGTATGATACAGATAAAGTCTAAAATTAGATATCGAAATAACTAAAGTCATGTAAAGCTAGAAGATGAGATCCAAAAGTGACCAATATGTTGAGAGCTCTACAATGTCCAATAAGTTTAGTTCGACCTCTACAAGTATTTTCCTTATGGAGGTCCTAGTTTGAATGGTTTGTCGTATTTAGCAGTAATTGTGCGTATGAGATGCGATAGTTTTGTTAGGAAATTCGGAATGGCAATCGGCTTTGTGGACATACGATGTATTAGTATTAGGTTTATATTACATAAGCTTTTCATTATCACAAAAAAATATGTACAATATAGTCTATTAGTATTATTATTAAAATAACATAATTTTTATAATAATACTACTAATATAATTTTCTATTTTTTGCTTGATTTACAACTTTACTTTAATATATATTTTTTTAATTTACTAGATCTACTAAAAAAAAATATTAACATCAACGTCTCAGAGTATGTGTGGCTGTAGACGCTACAGTTGTGGGTTCGATTACCAAGCGGTCATTTGAGAAATTATTGGCATAATTATCAGAACGTTCCAATTAATATTGTACTCCATTACGACTTAAATATTAAGATTATAGACATTCTTTTTTTTTAACTATTTGATAAAATTGCTGATAAAATAAATAGCTACTTTTATTAAAATACTCTGTCTTCCTCTATAAAACAATTATTTTTATTTATAAGCGAAAACATATCCCCATAGAGATGTGAGCAACATAAATAATGCTTAACAAGTGTACAAGAATTTCGACGTAGTTTGTTGAGAATGTATGGCTTAGTGGTTAGAACTCTAGGGCGGGTTCCAAAGGTTGCGAGTATTATACGTTTTCAAAAAATATATTTTATCAAGATGTATCCGTAATGTGTAATAGCGTTATAAAAATAAATAAGAGAGAAGAAAATTAAATGAGATAGTTTTAACTATGTTTAAGTATATACAATTACACAAGATTTCATCATTCTATCACTTACCGTCGTTCCCTTGTAAAAGCTTTGCAAAAAGACTTACCTGTAACAAAAAGAATAAAAAGCTTGAATATTTTAGCTCAGTAAGTTCAATTTTATATGCCACATTATATGTTCGCGTCCGGTCTGTCCTTTTAACGGCGCTTAGGGGATATCCGACTGAAATTTTACAAATTCCCTGCAATTTCTTTGTGTAAAACGCTTAGTAACGCAAAATTTTTAACGCATTTGGACCATTTTGTCATATTTGTTGAGTATATAAAGTTGTTTTTTTATAATTGTAGAGTCGTATATTAATAATTATATGTAATTTATACAGCTGGTAGGTAGGTCCTAAAAATTCCGCTTAATTTTAGAAACATTTTATAATCAACCGCTGCAACAACTCTGGCGATTCTTTCAATAGGAAATTAAGTGTAAAGTAACAAAAAACATTACACTCAATATTATTAAGAAAATGTCATAATTTTTTTTATATATACCTACAATATAGATGAATAATACAATACAGATGAGAGAGATGAAAAGTAGAAAAGACCATGTATACGAGTACATGCTTTACACATTACATCAAATTAACAAAATTATCCAAAACAAAAAACATAAAGAGGCCGTTGTAGAAAATACAAATATATATAGGTAGAAACGAAGTCGTCGTGGCTCAGCGGCACAGCATTTCACCAAAATGAGATGGTTGTGGGTTTGATTCTCACTCAGGTGAAATAAATATAGTCAATATTTTATTTATTTTCATTTCTTCGGTCTTTTAAACCAAACGCGTCGGTAACTCCCGTTGCTTAATACGCAATGCCCGAAAACAGAACCGAACAGTAAGTAGGGAATTAGGGATCAAGATTTCTTAGCACTAGGTTCCTTGTTAATAAAAAAGGTTCCCCCCTTTTTACGAGAAAAAGCGTAAAAAAAAACCATCTAAAAACTAAATAATGAAATGAACGAATTACAATGAAGCTGCGCCAAGCGCCCTTCGACGAAGTTGTATTAGTACGTAACTTTATCTTTTCGCCGTGACTTTTGCAAATTAAGCTCATTAGAGTGGACTGACGCTATCTGCTTCTGAGTCGGTTCACAGTATCGACTAGACTTGTTGTTTTTTTTATTTTCACGCTTCTCACGTATATATGTATATGGGAGTGTTGCGATTGAGTGATAAGGTTGGTGATAAAGCGGGACTCGACGCTGAGCTTTATGTCGGTAGAGTGTAGAATAAAATTGAACCCATAACCGTTGCTTCATAGTATATATATGCTATTATATTTTATTAATCTATTGATGTCGTCGTGGCGCAACTGCGCAGTCTTTCGTAAAGACGACGGTTCTGGGTTCGATAATAAACCTTTTTATTTTCCCGCTGGGAAAATATAACAAGATAAAACGCGGCTTTCAGTTACTTTACCTAACACGCGACATATCGAAAATTGGACGGTATGTGGAGAAAGAAGGTTGTTTTAACTCTAGGTTTCATTTGCTCGCCTAGGTATACGCGAGGTACAACGTAAGGCTAAAGAAACTTCTTATCATTAGGTAGTGAAAACACCACAAGATTAGTATTTAATAAAATATTTATTATTACCTTAGAAATTATTTATTATTACCTAAGAATAAAATATTTATTATAACCTTAGAATAGATTTAGAAATAGAACCGACAACTACCACTTTTAAATGAACATGTCAAACGAATTACAAATTCGTGACCCATATTATGAATGTTGAAAATATCGCCCTTTTTGTCGCATTCGTAAATAATTTATCACGACCGTCTTAAAGGTCCAGTGATTGCGGAGGACGAGGAGGAGAGGGGACTTAAGTAGATCAGACCTTTACAAATCATTCCCTCACCGAGTTGGAAATTATGAAAGAAATGATAAAACCCAGTCGTGGATCGCGGGGAGATTTATAAAAAGGACGAACAACTTTAAGTTTTTTATGAGACTTTAGTAATTATTAAAAAGTTTGGATGATATTTAATTGCGGAAATTGTCTCTATTGTAAATATAAACATTGATTTTCTTTAGTATGACGCTGTAACCCGCATATAGCAGAGTAGGCAGAGGAAAATTATTGCTCGATCCTCACTTTCCGCATAATTTTCGCGAGACGACGTATTAAGTGGCCAAAATTTAACGCAATCTGTATTGTTACAATGAAATTGTTTATGCCGCCAGGTGGGATTCGAACACACAGCCGTCACACTGACGCTGTATCGCTGGCGCTGTACGGCTTAGTAAATATAATTATTCAATAAGCGTTCATATACAAAATATCAATAAAAATTACAAGGAGGTATCGTGGCGCTGTACGACCGTGTTTTATCGTACATGCGAGTATAGGTTGTTGGTTCGATTTCCACTCAGGGAAATGTTTACCAGAGTATCTTCTTCTTGTATGGTTAGAATAAATTCTCAAAATAAATAACACAATTTTAAATTTTATTATATTTGATATTTCATAAGGTTTTCTTCATAATAACATACCTAATATCTGTAAATCACGAAACATATTATACGAAACCTATAACTTCAACATAAACTCAGCTTTCCTTTTACCAAGTATTAATATTGTTTATCAATTCCCTTCCACACGACACTGGGGCAATATAAAAGATTCTGTAAAGAGAATATATCCATATCTTCAAAGTGTCCCTTTTTACACGCCATTGCTGAATTCAATAGACGACTTATGGTTTTATTTTCAAATATCCCGTCTTTTAAACGTGAACGTAAATACCAGTAGAGACTCGTTTTTTTCTTATTGAAATAAGTAAAATACATTTTGTATTTACATGTTTTTCTAACAGTTTATGTATTTTCGTGGTTTATAAAAGATTTTCTTTTTTTATATATGTAATGTTTTTCAATTGCTTGGTAAAAACTAAGCTATTGAACGTCAATCGGCTGCGGTCAGTAGCGGCTTGGCGCAGCGGCACCGTGTATAGTAAGTAAACGCATACGGAAATTGGGAAAGTGTCTCAACACGGATTCTTTCTGCCTACTCTACAATACGTGGGAATCATTATAAATAAATATATGACATAGAAGTCTCATCTTATCTTACTCATATTATAAATGTAAAAGTTTGTGAGTATGGATGTTTGTTGCACTTGAGTATAATTAATACATAGGCTATAATTTATGTTACTATTCTGTATATTTTTATATAATGATATTACTATAAGCTTAGCGCACAAAGCGTCTGTAAGCTGTTAGTATTATATATAACAGTTCAACTATTTTTAGCTTCAAGTCAACACTTTCAAAATATTTAATATACACAATCTAATATTAACTTTAACCATTTGAAGCAACCGAAGTAAATGAAGTTGTCACAATGTGGTCGTATGTATGATATTTTATGTTTCCAACTGCAATGAAATACTTAATGATTTTAATACTATTCATTCTACATGGCTCTACTTATATATAAAAATAATGTATTTTCAATAGGCAAACAAAGCACCGCGTTGAGTTCTATCACTCAATCTCTCTTTCTTGGATCTTCTCGTAGGAAGTTTAATTGATCGAATTGGCAATAAAGATAGGTAAGCCGAATGACAGTAGGTTATGAACGTAAAGAAAATGAATGATGAAAGAATGATGAAAAAAAAAAACAAAAATGAGTCATAACAGAGGCAAAGGAGGCCTCAGTTCACGGTCGGAAACACAGTAACAATACTGGAGGAGGGTCACATAAAAAGCATGAGGACCCAAAAAACTTTCTTTGTATGAAATAAACTAGCAAAATTAACAGATATACACACAAAACTGAACATATTATAAAGTTAATATAACGATTAGTGATTCCATTTCTATCTTTAACTGAAGACGAAAACAGTATGACAATATAGATGGTTTCTCATTACTAGCTGTAATGGGAGGTAGAGTAGGGTACTTTTACTATAGTTTATGTGGACGTTTTAATTTACCTTCCAATGTTTAACGCAATCAGCATATTAAATAAATGCAGTTAAGTAAAAGACACACATACATAGTTTAAAGGGAAGCTCTATAACATATAAATAATTTTCTTTATTTACGCTGTATCCCGGATATAGTAGGATAGGCAAGGGGAGCTTAGCATTTAGACACACCGATCCCCACACAATTTTCAAAATTTTACGTGTTTAGTGGTGAAACTAAACACAGCGTTTTGTCTTGTTAGTTGAGAACCCTGCACTTTACGTTACCAGGTTGGGAAAATGAAAATAAATTATTCTCCAAAGTGAAGATTGAACCTACAATCACCATGTGTAGTATCTAACAAATATAATAATTCGAAATACGTTTAGAATAAAATGTCATTGCAATGAATGGACGATATACCGTTTCGTTCTGACCAGGCTCCTAATGCGAGCGATCAATCTTAAGCTGGGAGGACGTTAGTCGCCAATGGCGTATTCCTAAATATAATTTACCGCATTTCTTATACGATTTTTATTTTAGCTAGCTATTTTTTACTTATAGTTTCTCATTTTATCCTTACATATAGCAGGGTAGGTAGAGGGATCTTAACGTTGACACTTTGTTGCCAAATTTTAAAGACATTGTGCATTGAGGGGCGAAAGAATCGCTGCATATCGTCTCGGAACGACGAAATAGAGCAGCATAGTATCTAGCTGTAAGCACGACGGCTGTGAGTTCGTTTCTCGATTTTGGTTACTAAAATATTTTCATAATCTCGTTCTTGTATCAAAACAAAGCGCAGTGTTGAGCTGTATTACTCAACACGAAATATCTCGAAAATTGGGCTGAAAGGTAAGAATGGAGTGTCCTAATACTAGGATACAGCGTAAAATAAAAAAAATGCAAAGAATTAAGAACGAATTGTCTTAACATACACCTTGAAACAAAAAAGAATAATATTACATTCAAAGAAAGCAACGGCGCCTTAACACTTTAATAATGATATTACCCAAAGCAGCGAACAGAACTAATGGAATCAACACACGTTCATTTGTCGCGCCTTCTCGCGTCGTGTGGCGAGACTTATTTTTATATCCGATACTACTTTTTATACTATACATCATTAACATTATAAAATGAGTAGTATTGCTGTAAACGTAAAAGATATGGCTTGATACTTCCTGGATTGATATAAGTATTTTTATAGGGAATAAATTATCGCTCTGTTATTGAAGCGGGTTCCCCAACTCACACGCGTTGGGTTCCCCAACCTACACGCATTGTCTGGGTTGGGTTGGGTTTCTTCTTCTTAGTCGTACACTCCTAGTGGAGTTGTCGTGGTCATGAGCTGTCTTTTCCGTTTAAAAGCGTGATTGCAAGATTTCTTTATCTATTCCTATCTTCAATAGTGCGTGTGCATTCACTAATGGAGCTCTAGGAATTAGGATTTGTTCAACTTTTCAACTTTGTTTAGCAAATCCGCCTTGTTCCTGAGCAATCTCTTGATTTTATACGCGTGTAATCGCTTGTAAGTAGGCGCGATATCAGAGAAATTAGGTTATTGCACTATTTAGTTGAACCCTTCTTATGAAGAGCAAACAATGTGACCAATCTTTAGGCTAATCTCCTGTATAATAAGTTCTTTGATTTTCACGATTATTACGCATATTAAATGAAACTAATTTAACCGGATTAATCACGTATATATAAGGTTTTTACATTTTTGGAAACCCCGACGTTTCGAACACTTTACAGTCTACCCGTGACCACGGACTACTGCAAAGTGTTCGAAACGTCGGGTTTCCAAAAATGTAAAAACCTTAAATATACGCGATTAATCCGGTTAAATTAGTTTCATTTAATAATCTCCTGTATTCTAAATCCGCGAACAGATAGAATGTAGCATATCAATACCAAATTTCGATCTTTGAGATTTTCCGTGGCAAGTGATGAAATTTAACGGGACCTCTTCTCTTGTTCCCACAGCAAAGAAATAAAAACAATTCATATCTCCGGGTGGAAATCGAACTGACTACCGTCGCATTAACTTTTAACGCTTTAACTGTTTTATTGCCGCTGTCGTAGCCCCTTACTAATTTAAGATAACACTCTGAAGTAATGGCATTTACAAAATTTTCATATATTTTTTAAAATAATAAAGTGTTAAAAATGAAGCAAAGTGAAGTCAAGCACAAAACCACTGTTTCAACTGCGGTCAGCCAGAGGTCAGAGCTGTCATTAATCATGGCGTAGGCGAGTTTTTATTATTCGTGTCCCAGGATACGGGATACTGGGTAGGGGATGTGACAGGGTTGTTTCATGTAGAGATTTAAATTTTATATTTAATATATGTTGTTCCTGATTTAGACTAAATGTGATCTTCAATTTCAAATATCTGTATAGGATAAAATTCGATACAAATAGCTAAATATCAGGGGATTTTGGTTACTTACAGAGCAATATATTATGTAAAAAAATAAATTGAAATATAAAAAAGTAATTCTTTAGAAATTAAATCAGTTGAATTTAGTCAAAAATGTTTTTCTTTCATATTTAATAATTCATAATGAATTCGTCGTGGCGTAGCATCTGACTCTAAAAACAATCTGCGATGGTAGTGGGAGATATGTATTATTATTTTTGAGTCACCCACTCAATACGCAATGTCACGAAAATTGAACACAAAGAGGACACATATATATTTTCTATTTTAATCGTTATTCGATATGTAATTTATGATAAAATATGTATATATAAAATATTGTATAATTGTACATGTTAAGTAACAACCCTAACCTCTAGGCTCCTAGTGGGAATCGGCTGATTTACTGAAAATCAACACGGAAAGAGATTGTGTGCAAAAATCCTGATGTACTTTTTTGTTGCGGTTTTTTCATTTTTTTTCCTTTACAACATGCCACTGATGTGTGTATTTTATATAAGTTTCATTAATTGTATACGTTTCATATACCAGGTAGGCGAAACCGAACCCAGTGTTAAGTCAATATTCCAGACGATCCATTAAGACAGAGCGTGTTGTGTGGCGGAGCCTGTTTTGCCTTGTTACCAAAGTGGGAAAATATTTTTTTTTCTCTCGAGTGGAAACCGAACTCACCACATAAATTTTACAATAAGAAAATTACAAAATGACATTTCTAGCATTTAGAAAATATGTTAACAGCGTTAAATTTTTAGAAAGCTCTCGTTGAGCTTTTTATAAAGATGTTAAAAGTAAAAAGTTGGGCTTTTCGTATTTTCTCTACAGTACTGCATAGAGGCGGCGGCGTCCCACCGGACTGACATCGCTGGCTTCAAATAAAAAAGTTTACATGTAAAGTTAACGCTATTTCCCACGAGTAATATGGTCGAAGAGATAGTTTATTTTACATGCATATTCGAATAAAAACGCTTATATTTTTTGTTTAGGTTCTCGTTATACCAAAGGGTAGATATAGAACTTGGTAACCTGATGTTAAGACACTCCGTTAAACATTTTTTCTACAATTCTGGAGGCGTTCCATATAGAGTGCTGAGATTCATCGCCGCGCTTTGGCTCGTTACGTTACGCACACCATTACCTATTTCCACATAATGCTCGAGACATTGCTTACTGAATGGCGGGACTTTACGCCGTACTATGTACGTATACATCGATATCACTATAATGCAATACATCGTTCGATACTGCTACATAACCGACTTTAGACTTTAGGTAAAGTGATTAGTTCCCGAGTAGTTGTATTGTAATCCTATCATAATTTACGTGTCGATGTCAATTTGTGTGTAACACTGATCGAAACTAATTAGCGTTTGGCAAGAACATACACGCGTTGCGGTGGAGTGAGGCAACCCAAGTAGTGCAGGTTTTAAGATAATGAAGAATAAAATGAAAATAAATATAGAAATATATATTTTTTGTCTCTACAATTTTTAAGCGAGAATTTAAAGTTCACGATAGCTTCATAGTGAACCACGTTAAAGCAGGGTAAGTATAGGAAACTTAGTGTTAGTAGTTATAGAATGCGTTCTCTACCCTAATTTTTGTGATGCATATTAAGTGGCGGTAATTAGTGCCAAGCTTTGGCTTGACACCAAACTGTAGAGTAGGGCATCGAACCCACAACCATCGCATTTATTCTCCGACTCTGTGCTGCTGCGCCATTACGGCCTCAATAAATCAATCAATTCCAATTAAATCACTAATGTTGTATACATTGTATCTGTTATCAGTATGCCACATCTGATCTTATCAGTTCTTATTCACAACGCGCAAATTACCGTGGAAATATGTCTATACAATAACAGCACGTTAAGCTTTATTATTCTAGAAATATATAGCTAGTTGTAATAAAATTATAATCAACTTCACACTTTTACCCAAGAATCCCTCTATCTACGCGCATAGCAGGATAGGTAGAGGGATTCTAATGTGTTTTTTATTTTTTTTATTATTAATACATAGCACTACAGACACTTGGTCCGTACCCTTTTTTACTTCGTTATTATATCTAATTTCCTTATCATTATTAATTACATTATTGTTTACATACAATTAATACCTATAATAAGAAAATCTTATATTTAACTTTACATTATTTTACAAAATTTTACTTAGATAAGGAGTTAAGCGAGTGCTTATTTATATATATTTAATTACATAACTATAAGTACATGCTAAACTATTATAACTTTCTAATATTACAACATTACGTTATCCACTCCTTGCCAAATTTTCGATAGGTACATGGCATTAAGGGGCGGAACTCACCGCCGCGCTTCTTACAAGAGCGCAAGCTACGAGGAAAAACGTGGCGTTGAGATCTGGCACTCACATATCTCAAAAATATTTCAAAAATTGTTCAATGCTTGGGAAAAAGTGTTAACACTAGTTAACCAGTGCCTTACCTTCTATATGCGGGATGTATGTATATGATGCTACAAAATAATAACTATAAGCAAAGAAAACATAAAAAACACAAACAAAATAATAACATAAAGTTATAGTATTCATAAAGCTATAGAAATCGCGCTCATAATGGCCATTCTGAGTGAATGTTAGATGTTGGTTTTCCAGTGATTGGGGGCGGAGTGCGATATTTCCGTAAGTCCCCTTGGGCTGTAACCGCAGTTGATGTATGGCTCTTTGTTTACACGTCACATTTTCATACTATGAACTGTCTTTACGACAACTTTGGTACGTAACTCTTAACTAAGTTACCAATTCGATACTGTGTTAAAGGTTTTCTTAGCTGTATTTCCGATTTAACAGGGCAGGCGAAGTAAAGTAGTATTACGCCACCAATTTTAATATACTGTATGTGAGTGGTAGAACACAACGTTGCCTTTTGTCTCGTTACCAGAGCGAAGGAATGAAAATAAATATTTCCCTTGAGGGAATCGAACCAACAACCGTCGCGCTTACAGTGAAACGCTATGTCGCTGCACCACAAAACTCTCGACGTGGATCTGTCATTACAATATTAAAATTTTACAGTATTAAAACTTTTATGTAATAGTTGTTCTCTGTATTGGATGATGTGAAGAGACCTGCAGTTCGTAAAAAATATTTTATTTAATTATCTTAAATTAACAAAATACACAAATTCTGATGAGCTTTGAGCAGTGCCTGGGACTTGCGACCGCATGAGTAGGCTTAAGAGGTCCTTTTACTGATCGCTTAAGGCATCGCCAAACACTCGCCTTCACTGTTCCAGCCAAAATAGCAATATATCTCAAATTATTAAAGTACCATCTTTTATAATTTTTTTACAATAATCCTGTCAGACGGCAGCAATGCCATGGCACATGAATTGATATTATACAAAAATTAATATGGCTCTGTCGGATTATAAATTTTAGGGTTGTGGGTTTGAATCCCACTTTAAAGAAGAATATGTTTATTTCCATAATTTGGTTAAAAAACAAAGCTCGGCGTTGAGTTCGATCAACACGCAATGAACGCAATGAAAACTGGATTTTATTATTGTATCTATGTATGGGGGATATATTATGAAATACCCATTTTATTTTTATTTTTTATCTATTTATCCATGCGTTAATACATGCTAATCTCAAAAACAACTTAACCGATCCAACTAGTGATCGTTTTATTTTGAGCAGTTCATAAATAAAAAAGTTATGTCAATGTAAATTAATAGACTTGGCTAAAATTTTAAAGACAAAATCAGCTTCACCTGTATCCCACACACAGCAGGGTAGGCAGCGGGAACCTAGTGTTAAGACACTTCGTTCCCCACTTTCTGCCGAATTCTGGATGTTTCATGTTGAGTGGCAGAACTCAACGCCGCGCTTAATCCCGACACCAGAGCGAAGAAATGGAAATATAAATTTAAGTAAATATTTAATCTTTTTGAGTGGGGATCGAACCCACAGCCAGTCAGTTTTACAGCCACACTTCGTGCCGCTGCGCCACGGCTGGCTTCATAGCCAAAGACAATATTCAATGTTTGAATATTGTCTTAGAATACGAAAGTAATAGAGAAGTAGAATAATTTTATAACAGAGGCGGGCGAAATATCGGGGGGGGGGGGGGGGGGGTTGCTAGTAACAAATAAATGTATAATACATATAAAATAATTCGTCATCATAAATTGCAATTTTTTGCCTTACATCGTTATTTACCAAGAAGCGGTGGGCGTGAAGCGATATTTCCTCCGTCCCCTGAGGCTGGTCTAACCTCAACGCTAATACAATCCTTTGTTCATACTGTTTGCTTTATATATGAAACAGAAAATAAGAGTTGCGGCACAGTGGGACTGTAAACGCGATGGTTTAGAGTTCGATTGTCACTCGTAGGAACTATTTATTTTCATTTCCTCGCTCTGGTAACAAGACATATCGACACATAGCACGACGTTGAGGTTCCGCAACTGAACACGCGAAAATGAGTGGTGTTTATTATCACGTAAATTTTATACATATTAGCATCCTATAGAGAGCAAAAACAAAAACTTATTGTTAATATTATAATGCTGAAAATTTTATAAGTTACATTCATTGATCATCATTTCTTTTTAACTATGGAGGTGATGCCGCTGGTAAAAACTATATTTAAATGAAAACCATTTTCTGAATCAGGATCGAACCCGCAACCGTCGTGTTTACAATCCTTTCAACGATAGTCTCCAAGCTTACATAAACGCTTAAATAAGAAAATGACCGCAATATATATAAAAGGTACCTATAAGTTAGAAAGTTTATGTAATTCTAAGTAAAGTTAGAATCGTACGCGGGGGCTTTGTTAGACTTACTAAAGTTTCGACGTAAATAAGTTTTCTATTTAACACGTGGGCTACACTTGTTGTGGGCGGCAGTGTAGTGTGAGATGGGTCGTAAGTTCAGATCGTGTTTTATGTAATAATTATTTATTTTTATAGTTTTGCTTTGTATTTATAGCAGGGTAAGCAGAGTAATTTTTACGTTAAGTTCACTCCGTTCCCAGCTTCTGCCCTATCTTCGAGACGCTTTATTTTGTAACCAAAACAAGAAAATGAAATCAAATCATTTTCCTCGAGTGGGAATTGAATCTACAACCGTCGCTTTTACAGTCAAATGTTGTGCTTTATGCGTCGTCTTGCCTATTTCTATAACCAAATAGCGAGATCTTTTTTAACGCAAATAACAAATTAAGTTTTGTAATAAGAAAGAAACCCTTTTATGTCTTTATATTTTCTATTTTGTAAAAAGCGTTGTAAAATACAGGAAAGAATTACTTCGAAGATACAAAGATTGCAAAACTAAACGAGAAGTATAAACTAATAAGAGTAAATCTTGACCAGATCGAGAAAACTTAAATGAAACGTACATTTCAACCGTACTTGAGATTTCGTTTATTGAACTCGTGCGAGATTAAGATTTTGTACATTTTCTTTAGCTTCACGCTGTATCCTGCATGTAGCGAGCTAAGCAGCGGGAAGGCAGTGTTAAGACACTCCGTTACTGGCTTGACCTGATAAGTGGCGAAACTTAGTGCCGCGATAACAAGAGAATTGTTACCAGAACAAATAAAACTGTATTTTTTTCTGAATGCGAATCGAAACCACAACAGTCACACAAATAGACAAATTATTTCCCTGAGTGGAAATGGAACCTACAACAACTGTCGTTACAATCAGATGCTCCATTTTCAGATACATATAATAACATTATTTTCATGAAAACAAAAAACGCTCCTTAATATGTTTTGTTGTTATTATTTACTTCTATCAGAGAGAAAAATACAAGTATAATAAGCAACGTATTGCTCACGCAACATCGTTTGCAACATAACGAAGAATAACAGCCGCTTACATCTGAACGGAAAATTGTAAGAATATAAAATTCATAGCGAAACCAGAACGTGTAAGACACAAGGAAAATTCAACAGAGAGACGTTCAAAAAACATTGAGATAAAAATAATTTATGTTCGAGAGAAGACATTAAGGCATTATTAATTCGTTGCTGCGCTCCCGGAGGGTTGCTCTGGCTGTAAAGTGTCGTACGGTGAGGTTTTGTAAGCGAAGGAGAACTTGTATAAAATTATATTTTAGATGTGATTACAACTATGTAGGTTCGATTTCAAAGGAGTGATAACGAAATAACAACACGTTAAATTTTTGCTGCACATTTTATATATATGTGTACCAAAATTGTCTCAAAAAATATACTATTCCAAGACTCTCCGAGTGCTGTATCAATGAATATCACTGAAACGTATAGTCTTTAATATTTTTTTTATTCCTTCCATTTTCTCCGCATAGAGCGAGAGGTAGAAAGAACCTCCAGGTAGATCTTTCCGCTCTAGTAAGTGGAAATGCTGCGTTTGTTTTACCAGAGCGGTTCACCGCTTTACTTCAGTAAAATAGATAGATAGAGATAACTTAAACCCTGCTTTGAGCAAGGATCGAACCCGCAATAATCACGTTTATAGTTAGAAGCTATATAGTTCACCAAAATACCTTCTATTTTATCACTGCTTCAAATAAACAAACTGGAAAAAAAAACTTACTATCAATATTTTCTAAAATAGTCACTCGAACCCACGACCATCTTCTACGGACATTTCACATCCGTATTCAGCTAATAATAGCTATCATCACTAATATGAGTTAACAAGATGGTTTCCTGTAAACTTTTACGATGTGACGCCCAATCAGTCGGTAAGTGGCTAACGAAATAAACTGTCATTTCCCCGTTACTATAGAGCCAGGGTTGCCTATTAAAGTTTTTATAGTAAATCTATACTGATATTACAAATTTAAGGGGTTTATTTGTTTGAGCACGCTAATATTAGCCTAAAAATTAAAAAAATAGCTTCACACTGTATCCCGCACACACCAGGGTAGGCAGAGGGAACCTAGTGTTAAGACACTCCGTTCCCCATTTTCTGCCGAAATTTGGAGGCATTACGTGTTGAGTGGCAGAACTGAACGCAGCGCTTTACCCCGACACCAGAGGGAAGAAATGGAAATATAAATTTTAAGTAAATATTTCATCTCCTCGAGTGGAGATCCAACCCACAACCAGTTGGTTTTACAGTCACACTTTGTGCCACTGCGCCACGACTGGCCTCAATATTAGCGTAAATTAATATTAACCTAACAGCATGATCCCAGTCAAGTTCGACGTGCATTGTGTACGAAAATATTTAGTTATATATTAAGGTTCAATCACATTCCATATGAACACAGAACTTGACTCCATACATACCTCCCATTTTATTTGGAATTTGGTTCTCATTACACATTTATATTTTCGATGATGCAATATAGCAATAAATATGGAGGTTATCTGATCATGTTTTTATTTGTTTGTGTCTTACATATTACTTAAAATAAATATTATATCTTTATATTCCTTTAAGATTTATCACTGATGAATTAATGACAAAGTACAAATACAACGTGTAACGTCTGTACGTCACATATGTAGTCCCGAATCCAAATACATGATCAAATACCACGCTCAAAGTCCTGTCGTTGGGTTTCAATATCTCAAAATTGAAAATGAAATGCCTGAACACCAAGTTCTATTTTCTTATATGCCTAATTCTAAAAATGAAACATTAATATTTCTTAATTTTATAACTCTATATGACCAGAGACAACTTAAACGTGAAGAAAAATAAGAAAAACAGATAATAAAACATTTAAATTAAATTCTACGAACAAGATGCACCCTCTTACTATCGTAGAAACAAAAACATTTCAAAATTCGCCGCGCCAAGGTTTCGCATAAATTAGCAATAAGTAAATAGGGGCCGCGACAAGTCTAAGCTTGTCTTAGCTATTTATTGCCCCCAATCTCCTCCGACCTCCTCGGGTCTTCTCGGGCTGAGTAAATATTTAGAATTAAATGTTAAGGTGTACTTGCGATTATAAAGACACCATATTAACCACCTCGAGAAAATTAAATATAGGTATAATATTTACATTTCTTGATTTCTCTGATATTCAAGCGAAGCGCGGCGTACATATATATGTCGTAATCTATACTAATATTATAAAGAAGTAAGATTTGTATTTTTGTATGTATGTATGTACGTATGTATGTATGTGTGTATGTTTGTAGAGTTTTCACACAAAAACTACTGGACCGATTTTAATATTTTTTTCACTATTAAAAAGCTGCATCTTCACTGATCAGCATAGGCTATATAACATTTTCGAAAAAAAATAGAGATCCCTAATAAAAATGCAATAATGTAACCCAAGGTGAGAAGAAATTGATCTTAACAATTCTATCATCGCATGCGCTGCGAAAACTATTGATGATAGAACAAAACAATGTTCTACAGTATTATAGAGCGCATCAATATCTATATAAAAGTCCGCGATAGCATATGTCCAACTACTGTACTTATGACAATATAACCATTTTTTTATATTTTATAAGTTAACAAAAGTGTCGACAATAATCAAACCATATTATTCATATCTCTGCATTAATCCTTATCCTATTAAATGATATTTTATTAAAGATAATTTTAATACCTGTAAAATACTTTTTAAATTAATAAAATCGGATATCCCATTCAAAAGATATAACGGATTTAAAAATATCAATCTAAAGAAAATCATGTAATAATAAAAAATGTGGAGTGTGTGCCGTGTGGCCTCGCGCTCCGTGGCGGGTAACTCTGCGGGGGTGAGGGGGAGGTGCATCGATATCACTAAAATTATTAAGACAATCGATTAGATTTTTTGTTTCGTTATTTGATTTGAATAGGCCCCGAAACTACGGGACCGATTTGGAAAATTCTTTTACAATTAGACTATTAAGGTGTAAAACAACACCAAAAAAAACCTTATATCGCGTACGCTGTGGAAATTATTGACAATAGAGCAAAGTGATGTACTATAATTTCATAGAAGACATCAATATCTACAAAAAGTTGACGATACCATGTGTAACTGTTAGAGGTATGTTACAAATACAGAAAGTGGGGAACGGAGTGTCTTAACACTAGGTTCCCTCTGCCTACCCTGCTGTGTGCGGGACATAGCGTGAAGCTAATTTAGTAGTTTTTATAATTCTAATATAACTAAACAACTTTCTAAAATCATCTTTCCTTGCATGTGTTGTAACAACTATCAGGAGCTAATAAACAAAACAATACATTCTCATTTTGATAAATATATTATATGTTATTACAGTATAACAATATAATATATAAGATATTATATATTATTTTAATTTTTATCTTAAAACTAGCGGGCGCACACCTGCTTATTAACACCCTTAGGGGTGAATTCTAAAAAAACATGAAAAGCGTGTTCAATAAAATATTTTTGACAGTCTGAATTTAATGTTTTATAAAAATCGGTGGCGATTTAAAGATTTTTTCATATAAACTTTCAACCCCGTCCATTGTTTTTAGAATTCATCCCTAAGAGGATGAATTCTAAAAACCATGAAACACGTGTTCAATGAAATATTTTAAAGAGTCTGCTGACTTTCAAGTTTTATGAAAATCGGTGCTGTTGTAAAAAAAATCCATACAAACTTTTAATCCCAATTTCATCCGTTTAGGGTAAAAAATTTTCAAAATCACTTATTTGTGGATGTCCAAATTATTAAAATAAACATCTGTCCAAACTTCACGTTTCTCCCATCAGCGGTTACGGCTGTGCGTGTGTCTTACCTCAGTCAGTCAGGTACATGTCCTTTTATATATATAGATAAATAGATAAATAAGTGTATTTTGATCAAATTTATTTTCTTAAAAAATTAACAGTGCCCAAAAAAGCTATCATTTCTCTATGAAGATATAAATAAATAGTCATAAAGGTCAGTTTTTTAATCATTACACCATCCATACATGACGAATGTTACAATAAAAACAATTAAACCGATTTTTACCGCTCCCGCACCGCGCTCACGTCTTAGCTCTTTAAATCGCTTAAATCGTTTCTGAGATAAGCGTCGACTAACAGAAAAACCAACAAACAAACTGGTTCTATTACTTTGTTATCTGACCCCAATAATAATTTTTCTAATGAAAATCTAAAATGCCACCATGGTTTTAATAATTTTCACTTAAGTGCGCTGCAAGCATACATTATTTATTAAAACAGAAACGTAATTCCCTGTACCGAAACAAACAAATAATTTACAAATTTAAGCGGGTGAAGCCGTGAGCTGGTTGCCATAGTTTATATAAGTTTATATTGGGTTTAGATGGATCACGTGGGGGTATCAGTATATTTTAATCATTGGCACGTAGGTACGTTACATTCATTTACAGTACATATATTTCTCAAGAGACCTTAATCTAAACTTTGTATATAAAAAAAATACATGAAATAATCATGTTAAGGAAGTATCAAATATATTTTATGAATCATCCTTAATGTTATATTCAAAACAAATGAATTGTATGTAAATTTGTTAATACATTTCAAGTATGAAAAAAAGAAAAAAATGCAGTATAATTGCGTTTCTCCTTTTCTTTCCAATGATTTATATTTCTACTATTTATATCGATATATCAGGGACATAAATGCGGGAACAGAGCTGCCGTCTTAGTACAGAGTAACCTCTAAAAAATATATTTACGTATTATAGTTAAAGAAATAAAAAGTGTGAAGAGAAATGTGTGATTCCTCTATAGATTATATTATTCTACATAATATCATAAAAAACAAATTTAAACAGGATATATAAAGGTATCCTCCTACAGTATAATTATTTTCGATCAACATTTTTTAACTTTTAATTTTGAACATTTTGAATTGAATGAAAAATTTAGACTATTTTGTCTAATTTTTTTCGTCATAATAAAATCATTAATTTTCGTGAAAATATTCAAAATATTAAAAAAAAAAATATTTTGAAAAAAAAATAATTTATTAACGATAAGAATGTTGGTAGTTTCTCAAAAGTATAAGAATTAAAAAATACCTGAAATATGCTTTCTTTGCAAGTAGTAAATAGGGGCCGCGACAAGTCTAAGCTTGTCTTAGCTATTTATTGCCCCCCAATCTCCTCCGACCTCCTCGGGTCTTCTCGGGCTGAGTAAATATTTAGAATTAAATGTTAAGGTGTACTTGCGATTATAAAGACACCATATTAACCACCTCGAGAAAATTAAATATAGGTATAATATTTACATTTCTTGATTCTCTGATATTCAAGCGAAGCGCGGGTACATATATATGTCGTAATCTATACTAATATTATAAGAAGTAAGATTTGTATTTTTGTATGTATGTATGTACGTATGTATGTATGTGTGTATGTTTGTAGAGTTTTCACACAAAAACTACTGGACCGATTTTAATATTTTTTTCACTATTAAAAAGCTGCATCTTCACTGATCAGCATAGGCTATATAACATTTTCGAAAAAAATAGAGATCCCTAATAAAAATGCAATAATGTAACCCAAGGTGAGAAGAAATTGATCTTAACAATTCTATCATCGCATGCGCTGCGAAAACTATTGATGATAGAACAAAACAATGTTCTACAGTATTATAGAGCGCATCAATATCTATATAAAAGTCCGCGATAGCATATGTCCAACTACTGTACTTATGACAATATAACCATTTTTTTATATTTTATAAGTTAACAAAAGTGTCGACAATAATCAAACCATATTATTCATATCTCTGCATTAATCCTTATCCTATTAAATGATATTTTATTAAAGATAATTTTAATACCTGTAAAATACTTTTTAAATTAATAAAATCGGATATCCCATTCAAAAGATATAACGGATTTAAAAATATCAATCTAAAGAAAATCATGTAATAATAAAAAATGTGGAGTGTGTGCCGTGTGGCCTCGCGCTCCGTGGCGGGTAACTCTGCGGGGGTGAGGGGGAGGTGCATCGATATCACTAAAATTATTAAGACAATCGATTAGATTTTTTGTTTCGTTATTTGATTTGAATAGGCCCCGAAACTACGGGACCGATTTGGAAAATTCTTTTACAATTAGACTATTAAGGTGTAAAACAACACCAAAAAAAACCTTATATCGCGTACGCTGTGGAAATTATTGACAATAGAGCAAAGTGATGTACTATAATTTCATAGAAGACATCAATATCTACAAAAGTTGACGATACCATGTGTAACTGTTAGAGGTATGTTACAAATACAGAAAGTGGGGAACGGAGTGTCTTAACACTAGGTTCCCTCTGCCTACCCTGCTGTGTGCGGGACATAGCGTGAAGCTAATTTAGTAGTTTTTATAATTCTAATATAAACTAAACAACTTTCTAAATCATCTTTCCTTGCATGTGTTGTAACAACTATCAGGAGCTAATAAACAAAACAATACATTCTCATTTTGATAAATATATTATATGTTATTACAGTATAACAATATAATATATAAGATATTATATATTATTTTAATTTTTATCTTAAAACTAGCGGGCGCACACCTGCTTATTAACACCCTTAGGGGTGAATTCTAAAAAAACATGAAAAGCGTGTTCAATAAAATATTTTTGACAGTCTGAATTTAATGTTTTATAAAAATCGGTGGCGATTTAAAGATTTTTTTCATATAAACTTTCAACCCCGTCCATTGTTTTTAGAATTCATCCCTAAGAGGATGAATTCTAAAAACCATGAAACACGTGTTCAATGAAATATTTTAAAGAGTCTGCTGACTTTCAAGTTTTATGAAAATCGGTTGCTGTTGTAAAAAAATCCATACAAACTTTTAATCCCAATTTCATCCGTTTAGGGTAAAAAATTTTCAAAATCACTTATTTGTGGATGTCCAAATTATTAAAATAAACATCTGTCCAAACTTCACGTTTCTCCCATCAGCGGTTACGGCTGTGCGTGTGTCTTACCTCAGTCAGTCAGGTACATGTCCTTTTATATATATAGATAAATAGATAAATAAGTGTATTTTGATCAAATTTATTTTCTTAAAAAATTAACAGTGCCCAAAAAGCTATCATTTCTCTATGAAGATATAAATAAATAGTCATAAAGGTCAGTTTTTTAATCATTACACCATCCATACATGACGAATGTTACAATAAAAACAATTAAACCGATTTTACCGCTCCCGCACCGCGCTCACGTCTTAGCTCTTTAAATCGCTTAAATCGTTTCTGAGATAAGCGTCGACTAACAGAAAAACCAACAAACAAACTGGTTCTATTACTTTGTTATCTGACCCCAATAATAATTTTTCTAATGAAAATCTAAAATGCCACCATGGTTTTAATAATTTTCACTTAAGTGCGCTGCAAGCATACATTATTTATTAAAACAGAAACGTAATTCCCTGTACCGAAACAAACAAATAATTTACAAATTTAAGCGGGTGAAGCCGTGAGCTGGTTGCCATAGTTTATATAAGTTTATATTGGGTTTAGATGGATCACGTGGGGGTATCAGTATATTTTAATCATTGGCACGTAGGTACGTTACATTCATTTACAGTACATATATTTCTCAAGAGACCTTAATCTAAACTTTGTATATAAAAAAAATACATGAAATAATCATGTTAAGGAAGTATCAAATATATTTTATGAATCATCCTTAATGTTATATTCAAAACAAATGAATTGTATGTAAATTTGTTAATACATTTCAAGTATGAAAAAAAGAAAAAATGCAGTATAATTGCGTTTCTCCTTTTCTTTCCAATGATTTATATTTCTACTATTTATATCGATATATCAGGGACATAAATGCGGGAACAGAGCTGCCGTCTTAGTACAGAGTAACCTCTAAAAAATATATTTACGTATTATAGTTAAAGAATAAAAAGTGTGAAGAGAAATGTGTGATTCCTCTATAGATTATATTATTCTACATAATATCATAAAAAAACAAATTTAAACAGGATATATAAAGGTATCCTCCTACAGTATAATTATTTTCGATCAACATTTTTTAACTTTTAATTTTGAACATTTTGAATTGAATGAAAAATTTAGACTATTTTGTCTAATTTTTTCGTCATAATAAAATCATTAATTTTCGTGAAAATATTCAAAATATTAAAAAAAAATATTTTGAAAAAAATAATTTATTAACGATAAGAATGTTGGTAGTTTCTCAAAAGGTATAAGAATTAAAAAAATACCTGAAATATGCTTTCTTTGCAAGTGTTGTAATAACTATTGGTAGTATTCACTAAAAAATCACTATAGATATTAAATATGCTCAATTATATAGTATTTTTGTCAGCACCACTTTAAATGAAACCATAGTTTTAACTACTCTATAAAAGCCTAATACAATTTAAAAAATCCCAAAAATGAAAACGTTATTTCCCTCCGTAAGTTCCCTCTACCTACCCTGCTATAGGCGGGATACAGCGTGAATCTGGTTTTAATTTTGTGTGAACCGATTAAAATAAAACTAATACTAAATATTTAAAGGAAGTTAGGCAAATTACAAAACTGCACTTGAATCGGTTAAGCCCTTTCTGAGATTATCGTGAACGCACAGATTATATTTTCAAATATCCGTGATAACAATTTTTCTAATATATCTTCCATGTCCAAACACCGATGAGTTAGGATTTTATTGTAAGTATTGATATAACTATATAGCTATAACCATAACTCAGGCCCTAAGGACTCCTTAAGGCAAAAGTTTAAAGAAATTAATATATTGACAGCTGCATCTCTCTTATGGGAGGTACGAAAATGCGACCTAAGGTTTTAATAATTTTCACATTAGAAATCTTAAGTGCGTTGCAAATATACATTATAGGTATATTGAAACATGAATATAATTTTAGTGTTTTAAGTAAATAATTCTGTGGTTAAAGCGGGCGAAGCCGCGAGCGGGTCGCTAGTTATTTATATAATGAAAATAAATGAAATTTACAACGCATATATTTACATTTATAAGTAAACATACTTTACATAAAATTATATAAATATTCGAAGAAACTCCTAATAATATGAGTTTTTTATACAACTTTATCATATTACCTCGTTAATATCGCGAATCCTTGCGTGAATGTTATTTTTTATACGCCTTTCATATTCCGTTTATCCAGATATTATTAAGGCCATCATGGCGCAGCGGCACAGCGTCTATGTATCGACGCGACGGTTGGACCCACAAGTGTTTGATTCCCATTCGGGGTATAAATAATTTTCATCTACTCGCTCTGGCAAGAAGACAAATCAGAACGTTAAGTAGGTACCGTCACTCGATACAACATTTTTTATAAATTAAGCGAACGGAACGGAGCGTCTTAAATTGGATTTTCACGACGTACTCTGTATATAGGATAGCCTATAAAAATAAATATCAATATAGTTTGAAATAGCAATAAAGATATAATTTACATTCAGAAATGTCAATTATTATTATTATTTACTAAATGTTAACTGGCATACTAATCTAAACTAATCTAGCTTCACGCTGTATCGCTAGCAGGGTAGTCAGAGAGAACAAAGTGCCAAACGCTACGATCTCTACATACCTCTTTCGCCTCGTCCACTGTCATCAACCTCTTCATACATGCCCTCCAGGGGAAGATATTAGAAGTTATACGGCATCGAAAAGTAGGTATTACAGAAGAAGAATGAAAGAAAGGTGAATACCATGGAGATGCGATCTCTTCGTAGGAAATGAAACACAGAATGGCAGGTACTAGCTAGAATGACACGGTGAGTGACGAAAGAATGGGAAAAAAGATTCATGATGGAAAAGTGAGCGGTAAGAGAATTAGGGGGAGACCTCAGATGACCTTCAAAAATACAGTATCAAAGATACTGGAGGAAGGTCCGTAAAAAAGTATGAGGACCCTCCGGGTACCCCCCTCCCCCCTCTTCATACATGCCCATGTATGAAGAGGTTGATGACAGTGGACGAAACAGGTATTTAGAGATCGTAGCGTTTGGCACTCCGTTCTCTCTGACTACCTGGCTAGGGATACAGCTTGAAGTTAAATTACATTGGATTAGATTGGATTTCCTCTACTTTTTGTTTATTTTAGAAAAAGCTCATTCTTTGCCTTATTAGATTAAGAAATAAAAAAAATATTGCAAATATGAACATTCCCCCAAAAGCCTATTGAACCTACAACAATCGCCCCATTTATCACTTTTCCCAAAGTTAATATATATATATATATATAGATATATATATATATATACATATATATATATATATATATATATAGATATATAGATATATACATATATATATAGATATATATATATATAGATATATATATATATATATACATATATATATAGATATATATATACATATATATATATATATATATACATATATATATATATATATATATATATATATATATATATATATATATATATATATATATATATATATATATATATATGTATAATTTTAATTACCTTTATTCCACTATACTACGCTTGAGTGAGCTACTCTATTGTAGAGCACTCGAGTGGTTTAATAAGCAGTTTTATCTTACGACGTCGCTTGAGATGAATTTATAGCCTTATAAGATTAAGATGTTCTTGTTTCCGCAAAATGTCTCTCGAAGTTAGGATTAACCGAGACTGGTTACATAATTTCTCATATATAACCAGCAGTGTTTCAAGTTTTAGAGTCTACTTTTTCTTTAATTTTTAAGTATTTTCGTAAATTATTGAAAAAAACTAATTTCGAAATACTGCGTGTTGAATGGCAAAACTTAACGCGTCACTTTAACTACTAGAGCAAGTAAGTGAAAATCATTTTAAATATAACCATTCCCCCGAGTGGGAATCAAACCTACAACTAGTCGTGCCCTGCACCACGTTGGTCTCATTGTCTCACTATAAAACTTGGTAAAAAAGATTGTATTTTTAACTATTATCTATAATACCAATCGATCTTTTATCTTTCCCACATGGTATTAAAGTTTTTTTTCTATCACCAAGCTATTTAGTTTTTCTAATAATGTAACTCTAAAGGGATCTATTTGATTGATCGGCGCCCTGCAGGGTGCAGGTCAGAGATCAGTGGAGATTCCAATTCATTCTTACGCTTTATTGTGATTGATCATGTGTAATTTACATTTTTTATATTACTATCATACTGATGTAGACTGATCTTTGATGGTCATCAATTTAAGTTTAAATGAAAAAAAAGATTAAGTTCACTTAAAACATGTAAAAAATCTTATTAAATATATTATTGTTTTATTACTAACACACGGTATTCTTATTGGAAAGTATTTGACGACACACGCTATTGTGTGCTTCGATTTCACTCTTTTTTATTTTGATAGTTGTAGATTTAATCTCATTTTGAGCGAATGTGTGTTTTTTACATATTTTTCCAGTAGGTAAGAGAACAAAGTCTGATTCAATAAGAAAAAAAATGAGTGGCCCCTTCAAATGGGAGTTGAATCCACAACCCCCGCGTTTACAGTTTTCTCTAGATTTCTCTGTCATGTTATATTGTGTATGTATTTGAAAATAATTTTCATTTCATTTCATTGCGTTCTAGTTAAGCAAAGTGAGTCGTCGAATCACAGAAGACAGCTCGTGATGAGAACTGAAGAACGTATTGTCTTAACACCACTACCTACTGTTACTTTAAGTAAAATATTTCCATATACGAGTACATTCTAGTTTATTCCTAACAGCTAGAACTTAACAAATTAAGTTAACTTTTGCTTTAACAATATAGTCTAGACATTTGGCAAGCGATAGCTAGTTCTCTTACAAGTGATGAGAATTCAGGATTCCGTCCGTTCGTTCCGTCGTTCAAACTTAATCCACTCTTTTAAGGATTTTAGGGTTCCGTTTCGTGAAATTGAAAAATAAAAGAACAATTTTAGCTTCGTAGTATATTTAGTAATTAATATAGTTTTACATGATACTAATTATAGTTTTATACATATATGTATATTTTGATTAATTTAGATATTTGTGTTGTCTATATAATATAGTTAACTGAACTGATTTAAAAAAAACCTTAAGGCCGTTTCCTAAATCATAATATATCTGATTTAAACTAAAAACCATTATCTGAATAAGATTTTTTTTGGAAAATTTGACAAACAGACTTACAAAATTCAGCACACGCGCTTGCAAGCCTAATTGTATAACACTCAAATATAATAATACATATACATACATATATAAACACGTTGAACAATAACCTTATTCTATTTAAGTCGGTTAGTAAAAAAAGCCTATACGTTCCTTCAACTATCCTTCAACTTAAGTTTCCTTCATCGTGTGTAACAATTTCAGTTCTAAGTCATTATTACCTAGTTTAAGCTATTTCAGTTTTTATCCTCTTGTAATAAGGTCTATTTTCTCTCTCCATCCTCATAAGAGAGCAGCAAAGTGTCTAATTTGCAAATGGAGTCGTGTCGTAGGCTCTGCAATTTGGCTTAAAGCGAAACTCTTAAGCGTTCGAAGTAATTGAATTTAACAGAAAAATAACCATGAAATATGTATATTTTATACGTATGTAGGTACTCCTTTCATTTAGAATATTGAAGTATAATGGCTCTTCTGGTTTTTGTTTGGGGTTGCTGGTAGAATGCTAACGTCTTATTTTATTAGATTTATAAAACTATAATAATATTTCAAGAGTTATATAGTAAATGGATAAGAGTTAACCTAGTATCAAGACGCTCCGTTCTGAGATAGTCGACAGCAATGAGATGAAAATAATTTTAATCTAATAGGAAAATCTAATAAAAAATAATAGATAAAATTTCTATTATGATAATATTTTGAAACGTACACATATCACATTAATTTAAGTAAAAATGACTAAACCAATTAGGTCAGATTAATATGTAATATGCTATTCATGAACTACCATGAAACACCTAACGTCTCCACCTAAGCTGTCACTAAGTAGCGTACAGTGGTAATACCACAGTGGGAGGCGCAGTAAATATCCGGGAGCGCTCGGTCGCAGAGACCGCGCGGTCGCACTGCGGTCTGTCGCGGCGGGTATTGTTGTTATTTACTACTTTAATTTGACGGTAACTTGTGACCGCGTCGTGGAAATTACGGTACAGATGTTCATATTTAAGAATATTGTTTATTGCGTTTATTTGAGTTTTAATGTATAAATGAATAAAACAATATTAAGGCCAGTCGTGGTGCAGTGGCACGACTGTTATTCCGACAAGTTGTGAGTTCGATTTCCACTAGTGGAAATGATATATTTAATATTTTCTTTTGAGTTCCGCTACTCAACATGCAAAGCCTCCAGAATACGGTGGAAAGTGGGAAACATAAATGTCTTGTGAACAGAGTGTCTTAACTTTAGGTTCCTAATTTCTCTCTGCCTACACAGCTTTGGGCGTGACGCTAAAATAATCAATTATAGAAATTTTGCTAGTTTTCTAGTTTGCTACTCAGAAAATTGTTTAGGTAGGCTTTAGTTTTCTTCACTTTATAGCGGGACAGGCATAGGCTCTATAACGTTTATATTTTACAGCAGAGAGATAAGTCACTACATAACTATGAATATATCATATAGAAATAACAGAAGTCCACATAAAAAAGTAATCACTGTAAATCTGTATAAAGCCGTCTGTTTGTGTCCGAGTCCCGCGCCGCAGTCAGACGTCAGACGTCAGACGTAGTAATGCGATCGCAAATATTTGCGGGGGTGCATTTGAATCGTTGAAAGTGCTTAAATTTTTCATCTCCACTCAAAATGGCGTTGAGTGCGTTTCTCTTAACCAAATTTGCATTTATTTATACAGAAATTTCTGTGAATGTATGTACGTATTTATATACATCGATTTTTTAGCAATGTGTAAACGCGGTGGTCATAGGTTCGATGCCTATTCACTCGGGGAATTAAAATATTTTATATTTTATTTTAATTTTTTCGGTGCACTCTGGTATTGGGGCATAAGCATAGCGCGGCCCTCCGGCACTCAACACGCAATACCTGAAGAGTTTGGAGGAAAGTAAGAAGCGAAAGTGTCTTAATGGAAAACGGAGAGTTGTAACACTAAGTTTTCAAGTTTCCGCTAGCTATAATGCTGCTTTTTTAAATTTTATTTACAGGATGTACCTCGAAGGAAAATAAATATGGATAGAGGACCTTAGTACCTATCCATTTCATTCCCATTTTTATCAGCGATTTTCAGTACCTAAACAGATATTAGAGAATATATGATATTTTGAAAGAGAAAACTGCTCGACTATTGGCTATGCACTCTCAATATAGCTCAATAATAATCCTTTTGTATCATATATAATAATAAATAATTTAAAACTAACAAAATATTAAAAAAAACATTAAAATAAAAATTTTAACAAAAACTTTTAGGGGCTAATATCTACTGAACCACTGAAAATCGCTAAACATATGTGTGAATGAAATGCTTAAGTACTAAAGTCCTCTACCAAACTAGATTGATTAGTCTTACGATTAACACCCTGTATACAATAGAAAAATATACATGATTCAAAACTTAAAACCCTACATTCAATATTTCGGCAACACTTAAAAAGTGTTATATTAAAATCACATTTCAACTTGTAAGTTACTTTTCAAGTCTGTAAGTGCTATTTTAGTGAGAATCATTAATTAGACGGATTAGGAAGACGAATGGAATGGCTATAAAGATCGCTCAATCTAAGCCGTCGCGGCGGATCTTAAGGATTTTTTAACATTAACAATGTTATTTGTAGAAACCTTTATAAATATATATATGTTATTTGAGCTTTATCTACTATATTCTGTCAGCACACTGTGTCTTTATTCATTTTGATATAGTGGTACAGCGTCGGAATGTAACACTACGGTAATAGGCTCAATTCTCACTTCAAGGAATGAATTGCTATCATTTTCTCCCTTTGTTAATAAGATAAAATGCTACTTAAAATTTAATATTTAGAAAATTCGGCAGTGCGTGGGGAAAATAGCACATAACGTTACATGCGAGATGCGGCATTCTAAGTACATAAATACACAGTGCAGATCAGGTACTAGAAGGTTGGTGTCAATCCAACCAACCATCGACTAAAGTCAAAAGTTGCGCCACTGCAAAATAACGACCTACAGTACAGCACAACATTACTCCGGAAAAGTATCTTATCATTATTTTCTCTATTTTTTCTCTTTATCTTATTTTATCTTGACGTTGCATACCGCACATAGCAGGATAGATAAATGGAACCTAGTTTTAAGACACTCTGTTCCACATTAAAACACCTGCATTCTTCACTTTCCGCCAAATTACGCATTGCGCTTGGCGGTTAGGAACCGCCGCGTTTTGCCTATTTACTTGAGCAAGGAAATAAAAACTTAAATAAATAAGTTATACCCCCGAGTGGAAACTGAACTCACAACCGTCGTGCTCATAGTAGCACGGTCGCGACCGTCTCATCTTTATCACTTCATATATTCATTATTCAGCCGATAAATGAGAATAGATGAAACACACAGCATCCATTATCACCAGCGCACAGGTAGATCACAACAATTGGTTTATAGTGCCCTGGATAGTTCATTCAGTGGCGCTTGATCCAGGAACTTCGACCGGAAGCACGAAGCTAGCGTAGTTTTACTAGAAATGATTTTGTTTTTATATATTTTCTTTTATGAATTGGTATCGGTTAAATTACTATCGGTGATCATTTATCAAAATTTATTTGTGAACGAAAGAAATATTACCTATATGAAAACTATATATAAACCTAAAGTGGATAAAAATATTGCCGTGTTCGGTTCCCTCTCTTGGAATATTTATTATTCAAATTTCCTCGCTTTAGTAGCGAGTCCAAGCAAAGCGTTAAGTTTCGTCACTCAACACCCAATTACTTGAGAATTCAACGAAAAGAGGCGAACGGAAGTATCTTAATTGGAACTAAGTATCTAACACTAGTTCCATAGATCCCTTGGCCTATCCCGGCAAATACAGTATGAAACTACATAAAACCACTTATAATATAAGCTCAAACATTCAGGAGGACACATCTAGAAAACATATATCTTGTATTTCCTTCAACTGGGACGGTATCTCGTTCACGCTATATATCAAATTAAGCTTTGAAATTATGACGGTTTAATTGAATGTGAGAATAGTTTCGGTTCAGGAATATTCCACCTCTTTATTAACTTAATATAGACTAATTTAAGAAAATGAGGTTAGTTGTGACCTAGTTGTCCATTTTGTTTGTATTTTAGTCGGGAGATGGTTGCAGGTTCAATATTAAAGGCAGGCTTTGCTCTAAGTAATTCTTTATACGCATTTATATAAAACATAAAAATGCAATATATGCTTTCCTTGCTTAAATTAGACATTAATACTAAGACGATATAATATTTTGTATTCAAACGAAGTGTTCGGTTGTTAACGCGGCGGTTGTGGCAATATGAATTATTTTTATTTATCCGCTTTGATAACAAGACTAAGCGCGACTTTGAGTTCCGCTACTAACATATAATATCAGGATTGAACGAAAATTGGGATGACTGTCATTGCATTAGGTTCCCTCTGCCTATGGCTTGATTTATTATGTTAGCTTCTAGGCATCGCAGACCTGAGTCTTTGATATTAATTTCACATCGGTACATCCATCTCGATATAAATGCGCTTGACAGACGGACAAACGGATAACAATATGACTGTAAGAGTTCCATTTTTTCCATTTGAGATACGGATTTTTATTAGATTATAGATTTAGGGAATCTACAAGAATAAGTCCAATGTTAATAATAGTTTGAAATCGGTAATGTGTTATCATGAAAGAAAACCATTTATCTCTAGCTAATATATCAATAAATATCTAGTCTCAAAGACGCTTACTTAGTGAATAGCTTATTAATCCAGTCTAGACGCCCACATTCAACAATTTGCTGTAAATGAAGGAAGTCCATTAGAAAAGAAATACCACAGGTCGGACGACTGGACGCCATTGAAGAACGTTCTAGCGAGTAATAATTTTAGTGCCTCTTCCTTCTAGGGGGCCTTGGTTCGATTCCGCTACGTTGAATTGTTTTTACATGTACTATAAATATTAGATAACATTTTAAGATATATAACAGTAGTAATGATGGTTAATATTGGTCAAATAAAAATGTATACTTATACTTAATTTTTTAATCTTTTTTTACACCATTACGTTTTATGTTGAATAACATCTCCTTCCGCTGAAACATCCAAACAACATTTATATTTCGTGGCAGAACTCAAATCTTTATTCTAGAATTGCGGAAATGTAAATAAAAAATTTCATAGTGTTGATCCACGTCATCTGTATGTTTACACCTATCTGTATGTTTTTACCTAAACACAATTATAGTTTAAAAAAAATATTGTTCTTCAGCTTTATACAATTATGTCCAAATAGTTTAATAATTATTCAACTAGACAACTCCCAATTATGGCGTCATATTCAAATTAAAATATTAATAACAAAAATAAGCAAATAATTTACTATTAGTATTTACTTTAGGACCCTAAGCAAAGCGAAGTTTCGATACTAAATAACGAACCTAAATACCTCGCAGGTACCGCGCCACCTACACGCCTAGTAATTGCTATTGTCTACAAGAAGAACAATGCTGTTACAAATCACAGAAAATTTAAGACCAATATACCGTGAGAAAGGAGTTAAATCGGGTATTGGTTTATACCAGAGTTATTTTTTAAAGATATTATGTGTGCTGTAACTCACATACAACAGGATATATAGAAGGAATGTAGTGTTAAGACACTGCGTTCCCCAGTTTTCGTTCTGAATTTTATCCGCCGATTTCTTTTCCTCGAGTGGGAATCGAACTCAAAATATGTCACGTTTACAGTCGCTAGTGTGAGTAAAATATGTTTCATATAAATACAGGACTCGTGCTTAGATGTACATACGTATTGTATAGAGCAAAAGTAAATTCTCTGGAGATATCGAACATCACGGCGCACTCGTTGCTCCGCTGTAACAGTGGATGTGAAGCTTTTAAGCTAATGTTCCGGTGAATCGTACCCACTTGTAAGGCTCTCTATAATTATTTGAATTATTTATAACATTCATATTTTTCTCCTATATATGTATACATATTTCTGTTATTGATGATATTGATGATATGATTACAATTTTCGTTTTAGATCTTCAGTAACTATATAGCTACACTAGGTTCCATATGCCTGCACAATTTTGTTTCTAATTTTACAATGGGAAATTAAGGAAGTACGTTTCAAGCATAAAGTCAATTTGCTGTATTGAGTTCTAAACCTCAACTCCACACTATGTTATCGCAGTTCATAAATTAAATTTGTCAACTCGCAACATCTAAGAATGGGCAAACAAATAAACAGAAATCTGTCTGTATATTAATCCGATTATGTATTAATTTCTTTTTTTTCTTTGATTTTGCAAAAAATTATCCTATAATTATACATTAAAACTAATTCCCATTAGCAGCACCTGATCAAACACAATAATTTTAAAGTATCATATATCAGTAAGGGCACAAGTCAATTAGGGTGCGTATTGACAGTTCCATGCAAGGCACGGGGCACTGGGCACGCCGCTAAGAGTGCAATATAGATAATAATGGGTTATCAGTTTTCACTATGACGTAGTAGAAGAAACCATGCTCTTACTATGAAACAGGGATTTGTTTACTATTTTCGCATGAACATATTTTCGGCCCGTTAACTTTTTAAGTGTTAAGGTACTAGCGTTAATGATATCACGTCCTGAGTGGCGGAACTAAACGTCGCTATTCGTTATTCCACACTAAGAAAAGAAAAATATTTTATAATTTAATAAGGATTTGAACCCGCGCCATCCTAAATTCGAATCCATCCTAGGTTCAAATTTCACGTTTACTAATTTTAACGTAATTGAATTTTAATAATTCGAAAACGATTAAATAAATAATCCGTAATAGTTGAATTACGAAAATGGTTCACAATTTTGAGAAAAATCTCATCTCTGAATTCTTCCCGCTCTGTCAAGCGGAAACATTGCATATATTAAAACGAGATATAAAAATCTCCTTTCCTACAGAAGGTTTTCTTATTATAGTTATTAGTAACTTTCACTTGTAAACCTTAAAATATATATAACTATTACACAGTTTTCATCACCTTTGAATCGTATATTGCTGTAAATTCTATGACTAATCTATAATTTAACTGACTATATATGACTGTAAAGGTATATCCCTATCTTATACTTTAATATAGTTATTTTAGAATTATAAACGGAACTCTTGCCGTTTAAATAATTGAGTAGTTTATTTATACATTTTTTTTATGGAAAGTCGAATACTGTGTTTGTAATAATTGAAATTTTTATACATCATCGTGATTTTGATCTCGACTCGATAAAGCGCGTTATTGAGTTGCGTTCCTCCACGAACAATGTCTCAAAAATAAGGCAAACAAGCGTTCGGGTCACCTGATGGTAAGTGATTACCGCCGCCCACGGCCCCGTGCAACACCAGAGGAGCTGCAGGTGACGGCCTTTAAAGTGGATTGGGCGCCGGAGCCCAAGCATGGCATAAGGCCACTACTTCACGCCGATTTTAATGCCGGGGGTGGTAATGATCCGGTCGAGTCTGCCCATGCGTGTTGTCATTGCTTGCGACGTGACTTTACCACACGTACTTTAGTCGCCTCTTACGACACCACCAGTACCAGGATGATCCTATTCTTGGCCGGGATCACACGGCAAATGTGTTATGTGCCTAATGACTGTTTTAACATTAGGTTTTCAGTACTTGCCTTCTAGATATAGAGTAGCTGATTTTTTTTATTACTAAAATATAACTTAACCTTCATAATAATTATATTGTGCTATAGTTTCGTAGTAGGGGTAATTTCTATAATTCATCGATGCGCAAACAAAGGAAAACCCACTGGCAAGGTCCCACACTGGTAATTGGTTTTATTTCCAGAGCTGCCTTATTATTTATTGTAGGAAATATGTCTTGCCTTCAATCAAACTTACAAGTACCTACATGTCTTTAATAGTTTTCTACGTACCTACATGTCTTTAATAGTTTTCTGAAATAACTCAACTTGGGTATCGTTTCTTTTTATTAAATAATTTATTTTGTTTAAAGGTAAATCATTTTGATTATAAAGTCGGAAGTTTCAGGTTCGATTTAAAAACGCGATAGATGTAAAATATGAAAGCAGAAAATTTTATAAAATAATGTAAAATTAAAAATAGTAGTTATCAATTGTATGTATAAAAACAATAATGTAATTAATATATATGAAAAGGAAATTAGATATAATAATAAAGTAAAAAAAAATTGCGGACCAAGTGTCTGTAGTGCTGAACTAAGTAATAAAAAAATATATGAAAGCCGATATGATCGAGGCCGTCGTGACAGCTTCTGATTGTAAGGCCGATGGTTGTAGGTTTTTGATCTCTATTTAGAGATATGATTAGATTTCGATTATTTTCATTTTGGAATTGGAATCCACCACTCAATTACTGAATTCCCCAAAATATAAAGAACGGAGTCTTTCTACCTACGATACTCAGTTATAAAAAGAAATGTTATATAAACGTTTTAATATAGTACGTAGATTTTCTAGTTTCTATTACAGTAACATGCATTTGCTTAAAAAAAGCTTAAAATGCTATAAAACCGACACTACATTACTATCTCCCTGCATACTCCGTAATGGTATAGAATAATTTACAAAAATGCACTAAAAGTCATGGAATTAAGCCAAACTAATTAGTCAATTTGAGAATCGAAGTCATTACAAGATAACTGTTGTTAACACCGGACTACCGCACTTCAGTAATGCTAGTTTGTGTTTGTGCCAATATAGTATGGAGAACAGAGCAGAAGCGATATTACAATTGGCTCACTATGTTTTAAATGTTATTAAAATTATATTCCTCAGAGGCCATCGTGGGCACGAGCCTGTAACTGTAGAGCCAATAGTTATGGGTTGTATGCCCACTCTGCTGATTAAGCAAAGCGCGACGTCGAGTTTCGCCACTCAACCGCAGATGGTTCTAATATGAGGTAGAAAATTAAATAAATTCATTCCGTTTCATTCATAATCTGGGAATCGAACTCAAACGTCGCGCTTATAGTCACACGCCTGTAACGCTGCGCTATGACGGCGATAAAGATAAATAGCAACAAATTACGGATAACACTGACAAAGTTACATAAATCTTGATAAGATGGAAAACGATAAGCAGAAAACGTTCAAAGCTTATTGTATAAAATACATTTTATGTACAGCATTCAATATTAATATAGTAAAATGGAGACAAAACATCTAAGATAGTAACTTCCAGAGGCTACTCCTCTCATTTATTAAGCAAGTTATTTAAAAAAAATAAACCTACTTCAATACCTATCAATTACCTACGTACCTACATAAGTATCATAATGTCCTTGTAACTAGCTCTACTACTACTAGGTAGGACAAAGCGCGGTGCTAAGATCCGCCACTCAATACGTGATGTAACAACAATTGGATGGAAATTGAGTAATGTATCTTAACATTAGGTTCTATGTATGGGCAATTTAGCTTGAGATGGAGCTAAAAAAAACATTCTCTTACAACTTGAGCTGTTTTGTTTAGATATCGGCTATTCCTGTTTGACGCTACTGTCATTACAGCTTAGCTTTAACAAATATAATTTTATTATTATCGGTAAAGTCAGCCACTGTATTGTGCGTACTAAGCGGATATACATTTTAGTACTTATTATGAATTTTAGAATAGTCTATTGTTTGTATCCACTTTCTGTTTTCTTTAGAATATTATAAGTTGCTGTTAGATGGTCAACTTTCACTAACTTTTGTTTTTAAAAGCATCTGTATACTTTTATTCTCTTTGGCAGAGTAGGTAAAGGAATCTTAGTGTTAAGACACTCCGCAATCCACGCACTTTCCAATTTTCGAGACGTTGCTTGTTGAGTAACGTAACCCTATGTTAACGTTTTGTCTATCCAGGAATATATAGGGGAAGATGGTATTGTGTTCCTTGCATGTATTTTGGCCCTCTATACCCCGATATTGTCTATTATATATGAGAACGGTATGCCCAGATTAGTTAATTAACATTGCCACGTATTAAATCATATTTTCTTTGGGGAATGGGGAAAGTAAATAGTTGATTGACTTATAGTAATAAGTATTTAAGAAAACAATCTAAAATGGTTCTTAAATAGTAAGTCACTTAATAACTCTTTATTGTAACCATATTGATCAGATTCTTTAAGACAATCTATTAAACTAAATCCAAAAAAATATTAACGAAACCCAATCATGACATGAACTTACACCTCTAAAATACTAATAACCATTACTATTCTTAGAAATATAATAAAAAAAGCTCACAAAAAAGCACAAATCAGGAAAAGCTTACAAAAGCTCCTCAACAGTAAACAACAATGTGACTATGAAAGGCCATATATGAAGTATTAGACACCACAGCGTCAACGACCACCGCAAATTTACACAGCACTCCACTCGCTACACTGACTGTTTCACTCAAATAAGTAAACTAAAATATTTATTTCACTTGAAATTTTACTAAAATCTAATCAAAACCTTATTTTTAAAATCGTAAGGTCTAAAATCGTAAATAAGGTTTGTCGAAATGCATTTAAAAGTTGGTATTTCAAGAACACTTTGTCAGTTTACAATTCTAACGCGCCATAGAATTATTATTTTGTAACGTTTTAAATTATATAAAATTAGAGAAATTTAAGATTTATTCGTAAAAACATGTTAGTTCGTAATAATTTTATAATTGTTTTCTGTGAAAAGTGAATTTTACTAATCATTTTAATTATTTTTTTTAGCTTGACGTTATATTCAACACTTAGGAACCTGGGAACCTAGTGCAAAGGAACTTCGTTCGCATTAAGACTTCACACTTCCGTTCCTCACTTTCCACCTGATTATGGAGGCATTGGGTGTTTAGTTTCGGAACTCAACGCCGCACTTTATCTAACAATAGCGCAGAATTAAGACACTAGGTTATCTCTGCCTAACCTGCTGTATACAATTTTGAGTTACTTTAATTTACTTTAGACATATTTAGATTCCATATAGAAACCTAATTTAATCTAATTAAATTAGAGCTCGCGTATCTCGCGCTGGAAAGTATAACAATGTCAGTGATACCACTACGATATGGGTTTTGGTTTATTTTTTTGGTTTTCGCTCCTCAAATGGGAAATCCATATAGGATCAGTATGTTCTCCATGCGAATGTCTGTCTGTCAAGATCATTAACTTCGAGATCGCGCCAAGGTATCACGTTCAAATTGATATAAAACCTTATTCTACTTACTTTGCTACATTAAAGCATACATATTTGAACACAAATTTGATTGAGGATAGCTTTTATAATGTACATTATAAATATATAATGAACTGTTCTCATTCTGTATGAACACTGACGGACAGGTTATTAGAAGTACTCGCATTGGTCACTGCGTATGTATTATACTGGAAGTCAAATGCATTTGAATAATATTTGGACTGACTTTTAAAATTCAATGTATAAATATATGCACATTGAGTTTTAAAAGTCAGTCGAAGTATTATTTTGTTGGTGTAATTTTTAAAATTTTTCGCATTGACTTTACATATAGGATTAACCCATTCCCTACCGCTGTGCCAATTTGGAAACGCTTAGTTAAAGAATTTTTGTTACAAAAGTTTGGAGCAAACTTAACAATTTCATAAATATTTATATAATTGCTTCGTATATTCGTAAAGACCACTTCTTCATATTACTGTGATATGTAAAAAATAACAGAACTTAAATTCAGAAAATATTGCGAAAACAGATTTCACTTTATCATATATAAATGTATAGAAACGTTTTGCTTATGTTGCGAGGTTTATTCGTTAATGAACCGATTCTGAGCTTCCCAACTTGGCCACAATGGGTTTTACCACAAATTTTGACACCTGAATACGTAAATGTTTTACATAAAGACATAAGGGTTGGGCTAGTTTCAAAAGCTTTTATTTTATTTATATACATTTAATTAAATAGTTTATTCTTAACGTAAGTACATATAAAACTACGTATAAACTATAAAAAACTGTTTTTTTTGAAAATCCTTGCAGCACTACGTCCATATGCGGTAATAAAATAAGTAAAATATTAAACAATTCACTCCCATAGCCATAAGCCAGGCCAGCCTTAAGACACTCCGTTCTCCGTTGAATACTTTCGTTCTCTGCTTTCCGGCAAACTTTCAGAGATTTGCGTGTGTTAATCGATTACACTTTGTGTAGCTAGACAAAAAATGTACAATATATGTACGTATACAACAATATATAATGTTATATAAAAAATAAAAATAAATCAGCTTCACGCTCTATCCCGCACACAGCAGGGTAGGCAGAGGGAACCTAGTGTTCAGACACTTTGTTTCCCACTTTCTGCCGAATTCTGGAGCATTGCGTGTTGAGTGGCAGAATTCAACGCCGCAACTCAAAACTCAACAATACTCATGTATTATATAAACATACACTGGTACACATTACGGCTACCTCACCACAATAGGGAACTAGCTAGCCAAAGAGAACGGAGCGCTAAACACTACGGTATTTTGTGCTACCTTTTTGATAACTAATAGTTAATTTACACAAAAGAAGCGGAAACACAAAAGTTATGACGACCAACATTTACATTGGCGAAAGCAATCTAAATTGTAAGAACAAAATGCTTCCGAGTTCAGTCCGAGCTGATTACGAAAGTATTTACCTCGTTTGGTGAAACGCTGAACTAATTTAACATTGTATACGAAGTTTGAAGGTTTCGCAACAGGAAATGGACTATTGCTTTTTGTGTATCGTGAAACTAGCCTTGGCTTTGGGGTTCGCTTGTGTTTTTTGGTTTAATTTTATTGTGTGTCAGATATGATAAGTTCGATTACCATTAAAGAGTTATGCGTGGGACGTGAGCTTGATAGACATTCTGTGGGTGACATCGAATGATATAACATAGCATGTAGCCGGTGGGCTCTTCAACACAAAAGTATTTTCATAGTTCGGATCAGAAGTTCCAGAAGTTCCTGAGATAGCGTGTTCAAAACTAAATATTTATTTACATTTATAATTTCATTTTCTCCGCTCTGGTGTCGAGGCAAAGAGCGGCGTTGAGTTCCGCTACTCAACACGCAATGCCCCCAGAATTCGGCGAAAAGCGGGGAAAGGAGTGTATTAACACTAGGTTCCCTCTGCCTACCCTGCTGCTGCTATTATACAAATAATTGATCAGGATTCATTGACACAATCAATTTCAAGCTCAATGTTTACAGTAAGTTATACTGCTTTATATTAAACTAGCGACCCGCTCGCGGCTTCGCCCGCTTTTACCACAGAATTATTTACTTAAAACACTAAAATTATATTCATTTTTTAATATACCAACAATGTATATTTGCAACGCATTTAAGATTTCTAATGTGAAAATTATTAAACCTTAGGTCGCATTTTCGTACCTCCCATAAGAGAGATGCAACTGTCAAAATATTAATTTCTTTAAACTTTTGCCTTAAGGAGTCCTTAGGGCCTAAGTTATGGTTATAGTTATAGTTATATCAATACTTAGAATAAAATCCTAACTCATCGGTGTCTCGACATGGAAGATATATTAGAAAAATTGTTATTACGGACATTTAAAAATGTAATAGAGCTTGGCCAGTTTGTCTGTTTATCTGTGCGTTCACGATAACCTCAGAAAGGGCTTAACTGATTTAAGTGCAGTTTTATAATTTGTCTAACTCCTATAAGGGCTTAACTGATTTAAGTGCAGTTATATTTGTCTAACTTCTTAATATTTAGTTTTATTTTAATTGGCTCACACACAATTAAAACCAGATTCACGCTGTATCCAGCCTAAAGCAGGGTAGGTAGATGGAACTTAAGTGTTAAGATACTGCGTATGATATATGACTGACGTGCGAAATGAAAATATGATTAAAATACAATTCAATTCTCCAAGTGGAAATCGAACCCATAACGTCTCGTTACAGGCACAATTTTGTGCCCCTACGCCACGACGGCCTTTAATATTTATACAGAATGGAAGCGTCAGCGCTTCTTTTACGGGGACAGTATATAGAATAAAATATTTTAAACCCATACCTAAAGAAATTAATAAAGATACCTTAATAGTTAAGACGTAGGATTTTTACGCATAGATACTAATAACGTTAACACATATTACTACAAAATATTACTAAAGGCTAAGCAACTTTGAACTTTGCCACCAATACCTACGACTCGTATGCGGCGATTTCCCTTTGATAGGCCTGTCTGTTTGCGTCTTTAATGACAAATAGCGTTTTATTTTAATATCAACGATAGTATATAATTTATTTTGTATAAAAAAATAACTTTTACATTTTTGGGATTTTTTAAATTGTATTAAGCTTTTATAGAGTAGTTAAAACTATGGTTTCATTTAAAGTGGCGCTGACAAAAATACTATATAATTGAGCATATATATATTCTATAGAGGAGTCACACATTCCTCTTCACACTTTTTACTCTTTAACTATAATACGCAAATATATTTTTAGAGGTTACTCTGTACTAAGATGGCAGCTCTGTTCCCGCATTTACGTCCCTGATATATCGATATAAATAGTAGAAATATAAATCATTGGAAAGATGAATGGTGTAATGATTAAAAAACTGACCTTTATAATTATTTATTTATATCCTCATAGAGCAATGATAGCTTTTTTGGTACACTGTTAATTTTTTAAGATAATAAATTTTATTTATTTTTAAATTTTATTATATATCTATATATATAAAAGGACATGTACCTGACTGACTGAGGTAAGACACAGAGCAGAGCAGAGCCGTAACCGCTGATGGGAGAAACGGGAAGTTTGGACAGATGTTTATTTTAATAATTTGGACATCCACTAATAAGGGATTTTGAAAATTTTTTACCCTAAACGGATGAAATAGGGGTTGAAAGTTTGTATGGTTTTTTTTTAAAACAGCACCGATTTTCATCAAATTTGAAAGTCAGCAGACTCTTTAAAATATTTCATTGAACACGTGTTTCATGGTTTTTAGAAGTCATCCTCTTAGGGATGAATTCTAAAAACAATGGACAGGGTTGAAAATTTATATGAAAAAATCTTTAAATCGCCACCGATTTTTATAAAACATTAAATTCAGACTGTTAAAAATATTTTATTGAACACGCTTTTCGTGGTTTTTTTTGAATTCACCGATAAGGGTGCTATTAAGCAGGCGAAGTTGCGCGCGCCCGCTAGTTTTAAGATAATAATTAAAACAATATATAATATCTTATATATTATATTGTTATACTGTAATAACATATAATATATTTATCAAAATAAGAATGTATTGTTCTGTTTAATAGCTCCTGATAGTTATTACAACACATGCAAGGAAAGATCATTTTAGAAAGTTGTTTAATTATATTAGAATTATAAAAACTACTAACATTTTTATGGTGAATAAAATATTGTCTGTGTTTTCCACCTGAAAAACACTAAGGGGAGAAAAAGTATTAAATATATATAAAAATATAGATACCACATTAGTATCGATACTGTTGTACTGGTAATAATAAATGAAAAAAATGATATACTACGTACAGTATACCTTTGTATGCAAAGTTTAAAGCTATTCATTATGATAGAATATAAAATATATATATTTTAGATATCCCTCTGCATTACGATGGCGGCTCTGTTCTCGTTTGCACATTTTCCTTTAATAATTAGTTATTGTAACATAACTCTAATAGTTACACATGATATCGTATACTTTTTGTAGATATTGATGTCTTCTATGAAATTATAGTACAACACTTTGCTCTATTCTCAATAATTTCCACAGCGTACGCGATATAAGGTTTATTTTGGTATTGTTTTACACCTTAATCGTCTAATTGTAAAAAAAATTTCCAAATTGGTCTCGTAGTTTCGGGGCCTAATCAAATCAAATAAGGAAATAAAAAATCTAATCGATTGTCTTAATAATTTTAGTGATATCGATGCACCTCCCCCTCACCCCTGCAGAGTTACTCGCCACGGTGCGCGAGGCCCCACGACACACACTCCGCATTTTTTATTATTACATGATTTTCTTTACATTGATATTTTTAAATTAGTTATATCTTTTGAACGGGATGTCCGATTTTATTAATTTAAAAAGTATTTTACAGGTATTGAAATTATCTTTCATAAAATATCATTTAATAGGATAAGGATTAATGCAGAAGTTTGAATAATATGGTTTGATTATTGTCGGCACTTTTGTTAACTAATAAAATATAAAAAAATGGTTATATTGTCATAACTACAGTAGTTGGACATATGCTATCGCGGACTTTTATATAGATATTGATGCGTTCTATAATACTCTAGAACATTGTTTTGTTCTATCATCAATAGTTTTAGCAGCGCATGCGAGGATAGAATTGTTAAGATCAATTTCTTCTCACCTTGGGTTACATTATTGCATATTTATTAGGGATCTCTATTTTTTTTGAAAATGTAATATAGCCTATGCTGGTCAGTGAAGATGCAGCTTTCTAATAATGCATAAAATATTGAAATCGGTCCAGTAGTTTTTCTGTGAAAACTCTACAAACATACAGACATACATACATACATACATACAAAAATACAAATCTTACGTCTTTATAATATTAGTATAGATAGTATAGATTAAGTGTTGAGCAGGAAATGCTAGCTTTGATTATAATTTATTTTATAGTGGAAACTGTATTTCACTAAATCAATTGACTAAATCTATTTATAGAAGTATACATAGTTTTAGTCTATAGTAAGGTAATTTAAGATCAAAGTAAATTTACAGGATCAACACACAACCCATAAACCGTATTGAACGTACGTTTAAAAAAAATACAAATGTAACTATATATGTTGTGGAGTCCAATCATGGCACAGGTCCGATTGTAGGTTTTATTCCCATTCGGGGAAAGTAAACATTTAATATTTTCCTTTCCTAGCTCTATTAACGAGGCATGGCGCGGCGTTGAGTTCAGCCATTTTAACGTTTTATTGGGTTAACAATATTTTAAATAAATTTTAACAACAGTATAAGTATTTCAATGTGGCTTGACAAGAATGTAAGGCTCAGTGATCATTACGCTTGGACAGAATAAAAATGGTTCGTGTTCAAGTTCGACTCCGTTCAAATATACCTAAGTAAATCTAAGAAAGTATGATTATCCATATTAAAAAGTAACAATAATTTTAGACTCACAGGCGCATGTCTAAAATTATTCTATTACTGTTCCACGAATGGGAACCAAACCCACAACAATCACGTCCGCAACAAGACAGTATGAGCTGTCTATCATATAAAATAATTTGAAATGTATAATTACTATGGTGATATATAAATGAAATACCTTTAAGACATTTAGTTAGAGGTGCTAATTAGTTTTATAACGAGTGCCAACAACGCACTCGCCCACGCACCACCGCCACGTGTGACAGGTAAGTTAACGCCTATAGTAGGGGCTGTATAAAATATGGAAATTTAGGACAATAAAATATAATAGCCGTCGTGGCGAGGCATCATAGGCTCAGCGTGGACCAACGCGAGTGTTGTGAGATCGATTCCAACTAGGAGTAATGAGTTGTTTTTATTTTCTTATGTTGAGTCTCGCTACTTCATATGCAAAATTGGTCTCGTAAATTTGGCTGAGTGTGGAGAACGAAATGTCTTAACATTAGTTTAGATCTGCCTACCCTGCTGTATGCAGGCACAGGGAGAAGCAAATAACTTGTGTAGGCGAAATTCACTTAAAAAAAACTATGGTTGTGAGTTCGATTCATACCTGGAAGGTTGCTGTAAGCAGTCACCGCATGAGTTAGTATTTTATAGCCTGTAAAGATAGTGTTATATTGGATTTATTAACGACCATTGTCAACGCTTTATTTTGAATAAAGCGGAGTAGGCAAAGGGAATCTACTCGTAATTTTAAGACGTTCTCCATTCACTGCACAATTTTTGACACACTTCTTACCAGAGCGAAGAAAATGTCAATTTATTACCGCAAGTGAAAATCTAATCATAGCACGCTATATTTTATTTTAAGTTTTGACTACAATATTTCTTTTCTATGTAAAACATCATGTTAATTTTTGTATAATTTTCTTTAGTAAAAGTAAAATCAAGGAATTCAACACTTACAAATTATCCACTAAAGCACACCGACATGGCAAGTGCACGCCACAACTCAACGCCTGCGCTTTAATTATTTAAACGTCCATTCATACTTCAGATGCCACACGAATAAATAACAATCCGACCTTTGCGATATACGAGTATAGAATAGGACTTATTATGTATATCATATATAGAGTAGGTATAGTATCTATGCTAATAAAGCTACAAAGTTTGTTTGTTTGAACACGCTGGTAATATTGGGTATTATTAAATTTTTATTTTTGTTTCATAGTTAAATATCGAAGAGGACTATATTACAATCGTTTCAATTTAATCAATGTGGTCAGAGTTACGTTGGGCCCTTAGGATGTGGAACGAAAAGTAAATATAATTAAAAGACATAAAAATCTGGTAATGATAAAAAAAATATTATGTAAAAAATTTTTGTACTTGTCATATTTTATAGCACAGTAATGACTAAGTGTCATTTTTTTGCAATCACAGTTATACACGTTTTTGGGGATTCTTTTTTTTACTGAATATTTTTTTCACAAATCATAATATTAAGCCCGATTTGGCTTGTGTGGCCACTACACATTTTTTAACTTACTTTCGTTTTCCACTACCTAATAGCCATAATTTATGGTTAAAATAAGCCTAACTTTTTATCAAAAAGCAGTGATCGATCACTAAATTCCCTCGGTTTACAAAAAACAATAAAATATATTATGTTATGTAACATAAGGCAATTTCATTAGCACTAATGGCACTCAAAACTACGCCGTAACAGGAATAATTAAAATGTTTCATATTATTTTAGCGAACTCCCGCAATATTCGTGATGAATGCAAATCTATTCAAATTTCCTACAGCTTTGAATAATATACTTGAGTAGTACTTTGTGTATAAAGAATTATTATATATTTTTATATATTATAATTATATATATCTGTACTATTATTTATCGTATATCTATAAGTATATATCTACATTATTTTTTGCGGTGTTGTCAACAATGTCTCCAAAATCAGGAGAAAGGTAGAGACGGAATTATTTTAACACTACGCTCCCAGGTTCCCAATGCCGCACAAATGTGAAGTTAAAAAAAAATATCTATACTTGTTAACTTATATCATCGAGCGTTTGGTTGAACGTGCTTATCTCAGAAATTACTGTTCCGAATTGAGAATAAAGTTTTGCGTATTTATTCGCCCAATCACTAATCGAGGAATGATAAGAATATATTATATAATCAAAATAATTTATGTTTATCCACTTTACCTTCAGCGCATAAAAACAATAAGTACAATAAGGCGGCCCTTCTCATAAAGCAAACTCTTCCAGGCAACCTTTGATTCTTGGATCTATATGAAAATATGGTAGGCAATGTATTAAATTGTACAACTATGTAATAAATATATCTACATATATAATTTTATCAAGTGGCAAAAGAGTGCGACTGGAAACCCGGCGGTCTCTAAGAATAAAAGAGGTAACAAAAGGATTAAGTGCAAAATCAAGACACTAAAAAAAATTAAATAAGTTAAAATTGTTTTCGTTTTAATAAAAAAAATTAAGAAAAGCCAAGTATTTTTACTTTGATTGAAAAAACTTACCAAAACTGGCGGTCCTTAAGTAACTTTGAAATACTCCTGGAAAGTTCGTAAGAAGTAATGATTACCTGTAAAAATAAAAACATTCAATTACGTTATATTTTTTTAACTTTTTTATGTAGCTTCACGCTTTATCCCGCACATAGCGGGGCAAACAAAGGGAACCTGGAAACCTAGTATTAAGACACTCCGATCCCCTTAAGACATCGTACTTTCCACAAAAATCTGAGGGAATAGCGTGGAAATAAAAGTATTAAACATTTGATTTTCTCGAGTTTACACTCTGAATCGAGAAGAGCTCAAGCAGAGACTTTGAGATTTACTAAAGCGCGGTAGATTAATGAGGGACTCCTCGTACTCAGTTAAGGAATTAGTCACATCTAGGATAAAATAACAGATTAGTTAAGAAAAAATTAATGAAACTTTCGATCGCGAAGATTAAGGTAGAGTGCGTTAGTAACATGCTATAACATGTATGTTCCACTAGTCTGATAATTTGAAAGTGATGAATAAAGTTGTAAAAAAAACGTTGTCTTGACATTCTCGAGCATCGCAATTCATTTTGAAAAATGTATAATCTGACGAATTCCACAGCTTAATGCAGCTACGGTTTGCATATATTCCTCTCTCTGTGTTTCTATTCTTTTCTCACTATTTTTCTATCTATTACTTCCTCAATCACCAATGAAGACGATAATTAAGAAAATACTCAAAGAAAACGCCTGTCGTGGCGCAGGGGCACAGTGTGACTTTGAATTGGTTGTGGGTTCGATCCGCACTCAAGGAAATGAAATATTTATTTAAATTTATACTTCTGTTTTTTCGCTCTGGTATCGAGGCAAAGGTTGGTGTTTACACAAAAAATATATACATTTATTTTCTTAGTACAAAAAAATAAAAAACAAATATTCTACTTCAAACATACACTCTCTTATTTACATGCTATTTCTTCAGCTTTTCAATTGATTATGATTAATAATTTTTATAAAAATCTTATATTAGGCAATTCCCTTCTGATAATCGTCAGATTATAAAATGTCACGTCTAGGGCATGAAGGTGAACCATATATATCTTAACCTTGAGTACTTTAAAGTTACGAAATTGTTTTTGCCCATTCTAAAAACGCTGGCGACTTTGCGTCCAAATCCATCCGTTAGATTATTGCATAAGATCTTTTTTCAGGTTCACTTAACATCCCCTTAGAAAAATCTGACGCGCTCGAATTTTTTTAAATTTTTATCCTTACGACGACCATCTCCATCATCAAAACAATCAAAGAGTACATACCATATATTTTAAATATACGTAGGAAATGGATGATTTCAATATCTGACGCGCTCAAGTATATCCATGCAACAGTTTTTTTTACATAATTTTGAAAATCTATAGCTATGCCCCCCACCGACATACGTCTCTCGTCGCAAACCAATACGTCTCTATGACGCTCGAGCAAATACAGAGATAGCATCGTGGGCTATCCTACTATAAATAGTAAGTTCAATTTATAAGTCTTAAAGATAAAAAAATAGTGAATAAAAAGCACCCCAAATACCTCACAGTACCGCAATGCGACTTGTTTGATCAAAACTTTGCTTGTATTCGCTCTCAACGCTAACTCTGGTGGAGCCAATCAAATATTCAGCGGTCACAACTAAACGAACGTACCTTAGCCTTTAACTGTTCTGGGTTGATACTATTGTAATATTATTAAGTTAATTGAATGGTTAAAAATGTGTTTTTTTTGTTAGATTCCCTAATTAAAGTCTTAAATGGTGGTTATTTAAGTTATTAGCGAATCAGTAGCGATTTTTTTTTACAAGTAATGGATTCGATGCCCACTCAAGGACTTTAAATGTTTAATATTGTTGTTTTATAGTTTTCGTAAAGTGCGGCGTTGGATTCCGCCACTCAATGATGCGCAAAGCCTCCAGAATTTGGCGGAAAGTGACAACGGAAAGTTACTTTCGGCAACAAAGTGTCTGAACACTACATTCCCAGGCTTACTTTCTTCACCCTGTTATGTGCGGGATGTATGAAGCTAAAAAAGAAACAATCAAATTCGGGAACCTCCTTCGGTTTATTTGTCGGCTAAAACAGTTTAAAATTGTGTTTAATTTTAAAAAATACTCCTTAGAAAATAAATTTACTCTATATGGAGCAATTTCTACAGAAAATGAAGCCGATAACCAATTAATACATATGTACATAATATATGTGTGTATGTGTGTATGTGTGTATAATACAAATTCACATTAGCAATAATGAATCTCGCATTATCTGAGCTAACGTGAATAAATGTTGTAGCGAGTGTCCTTTATTATTTTGTGTTACTAATTGCGTCGCCCCTATTAATCAGTGGACGGCGAGTGGGCGAAGTTACAGGTGGTAGCAGATACGATTTTAAGACGTTTTTTTATAAGCGTGAATAAAACAATGAGACAATAATATAGAGCTGTAAAAATAAAATAAATGTAATATTCAATTAGAAAAACTATAAAATTTCATCTATTTTTAAAATTCTTAAAGTGTTATCATATATGTGTGTGTGTATATATATATATATATATATATATATATATATATATATATATATATATATATATATATATATATATATATATATGTGTGTGTGTGTGTGTGTGTGTGTGTGTATTGTTATACAAAACCCTCTTAAGTATGAGTGAGGCTAGTAGTGGTGCAGATACACTAGCTCGGGACTTTAAATGCGAAAGGTTGCTAGTACGATTCCTCGCTCTGGTAACGATACAACGCATACGCAATACGCATCGTAGAGTTCGTCCAGTCAACAGGCAATGCCTCTAGAATTCGTCGGTAAGTTGGAAATAGAACTTATTGGGAACGGAGTGTCTAAGCACAAGGTTACTATTGCTTCTGCCTGACATGCTATGTGTCATATACAGGGTATATCTACGAAAAAAGTACGTTTATAGATTAACCGAACTCCCAATCTGTCGCGTTTACAATCACACTCTGTGCCACTGCGCCACGACTGGCCTCTGACAAATTTTAAGCGTTTTCTAAAAAGTATTATCATTGTATTTTAATATTACAAGAACATACATTCGAATAGTCCCAGTACTAGTCGTATTTACTAAAGTGGCGTCAGTACATACATTTGTACTCTTCAAGTTTTATTTCGGTGTGTGCCAAATATTTGCTCTTACTTCCCCTTACAATTCGCCCATACATTTAGTGAAAAAGGCAAAATATATTTTTATAAAAAAAAAAATATTATGTATCCTTCATACATAGAGGGAATCTAGTGTTAAGGTACTCTGTTACAATCTTTCCGCCCAATTTTGAAGATACGTTAAATGGCGGATCTCTATTTGATAAATATAATAAAAGCTTGTAATATATAAAAATTTTAAAATAATTCATTCTTATAATAAGTTCTTTGATTTTCACGATTATTACACATTAAAAAAAATGAAAATATACGCGATTAGTTCGCAAAATACAAGATATACGCGATTAATCCGGTTAAAATAGTAAAATAATCATTTAAAATATTTCATTCTCGCAAGTGAGAATTGAGCTGTCATGCTTAGTCAGATTTAAAATAAATAGTTTTAAAAAATTTTTTTCTTTGAACAACAACGAATCTAGGACAACTTCACATATTGAAATACTTCCATATTACCATAATGATGTATATTTATAGATAGTTTTATAAAAAACCCGTCATGTCGTAGGGGCACAAGCGTGGAACTGTAAACACAAAATGTCTTAAGTTTGATTCCGAAACGAGAAAATATAATAATCTTATTTTCTTTTTTTTTTCTCCTTTTACTAATGAGGCAAAAGCGATACAAAAAAATCTTTTAAATTTATATATTTAATGCACAGGACACACAGTAGACTGCATACGGTGACTAACAGTGCCTACAATCTGTTATCACTTAACAGTAGGTTTATTGAATCACCCGATTTGTACTTTAAAGGTAGAATTGGTATCTTAGTTTATTGTATAACGTGGGTGTGAATAAATCTATATAATATTATAAGTAAGATTGTTGTGTCAATATTCTAAGAAAGCTACCAGCCTGGTAGCTGAACATAAAGTGGTTTAACTAGATAGATACTAAACTTATCGCGTCTCGCACGTTGTTACTCTTTTTGCAAGCATTTTGATGAGTTATTCGTAACATTATATTGGATACGTTACTAATTTAAGATATAATTTTTAGGTAAAAACGATAAAAAAAATCTTTATAAAATAAGATTTTCATACTTAAAGTTATTATTAAAACTATAAAGTTGAAGTTTGTTTGGTTCATCGCTTTTATCTCACGAACTACTTCTTCCTAAATAAAAAAAAATCCGTTCATTTATCTAGAGAGGCAGAAGGAACCTCCTGGGGAGCTAGTGTTGAGACATTCTGTACCCATTACGACACTTCCGTTTCCCATTTTTCGTTGAATTATTGAGGTATTGCGTGTTGAGTGGTGATCCTCAGCGTTACGCTTTGCCTCGACCCCAGAGCAAAGAAAACTAAATATTTATTTTCCTCGAGTGGGAATCAAACCCACAGCCTGTCACATTTACAGTCACACTTTGTGCTCCTGCGCCACGACTGGCTGTTTTAGTGTTCTTATTATAAAATAATAAATATACCAAGTAAACTATTAGTCAGCTGCTATCAATAAACGCGTAACAGTCTTGTAAGCAAGTTATCTCTTGTACTGTAGTGATTAATGACTGATACATGATTGATAAGGGCCTCTCTGGCACCTCTAGTGTTCAATACACTGGAGTCTACATCTAATCTTGCCTAGATTTATTGCTAGTTGGGATAATATTTACATTGAGATCGTTTATCATGATGAATATTTTGTTATGTATTTCGTGTTTCTTTAGTAGATTTTACAGTTTATTTGCAATAAATAAAAAAAAAATATCGACAATTTTTCTATTTTCACGAAACACACAATGCCTCCAGAATTCATCGAAAAATGGGAACCGGAGTGTATTAACACTAGGTTTTCTCTGTCTACTCTGCTGAGTGCGGAATAAAACGTAAAGTTTATTTAATTTTGATTATTTTTTTTAACTTCATGCTGTATCCATGCGTTTAGCAGTAGCAACAGCTAGAACTAAGAACTAAATTTTCGAGTGTCGAGTAGCAAACTCAACGCCAACTGAATCATTATCTCACCATTTATATATTTGTTTATATGTAGCATTATTAAATAATTTTAAACTATAATTAAAAACTTTGAATTTTTTTAATAATAATAATAAACCACCACACCCCCACAAAAATTCACCCTTACAAAACTTACAAAACGAGAACAATTAATAATACAGAACAATGTCCAATTACAGGCACAATGCTACGAATATTTTACCTTGAACGAAGTGAATTTTAAATATTTCGTGTTTTAGCCAAGTAATTTTTCACCTCGCTACCGTATCTCAGGAATTAGCTACAACACCTGCAGATAAACGTCTGTAATTACCGCTTTAAGGCGCCCGCCCGCCTAAGATTGCACTTTGTCTCCCGCCCTAGCTTGAAATTTTTAAAAGTTTATTTTTATAAATTAAGAAAATATATTTTCATATGAAAATTTGCCTTTTCATATAAAAATATTTTAATTCGTATACAATTTGTACTAACCCATCATTTAGTCTTCCAATGATTTTATTTCTTTATTAATTTTAGTAAAATAAAATTCATAAGCGCCCACTTTTTATTGCTATCGTATTTGATCAGCTGCTGCTAGGTTCAAAGTGGCCTGCATTCGTAATTAATTACTCTTAATCCATAACAATACTGACTTAGAATCGATATCACGATTTTTTTATTCAATTTCAATTATAAACAATATCAATATAGCGATATTTGAATCTATGATAATCATTTCAAAAAATATATTAAACAAATATGTATTAACACACCATTGAAAATATATATATATTTTTTAATTTTATTGAAATGTCAATATTACGCATCCCCATTACATGTATATAATATTTAATATACAACAATTCTGAAGACATTGCGACTACAGGGGCAAAATAACACCACGTTTTATATACTTCAACATCGGGATTGAACCCGCAACCATTCCGTTTATTTTCCGACGCTGTGACACCCCGGCACGGCCTCTTAATATAATCATAGTATATAAAAATATACTCTCCTTTATCATACATTCGACTCTATATAATATTTTGGCTAGCTGTAAGTATTATAATATTTCGTATTCAGAGATCGTTTCAACGTTTCTATGCAGCGTACATCCGTTCGCCACACGAGTTGCAGATAAACCTTCTAAATCTATGAACATCATAATACTTTATATACTAGTTACATTACACGATTTTGCTGTTATGTGGAATTATATATATATTGTGATTCTCTTTCAGTATTATATCAGTTCGGCAAAGTCAACTTAGATGTAAAATGTATTTCGTTTAACACTGAATATTGCTTCATAAACATTTTTTTGGGTTATTCTCGTGTTTCTCATTCTCTCTATATCAGGGGTTCCCAACATTTTCTTGATCAAGGACCACTTTTATATCATTCTTGGTAGCAGGGACCACTATGCTCTATAGCAGGGACCACTATGCTCTATAGCAGGGACCACTATGCACTATGCACTATGTAGCTATAATAAAAATTAACTTTGACTATTAAACAGAAACTTCGCCTCACCATCCTAAATTTAAAATCGTTCGCGAACCATATTTATGCTTCTGCCAACCACTGGTGGTCCGCGGACCAACGGTTAGGAACCACTGCTCTATATGATCAAACCACTTCAGAATTTTCTATTTCAGTCTTTAATAAAATAAATTTCTCCCGAACGATTGTCGAACCCACAACTTTCGAGTGTACAGTAAACAGATCAGTGTTTAAAAAATAATTGACTCTACATCTACATACAGTATAAACGGACCCGTATCGCCAATTCTACATAATGGTATCATTTCAGAAATATTCACATGAAAAGGCTTATCTGAAATCGGACGTAAATCATTGACTCGAATACAATCACTGCAAGACGCTATTGTTGCCATTCATACTTTGAATGGTTTGATTTAGTATGGACATGTAGAGTGGGATAGAACTGCCACTGTATACGTAGAGTTGAAAACTTATCATTTTCTTTTTGTATTCGTTTTATTAAAGAATTGACATATACAACTTTCATTTTAGTTTGTCTAAATAAGTAGAAAATGAAAATTAAAATAAAATATAAAAATCCAGAATAACGATAATTTGCCCTTCCAGTACTGTTTCGAAGGGTGCCTCACGTGTATTACTTAAACATACATTTTTATTGCTAGAAATACCAACTTAAGCCTAAGATTCTTCGATAGTCATTAAAGACAGTACGAGGTAAGTAGCAAAATCATTATAAAATTATTATGAAGGTTATTCTATATACTGTTATATCTATGGTTATAATGATAGTAGCGTCGCTTTGTGCCTTGCTGTCAATGGTAATGGTATTGTTGGATAAATGGTAATCTAAAACTTTATGAATCCGTCGTGGTGCAATGGGACAAGGATCCGTGTGTAGTACACGTGATGGTTGTGGGTTCAATCCCCACTGGATACAGAGTTTCACCACTCAGTATACAATATCTTCTCTCGGAAAGCGAATAATGGAATGTATAGAGTTTTTAGTGCCAACCCTGGAAAATAGCGTCAAGGTAAAAAAAAATAAATTTGCAAAGAAATACAAAATATATATATATTATTATATCTTTAGACGTTCATCGTTGATTCTTTGATCAAAATGAGACTGAAATGAAACAAAAATAACATATATAAAATATTATTCCACCGCACATCAGTTTCACGGACGATTTCACTAGCTTTGATGTGATTTGACCGATAAAATAAGAAATACGGGAGCTATTTATATCAATATATCGAAAAAAATGGCTTTTAGATACTTTAAGTAAATAATTTTGAGGTTCTACGAGAACCTTCCAGTGAAGAGTTCCACAGTGGGATAGCGTCTGACTGTAAAGGCAGCGTCTGTGAGTTCGATCTCCACTCGCGGGAATGTTAATGTGTAATTTATTTTCATTTCCACGCTCTGGTAGACAAATGACAGCGTTGAGTTCTGCCACTCAACTAAATCCTCGGAAATTCATCGGAAATTGAGGAGTATTTTAACTAACACTAGATTCCTTTTATTTACACTGTCATTTGCGGGATACAGCATGAAGAACAAATATTTTAAAATTTAAGCGCAGTGAAACTCCAGCCGACCCGCACTTCTTGGCCACCGTCCAAGCGAGCACGCTTAAAATCTTATCCATTTCTAGTAAACTTGCTATTTAAATATTGTATTTTTTTATTAGATAATTCTTTTTTATTCAAAAATATTATATTGAAAGATAGGAGATTGTTTAAATTTTCTGAACTTCACAATGTGTTCCGCAGATAAGAGGTATGCAAAGGGAACCTAGTTTTAAGACACTCTTTACTACTGTCTGTTTATTTTGTTAGTAGAATGGCAGAATTTAACGCTTTTAAAATCTACCAATCCTTGCTACCAGAACTAGGAAAAGAAAATAATTATTAACATTACTCCAAGTGGAAAATTAACCCACAACTATAGCGCTTATAAAATTCCCAAATATATTAAAATATATACCGCAATAGGTATAACATGTACGTAGCATTAAGCTCTCACAAAATTCAACGGATAAAAGGCCCAGTCCAATTTCCTGTCTGATTCGAAACGCTTTTCGTGCGTTATATAGTAGACAAATGTATGTTTATGTATGTTTGGTTCAGTTTAATATTTAAGATAATGTTACAAATTATATTTAAACAAAATATTAAGCGCAGAATGGAGCGTTACCTCATTAGATTTTCTTGTATAATAAAGATACTGTATAAATATTAGAAAAAAAATATTATAATTTCGGTCTTTACACAATTTAATTATAGGCTCGATCGTTATATTAGAGATTAAACTTATTATTTTTTAATAGCTGTATCAGAGTTGAGGTAGGCAGAGGGTAAGTGCCCTTCTTAAAAACTGCGTTTAGCGCTTTCCGCTTTATATTTGGGTGGAACTCCCTTCAAGACAGAGTGCATCTGTCTTGTTACTATAGCGAATGAATAAGCCGCTAGGGATCAACTCCACGACCATTGCGTTTCTAGTCAGCCGCTGCACCACGAGGGCCTCATAATTACATTTTTGCTACACAAATCGCATCATTGAGCGGCACTCACACTCTAAATTACGAGTTCCCATTAAATTTTTTGTTTCAAAAATTAAAACTCAATTGGAAAATTGGTATAAACGTGTAAAATAATCTTGATTGATTGATATTTCGGCGACGTTAGAGATCAGTGACCGAAATGCATTAGCCTGTAACTTAATATTGTGCGGCTATCCGTCTTCTTATGCTTACAATTGACCAAAATTGCTTGCATATAAAAAAATCTATTAAAAGCATATATTGCTTAGACATTTTAGTACACTTGCAAATACCGCTGATGCCATCGCTCTTCACTACATAATTTGGAGACATTGTCTGACATTTATAACCATATATATGGTAAGACTAAGTAATATCAATATTTATTGTCTGTAATAGCATATATTATGTTTATCATAATATATGCATAACGAAATGGGGCGCGTGGGTCTACGCAGGCAGTCCTGTCTCGTTGGGTCTTCTTTCGTACTCAGAACGCGGTGAAGTCAGATGATGCGTCTTAATACAACCGTTCATGCCGTGCAGCAAGTGCAGTCCTTTTAATATATTTTTGAGAGAGGGGAGACGGTTCCATTGCTGAGCCCTCTGACCGTGGTGGTCTTTCTCTGCCCATGGCAATGGGCGAGTCTTTGGGGTGGGCCAAAGCCCTGTGGTTGTGTCTATAGGGACTGGGGGAAAGAGGAGCAGTTACACATATCTATGTATTTGCAAATCCCTATTGATGTATCCTTAAGTTTTTCTCATTAAGTATTAGCGTCGGGGCAATATCACAAATTGACAGTAATCGCCTTATATTGACATTTAGCAGATAGCCATATAATTACACTGTAATTATTAAAATATTACTGCATTTTCATTTCCTCGATTCCGTGATAATTGAGTACCGTTACTAAACACGTAATACTTTCAGAATTTAGCCGAAAATGGGTAATGGAAATGACTTAATGGGAACATATATATATGTATAAATGGAGTGTTTTAACACTAGATTTCCTGTGCCTACCCTGCAGTGCGGGATAGCTGATTTAGATTTTATTTGAAAAACAGTAAGCTGATAAGATATTTTCATTCAATAATAGTTATAATATAAATGAAACTAATAAAAATTATTGGATATATTTTTTTTCATAAATGGATGTAATTTGACGACGTATCCACGCGCCACTGGTCCTCTCAAGCGGGATATCGCGAAAAAATTTAATAAAAAGCGTAACCGAGCAAGAATCATTTTGCTGACTCGATGCCCTTTAAGGGTCGCCGCATACGTAAATATATATAAATAGTATTTATAGTAAAAATATTGTTTTAGGCTTTAATTATAATCGAATTGACTTAAAATGCCCGGGAGCATACATGAAGAGATTAACTACAGTCGAGTCGAGGCTAAGCGCGGCGTTGAGTTCGGCAGAAATTAGGAAGCGGAGTGTCTTAACACTAGACTCTCTCTGCTGAGTGCGGGATACAGCGTGAAGCTGATTTAATTTTGATTTTTAACTACAGTCGATGAGGCGAAAAGTGTCAAGAGACCGCGTAAAGTAGCGTTTTGGCGCTGTATTCACCCAGGAACGAATGTACACGGTAAGGACAAAGAGAGAAAATAAAAATAAATCTTTGAATGGTAAATGTAGAACGGACTGTTTTGATACTATTATCTGTTTGATTATTCTTCTAGGTAGGAAAAGGATTTAAAACTATTTTTATAAATGCAGATGTTACAGTTTTTTATCTCATATCGTAAGTATATTTAACAGTAGATACATATTATTGCATTGTTTTATTATATCCGTCTATCTAGCTATACAGTTAGACATTTGGAAGGTCTACCTAACAGGTAGGTTTTAAAAAAGGAAATTAATTTATAGCACATTTTAGCCTATTACTATCTTTTTATTTAAAAAAAATCCAAAACACAATTTGCTTATATATAAGCAATTTTTACACTAAATGAAAGATAACAGAGTTCTATTAAGAATACGTTTTAAAAATCGCATTGTACAGACGGCCTTAGTAAGCGGCATTTCTAAGGTCGGAGCTTAGCCGGCCCCAACTTCCTTGACAAAATTCAATTTGGATCATTCTTCTATAGCATTATCCCGGATTGAACCCCCTACCCCCGAAAATTGGATCGTATTTTGCATAAAATGAAAATCGAATGGAAACTAACGAAATAAGAAAAGGCCCTGATAAATGTCTCGGTCCGAGCGATGATTGGGAGGGTGGATTGTTACTTACATATGAACGAAGTTAGATACACTTGTTGTTGAACTGTGTAACTTTATTTGTTTGTTTTTGTTTAAATGTATTGTTTTGAATAGATTTTGTTTCAGTTTTTCTAGTTTTACGCAAATATCAGGATAGGCAGTTGTAACCCAGTATAACACTTCGTTCGCCGCTTTACGCTCATTTCTTCTAGATATTGTATTTTGGGTAACGGAACTTAAAGTCTTGCCTTGTCTTGTAATTATAGCAAGAATATGAAAATAATTAATCCCACAAGTGGGAGTCCAACCCACAATTATTGTGTGGCAATTTGGAAATATTTGATTAAAGTAACATTTTTTTTATAATAAATTAATAATCAATTATGTAGACCGTCGTAAAGTAGAGGTAGAGGTAGTGCATTGTGAACGAGACAGTTGTGGATTCGACTCTCATTCGTTCGACGGAAAATTACGTGTTTGTCATTTCCTCGCTCTGATAACAAGTCAAAAACACGGCGTTCAGCGTCTTAGTTTAATATTTGAGAATTCATTCATAAAATTTATGAATGGAGAGACAAACTAGTATATATAAGTTTGAGTATAAGAACTATCGTGGCGCATTGGCTCAGTTCAGGTTTAATAATTTCTCCGCTATAGTGGACAAAGTGCATTTGTTACGACAAGTGGAGGGAAAGTGGGAACGAAACACCTTAACATTAGGTTCCAACTGCCTACCCTGCTATATGCAAAAAAAACCGTGAAAATAAAAAAAATATTAGTTTTCTAAATATAAGTTTATGTGAAAGTAAAATCATCGCTTCAGGCGAAACAGCAGAAAAACGCGGGCAATGGACCGAAAAGACCGATACCCCTTAAATATGTTTATTATAAATATCTTAACTTGTTCATGTCGTTGGCTTTATTTACACGTAGAAATAATCCTTTTTTCTATTTTTGGGATCCTCAATATATAGAAAAAAATAAATCATATAGAATCACTGTATTGTTTGACCGAGACCGACAGAGGCTGTAAAGACCGTTGTCTCAAGAACTTGTTGACGTATCAAGCCGAAATTGATATTTAAGTCGGCAATTCCTTAAAGCACAGAAAAAAGTATAACTTTTTTACCTTAGCCCAAGTCGTAGCTCGAACGATGGGAGAACGGGCTGAGTGCTGTAGCAACTCCATTGTCGTATTTCTGTTATGAACGTTAACATTCTTACTCTTTATTTAGAAACTACAAGGTTAAGGAGTTTAAGGACTACTCTCAATCAATATTGTGGAGGATGTAGATATGCTTTTGTCAGTGTGAGAGTACTCGTGTCATAATCATTATTTTGCCGAACCTTATATAATTAGACAAAAATAAATATGAATGTAAAGTTACTCCCCAAGTAATATTTGTTACATTACCACAATAAAGTTACGAAATGATATTAAAATATGATAAAAACATCTTTGAAAATCATATTATTATTGACCTTACTTTGAAGTTTGTTTGTTTTTCCTTCCATTGATATACGTCATTTTCATCGTATAAATAAACAACATTAATAATTTCATGCTGTATTCCTCATTAAAATGCGTAGAAGGCTTACTTTTAAGTAACTCCATTCTCCACAGTGAACTTTTAATTCCTCATCTTGTTAGCAGGGCGATGAAATGAAAGTAATTAATTTCCTGACTAGGAATCGAACAAATAACCATCGCTTTTACGGTTGCTATCCCACTTCGATAAGACAGCTTCAAAAATCTATTATTATTGCAAAATTATAAACGATTGAGCACACAGCCGAAAGTAATATTCCTTAGAGAACGTATTTAGTTAATGTTTTTATAAATAATTCAAGTAGACGCAGTAAGGACCTGGCTCATCGCGCCGCGGGCTATACGAAAATTGGAAAGGAACTCTGGCTTTATATCTTGTAACATAATAAAATTTGAAACAAAAGTGGAAATGTTCATTTCTTTGAAGTATTTTAAAGAATTGTTAAGAAAAAAACAAACTGAATAAAAGTATTCGGTTTTTATAATGGTTATTTATTTAAATTCGTTTCGATGTTAACAAAGTAAGAATAAATCTGCGAATTTTTTTTAGTTTCATATTAATCTTAAAATCACGTTAATGGTATACTACAGAAGTGGTACATTTAGTATACACCGTTCATACGAGATTGGCTGCATTGATGCACGTTTGGCCTATTTGGCTGTTACATGGCAGCGAAATGTAGAGTATTACAGAAGAAGAATGAAAGAAACATGAATGTCTCTATATATATACTAATACTAAGTAAAAAGTATAAAACAGTGTCTTAGCGCCGAGCTCATCACCTCTGTTAAACGTAAAATTGCCGAAGTGGCGCAGCGGGACAGATTGTTGTGGGTTCGATCACACTTGGCACACTGTACTCGCTCTATTTACAAGATAAAGCGTGGCGTTGAGTTCCGCTACTCAATACGCAACACTGCAATTATTGAGCGGAAAGTGGTGATCGGAGTGTCTTATCTCTAGATTTCCTCTATCGATTCTATTGATCCTACGATATGCGGGATACAGTGTAAAGCTCAAATAAAAATAATAACGATCCAGGGGTGACATAAATATATTAAATAAAGATAACACTTTGAATAAAAATTGTCAGGGGTCGGCGGAGTAATGACGTGTAAGAGATACAGGTTAGGGTTATAGGTGTATCCGTATTACGTTTCAGTGACTTTGAAAAACGATATGTTTTGTACATAATTTTATTTTGCTTCATATTTTGTTTTGGTTTCACGCTATGTACCTAATATAGTGTTGAGACAATCCGTTTTCTACATACGTTCATAGTATTATAAACATAAGTATAGTTTACTGGTAAGTCATTCTACGTTGAATAAATTACAGAATAAAATAGAATAAAAAATTGCCAAAGTGAAGAAATGAAATAATTAAAAATGTCATACCCACCGAGTGGAAATGGAACCCAAATTCGTCGCGTTAAGTTTTTCGCATGTGCCCCTGCGCCACGGCGACATGTCGCACGATTTATGTATAAAAATAATTAAAATTAACATTAATTAACATTCTTAATCTAAATAGTCATTGTACAGAAAAATATCGTTTATTAACTTCATTTCCTACGGATATTTGATTTTTTTTTTCAATGCTCTGGAAAACAAATTGGCAGCATTTTTATTTGCCGCTATTTAGCTATTGTAATTGTCAAAGTCGTACCAGAGCATGACGGCTTCTGACCGTAAACTCGACGGTTGTGTGTTCGATTCCCACTTGAGAAAGTGAGCTATTTTCATTTTCACACTCTGGTATCAAGATCAAGCGCATCGTAGAGACCCGCCACTCAACACGCAAGATCTTGAAAATTGAGCAGTCCTTAGGAAATTCTTCCTGTAAATGCGGTAAACAGTGAAACTAAAAAATGTATTTTGAAGTTTAAATACCTAAATTAATATTGTAATATAGTTGTCAAATTATAATGTTACATACCTCATAAAACAGCTTTATGCATTTATTTCCACTTTATATTAATTTACATGCATAAATATTAATCTTCTTTGTATTAATAATAAGTCCGCCATCTTCTCTCCCTTTTTTTTCTTTTTGACTTTGACATTGATAGTTATGATTGACTTATTCAGCCAACATTATATTTTGCAATATTAAAAATATTAATTAATAATAATAAATATATTTTATATCTGTGCGCTTATCTACGGTATATAACGTTACTTTAATATAATTTGTGAATGTAACGCGTAGTTAAAGAACTGAACTATACTATTATTATTATTGAGGCCAGTTGTGGCGCAGAGGCACAAATTATGGCTGTAAAATCGAGTTCCGTCACTCAGCACGCAACGCCACTAGAATTCGGCAGAAAGTGGGGAACGGAGTGTCTTAACACTAGGTATATATATATATATATATATATATATATATATATATATATATATATATATATATATATATATATATATAACATATTATGGTTATACGAAATGAAATTTAGTTTATGGCTTTAATTTATAAACATATTTTTTTCTTAAATATTCAATTTGTAGCTCCGTCCTCCACGTGGACAAGGCGAAAGAGGTATGTAGAGACCGTAGCGTTTGGCGCTCCGTTCTCTCTGACTACCCCGCTAGGGATAAAGCGTGAAGTTAAGTAAGTAAGTAAGTAAGTAAATATTCAAAAATTTCTATGTAATTCTATCTAATTTCTTATGACTCATTATACTGAAATACAAAATGTATTAATCACAGGTATCTTTCACTACAATCCCAACACAGTGAAACCATATAAGGCAATGTCGTTATAAACTGCATGCAACTGTTCAAATGACATTTAGAAAGCTGATAAAACCATAATTAAGCTAAAGGTTACAAAGAGAGCTTAAATAAAAGCTTTTATGCTTAAAATTTAGCTAAAACAGCCTTTATTGAGCTTTTAATAAAAGTAATTTTGTTGAACGTGTTAAATTTGTTGGTTTGTCTGGCTTATTTGGTGTAGTGTTCGAGCTTTCTTGCTAATTATTAGGTATACACTGAAATGGCAAAGATTATAAATAAATATATTTTTTTTATTTTACAATTTTTTTCTCATATAAGAGGAATAATAAAGGTATAATAAACCTATTTTTAAGATACACCGTTTCCTATTTAAATCAAGCTATTGCGGTGGCATTCAACGCACGCTATGTCTTGTTAACAGAACAAGTAAATAAAAATAATCCATTCCTCCGAACTGAAATAGACCCGTCATCGTGTTTCTGGTAACATGCTGTGCTACAGTGACACGATTGCCTTAAAATTTGACTCTTGGTTTTTTTCTTATTTTATTTTAACTATTTTTTTTTATTTTATTTTAACTCAATATATCGTTTTAGAGAATAACAAGCAATATCTTCAAAATGGAGTAAGTAAGTAATTGTGGTAGATGTACATTTAGAAAAGACACTTTGGGCGTAAAAACTTTCTGAATGCAGCTCTAAACGTGTTGATTGTTGATCCAATCGTCATTGAGGGCAATGATCTTGTTTAGTTTTATTTCATTTCTCCAAGATTCTAGTCTAGTTATCTCGTGTTGTAATAGCAGACAAAATAGAAGTTAATTTAAATTTACCTTTAAAAGAGCTTTTCTCATAATCACATCTGCACTACAACTCATACTCTATGTAGAGTGAGTCCGGCGTAACGCCATCTTCGCCGTTATCCGCTAACGAAGCCGGTCGTAATTAAGCCTCGTTATCTCACCAGGTGGGGTGAAGCGCGAGTGCAGATATGCGACGCAAACAATGCTGTCGCTGGTGTAGCTTAGCTAACGTATTTGTGTAATTGGGATTAAAGCTATTTCTCTTTTTGTGAACTTCGTTTGTTTTGCTAAAAATATGTATAGAGAGGCTGTCGTGCCTCAGTGAACGATTCACAAGAACCTGGTGTTGAGATACTACGCTTTTTACTTTCTGCCGAATTCTTGAGATAGTTCATATAAAGTGGCAGAACTTAATGCCAAGTTATGCCTCGTTAACCGAGCGACCGAATAAAAATAAAACAAAAAAAAAACAAAAGGAGTTTTCAAATATTTCGTTTTCAACATTATCTGTTAGATTGTAAAACTAAATCTAAAAATAATATAAAAAATCCTTCGAGACAAATATGAATCCGTAACTATCACAAATAAGCCACGTCCCGCTTATTAAGATGGCGTCAAAACAATATTTCATTACAAACATTTTTGATCTCTAGTTTAACGCAATTAATACTAAATAGACCCGTATTAGGCATTCATATTACAGACACGTACTGAAACGTCGTTTATATTCAAATGTTGCCAGCAAGATTGCTTTTTGATGACTGTAATAACAGTCATATAAAATTAATTGCTGCCATCATTTTTTTATTATGATATATGTCTTTTTAGTATTTTATCTAAAAGAGAACCTAGTCTTATGACACTCTAATCATCGCTTCCCATTCAAACTCTACATTTTGCGGAGTAAGAGGCAAAACCAGTAGAAATAACACATTGTAAGGCCCAGATTTATATAATCTGAGATTGTTCTTGACAGCAATCTTGAGGTGTTCGAACATTCACAAATTATAATCTAGGAAGGAAAACGGCATCTCAAGATCGATTTCAAACTTGAGAGCGGTTTATGAATACAGGCCTAAGTATCCAAGGTAACTCTGAGCGTAAAGGTACACTGGAGATCGATATGGTTAACGTGATGAAATATGGCTTACTCTATAATTCGATTTATACAAAGACGCTGTTAGCATCTTAATCATAATGAAGAATTTGGACGTAGTTTGATAAAAATATATGGCTTAGTAGTCAGAGCGCTTGGACAGTTGCCAAGAGACACAGGTTCAAATTCCACTAAATAAGTATGGATGGTTTTCTAAATAAGTATGGACATTTAGTCCCTTCCCCCCAGTGGAAAATGAACTCACAATCGTCGCATTTACAGTCAGACTCTATATCGAAGCGTTACCGGGCTTACGCGTTTATTAAGAATCTTTATTAATAAATAACTATTTTTAACGCTTAGATAACTAGGTTGTTCAGTTTTATCTAATAACAGCCTTCAATTGCCTGAGCCTGACACAACTGTATGGTTTTACTTAACATTTTACATTTTATTAGTAACAAAATCAAATCAAATCAGCTTCACGCTTTATTTCGCACACAGCAGGGTAGGCAGAGGGAACCTAGTGTTGAGACACTCCGTTCCCAACTTTCCGCTGAATATTGGAGGCATTGCGTGTTGAGCAGAGCGAAGAAATCAAAATATAAATTTCGAACCCACCCGAACCCGATTTTACATTGACACCTTGTGCTCAAGCGTCACGACTTTGTTAGTAACGAAGTGCCCTAACACTAGATTCCATTCTGCTTACACTGTTGTATATGGGAAATGGGAATAATTTGAATAGTTAATTATTCGAGGTCGTCACGCCGATAAAGCTAAACATTAAAATCATTATCAAAAAAAAAGCGACTCTAACTCGGGGTAGTATTTTTTTAGAACGTAGAAATTAGACACTAACACTTAATTCACTATGATGTGCGATGTGTGGAAAATGCTGGAAGTAAAAATAAATCATTGGATATTTATATCCATAACCATACTAAAGCCAGACTGATAAATGATCTTCACTTGAATCCAGAGTTATTGAGAGATAACTGCATTGGGTCTAGACGTATTGTATACCGATAGATGCCTGTACCACTGTACCAGATTTTTAACTTAAAAAAATATCTGGTTGTCTGTAAAGTCAGGTTACCAACGTATTACGTGATAATGTCATTAGAAAATGTTGATGAAATATTGTACTTTTATGATTTGAATTATTTTCAGTAAATTATAATTATTTTTAGCTTAGCCCTTTCATCTGATACCTCACTTGAACGCCTAACGGCTTTAATATCAAATTTTAAAATGCGGGCACTCTTTTATAATTTAAGCACATATATATTCGTTTTTTCAGGAAATCATGGGACCGTAGATCTGATTACATTGTATAAGTAAAAAACATACTTATTTAGAAAACGTATAAAAAATTGAACGTAGCGGGACTCGAACCCGCGCCTCCTGGAAACCGACCAGGCGCTCTGACCACTGAGCCATACGTTCTCGCCAAGCTACGTCGAAATTCTTATACGCTTGTTATATGGGAGTATATGGAATTTTTTGAATAGTATATGGAATAGATAGACGGATGGAAAACAAAACGATCTCATGCAAGTGGAAAATAATTTTCCATTAATTTCTTCTTTTAGAGTTCCGTACCTTTTAAGGAAAAAAAGAACCCTTATGAGACGGTTTCCAGGAGGCGCGGGTTCGAGTCCCGCTACGTTCAAATTTTTATACGTTTTCTAAATAAGTATGTTTTTTACTTATACAATGTACATAAAGAATTCCTAACTATACACTTTTCGGTCATCACTATTGCTAGATATTAACGATATTAGCTAAGCGCCAATGGCTGACAAGCTATGTGTTGATAAAGTTACAAAGTAAAAAATTAGGCTGATAAAATAAAATATCGATATATACCTGTGATATATATATCTAACTAACTAAATATTTAATTCTGTCTCCCATATGTATTTTTCTCTAGTAGTCCCAAATCAATCTTGAGGCCAATGGTGTCACAGGGGCATAAAGTGTGCGACAGTAAGCGCGATAGGCTGTGGGTTCGATTGCCACTCGAGAACATGAATTGTTTAAGGCAGAGCCCGGCGTTGGGTTCCGCTACTGCACGACGGCTCTGCCACACGGAAGTGTCTTGGAATGGATGGGATGGAGTATCTTAACACAAGGTTTCCGAAAACTCCCTCTCCCTATGCAAATATAATTTGCTATGTTTGTGACACATCATATCACTATTACTGAAAAATCCATCTCGTTTTAATTTTAAAATATGATATATGTATATTTTAATTTATATTCATTTTCAACTATAATAAAAAAATTGCATATTTAAGTAAACTCACACACTTATTAAGTACAATCATATATTAGTCTAACATACATATATTCCATGAAAAACAAATTAAAAGATCACACGCTGTTTCCGGTGTATTGTACATGAATAAGACATGAGGCAATTACTTGAAAACTCCCGCGACGATAACGTAAATAGTCGACGTAAAGACTATACAAAACGTATTCTTATACAGTTTGTAATGCAATTTTCAAGACTTATTACTATTTATGGGGAATGTGAGTGAAAGGTGTTTTAATGGGAATGGAGTGACTTAACACTTGTTTACAAGGTTCCCTTCGCACAGCCCTCTATTTGAGGGATATAGTGGGAAAAAAGGTTAATTTATAAGTTTTTTCTAAAAGAAATTAGCTTTAATATGCTTAGCCCAAAAGTTCAAATGGTGTTTCCAATCACTAACAGTCGTGTACAGTGGACTGGACTGGACTGGACAAATTTTAACTGACCTAAGTACCTTTGATCGCAATTACATCAAAACAATTAACGTCATAATATAATATAGGCTTAATAAATGTGTCTTCGTTAATAAATGTAGACACATTAGCACAAGGATGTAAAATAAAAGGACATTGCATAAAATAATAATAAACGTGACTTTTAATTAATGAAAATATTATTAAAAAATATTTATAAAAATCCATATCATATTTTATAGTTAAATAAGAGCTATTATAATGACTTTATCCAGTTATTCATGTTCGTGGATTTCCGCGAAACTCGAGTATTATAACATGAGAATGATGTTATATTTCTAGCTTCTATTTTGATAATATACGTAAATTGAATTCGCTGATGTTTGAAAATAATGTACTTATTTTCAAAATATTTATTTATGTATATCATAAGTGTAGAATAACATTTAAAAAATGTTGAAAATAATATAACTTTCGATTTTGCTCTTCTCCATATCGAAATTCACATTTTGATGCTATCCTGATGCAGCTGCACAGTGCTCTGTACACGCGACGGTTGTGGGTTCTTTTCCTACTTGTATTTTTAATATTTTTGTCTCGTCGCTCTGGAAACGAGGCAAACGCAGCGTATATTTTCGCTACCCAACACGCAATGCCTTAAGACAGAAGGTGAGGAATGGAAGTATCCTAATGGGGAACGAAACTAGGCTCCCAAGTTTCTTCTGCCTACTCCGCTATGTGTGTGATACAGCGTGAAACTATAATTTAATCCAATTTTCCGTCAATGCAATTTAATCAAATTTACAATAAATATAATTATTGCTATCGTTTTACTTTGATATATTATGTACATGAAATAGGCAACACCTAATATATTTAATACTAGATAATAATCTAAATTACAATTCATTCGTTGTAACATATGCATAGAGTAAATGAAATGTAAGTATAAATTATTAATCAATATAAAAATTTGGTCAAAAGGACATACCGAAAATTTTTATATAATACGTAACACATTTAAAGGGCACAGCGGCTTACATCTTAACTTGAAATATAACCTCAAGCCTTTCTCGATGGAAAAACTAACTAATACAAAAAAAAACATTATTTCAAATGAGTAAATCAGTAGCAGTTCCCGAGATTATCGTTCACCATACACATACTACTTTATAATATTAGAATATATTTGAAAGCTCTATAGAACAATAATCTACGTTCAGTACAAATTCGCAACCTGCTCAATCCGAAACTGTCCCCGGAAAATGAAATACAGCGTTGTAAATGTAACATAGAGAAGAAAATTTATATTTCGCCTTTAATTACTACAAACACAAGCCAACTCACGAACACTGCTTCTAGATTTATGAGACTTTACTTTGAACTCGTTAAGATATTGTGAAATTAAATAAGGTGTATATGACACTTTATTATTTAATATCTAATATTTAAAAAAATAGGAGATTTTTATTTGATTCAACGCGCTAATGTCATGAATATTATTAGTTCATTCAGATTCGAATAGAAAAAATATTTTTGTGTTGAATTGTACATAGTTTCATCATGTAAATAATACTATTAGGTCCTTACTTACTATTAGGGTTCCTAATAATACTAATTATATTCCTAATAATACTATTCCTAATATTAACCTAATAATACTATTAGGGTTCCTTAGCCCTCAGTGCGCGAGTCCAACTCACACTTAATCGGTTTTTTCTTAGTTAACTACTCAATTTTTGGATTCCAGCCCAAATTCAATGAATTGTATATTGAGTGGCGATCCTAAGCGTCGCGTTTAGTTTTGCTAGGATGGGGAAATGTATCCATAACTATAGCATTCTTTTTCTTATTCTTCTTCGTGTCAATGCTTGGAAATTCATATAATATTTTGCCAGTGTTTAGCCACGTTGACTGCGGCATCTGATTAAGTCGTCATATGAATAAGTGAATGGACATTTGGGGCAGGAGAGTAAGTGTGCCATCGTTTGTGGGTCGGCGCCACAGTCGCAGGTTGATTCGTCTCAGTACCCCCATTTCACAATGATTAAGCGACTTCCAGGTTGGTTGGTAAGCACTCTTTGGGAGGGACAAAGCCTGAAGATGGTGGGTTGTTTGTCTTCCATAGTCTATCGCGTTAACAGTTAGAGATTGCCTCAATAATAACTGCCTTTATATGTTCATATAGAGCCATCATCTTGTTTTTAATTTTTCGCAGTCCCACATATAACAAGGTAGGCAGAGGGAGGCTGGGCTCTAGTATTAAGACACTCCATTACCATTATGACATATTTTGGTTACCCATTTTCCACTGAATTATGAATTGTTAAGTGGACAGGTTAACGAGGCAATTACCATTGTGAGGAAATTAAAATATTAAATATTTCATTTAATGCGCCACGTCTAGTCTCAATAATATATACTCCTAATACAGAGACATATAATCAAATTTATTTAAATCTTAACCATATAACCATTGCCATTTTATATATTTTTTTAGGTATTTCGTTTATCGAGCAAGGGTGGGTCCCCAAAGTATTCTGATTACCGGGCGGAGGGGGGTAATTCGAAAATATTACGTTACCTCCTCATCCCCTGTGGATACATCGTTAATACGGGGACTACGTGTGTTTGCGCGATTTAATTTTAAGCTCTGAAATGATATTGCGACTAGAATATTCTTACGCAAATACGTACTGTAGGTATTAAAACTTTGCGTCATTTATCGCAGGCTGGAATGCTATAAAAAATATACATTTTGAATTTTGTTTATATGCTTCTTAAAATCTGTTTTGCATATTAAAAAATGTATTGAGTGGTGGAACATAACGTGGTGGAACGGAAGCATGAAAATATTTTAAAAGGTTAACACATTTTACAACTTTTTTAGATTGTTAGTAAATCTGTAGAGAGATTTGCTAACAACCTATAATTCTTATATATTCCCGCCTTCCAAAGATTTGGCAAGAAAAAACAATATTTAGTACATATTTTTAACATTTTTTCTATACTTAGGAAAGAAAAATTTTTTTAGAAACGAAGAAAAATTTGAATGTAGGGGATTCGAACCCGCGCTTCGTGGCTTGGATTGTCCATACTCCATACATACTAGTACATACATTCAATTAAAACTATGTTCTGGTTCGCCCCCAATTTGTCAATTACAACGACGCCACTAGCAAATGATGCAGGAAATTCACTACGTCCCTTCCACTCCATAAATCCCGCAATGAAAGATATCGGGTCGAATCCCGCGGGATTCCGCTTGATTTTCTAATATTTCACCCTAAATTTGGGATTTTGGCATACGTTATGTTAGATGGCATTGACTTTAGATTTTCATTTAGATGTGTTTTAATTGGATTCATAGAGCATTTTTAGTTTCTTAATACAAATTTTGGTTTGTTTATTAGAATTTAACTACAGAAAGTGTTTATTATATAAAATTTTAAGCTATCAAGCTGAAATCACAGAATAAAATCCTCTATGTTAGCTAAATCAAAAGATATGAACATTTATGCATCGCTTTTGCTGCTTTTTCATTCGCCGCGTAATCAATCTCTATACGGTACCGTAAACCTACAGTTATAAAAATGGCACGAAGTGAGACCTTGTAATAAAAATAAAAGAAAAAATCCATAAAAATGACAATTTACAGATATTTCATAGAAAAAATAGTAACATATTTATATTTGTAGTTAATTTCCTTTAAAATATGCCCGCAAACTTGAGTTTTTTAACTTTTACAAGTTGTAGTTACGGTAGTACTTTTGCCCTGACGAGCTGGTGTGACTCGCACTTAGCCAGTTTTCTCACTCTGGTAACGAAACATTTTGTTATTATATACGGGAAGAAAAAAAACATAATATAGAAAACAGTACACAGCGTGCAGCCTTATTGTAACTTAGAAATATAAACACAACATTCCAATTCAACCTTAAACCTATAAATTAAGTTCAATCCAAGCAATTACTCGGGAATTAATTAGGTTATATGTAATGATGTGCATAATTAACACCCGTCCCTTCCGCCCCATAGCCCCGTGCGGGTGTGCGGCAAGACGAGGACGGTCCCATGGGGTCGGATTTGATTTTCCTTAGATATTATGTCTCTTATAGAGCTATTTTGTGTTACTGTTTATTTTTGTACATAATATAAATATAGAAAAAAAAAAGAAAATGCCGATTAAAAGTAATAGCCAAAATATTTTTAGGAGGTAGTAGGTACTTAATTTTAGTTTGACTGGGGGTACCCGCAAAGTAAAGAATAGTAATTACCTTTAAAAAAGACAAAAAAGTACTAACTATTGTAAATCCATCCAATTTATAAGAAAGTTTAAATTATTTTAGAACACGTTAATATTGGAACGTATTTGAACCCGCGCCTCTTGGAAGCCGTTTAAGCGCTCTAACTAAAGCCATGTGCACTTATGAAGGTACATTAAAATTGCTTATTACAACATATTTATGTTGTATATAATATCTCTTTAGGGACATTTTACAAATTCCCGCTATCCAATTTATTATCATTGGACGAAAGCTTGCTTTTTATAAAAATATTTTTAACATTTTTTAAATTTAATTCCGCATATTGGAAAAAAAACATAAAATCCTATAATAAAGTTCATATATGGCTCATATGATGGTCGTACGTACATAATATTAAGAGTAAATAGAACCAACAGCTAACCCCCATCCTCGTTTTATTTAAAAAATAAAATATTCTGCCGTTTGATTTCTTGGATTTTGGAGAGCGGAGTGCCCGAACTCTAGTGTCTCTATTTATTTTTATTAAATTCAAGGAAAAACGAAACATTTCGTCGAATTCATAGGTAAATTCCCCCATACCCATTCTGTTTCATTCCAACCGTAATAAATTGAGCCAACCGAGTGTCATAACGAACGCAATCGAACATTCCACTCAAAATATACGAATATAAATACTCTAAGCGACGACCGGTAATTTTGGTATTGTCAGTGCCCATGCTGTAGGGTTGGCACATTTTTATTTTGCAAATGCATCAATGTTCAATAACATAAATGTGAAATTGTGAATATATTGATAATGACGTATGTAGGTTGTAGTATTTTTTTCAGAATTGAGAAGAATTTTGACATTATATTAATTGTCATCTAAGAAAAGGTTAATCGGAAAATCGTTTCATAGCTATCAAAATTGTTTAGAAACTGATGACATTAGGTACTCATCATTTGTAATTAAATTTAAACATACATCATATGTAAATTACAATGTTTCCCATGTAAAAATATTAGGCTATTTTTTACTCAAAAACGGGTTCAAATCCTGATAGGTCCAAATTTTTATACATTTTCTTAACAAGTATTTTTTCTTTCTTAAGTGTGGAATAACACTTTAAAAATGTCTCAAAGATTGTTTTTTTTTTATTTAAGTTTTACCTTTTGATTTTAGAGAAACAAACAAAACATTTTAGATTTTAGACGTAGGTCGGGTAAATGAAACATAGGATGACAACTAATTAGATGGACTGATGATCTTGTCCGAACGATGGGCCGATAATGGATTAGAAGAGCAGATAGACAGAAATGATTGGAAATCCAATGATTCATGGAAGCCTATGCTGCAGTGGATTGAAAAAGAAAAAAAAAAAAAGAATTATAGACACACACAGACAGAAAGACAGTAAGATATTCACTTTTTTAACTTCAATCCATTGCTGGAAACATTGTGGATAGGGTCATCGATCTGTTGAAATTTTGTCTTTTAGGTATAGCCTTGATAACACGAAGTTTCAACGGATCAGTAAAAAAATATCTTATAACATTATAACAAATCACTAGTGTATGTATTTTTCTCACTTACTCATACTTACTCATATAAACAATAAAACTCGATTCTATTAGTTAATAAAATAAATCGATAAAGTTGTTTTTATATCATGTTGCACTTATTAGATTTTGCACAACCCTATCCCATCACCAATGATTCTTCTGCAACGAGCGTTTTTCAAATAACCCACGTTTATAACGCGTGAAGTAAAATTGAGTATTTACTAATTTATACTATATATATTATATAAATAATATAAAACTATGAATAATTAACTTATAAATTGATTCTTTTATAAATTGAAGCCAGTCGTAGCGCAGGGGCACAAATTGTGACTGTACATGCGACTGGTTGTGGGTTCGATCCCCACTTGATGAAGCGAAATATGTATTTAAATTTATATTTCCATTTCTTCGCTCTGGTGTCGGGGCAAAACGTGTTGTTGAGTTCCGCCACTCAACTCGCAATGTCTCTAGAATTCGGCAGAAAGTGGGGAACGGAGTGTCTTAACACTAGGTTTCCTCTGACTATCCTGCGGTGTGTGGGATACAGCGTGAAGCTGCTTGTGCACCATCAGTTTATGTTAATATGTAAAATTAAATAGAAATGAGGTCATCGTGGCGCAGAGGCATTACGGTGTGACTGTAATCGCCTTACAGTTACGGTTGTGGGTTTGTTATTATTTATTAATATTTTCATTTCTTTTCTAGTGCTCTGGCACCAAGGCCAAAGCCTAGTGTTAAGTTCCGTTGCGTTGAGGGCATTAGGGGACTGGTTGTCTTAACACTAGGTTCCCATCGGTTGTCGGTCCTCCTTACAATATGGCCTGCCCATTGCCACTTCAGCTTGCAGATTTTGAGAGCTATGTCGGTAACCTGCGTTCGTCTACGGATTTTATCGTTTCGAATTCTGTCGCGTAGAGAAATACCAAGCATAGCTCTCTCCATCGCTCGCTGAGCGACTTTGAGCCTGTGGATAAGGCTTGCGGTGAAGGACCACGTCTCAGCGCCATAGGTCAACACTGGCAACACACACTGGTTGAAAATTTTGGACTTCAAGCACTGAGGGATATCAGACGAGAAGATATTTTGTAGTTTCCCAAACGCTGCCCAGCCGAGTTGGATTCTACGAGTGACCTCTCTCTGAAAGTTGGACTTACCCATTCGGATTACTTGTCCTAAGTAGATGTACTTGTCAACAACTTCCAGAGGTACGTCTTCGACAACAACCGGTATGGGTGTGACATGGACGTTAGACATGATCTTTGTCTTGTCCATGTTCATTTTAAGACGCACCCGTTGTGAGGCGCTATGGAGGTCCCCTAGCAAAGCACCTAGTTCCTCCAGGGACCCTGCCAAGATTACTACGTCTTCCAGTGCAGCATTGAAAATTTTCGGGGATATTACATCCCCTTGTCGCACTCCGCGCTGCAGTGGAATAGGTGCTGTTCTTCCGTCGTAGACACGGACTGACAAGGTCGCGGCTTTATACACACACTTCAATACCTCGATGTATCGATAGTCAATCTGGCATCGTTGGAGAGACTCGAGCACTGCCCAGGTCTCGATAGAATCAAAGGCTTTCTCATAGTCCACATACGTAACACATAGCGGCAGATTATACTCCTCGGTCTTCTGTATAACCTGACGCAGCGTATGTATGTGGTCCATGGTACTGTAGCCTTTTCGGAAACCGGCTTGTTCGGGAGGCTGGAAGTCGTCTAGCCTGCGCGCAATACGATTAGTAAGAACCCTTGAAAAAAGCTTATATATGTGGCTTAGAAGCGTTATAGGTCTGTAGTTCTTCAATAGAGCTCTGTCGCCCTTTTTGAAGAACAACACCACCACGCTCCCGCTCCACTCTTTCGGAACAGTTCCGCTACTGATGACGGTATCAAACATTTTTTTGCAGTGCCAATAGTAGTGGCTTGCCTCCGGCTTTTAGTAGCTCTACTGTGATACCGTAATCACCCGGTGCTTTGTTGTTCTTAAGCTGATTAAGGGCTCCTCTAATTTCGTACAGGCCGACGTCGGAAATATCTTCGGTATAGTGTCTGGTCAATTTGGCTCTTTTGTCATTCAACAAATTCGGAACGAGAGGTTTCGAGGATGTATATAAGCGTCCGTAATACCTTTCAATTTCTCTCTGAATTTCAGGCTTAGATGAAACTGTAGCACCAGACTCCGTCTTCAATATCGTTAGCTGGCTTTGCCCGATACTAAGATTCCTTGTGAACACCTTGGAGCCTTGGTTCCGCTCGATTACCATGATCTTGACGCGCCTTACGTTATGAGCGCGCAGATCACGTCGTCTGCTACAAGAGATCTGTTTATTGAGCTGCCTGTATTTAAACATTGAAGACGGGGACTGAATACACAGTTCACGCCTTTCCTTCATAAGGCCAAGGGTATGTTCGGACAGCTCCTGACGTTTACCACTGGAGGGGGTCTTAAAGAACTTGGACCCTGACTCGTGGACGATTTGTACCACCCTCGTGTTGATGCTGTCCACAGACGTGCATATTTCTAGGTCTGCGAAACGATTTTGCAAGTCTAGCTGAAATTTTTCGGAGCCTTGGATATGGACAGGTGTCGGTCGGAGCATAGACTTCATTAAGCGTGACCGTTCCAGCTTAATATTAATATTTAACGTGCCTCTTACCATCCGGTGATCGCTACCCGTTTTAACCCTATTTATCACTGAGACATCGTTAAATATGTGCCGTTTGTCTGTCAGAATGAAGTCTATCTCGCTTTTTGTGGAGCCACTAGGGCTACCCTGCTATATTCGGTGTGAAGCTGGTTATTATTATCTTAATTACAACATAGAAACTCCTATTTTTTGTTTCCGTACGAACTTTGATAAATCATTTTTAGTGTTCTTCTATTTTTTCTACTCTATACAACAAATTTCACCTTTATTAGTCCAATTGTTGTTTTTTCATCTCTACTTTGTCTGTATGTCAATCATTCAGTAACAGATGAAACTTTTTTTATTGTTAATAAAAAGAAATATGTGAACATGGGGGCTATTAAGTAAAATATTCGGTTTTAAGGTTACTCGTGGCATAGGGCCAACAGCGTTCGACTGGCTATGAGTTCGATTCTCACGCGAGGAAATGAGATATTTGGTATCGAGGCAAAGAGCGACGTTGAGGTTTACCATTCAACAGGCAATGCCTCCAAAATTTGGTGGAAAGTGGGGAACGAAAGTGTAATAATAGAAACGGAGTGTCTTAGCACTCGATGCCCTCCCATGTGCTTCAGCATGTAGCTAAAAAAAATGTAAAACATTGAAACATTTACCCTGACTACTTTGTTGTACATTTCCTACAAAATTTGAAGAGCTTAAATTTATAAATCAATGGGGACTCCCAAATCTGCATACAAGTTTATTTATGGCGACAATCGCTCTCAATATTTATTTAACACAAATATGCGTACAATTTTATAATGTAATTATTGTTTGGGGAATTACATATATCTGTTTGTGTATATATAATTATATTATTGGGGAATGACAATTACAAGCTATTTAAGTTGGTTATATTTAGTAGCGTGGTGAAGTGGAAATAGCAATGAGTTGTGTATGACACATGACATATTCTAAGAATCTTTGATTAAAGTAATTCTGATATCGTAATGATTTTATGTAAACTTCCTCGACAAATGTAATATAATCTTATCTAGCTTCACGCTGTATACCTAGGAGTAGTCAGAGAGAACGGAGTGCCAAACGATACGGTCTCTACATACCTCCTCCGACTCGTCCACTGACATTACTTTCTGCATACATGCCCTCCGGGGGGTTCTCATGCTGTTTACGTGACCTTGTAAACCTTGAAGAGTTCCAATATTTAGATCCTGGCTCCATCGTCGGACCAGGTCTTTGATACCACAACATTGTATTATGGTCTAAGCTAACTGCCAAGTTTTACGACAATACAGTTATTATAAGTGATTCAAAGTCAGTTTCTTTGATTTTATTCCATAGTTTGTTATAGTTACTCGATGTTGTTCAACTTTGCCGATAATGTTATGGAATAGTACACTGTTTTGATGAACACATACACATTATGTAAAAGTTTTATATAAAGGTATATGTTATGTGTTGTTAGTAAAAAAAATGTAAACAAGAAACCTCGCTACGTACGCATACATGTTAAATTATTTGAAATATAGAAATTTACGGAATTTGGCACTAATTTTATAATAATTTTGCTTAATCAGGTTTTTATCAATTATAATAAAGTAATATAAAAAACAAGTATCTTTAGATATTTTTTCTTCACGCTCTATTCCGCATACAGTAGGGTAGGCGGAGGAGAATTTAGTATATAGACGTCCGTTTCGCATATTACACACCATCAAAATTTTAATTTAAATAATTTAATAAACTCTCACTTATAATACATATCATATTTAACTAAATCATTTGTAAATGCTTTTAGCTAAATTTCAATAAATTACAATTTATTGAAACAGATTGTAATTTACAACGAACGAGGCCTGATATAATTGTTTATTTACATATTTTGATTTCAGTTTATACGAATATTATGCATACCTTAACATCAACGTGTATACGCAATTGTAGTGGATTCGATTTCCATTTGAGGAAGTTAATGGTTTTTATTTCATCGCTTTGGTAAGAAAATAAAAACATGGCGATGAGGTCCACCACTTAACACGCAATATCTGGAAATTTGAGCCAAAGAACGGAAATCTTAACACTAAGGTTCCCGCTACCTACCCTGCTATATGCAGCATACAACTCAAAGCTAAAATAAATATGTATAACAAGACAATGTGTTTTACTCTAACTTTCTACTCTAATTCGAGACATTCTTATGTGGTGGAACTCAACGCCGCTGTTTGTTAAATAAAGCGAAAAATTTCTTTACCCTTAATTATACGTGTTAATTTTCTTTATTTCATGAGCCTTATTCCACTCCGTAGAATGAATTAGTCTCATTTCTATATTCTGGTACGTAGATTAAGCGCGGTGTTGACCACTCCACTCAACAGACAATGTCTCGAAAATAGGGCGGTGCGTGGGGAACGGAGTGTCCAAATAGTGATTCTCTCTGCCTGCCGTGCTGTATGGCTAAAATTTAAAAAAAAATATACAAGATCTAAGTTTGACAAGACTGATTAAGACTGAGTTCCCTTTTATGGAAGCTATAAAATTCGAATCTGATAAATGTGTAACGATCCATACCAGAATTAAAATGTATAGGTAAATAATATAATTACTTCTTTAAGTACACGTTCCATTTACAAGTAATGTTAAAGGGACGTAATATACCGTAGATAAAACACGAAGATATAAAATATATTTATATAAAATATATTTAATAATTATATTTAAACGTTATGTATGATCTTTTAAAATACATAATAACATAATTAATATTTTAATTATTGTAAAATATCCTGTTGGCTGAATAAGCTACCGTCAACGTCATCGTGATGTTTTAAGAAAAGGGGAGAAGAAGGGGGATGGCGGGACGCGTCTGATGAAGGATGGATGTTTTAAATGTTTAGAGAAGTTTTAATTTATAACTAACATATATCTAGTTATATTTAATATATAAAAGCATGTGAGATCATGTCTGCAGTTGTGATATAAGTATTTGAGGTTGCTAAGATAAGTATAAGTGCTTTCACTATTTACAAATGGTTGCTTTGAAATACTTCGTCGGTAAGTTTTAATAGATTATTATTAAAACAAAGAAGAATGATATTAATACATATAATGCCGTCAATATCCAGAGATAAATATTATTTATTTAGTAAATGGAAATAATTACATGAAGATGTTTTGTGAGATATGTAAAATTACAATTATATTAATGTACGCAGAATGCCTGCCGCCATCTTTGTTAGATGCGTGTATGGGAATTGTGAAATGAGATTTAAATAGGTTTTGTGAATTATAATAACTTATAAATGTAATTTCTATATATATTAGTAAATATTTAACATGTTACTATAAATATAAATATAATACTACCATTTATAATATGATATAAAACTATTATTTCAAAATATATATTTACGATTAATACGACTGTTAGAGTTCATTGACCCTATGTTTTACTATTAAACAATATAGTCACAACCGACTGCTGCTTGGCTTCGCTGGTACTAATGTGCTTGGCTAAGTGAAATGCTATGGCATCTAATTTTATATATATTATATTATGATAGTTTCGCGGTGCCTTGCGCTGCGTTAACGATAACACTTAGTGTATGGTGGATAGGTGTGTGATGCTGCTTTATGTCCTGGTACTGGTGTATGTAGTAGTGTCCGCCCGTCTCGTACGGGTGTGTGGTGCTATTTTATGTCCTAGCTCTGGTGTACGTATATAGCAGTGTCCGCTTATTTGTCTAACGCCTAGTTTATCGAACTAAACATAATGTGTCAATCGACTGATGTCGAAGACATGCTTATAATATATAGCCGGGCGTCACTGGTGCTGACATATTTGATATAAGCGAAATGCTTTAGTGGAGTTGGATTCTGCTGCTGAGTTTCTTCCGCCAGTTCTTCTCAGCACTGAGGTTCTTTACTGAACTGGTAGTAGAATCGCGCCTACTTGGAGTCGCTGGCTGTTCTAGCGATAACTGAGTATTTTCAATTAATGATTTCTATATTACATTCCCACAACTCTGAGTCTAGTGTCAGTTCAGACAAACAGCTGCAGGGTGTGTGCTGTGCGTGGTATTCTACTACGGTTCTGTTTAAAAGAGGCGTTACAATAACAGTGAATATAAATTATATTAATATTGGAACTAAAGCATATAATAAGTGCACGTAGGAAATAAATATAATATGAAATATATTATATTAACGAATTAATACGGATATAACAAACACGTCACATTATACATACAGAATTTAATATTATTAAGATACAATTAATAAATATATAGTTATAAGCAAGACAAACGAAGGTTAAATATATAGTTATAAGCAAGACACACGAAGGTATATTAATATAACGCCCTCTAAAGAAACAAACTGAAGTGGATTCACATAATCGGCCGCCTAGCGGTAGGGAGTTCGATCTGATATCTGAAGCAGAGAGTTATAAGTCATGTAACTATGGCTACGGCCTACATATAATAATCTCAACTCTATTGCAAATATTCATATTAGACTTTGGTCTTTGAATTAGTTATTTAATAATTGATCTTTCGCAAAAGCATTATAAGAATCACAAATATTAACTATTCCGATCCGTCCCGGAGGGTTCAGAGCCGAACGGCCGGAATCCACGGTAAGTGGCGGGTGCGGGGCCACTCACTATTCCCCCTTAGTTATAACTATCAGTAATAACTGGGTATAACAGAGAGGAGGATAGGACGTCTACGATATTCTTAAGAAATATCACGAGAGATCGAAACGGACAGACTATGACATTTTATTTATCATAATATATTTTATTTGTACTTATATTACATTTATGGTACATTTCATATAAATATTGTTACCTCTGAATCTCTAAAAGATCTTGGATTACTTACGATCACTACGAAAGGGTTCAAACTATATTAGACGTATCACGAGCCATATTAAAAGTATTATTTAAATAATTTTATTTAAATATTTTATCGAGTGTAGGATGGGATGTCAGTTACAAATGGTAAGGTAAAGATTATCTTGGGCAGTAAAATTTAACGCTCGTGAATTACGTTGCCCCCAAATGCTAAATAGACGTTTGAAATTTAAAGCTAATTTAATTTTTTAAAGTTCTGTTTATTTGTTTATTGATGTCCACTTAAAAGAGTGAATTGTTTTGATTTAACAAACGGTGGCGTTTTGTTCTGCCACATAAGAAGCAATGTCTCGAATTAGAGAAAAAAAATCATAAATAAGATTCGAACTTACAACCCTTGTATTAAATTAAAAACAAATTCTTATCTTTAAGTTAGTTTTTTTAGCTATAGCTATTCTTTTTCAGCTACAGCCATTATTTTAGGTGTATCACAAGCTTTACAAGCTGATTGAGGGTAGAAACAAATTTTCGTGGAGTCCTAACGATTCGACCGCCATTTAATCAAGTTCACTGTTGATAGGACTCGTGCAATTTCGTCTTACAGCACTAAAGTAACTTACGTTGTTGTTTTCTTCTTATTATACGTATAACATGTGTGTTTGTGTGTGTTGGTAGATATATGTATGTTTACAATAGAACTCAAAAGAGGCTTAAGGTAGTGGTAGCGCAGTGGGACAGCGACTGACTGTAAACGCAATGGTTGTGGCTTCGATCCCGAATCGGGAAAATTATATTTAAATTGTCTTCATTTTCCTGCTCTGGTAGACTATTTGTCTACGACGTCATCACTCATCACCCTGAGTATCTAACATTGGACGGTGCGTGGAGATGAGAGTGTTTCAACACTAGGTTCCCTCTGCTAATTCTAATGTACGACGGCAATACAGCATGAAGATAAAATGAGCTTTTGAGCTATAACGTTTCCATGGGGTCTATATTGATATAAAATAATGTAATTTTTTATTAGAAGTATGTAACCACTTACTCCAAAAGAATCAGTGACTTATTTCATTTTTCGATAGTCAGAGTAAATTCTCGAATTTATAGTTCTGTAATTTGAAATTACAACATCCTGTTTCATCGAATATGTTTTAATTTTATAATTGAGATAACCTATTTATATTATTATTTTATATTATACATCAAAATACGAGTGTATTTTATAAATGTATTTAATTAGAAAATATTTATAAAAGAATCCACTATTCCGCATAATAGCACTAACACTGGATATAACCAGTTCCAAGTGGTCTGGACCGGATGAAACTGGATTTTTCCGGTTTCACTACAGTTGAGATGCTCTCGTCAAATAGTGCCGTTTAACGTAATGTAGCGGAAAAGTTATTCCACTCGACGCTAAGTTAAGGGAAACTCTTAGACCCGAGTCAAACTCGATGTACGGAACACAATATGAGTGTGAAAGCTTTTAAAACATGATCACCGGGCACTTGTGTGAGTGCCTACTTTATTCTTTATTCTTACGCGTGTTTTTGATATGTAAATGGTTTTCTTATATAAAATATATACGGAAATGTCTTAACGTTAGATTCCCAGGTTCCATCTGCATATTATGCTATGTGCAGCGTGAGGTTAAAAAAATGTTGAGTAATAAAGGTAAAGGTAAAGGTAATAATGATTGCACACTATCGCATTTACAATTTATACATTTTCATGTTCACCTTTTCAATAAAAAATGTTTTTTTGTTTTCTAGGTTCACGCTGCATTTCGCGCACTAGCGAAAGAAAGAGATCCTAGGCAACATGGAAAGATTGTGAGTTAACTAGCGGAACAAAACAAGGAATTAAAAATAACTAATTCTAATAAGTGGAAATTGAGTCCAAAACCGTCGCGTAAACACTGACCGCTTAAATATTATAATGTATACGGTATTTTAATATATATGTACAAAATACATACAAGTTCATTCACTTAATTGGAGTCAAAGCGAGAATCCAGTAGCCATTAAGATACTATCGAGTTAACAAAACGAATAAGATGTACGTACGTAATTAATGCTTTAGTAGTTTTCTATAATCACCTATTTACCATAAATGGGTATGTCCTATACGTGGTGAGTGCGGATTCAAATATCACAATTCGTCACTTTAAAATGTTTAGACACAAAGTGTGACTGCAAAATCGACTAATTGAAGGTGCGATCCCTACTCAAGGAAATGAAATATTTATTTTAATTCATATTTTCATTTCTTCGGTCTAATGTCGACACAAAGCGCAGCGTTGAGTTTCGCCATTCAACATGCAATTTCTCCAGATTAGGGTGGAAAGTGGGAAAAGGAGTGTGTTATCACTAGGTTCCCTCTGCCTATCCTACTGTGTTCAGAATACAGCGTAAAGCTGATTTAATTTCAAAAGGTATACAACTAACGTGCTTACAAATATACTTTATGTACCTATTCGTATATACTTATACTCGTAAAAAAGAGTTTATAGGGCAAAAACCTTTGAGAAACTATAAAATTTTGTATTAAATCTCTCTATTTCCAACCCTTTTATACTAAATCACATAAAACAATGTATGCAGTAATATTCGTAAAGTATCGCCGCAAAGAAGTTCGAGCGTGAATTTAATTTGAAAATATATAAATACCCGAACAACGTTATATCGTATTATTCCATAACTACAATTTTTAACAAAAAAACAATTTCCACGAGTTCCCATAATTAGAACTTAACCAAGCTTTCATCAAACTAGTACCTTGAAGTGTACTTATCCTTCCGAATAAAAAAGAATCATCGAAATTGGTTCTTCCAATCAAAAGTTCTGAGGCAACAAAAGAAATACTTAAGAAAGTCGGTTAAAAATAGGCAAAACTACAATTAAGTTAAAATCCCTAATAGTATTAATCACGTCCACACAAATTCAATTAAAAATGCAAATGAACTTGATATGATACTACGAGAATGATAAGAGAGGTGACCAAAACGTGATAAAGAAATACATACATTATGGATATCACCTAAGTAAATAAAAAGTTATGTCAATATAAAATATTGATATAAAAAAAAAGTTTTGTTGAATGGGTAATAACTTTAGATGTCAATGTATGGATTTTGTCTTTGAAATGATGATATCACGCTAATAATTAAGATGAGAATATATATATATATATATATATATATATATATATATATATATATATATATATATATATATATATATATATATATATATATATATATATATATATATATATATATATATATATATATATAATTGTGTACTACTTCCTTAACGTGATTTAGTATGTAAATCAAGCGGGTAAATGGTCTGAAATTTGCGCGGAAAATTAAAATGAAAATGGAGTCTTGACAGAACACTCTCTGCCAATCCTGTCTCGCGGGAAAATTTGAGAAATTAATAACCAATGTAACGCCATAGTGGAGTAGTGGTACACTTTCTAAATATACATGGTTGATGTTTTCTTTTCTTAGCTTCACACTGTATTCCACCCATAGCAGATATGAGACTCCGTTCTTTCTCCATTCTTCAGGATATAGTTTGAAGCTACTTAGCTTGTTATACGCTCGTTACAACTTATTTATGTAGTTACACTATAAATAAATGAATTTCAAAATATTCTCATCTATCCATTATTAGCTTATACCATCACATATCGCTTCGTGACGAAGCGACGGGGACCCTCAAAATAAACACGATAGCGTAACGTCACTCAATTATCCCAAACAAATACAGTGAAACTGTCAACTCATTAAGGCCCGGGCTACATTACAGTGCCTACTAATATACGTAGAGTATTTGTAACAAGAGAGTGGAGTGACTTAACACTAGGCACCTACCTAGATATCCTGCTATATGTGGGATACATCGTAAAGCTAAAAAAATATAGATTCCTCCTTCAATTGAGTAGTAAGTATTCTTATTTCTCGTACCGGTAAGTGACGTGACATGTCCAAAGTGAATTGTGCTCACCTGGCACTGGCACGCTCAAAACGCCACAAATGACGCTTCGTTAGGATCCGCTACACTAAGTTTTTTACCGGAGATTAGAGAGTATTCACTTGTTTTCTTTTTTCTCATTTTTTTCCTATACCGAAATGTGTAAAAATATGCTTAAAGTACAATTTTGGTCGCGACTTCGCCTCCTTACATCACGCTAATATAATACTTTGTTTATTGTTATCATTAGTATATTCTTTTATAAATATATTTCCTATAAATCACCATCAATATGTAAAGCCGTATAAAAATCTGATGCATAGCTTAAAAGATCTAATTGATCTGTAGCTATATCAGATCAATAACATTGGTTGGAAGCAACTTTGTTTATATCATGTAACCGTATCCCACACAAGATTATCAGTTTATCGTCAATGCAAAATTGTACGTAAATAATAAAAATAAATAATACATGGCTATCTACTACTATCTCTTATATTTAGATAACCGACCTCCCAAGAAATCAATTGAATCTTTATTCTCATAAAATAGTTGTTTATAAGGCTTTGATAAAAAATGCTAATATTATTTAAGTTGAGGCCGTCGTGAGTCAGGAAGAGAAGTGACTGTAAGCTCGACGGTTATTGGTTTTGTTCCCACTGGGGTAATGAAATATTTAATATTTTAATTTTGCTTACTTTGTTAACCAGGCAAAAAAGCGTTACGCCACTCCGCACTGAATGCCTCATTGCCAAATTTCGTCCAAAAGTGGGGAACGGAAGTGTTTTAACGGGGACAGTGTCTTAATACTAGATTTACAGGTTCCCTCTGCCTACCCTGCTACGTGCAGGATACGGCGTGAATTTAAAAAAACTTAAGTATGTTTTTATAGTTAACATATAAAATTTATATAGTGATAAAAAATTATCACAAAATTCTGATTGCCATAAATACAAACAGTTTTTAAATATATAAAAGTATCTTGAAACCGTGTTGGTGCAAATGCAACCTATAACTTCCACGAATGTTAAGAACATAGCTACAATTAAATACAAAACATTATTAATATAAAGTAACTAAGTCGTTTCTCATAATGATTATTATACCATTACATTTTAGAGGCAAAGACTATAAAATGTCTAACGCTAAGCTGTTACGAGATAACATCTATGTCATAGAATAAAATATTATAGATGTTCACTTGAGTTAATTTTGTCTCTCAGAGTAATAGGGAAGGAACTCATCGTCATGTATAAGAGACGCTTATTGGATTCTTTTTTTTATTATTTTTGTTATTTGTGTAATATAAGGAAAACATGAAGATATTGATGAATAATGGGCCGATGCCCCATTGTATTAGATTAGGAAACATATAGCAGACAACCTTGTGTCAAGACACTATGTTCTTCACTTTTCGGTTCAAGTATAAGACATTGCGGAACTCACCGCTGCACTTTATGGCAAAATTGCAAAAAAAAACCTCTAGTGGGAGTGAAAATATAAAAATTATAACGGAAGTGGAGATATCAAAATTACAACACACGCGTTTATAGTGAGGTAATGATTTTTACTGTACCTTTAGTATATAGCGCTAATTAACAATAATATTTACTATCACCTTTACTTTTTCTATAAAAGGCAAAATTAAATAAGTAAAAAAATATAAAGTATTCGAATCGATGCGTTAAAAACGCGTTGCTATAGCAACGTGTATGTTATTTAAAAAATACAAAACTGTATATTGCCACACATAATTGGTGGTGTGTATTATATTTATATTATAAATTTAATGGATTTTTATGGATTATTTAAAAGACAATTTTAGCATTCTGCATTTCTTCTAAACTATAAATTTCTTACTATTGGGGCAAGAAGGCAGAAGGAGACTAGGAATAGAAGCTCGCTCTGCTTCACATATTAATATACAGATATTCAGTGAAATAATCAAAATAATATTCTTTGGCTAACTCGATTATTGTATTTAATACGTAAACATATAATTGAATGGGTACCTCCATTAATATAAATTTCATATAAACATTTTGTATTAAGTTTACATTCAAATAATATTGTCGTTTCAATATTTATACAAGAAAAAAGACTATGGTTTAGTAGAACGCAATGACAAAGTCACTCGGTTTTTTTCTTTCTCTATACTTAACTTTGTTTGTTGATTCACCGCATTCACAATTCTGAACTTGGTACAGAGATCTCGATGAGTGATTCCGATTCACCCTTGGCCAATTTTTTCTTAAATACACTTATATAAACATTCGTATTTTTCAAGCGGGAGCAGCCGCACAGAGGCTGCTAGTATAAATATAAGAAAGTAGAGTTATTTTACTACAAACGCTTGCAGCGTAATGATGATTTGTGAAAGTGAATATTGTAAGTCAACAGCGGCTGCAATTTCGAAAGATATATTTATGCTAATACTAAAATCACATAAAGTTTAAGGAAAGTGACATTTAAGTTAATTCTGAAATTTGCTTATGTTTTGCTATATATACACACACATACACACACACACACACACATATATATATATACATATATATACATATATATATATATATATATATATATATATATATATAAAGTTGCTTGTTTTCTATACAATCTGTAATACTATAATACTTTTACATAAGCAAAAAATAGAGAATGTAACGTCACGGTCACGCTGTTACAATATAATAAAAAAAAATTAATCGAAATAATAAAATATATTAATATAAACATAAACTAAGTAGAAAAAAGGTCAGCGACGTCTGCAACGATGGCACTGCAGAGGACAGCAATAGTTAGAGCCGTAGAAATTTACGATTTATGCGCCTTTGTCTTCTAAGCCGTAGGTTTGTGGTATATTGTTTACGTACGTACGTAATTCCTTGCATTTTATAGAGGACCTCTAAGCTTTTTATCTATAAAATAAAGTATTATCCGTTTTTCGCATTTTTTAAAGTATACGCACGTACCATTGTAGGTAAAGGAAACTTAGGAACCTAGTGTTCAGACAGTTTTCCCATTTTGCACTCTTCTGAAGGCAACGCGAAAACTTTCAACGTTTTGAATTTTGAAAGTAGCAAGACTTTAAATAAGGTCCTCTTAGACAATTTCCAAGAGTATGAGCTAATAATGGTGCAATGGATTAGTACTGTAAGTGCTATCGTTGTCGGTTACATCTCCACTCGAAAGAATAAATTATATTTATTTCCGTACTGGTGCGACACAATTCAAGACGGCGATATGTGGAGACCAAAATGTCTCAACGTCTACCCTGATGTGCAAAAAGAAGGTGCATTTTTTTTAAAAAAACTGTTGTACTAGCTACTAGTATGACTGTTACTCCAACAGGTTATAAAATATTTATTATCCTCATTTCCTCGCTATATAGGAGCAAAGCGCGGCGTTTACTTCCTCCACTCACCGCGCAATGTCTTTGGAATTCAGTGAAAAGAGGTTCCCCTCTTTTCACTGAAGTGTTTTAACACAAATTTCTCTCTAATTACCCTACTGTCGTACATAGCGTACATAAGATACAGTTTAAAGCTAATAAAATAATACTCACAATAATGATATTCGCTTATCCGTGTAAATAACATGTTTAATAATTATTTTATTTGCAGCTTCACGCTTTTTTCTGCATACCAGTCAGAGGGAACCTTTTGTGGAAGTATTCATTCCATTGCTCACTGCTCACTTCCCGCTCAATTTTTACGCGAGAAAAAATAATTTATTTCCCAGAGTGGGAATCGAACCCACAAACGTTTACAATGTGACGCCTTGTAGCTATGCTAAGACGGCTTTATAAGTATTCATTTATTTATTCATGACAAAAAATAATTGGCCCGTAACAAAATAAGAACTTTTGTCACAAAGAACCGAACCGAACCAAACCGAACCGAGCCGAACTGAACCTCGCGCCAACCTATTAAAGTTTTTCCCCACAAACACGTGTCGCCTTCCCTGATGGCACTTTGATGGGTTTTTTCTTCATACAACTTCTCCGAATATTAAATGTTGTTTTAGTTTGTCCTTTGTATACGTAATTGTTTCCTTCGTATTTCTTACGGCTTACTTACCTTCATTTTCATAAATTTTAAAAATCAGCTTCACGCTGTATCCCGCACACAGCAGGGTAGGCAGAGGGAACCTAGTGTTGAGAGACTCCGTTCCCTACTTTCCACCGAATTTGGGAGGCATTGCGTGTTGAGTGGCGGAACTCAACGCCGCAACGCCGCTGCTTTTTAAAATAATAAATTAAAAGTTAAATTAATAAGCTTTAGTCTATTTAAATTAATTTATGAAAATTCAGGAATGACATTGCCAAACCTGCTATGTGTAGGATACAGCGTGAACCTAAAAAAATCGTCACGCTACGCACTCCGTTTCTTAACAGAACGTAACAGAAAATTAAGAACCAAGTGTAAGTGTACTTATACCTTCGAGAAGAATCGAACCCATAACCTTAACGTTTACAGTCCCACTATGTCACAATACCTTAAAATTGTCAAAGATACTTGAAAGGAAAGTCTCGAAGATGTGTACTTGAAAGATAACAATAAATATCTAGAAAAATGATATTTACAATATCTCGTAATCTAGATGCCAAAATGTACAAAACACTAAAAATGAACGTTGTGTTAAGAAGTCAACACTGCGGATGATTTATAGCGAGTGGCGTGTTTATTAATACTTATTTATGTTTTCTTTGAAAACTTACCTCTTGTTCGCCAAACTTGAACTTTCGAATAAGTGTAATTATTATGTAAATCAGTGATTATTTTTGTATTTCACAAATTAAGAACGGAAGAGGAAACCTAAGACCCTAGTATTAAAACTCCATTTTCATTAATATACTTCAATTCTCTTCTTCCCGCCGAATTTGCGAGGCATTACGTATTGGCGGTAGTTAACGCCACGCTTTACCTCGTTACCAGGGCGAAAAATGAAAATATTTAATTTCCTTGAATAGAACTCCAACCTACAACCTGTAGCTTTTGCCTCTGCGGAGTGGCTGTCCAAGTAAGTTTGACTATAAGTTATATTTATACGGTAAGTATATTTGGTTCGATCCAATATTCATAAGAGAGAAATGATAGCTACGTGAACGTAAAGTGCAGCTGACGTCGCATCGGCAAGTTAGCGAGTTTCATACATACATACATACATGCATACATACATACATACATACATACATACATACATACATATGTAGGTACGTCTGGGGGAACTTTTTTCGTTATTGTGGTCTTCTAGCTACTGTCATTGTATTCATTGCTCGTCCTTTCTTAAGATGAAAATATTTTCTGACATAAATGTGACGGTTATACGTTTACATCCCGTTCGGCGAATAGTTTTTTCATTTCTCCCCTATGGTAAACAAAGTACGGCACTGATTAACGCTGATCAACACGGATATGCCGTGCTTTTTCTTCTTGTCAGGACGAGGTAATAAAAAAAAACCCCGAATGGAAATCGATTCCAAAATCACCATTACAGTCAAACAATGTGCTGCATATAAATAAAAAAGTCATTAGTATCTAAACAAAAATGTTTAACGGAAGTGTAAAAGCAGAGCAACGACATCTGTAGCAGCGATTTGTCTCCTACAATAACAGCGGCGTGGCACGTAATCTCTCCGCGATTGTAATATTTAGAAGATTGCACATACCACAATTCATACACACAAAATACTACTTGTGCGTGCCTTTTGGTTCCTTGTGGGTTGTTACTTACCGAGATACATTTAGATAATGTTAGAAAATTTACAATGTAGATCATTTTTTCTATTTTATTATGAATTATTATCAAATAAATATAATTTTAATATGTGGCTTCGTCTTAAATAGAAAAAACGGAGAGTTCGTGTGAGATATGATATACGGTACCTAAAGGAGCCGACGGAAAGTGGGGCAGACGGGCATCCTAATGGGGCGTGAACGGAGTATCTAAATACTAGGTTTTTTTCTGACTACGACCTACGTACGGAGAGCTACCGGGAATCTTTTTCGTGGCCGAGCGACGGACAACGCACAGATAAAACCACTGGACTTAACTGACATTTAGGTTTACAGATAGATTAGAGAGAGTAGGGGCGCACTAAAAAAGTAGTTTCTTATGGGAACCTGAAAAACCTTTTTTACTTTTAACATAAGTTTTTTAGATTAAAGTCTACACAAAAAAAACAGTAGTTGACGACTAGTAATAAATATGTATAATAATTTCCCATGGAAATTCAAAATGAATAGCATCGTGAAGTACATTGTATATAATATGTAGCTACTTCCAAATTTATAAAAATAAGGTATATATTATATTATAAAGATATACTTTTATAAATCAAGGCAGCTCTTCAAAATGCTAAAGCGAGTATTGTGAAACAAAAAAGGTGTGAAATAGCGCGGAGCTTTCGACTGTCTCCTTGGATCAGTGCCATTAGACAAAATGAGGACAGCGTCGCGGATCGTTTATCTGATTTACTGTAAAGTTGAATGTGTTATTTTAAATTTTGTTTTTGAAAATTTAAATAAGTGTAAGGGAGCAGAGGATAATAATAATTTAGGTTTTTTGATTGGTTTTTTCATACTATATCCCGAAAATAGTAAGATAGGAGGGAACCTAGTGTTAAGACAATCTGTCTCCCAGTTGCCGCTCAATTTTCGAGATATTGCAAATTGCGATTGTTGTGTCTTTTAATAGAACAAGATAAAAAAAAATACAACTCCTTCAAAAAATATAAATATATAAAGAGGCGTGTTGAGAAGCGGAACTCAAAACCGGACTGCTTCTAACTATTGTATCTGTTTATTATGATCGAAAAGGATATGAACTCACGGTCCGAAGAGTTCATTTAGACAAACCAATTGTATTACTGATATTTATAGATTTAATAAACTTATAAGAATAATAGTAAAAATTTAAGCTCAATACAATTTCCTTTGCAGAACTGGGAAGTTGGTAGCTTTCCAAGACTCGCAACGTTACTCTACAAACGGGAAGTCCCGCTTATTTCTTAAACATATATACAATACAATATTATTTGCATTTAGAATATTTAAATAAGTGTATATTTTGTGGAGTGACTAACTTTTACACGTGGCTTCATCCGCATCCATTCCTCAAGCACCGTCCGATTTCCGAGACCGCGTGTTCGAGACTTTGAGTGGCGGAATTCAACTCCGTGCTTTGCCTTCTACGTTATCAGAGCAAAGAAATGAAAATAATGTTGCATTTTACCACGATGACTTTTCTTTAGGATTATTTATGTTGACGATATCACTATTCACAAAAACTAAAATAACTGAGTATACATTTAAACAATTTAAACCTTAACTTTCATACATGCTAAGTAATAAAACGCTCCAGCCCACCCGCAAGGGGTCGTGGGTTCAATCCGACACGGTTTGGGCGGAACGCTGTCAAATGACATGACACTGGAGCGGGATAGTAAAAATATCGAAGTCCCTTTTATTACAATGGAAGTACAAATGAGAGTCGAATTTCATTTTGTTATTTCTTTACTCTATGTCGTAAGTTTATATGTAATTAAGATTTATGTAATTTAATATACGTTTATTTTACCGACTCCGGTAAAAGTAAGTTAAGTTACAAAAGTATTTATATGTATTGTTGGAATTGAGTAAGTAATATTTAAGAAGGATGATCTGTTGAGGTTTCTAAACGTAATTTCTCAATTATTTCCATTTTAGTATGTTTTTCTGTTAATTTATTGAGACCTGAAATTCGTGTCTAGATGATCCATTTTTACTTAAATATTGTATTTTTTAACTGAGGTAGTAATATAATCAAGTTAACGTTTCGTCACTTTTACTGGTGAAAGCTTAAAAATGTATATAGCAACAATTCATGTGTCAAAAAACATCATCACCCTTCTTCTGAGTCGGAAAATAAATGCAACTCTGTACATAATCATATTATATTAAATTTTTTACCATATACGAAAAAAAGTGATAACCAAGCTATTTTATGTTCAAACACATATTATATTGTAATTTAGATGACGTAGCATATTGCGCGTTGCAAAGCATCGAGTAAACGCCGTTAAAAGCACGAATATGATGAGATCTACTCGAAACTAAAACGTATGCAAAATTCTATGAAAAATAGCAGCCATCCAATCTTTGCTTAGTGAAAAATGTACGAAGAACCCTTATACCGTGGGGGTGAAATAAGCGATAAAAGGATATATTATATACATAAGGGAGTGTGATTTTTGTGGCACTGAAATTTTGTTAACTAACGATTTCAGTATGTTGTGGCTTAGTGGAAGCTTCTTTGTTTGTATGTGATGATTTTGAATTCAAATTTTATTTTGGGAAATGCGTTTGAATACAAATACTTGTTATTTATTTATGTACCTCTATAAATACAGTCCCGACAAATATTGTTTAATATTTTGGTGCATTTTGTATGAAATTCTCTGCGTAATCAAAATCTAAAGAGTACTTCCTGTGGACATACAATTATGAAATTTCCCACTAAGTGAGAATTTACAATAAAAAAAGTTAAAAAATCTAAAATTGGAAATTAATAGGTACCTATATCAAGGAAAAACCAATATCCTCCTCATTCATTTCATACAAAATGAGTGCATACGCCTGCAAAACTTTAGCGAATCAATTTTCATAAGTCAATTTCTCGTTTAATGCTAAATTTCCTCTACATACCCTATTATGTACGGAATATAACGTGAAGAAAAAAAAATATATTCTTGGTCTGGCATGTTACTCTTTATTACTTATTTAGAAAACATATTAAAATTTTGAACGTAGCGGGACTCGATCCCGCGCCTCCTGGGAACCGACTAGGCGCTGTGACCACTAAGCCATACGTTCTCCTTAAGGTATGTCGAATTTTTTATACTTTTTGATTGTTACAATTTAATTATATTGCTAACATTTCTGTAGGGAGATTTTTACAAGTTTCGCCTACCCAAAGATAATTACTAAGAATTATCGTCTGGCAAGAGAGAATGTTATAAAATATTTTTAACATTTTTAAAATGTTATTCCACACTTAGAAAAGAAAAATAAAAAAGAATAAAGAAAAATTATTTATTTAGAAAACGTATAAAAATTACTCTTTCTTATATGAAATATGATAAAATAAAAAAAAAATATGCTGACTTAACTCTTCCCTGATGAGCATATCGTACATTTTTAACTACACGCTGTATCCCGCACATAGCAGGATAGCCACAATGGATCTGGGGACTTAATGTTAAGACATTAAGACCTTTCCTTTCCCCGGTTTCTACCAAGTTCTTGAATGGCGGTGCTCAACGCCACAAAATTGCTGAAATGGTAATCGAACACACAACCAGTCGCACGCTTGTGCCCATGCGCCACGACTGGCCTCATACATTAGACAATATAAACAGGAAAAAACTTATATATTAATTTTAATCATCTAATTTTTGTTAGAAGAAACTCATCACGCTATAAATTGTTCGACGGCCAAGACTACACACGTGTTTTTTATTGTTACATGTTCCGGGATATATCGTCCAATAAAGCAGCCTCATAAAGGACGTGGGGTTAAATTGTTGAGGAAAATTCTGTTGCAGATTTTACCCGAAATTTACTTTAAATGTTTTGGTTTAACTTGAACTACTACATTCTGTTTGATCATCATAATCATTAGACACGTTGAAGATTTAGAGATGATACATAGCACCGCGAGTTTTTTCATGACAGCGGCGAAATTAAAATAGTTAAAAAAAATCTTTACCAGGAGTGCCTACAAATATCGTCATCGTTTACCATTCGACATAATATAATGTACGATAGCTCCAAGTATACACCCACATACGAAAAATATTATGACATATCCAATTAATATAATAGCGTAGTGAGTATTAATGGCAAAAGAAAGAGATCTGGGTACAAATTCAATTGTGATATTTTTTCTTATACTCAGTAAAAAAGTTAATTTTGAGTATTGGAACTTATTGTACAAAAAAACAGCTTATTCCCGCATAACATGAGCTTAACATACTTAATGTAAACACACACGCGTATCACACAAATCCATATCGTTGAATCACGGAACTCAACACCGTACTTCCACCAGAGTAGAGAAAATAATCATCGACCCCACAACCGTCATGGTATACGTGTGTGCTTACGTAAAGTAAAGTCAGTCACTGTTTAATTTTGGCTATAGTTCGAAAACATATTTTTTCTTATAAAACAAGAAGCAGATCTTGAAAATCAAAATCGACATTTTCAATTGAGTTTGGTGGCGGTAGGAAATGAAATGTAGTGGGAATGACGTGAATGAGATGTGAGAGAGTGTGTGGAGTCTTTTATATGTTTCCATTTCATAGACGCCGACATTTTTGTGTTTTGGTTTAAATTTTCACTTGTTACTTTTGTTGATATTTTTTATTTGAAGCTTTTATACCACATAGTGGTCAAATGGAAATAGCTAAACTTATTTTTAAGTGCTCTACCGTCGTACCGGTACAGTGGGATACATCGAAATGAATATTATTTCGATGTATGATGTATTTTTTTTAAGTTTTTTTTGTATTTTTTTTACAACTATTATAGAATTTTGTACTCTCTAAAAAATTATTGACTGAGATATGTATCTATTATTAAAACTTTTAGTTAGTAGCTTTGTAATTGTGTCTAATAAGCTGAGTTTGATCCAATTGTAATAATTATATTATTATGAAAGCTTGTAGCTATACGTAGCCAAGTCAATCTAAGGCCAGGACTTGAATACTGGAGCTCTACACAGGCTACCATTCGAACCATTGAAATCATTAATCATTCGAGTTTAGCATTAGCATATAATTGATAGTTAAGAGCACATTCGATTATTGCACTTGCATCACTTTGGTGAAAATATATATTTTTAAATATATATCTGTCTTATTTTATATATATATCTGCTATTCTATTTATACACAGACTATAACTGATATTTTCAAGACATTTTGATAAATTAAATCAAGTATCTTAGACACAAACAAGCCGGTAACGACGGCGGGTCCTCGGATCAGCCCTTATTAGATTTACTTCGATCAGACCTTACAGCGGTACACTTTCAATCTTCGTCGTTCAAATATTAATAATATAATATTATCAAAATATGATTGATGTAGAGAATACTGAAGTGATTTTTTATAGTTAAAATTTTGATATTCGTTGTTGATATTTCTTACTTTCTTATCTTTTTACTGTGTTCATTCTCATTTTTCTAGTTGAAGCTATTTACTTTGTATACCGCAAATAGCAATGCAGGGGTAACCTGGGAACCTAGTGTTACGATGCTTTCGTTTCCCTTCACTTTCTGCCAAATTCTGGGGACATTGCGTGTTGAGTGGCGAAACTCGAAGAGGGAAGAAATGAAAATATTAAATATAAAATTTCTAAACTTACAATCTGTCACGTTTGCTGTACATCCTCTTGCCTCTTGGTCACAACAGATACATACACAACAACAAAAAAAAAAACTATAAAATTTAACGCCTTTTAAGAAAAAAATACTCCTATAGCAGATTTCCTCAATAAATCCCGTGTTAAAACCACTTGCCCATGAAACTATGGGTTCGTATAAATACACAGCTTGGTTCATTGCGCCCCATAGAGCATTGTATGAGTATTTGCTCAGCCCCAGGACTTGGTGATAAATTATTCTTTATCCCACCCTCTCTCTATACATAAATATTGATAGCGCGTTATGGAATGACCGATAATTTTCTCGCCTCGTGTGAAGAAACCTTAAGCAGTTGTTTGGAAAATAAGATTGTGATAGATAGTAATTGGAATAATATATATTTTTTTTATATTTTTGTTGCTTTTGATATGATTTTGTAATCATTAGGTTGATTTGTAACTATGTAATGAGTACAAGATAGTGAACTTAATCCACTTGTTATGATCATGAAATGAAAACATAAATCATAAAATTTAGTAGTTTAGAAATTTCGTTCCCACTTCCCCCTGATTTCTGGAGGCATTGCGTGTTGAGTGGTGGATCTGAATGTCGTGCCAAAACGAAGAAATAATAATATTTAATATTTCATTTCGTCGAGTGGGAATTGAACCACAACTTCTCGCATTTACAGTCATGGACTTGTGCCCTTGCGCCTTAATTGGCCTTACTGGTCTCAAGTAAATTAGATGATTATAGAATAATGATATATATTTAAATAATAATATATATTTTCCAATATCTTTCTCCCATCTTAACAATAAATTTCTACAGTGTCAATCTACAGTACAGTGTGAAGTTAAAAAAAATATTAACCATTCGAGATGTTTTATTTCTATGCCTGACTTCAGTAGCAGGAGTAAATTTTCTTAACTTAAAGCTAATATTATACAAAAAAAAAGAGACAGGGTCACGTGTCCGTGTATTAGTGATTAGATAAGTGAATCTAAACAAAGATAATTTATTGTGTGGAAATCGAACCCACAACCATTAGAAAAAAGGCCTCACGCAGCAGCAGCTGGCCACGATGGGGTCAATCAATTTATATTTTTCCTTTTCCTTTCCTCTAAATTACTTACAGCACTCAAGTAATTTAACATCATAAAAAATCGATATCTCTGTAATTTGCAATTCAATGGGATTGAATTAAACGCCTGTTACGGAACACTTCAATACGCGACGAACAAAACGTCGCCCGTAATGTTGGACAAGTAAGCGGTTTTGGAGATATGACTGATGAGAAAAAAAATTGAGATAGAAGAAATGTATGTATATAAGCAATGATAGATTTCATATGTTTTACGAAATGACGTCGTAACGCAGTGGCACAACAGAGGTTCTGGTTTTGATAACTTCCGAGGAAATGATTGCAGACAAATGCGGGGTTCAGTTCCGCATTCAACACGCAATGCGTCGAAACTGGGCAGAAAATAGGGAACGCAGCGGCATAGCACTACGTAACCTCAAGCGAAAAAAAGCGTGAATTTGCTTTTGGTTTTCAATATTATGTTTCGTAATTAATAATCACGCAATGCCTCCGGAATTTGGCATAAAGTTGGGAACGGAGTGTCTTTCACTTCGTTCCCTCTGATTTATTTAATCAAATAAAAAATAAAAATCAGCTTCACGCTGTATCCCACACAGAGCAGGGTAGGCAGAAGGAACCTAGTGTTAAGACACTCCGATCCTCACTTTCTGCCGAACTCTGGAGGCAATGCGTCTTGGGTGGCAGAACAACGCCGCGTTTAGCCTCGACACTAGAGCGAAGATATGGAAATATAAATTTAAGTAAATGTTTCACCTACTGGAGTGGGGATCAAACCCACAATCAATCGGTCACACTTTGTGCCACTGCGCCATGACTGGCCCCAATTTATAATGTAAACCAATAATGTAACTTTAAATATTTTTTTTACGTATTCTGTACAATATAAGAAATGCCTGAAAGGCAAATGCACCTTTTTACCAACCAAAAGTACATTCATCAGGTCAGGTCATTTAAATGATGTCTTATCATAACTAAGACTTAATTAAATATCTTAGAGCACGTAAGAATATCATTTAAGGAACGTTTCGTGTTCATAAAATTATAATTTCTTTAATTAAAGTTCTATAATTAATCACCTCGACGCATTTATTGCCACGTAGCTTATATTTTACGTTTTTAGCATTTTACATTCATAGTACTTTATTTTCAACTTCACGCTGTATTCCGCATTAGCAAGATAGGCAAAAGGAGACGAGTGTCAAGACACTATGTTCTCCTGTTATCTTCGATTTTGTCACCAGGACAATGTATTAAAAATATTTCATTCCCCCAGCGGGAATCGAATCCACAACCGTGGCGCTTACAATCAAATAGAAAAATTATTACATATAATTTAAATTTGCATTGTTAAGTATCTATTATGATTTAGTTTCAGGTAAAAGTGAGGATTACCAATACAGTATTTAATGCTGCAATCGTGAAAAGGAAGAATATCAAGTACGCTTACAACAAAAATCAGCGCGCTTGGACTGCTTTCAAGAAGTGTGGGTTCGTGTTCAGTCACGTTTAAATTCCATCCGTTCACCCATTTTCTAAAAAAAACGTATTTTTCTTTCTTCAGTGTGAAATAGCATTTTAAAAAAATGTTAAAATAAACTTAGGTACTATATACAGCTGTCTGTCTATTTGAACAAATTTTACTGTATCATAACATTTACCATAAATATGCTTCAAATGCACAACAAACCGTAGAATCACTGTGCATAATTCCCCTAGGGAAACATAAAACGAACCTTATAGTACCAACAAATAAGGTACAAAATGCATTTTCCATAAAATTCAATTTAAAACTGGTCCATCTCCAGGGATTTAGTATTAAATTGGATTGCTTTCTGCAAGTTTACATTTGCATAGACAAAGATGTAATGTGTTAAGCTAAATACAGTAGGGGAAGTCAGTGTTTAAAGAGAGAAAGAAAGAGAGAAAGGGTGTCTTATTGTTTACTAGCTCTTACCCACGGATTCACTCGCCTGGTTAAATTACACATGATACATTCTAAGAGACCGTGGCCTAGCCTATACAGCTATTAAATACAAAATGACAATAGACGATTAAATACAAAAATATTAATTCAATTCATAGCAGTAATTAGCAGGTAATCAAAATAATTCTTCAGCTTGAAACATTGTGTGTTAAGTGGTGGAACTCAACGCCGCGATTTGTCTCGTTACCGAAGAACCAACGAAAGAAGACGAATTGAAAATATTCATTACAGCGAGTGATTGTCGAGCCGAAAACCGTCGCGCTCATTACAAAATCAGTTAAATTGAATGGCGCTAAATTGATTTTTTTATCTATTTACATAAGGAACAACAGTTAACAACGCAAATGTTTCAGTAGAAAAGAAACATAAATTGAATTATGATGTATAAAATTTGTTTATTTTATTCTTTTATCTATTTTTTCTTTCAGAGAAAGAAGCGTTAACGCTACGATTTCTGCGTACCCCTGTCATTTCGTTCTGTCGTCGGCCTCCTCATACATGTGTTCTAGACCTCACTCTTTTTACGTTACTTTCCCCCACTATCTTCCCGAAGGTTAACCGAATCTTCTTCCTGCTTCTCTTAGCGTTTACTCCAGTTTTATTAATCTTTAAACGGATATTTGAGAAAATATTTATTCAGCCCAAATCTTTTTACGGCATATTGAGAACTTATTGTCATGATGATGATTCGCCCAAGTTCATGACGTGTTAAGTGAAGTAACTCAATTCAGCATCTTATCTTATCAGACAAATGAAAATATTTTATATTTATTTATTTATTTATTTATTCTTTATTGCACACATTTTTAGAAAATAAAAAAAATAATGTACAAAAGGCGGGCTTAACGCTAAAAAGCATTCTCTACCAGCCAACCTTGTTGTGTGGGAGATAGTTGTGTAGGTGTGCTCAATCATTTAAATTAACAATATCTTAACTGTGCAAATAACAAAAAAAAAAAAATACAATACAATGTGATACACAAAATACAATATCTTACAATATAAACTGTAATAAAATAAACTACACGAATAATATATATGTTTATAAATTTATAATTAGAATGTACTACTGCATAAATATTCAGTATATAGATAAATACACATACATATACATATATATACAAATATATATATACATACACACATACATACATACATATACATATATACATATATAAATATAATTACTATGAATTTACAAGAATAGTGGCCTAACTTGACGTTTAAATGACTCCCGGGAGGGAGCTCTCCTAATAGACTCGGGTAAATTATTCCAAAGTCTGATTCCAGTGACCACAAACGAGTCGGACATAAAGCCAGACTTGTGAGTTGGGATGGAAAGTGCAAGGTTAGTTTGTGACCGAAGAGATTTATCATGGAAGGAAGAAAGAAAAGAGAAATCAGAAGAAAGATATGAGGGAGAGTTAGGATTGAACAGAATGGAATAAAGTAGACAGAGCAACCTGGTCTTTCTACGTCCAGCAACTGTGAGCCATCCAAGCTGCTTCCTACTAGGTGAAATATGGTCATACTTGCGCAGGTTATAAATAAAACGTATACACGTGTTTAACAGCCTTTCAAGTTTGTTTAATAGGGCGTTATTTATATCCAGGCAGCAAGCATCACCATAATCAATAATAGGAAGCAACAACGTCTTAACTAGTTGGATTTTGGCTTGCACCGGCAAAAAGTTTTTCAGTCGCATCATTGAATGTAAGGAAGCATAGACCCTTCGAGAAATGTCCGAAACATATACGTCCCAACACAATTTTTCATCGATAATAATACCTAAGTCTTTAACAGTTTTGGAAAACTTAATAACAGTACCTTGGTACGCAAGCTTAGGTAGAGAGTTGTAGTCGAGTTTGGCCAGTTGACGCGAGCTACCAATAATAATAGCCTGACATTTATCAGGGTTAACTAAAACGCCATAGTTAGCAGCCCATAACGATATTTGCCGAAGGTTAGTGTTTAAGGTGCAAATAGTATCTACAATATTATCCACGGAAGTATGTACATAAAGCTGCAAGTCATCTGCGTAAAGATGGTATCGAGAAGTTATAAGGGACGTAATAGAATTGATAAATACTGAGAATAGAAGAGGAGAAAGAACGCCGCCTTGAGGCACGCCAACATTCATATCGTGCCAGTCAGAACTAGTCTGACCTACCCGAACCGATTGTTGACGTCCTCGAAGATAGGACGAAAACCATTCTAAAGCTGAATCTGAGACATTAGCATTAGATAAAAGAGCAATAAGAATATCGTGATCTACGGAATTAAATGCGTTACTAAAGTCTATTAATACTAGCACAGTTAGGTTCTTTTTTTCCATTGCAAATCTAATGTCATCAGTTACTCTCACCAAAGCAGTAGTTGTGCTGTGTCCAGTTCTAAAACCAGACTGTAACGGATTTAACAAGCCATATTTTAAAAAATGTGTGGATATTTGCTCATAGGCAATGGATTCTAAGATTTTGGAGAGAAAAGGAAGGACAGATATAGGACGAAAATGAGATGGGAGCGTAGGATTTGATATTTTAGGAAGTGGGAGAGTAAATGCCTTACGCCACATCTCAGGAAATTGACATGAAATAAATGAAAAATTAAAAATATGTGTGACGACGGGAATGAGGATGTCTATGATTAAGGTTATCATATTGCGCCCAATGTCATCCGAACCTACTGCTCTGGATGATATAGCTCGAATGGCTTTCTTAGTATCAGCGTCGCTGATAGAAGAGAAGGAAAAACTTGGAAAATGAGGTTTCGGCAAACTATGTATTTCAGAAAGTGTACCAGTTTTAATATGTAAATCAAATAAAGAAGATGAAGAGAAGTGTTGACTTAGAATATTTATATCAATATTAGGGGAATCACTAGGGGAAGCTGAAAGTTTGCCAATGCCTAGAGACTTTAAGAATTTTAAAGTCGCTTCGGGAGAAGAGTCACGTAGTTTATTAAAGATATATTGGCGTTTCAATTTTCTACCTATCTGATTACACCGATTTCTTGAAGCCTTATAATTAGACCAGTTAAGTGCGTTCCTATTGTGCTTATACTTTAGGAAAGCCCTATCCCTTTTGGCTCTTGCTTTACGAAATTCGTCATTGTACCACATAGCAGGATGACTTTTTATTTTGATGAGCTGCCGTGCCGTGCCGTGTATATTCGTCCTATCGAACCTACAATCGTGTGGTTTACAGTCCGACGCTGCCACACCGTGCAAGCGTAGCCTTAAATCGGGTCTTAGCTTACATTTTCTTAATCACTCGCTTTGCTCTAACTATATCCGCTTTAAAAAAAGAGAAAAATTAACAAGCGAGAATTTATTCCACTACTTTGAGACGTAACTAGCTACCCAACACCATATTTTTCTCTGAAGAAACGAGGACAACGATAAAAAAGTTAAAAAAAAAATCCTATAAATGTCCTTGAAATATTTTAAAAGTACTTTTCTTCGGTCAGTATAGTATTTTATTTCACTTTTAATTATAGAATTAAAATTAATAAGCTACGTCATCTGCAACAACATAACTTCAAAACAAAGTAACAATAACAAATGTGAATTAAGAATCGAAAAATATTCGATAAAAAAACCATTATGTAAAAAGCTGTAAATCTTTACATGGCATTCCAATATTTCGATTTAAGATTTAAAAAACAATCAATCTACACAGCAATTTAACCCTTATTTGGAAAAGTATAAATATAATTTTCCTGTATCGATGTTTGCATATATTTTTGTGCACGATAAATGCCAAGGAAATTGCTACTTACAAGGACCTCTCTCAAGTTCTTTTTATTGGTACCGATACAAATCTTTTCAGATTCCATTTTCTTTCATATCGACGTGAATTTTATACGTAAGTTTAGTAAAGGTTACTTTTTCAATACAAATAATTTTTATATAGAATCTATACTAATAAAGTGAAAAAAGTGGGGAACGTAGTGTTGTAGCACTAAGTTCCCTCTGCTTACCCCGCTATGGTTCGTATCGGAAAAATATTTTTGTTTCAGTTCATTTTTACAGGAGGGCTACAGAGTCTATGTCACTTCGTTGATCGTAGTCACACTTCGTTGATCTTTTCAATGCAACTCACTGTACGTGTAGTCAGAGTTATCTCGAGTACTTAGGACATGTGTTGCATAGAGCCGATTATTTTCATTAAAGCACGCAGATGAAGCAGGACATTAAAGCTACTAAAAACAATTTTTAAGCATTTTTAAAGTGTTATTCCACACTTAGGAAAGAATTATTCTTTCTTTTTTCTTTCTTTCTTATTTAGAAAACATGTAAAAAGTTTGAACGTAGCGGGACCAGCGCCTCCTAGAAACCGACCACTACCGCTTTCCTATAACTGCAGCATTTACAGTCAGACGCTATGCCACTGTACATTAGTATTACTGTATTTATTAATTAGTTTTTATAAAAAAAAATATAATAAAATAATAATTTGAAAATAACCAAAACAGAATCCAAATAAACAAACACACGAATATAAGATTAGAATATAGAAAATACGAATAAATTTCATCGACATCTTATTTGAAGTTAGAAAAGTTTTTAAGCCCGACACCCTACCCAGGGGACTAAACGACCGTCGACCGTCCATTTACATAAATCAGAGGGTACCCAGATATAGATCTTGAAATAAATAAGTTTATTAAAGTGTTTCTTATGAAAACTCAATTTGCATTTGATGTGTGATTGTGATATTTATAACTTCACACTTTATGCCTACAGCAGGTTAGACAGTGGAAATTAGTGTTAAAATACTTTGTACTTCAATTTCTGCCCAAATATTAGAATTGCGTGTTGAGTGACGGAACTCAACGCTGCACTTTGTCTAGTTTCCGAGATAAAAATATCAAAGTAAAAACAATTTTGGGTGACAATAGAACCTTCAACTGTTACACTTCTTGTCGAGATACAGACATCCTCCATTATTATGGTTTCACTATCATCATCTGACAAAAATACTAGATGAGCTAGCTATTTTTGATAAACAAACATAATTTCGTTAGAAAATATCAAAAATATATGTTAGAAAAGTAATATTCTAGTGAAATATTTTCTAAAATAATAAATAATTTGAGATAAAATATTATTTTCCAACTTGCATTTAGAAGTCATACTTGTTCTCTAGAGAAAATTGTTCTTAGAGGTCAGAGTAGACGAGCGCATTGCGCATGGCTGAAGTAAGACAGTTATAAATTAGATAGTGTATTTATTGCTTGGATATAATTCGTTTTATTCTCTTTACTTTTACAATAAAATTTAATTGAAAGCTTCCGAATAATGAATTAAAAATGTGGCAGGCAATGAGGCAAAACAACTACATAAATTCTCCGCTTTCCACGGATTTTAGAATAGAAAACGGAATGTCTTAACTGTAGATTCACTCTACTAACCCCGCTATATACAAGATAATCCTGTATTTAAACAATTAATGTTAATTCAAGTAAAATTTGTACCCATAATGATTATGAGTACAAATACCCATATAATAACCATATTTTTATAGAAATATAATCTAGTCTAAAGTCTGCGTCGCCACAACTAAATCGGTCTGCGGTGAGTTTCAACAAACTGTATGGAAATTGTGAAGAGAGTTCGACTCTTGTTGCGTGTTGCTGCAGTGGCTATAAATTTTGTGAGAATATTAGTAGCTATATATAGTATCTTTCTAGCTATATATTAGGAGAAAAATATAATATTCATTTCAAAAACAAGATTTGTGAAGTAAGACTGATTTATAAGGGAGGTCACGGTTGTCCTTCGAGAATACAGTACCGATCAACTAGTGAAGGGTCATGTTAGTAGAATAAGTTAGTAGATCAAATTGGCAGTGAGAACTTTGGAAACTAGTGTTAAGGCACTAGGTTCCCAATTATTCAATATTTTTTCATTTCATTCCCTCGGGAATCTAACCCACAATCATCGCGTTAACTCTTGTACTCTGCGCCAAGACGGCCTCTGAACTCACTTGTTTTTCATATAAAAATAACTTTTCCCTGCACATAAAAATATGTTTACGCTATATAACACACACTGTATATAAGTCAATTACAGCTTAGATATAAATAACGCCATCACAAATTCTAATACATCACATTTGTCAAGATTTATTTGTATTTTATGGGTGAACGCTGGAGACAGGATAAATAGGTTCCCCGCGATGCACTTTAGAAAAATAATAGCTTTATGTTTTAGACGTACGAGTAGAAAGTAGTATGGGGAGAATTGTTGTTAAACTATTATAATATTCTCTAATGCTTAAATTGTTACAGGCAAAGCATCGTGTTGAGTTCCTCCGCTCAACACGCAAAATCTAAATCTTCAAATTGATCAGAAAATCTTCAAAATTATTTTTTTATATTAAAGTATTATACATTTTTATAGAAGTTTAGCTGAAAAAAAAAATTGTAAAGTTGTACTTCCCGTAGAACTTCAGTCATGAGTCAATTGGTACGGAATCCTTAGTAGGCGAATCCGACTCACACCTGACCGGTTTTTTATCTATTTAATATTAATGAACATAGGAAGTATCTTCAAGACGAATTTATAAATCTTCTTTCAGCTAGAGATACTTATATAATCTTTTCATATATATTCTTTGAAGGTCATTTGTCAACCGCGACTTATTGTTCTAAGGCTACATACATACTCGTATAGAATCACTGCCAGGATTAAAGCATTATTTAAGCTTTGAAAATTTAACACAACACTGATTTATATTAGTTACTTTTAGTTTCAAGTTACAAGGAAACTTGTGTTAAGACACTTCGCTCTTTTACTGCCTTCCATTGCGCCACTCAACGCCGTTATTTTGTCGCTAAAAATATATGTACAATTTTTTGTCTGCACACTCGTTAACGAATTCAAATATGAATAGATTAAATAAAAATAAAATTCTATAGTAAAAAAAGTATAATTTAATAGTCAAGGTCATGATTTTTTACTTTATTTCGCAAAATAAACATAAATGAAATGGTAATAAATTTTGGAAATTGCGATGACATTAGGTTGTAGTGTAATTAGTATATTGTAGTGTAATTAATATCTCAGAAGATTGTGGCCCACCAACTTTATTATTTTATGTCTTGAAACAATAAATATAGCTTTATTTTTCTTATTCTTTACCAGTAATACGTTTTCTCGTATCCTTAGACGTATTTCACGGTATCGTGGCTCTCGTCTCAGAGATTATCTTGGTCGGCGAATGCAACTTTATTATATTAGTATTTGTTTGAAATGTTGAAAATATATACGAATGCTACCAACATTAATAGCAATGTTTATCACTGGTTCGGAAGGCATTTCGGCTGAAAAGTGCCGTACTTAAAGTTGGTAAACAAGAAGAAAAAATCTAAAATTTTAAATTAAAATTTCTCTTTGAAACAGCACACGATGCCCAGTTATGTAATAATCATGTGCATTTGTTTTATATTAATTGATCTAATGAAAATATACCTCCAATAAAGTTGTAACTGATGGTTGTATGTACATGATGTATATGTGAGAAATTCTATTATTGGGGACATCTACCAAATGATTAAATCAATTTAAATTCAATTTTCACTATTGCATTTTTCCAAGCTTTCCTTAATTTAGTGTTTATTTTATTTAAATTAAATAAAATTGTTTTATTTATTTGACTTAAACTAGTGTAATGATATGATATAAGACACACAATTATACAAATATACAATTATCTGGTTGAAGCGGGCGAAGCCGCGAGCGGGTCGCTGGTTCTTGAACAAATATGTCTGTTTTTCATATAATTTATATGAAAATTTCTATCTAGAGTCTTACTGTTATCGGAGCTACTGAAGCAAAAACTGATCGCCCGCAATTTATAAAAAAAGAAGCAAAATATTTAATTTTCAATTTGATCTTTGATCACAATACAATCACTTCTAGATTTAATTAATGAGATTCTACACAATGTTTTAGAACAAAGGATCGATTTGATTTTTTTCTTTATATTTCTTTAGCAGACTAAGTTTTTTTTTATCTCCATAGATTTTCTTTTTTTTTCAGTTTTTGAATTCAAGTTTCACTCTTAATATTTATAATATTTCCATTTGAAAAGACTAATAAGATATGTTTCCCTATAATATATTCATAAATACATAATAATACACACGTGATATCCCCACTTGGATAATGATAATATTTAACCCTTAATTAATAATAACAAACAATTGCCATTTCAAAGAAAACCTGAAAGCCTCTAGGAATATATAATAATATATAATAAAAAGATTCACGCCAGAAGAAGAACTTCAGAAAGAACTTATTGTTAAGACATTCCGTTTTCTACGCAACGCGAAAGTTTTCTTGCTATGTCTTGTGACCAAATCTAGAGTGAAGAAATGAAAATAATATATTTTCCCAAGTGAGAATCGAACTCACAAATGTCGTATCACGTCATGCCACTGCGCTATGATGCACTATTTATATTAAAAGTTGGTTAAGTAATACAAAAGATGCTCGTCTCTAAGGAAATCCAAAACAAAAGTTTTGCAAGTAATAATTACTTGGCGAACTAAAGCAATAAAAAGAGAAATAGGTACGTACTTGCTCTATGAAATAATCATACAAATGTTCTCAACGACGCGACGTCTTGTTAGTATCTTGTTAAAAATGTTCTTTAAATAGTATTTTGTCATTTAAAGCAGCTTAGTAGTAAAAGAAGTCTTTATAATATTTTTGAAGTCGTGGTACTACATTGGCATTGGTCTCATGGAAAGGGCGATGGAATATCTCAAAAAATAAGTGAAAAGTGGGGAACGAAATGTCTTAGGTTCCCTCAACCTGCCTTGTCTCCTGCGGGATACAGCGTGAAACTAACAAAACAAATAACAATAACTACATCTACTACGTCTAACTAAGTCAAGTCAAAACTTTTCGAAACACAACGCTCTTGTAATAATTGCTCAGAAAGTAAAGTAATAACGGACTTTCCGAGATGAAACAATTACGTGTATCTCTCCCACAAGAGCCATATGGTGCTTGTAAGAATTGGGCAACTATTGTTATTATGTTTTGTAGTCCCCAGAAGAAATTAGGTATATAATATTAGATATTATGTAGATGTATTAACTTCACGTGGCCGTCGTGGCGTAAGGGCACAAGCGTGCGGCTGTAAATGCGATCATTTGTGGGTTCGATTCCTATATTAGGGAAAAATAGTTAATATTTTCGTTTTCTCCTGGTTTTCGAGACAAAACGCGGCGTTGATTTCTGCCATTTAGCACTTAAAGCCTCCTAAATTTGGCGCAAAGTGGACAGAGAAATTGTCTTAAAATAAACGAAGTATCTAAATAGTAGGTTCTCAGGTTCCCCTGCCTACCGTGCTATGTGCAAGAAAAAAAATAAGAGGCTGTCGTACCGCAGCAACATAAAGTCTGACTATAAACGAAATCATTGTGGTTTTATTTCTACTCAGCGGATGAATTACTTTGACTTTCTTGCTTTGGTAACAAGGTTTAGCGCGGCGTTGATTTCCGCCACTCAACCTGCAATGTCATGAAAATTGGGCTGTACGCAGGGAACGTTCGTATTTAACTATATTGGTGATATAGTGTAACATTAAAAAATATCATAATAACTTCGCTTAGATTTTATAAGTAAAAATGATGCTGGTAGATTATATATTTAAAAGCAAGATATAGAGACAAGATGCTATATATTTCTTTGAATATATAAAATATTTAATATATCATTGCTTATTACTTTAATTATGATTGTTTTTCATAAAGAGAGACAGTGCACACAAAATCCATTTAAATAATCGATATCAAAATAATAAAGTCATTGCTAGAGTACTAGCACTAGAGCTGTACAAAATCGTTAACACGAAGTCACTGGATCAATTTTAAAGCGATTAAATTTCAATATATCCTGAACAATCAAAAGTAATTAGTGAAAGCACCGAATCTGGCGAATAAAAAAAATCCATTCCCTTTGTTAAAAAAAAATTCATCAGCCCCAATTCCAGGACACTTGAGAAAAATCTATTAAACGAACGCAGCGTTTGATGATACGTAAGGCTCTATGTTCATTTCTAAATATTTTAAAATCGTTTTTGAAATTACAGGGCATTTTGATTATATTTTTGTTTTACAAACATAAAAATAGTATTTTTATATGAATATATATGTAGTGTAGAGGTATAAAATATATAAGTCACTTGTGATTTCGTTTTTCTCGTTAATTTCACCAATCATTATAATATATAGCTAATATTTATAAAAGTGTAATAACATTAATTTAAAACAACACAAACCGATTAAAAATCTTAATCTGGATAACAACATGACTCCAGCCTTATAGAACTTCCAATTGGAAGTTCGACGGAAACACGCAATATGCTGTCGATAATCTGTGGACCAATTTAGGGGTCATTTTTAATATCCGTCTGGGGTCAACAGTCCCTTCACACGGCAGAACCAGCTTCTCCGTTAAATTGAATTAGCTTGATTTGTAGGCCTGGTCACGGTCTGAAAGAACGTTTTCAATACTCCTTATTGAACCATTAGGTGTAATGGCTTCAACAATAGAGCATTACAATTTGTCTCGTCGCGTCGTGTATCGGCTTAAATCAGACATCCGCGGAGAAAGACAAAGTGGATCTTATTTAGAATGCGGCAAAGTATTTTTTGGGACGCGAGAGTGTTCGATGGTGCTCCAATTGAGTTTATCGCCGGATATTGCAAAGTGGTCGTAGTTACACAATGTGTCGGGAGGCATTGATGTGACCGGCTGCGGGATTGCGGCCGATTGTGTTCGGTACCAAGCCGAAATTAATTTTATTAATTGCCACATTGAGTTCAGGAGCACTCGGCGTTACAGAAATGAATTTCAGATCGTTCATTTGTATACATGTACTTTGGAACTGAAAACGACCATTAAAATTAAGCTTGGGTGGAAATGATTTAACCGCACATTATTGACTAAAGTAATAAAAAGTAGGATTTTAAATTAATAAGTTTTGGTATTGTTTTAAAAGCTATTCGTACAACCCCATACTTTGTATAAAGAGACTTACCTGGTGGACATATGCATTCTGCAACATCTCTGGTGTCTCGTTTCAGAATTTCTTCTCTTGGTTGATGAAAGGTGAAGGCTGTATCTTCTACCTGCAAATGCCATTCTTCCAATCGCTTGAGGCGTTGCTCCAAACGTTGCTGTCTTACTAAACTGTAGCCACAGATTATCAAAGTAAACGCACAGAAACACCATTGCACTACACTATTTAAACAAGATTTCTTCTCACTAGAGTTTCCCATTTTCAAAGATCTGTTTGCACCATTTCACTGTCCAATCCATCAAGGAACTACTCTGGGAAACTTGCGATTTTCCAAATTTTTACTACGAAAAATCTTAACTTTTTCTTTAATATTATTACTTTATAGTAATCGTATCGTAATCAAATTTTGGAACAGCTATATTTATATATAGGCTAATATATTTTTGTACCGTGTGGTCTTGCTAGACTGTAGAGAGCCACTGTGCGCGTACATCGGTCCCTCGGGAAAGGAAGTCGGCTGTCTGACGCTAACCGCCCTTCTAGTTGTGTCGATTAGTCGTCGAGTACCCTTCCGAACTTTGATAGACGTGTTACATTGTCACGGATGTTTACTGTTTAGCTGATTTTGGTGTTCAGACCCTTGGTCTTGAATGGAAATTTTTATATAATGACACGTCATTTCTGTACATGAAAAAATTGTAATTTCAGCTTGATTCTTTTCATCCTTTCTCAAAAGTTGCACCTTGTGTTACCGTAGACGGAGAAAATAATTCAAATATCATCCGTTACCCCGACGTGGGTACAACAAAAAAAATAAAATATGTATTTAAAAAAATGTACATATATATTTCTAATTTTATTTAAAATGTTTCATATTTGAGACGTATTAAAATTTTAATACAAAAATGGCGAACCTAGATGCGACATACTCAGTTTAGTTATTTTTTTCATTCTGGACCAACACCTAGGGTGTTGCGTTCAATTGGTTCCGCCTCTTATCACACAATGTATCTTAATTGGAGAAAATTGGGGAACTGAGTTCAAAGGGGCTTGTTTATGAATCATGGAAAATATTAAAAAGTATATTTGCATTCATTTTGATAGATTGTTATAGATAATTGATGAAATTGATTTATTTTATTTAAAAATAAAAAATAAATAAGAAACGCCTTTTATTTCCCAATTAACAACTATTTTACAATGTATGATTTTTTTGCACTAGCAAAGGAAAAGATCATACATATTAAATCAGCTTCACGCTATATTCCGCACACAACATGGTAGGCAGAGTGAACCTAGTGTTAATACATTCCGTTCCCTATTTTCAGCTAAATTCTTCAGGCATTTCGTGTTAAGAGGCAGAACTCAACGCTGCGCTTTGGCCCGACACCAGAGCGAACAAATGGTAATATAAATTTAAGTAAATACAAATTTCATCTCCTTTAGTGGGGATCGAACCTAAAACCAGTCAGTTATACAATCACACTTTGTGGCCCCGTGCCACGACGGACTTGAGGTATATAAAAATATAAAACTGTATATAAGATTAAATTTACTTCTAATATATTTATTTTCTTATATATAAATATCTTATTTATGTAATAATTACTTATAACTTACTAATTTTTATTTCTTATTGTTCATTTGTTTTAATAATAGGAGTTCATCCCTCAGGCCTCTCCCAAAGATTGCCGCCTTTTTCGATCCTAGGCTGTATGTATCTATTCTGGCCCTGCAGTTCTCTTATATCATCCTTCGATCGCGTATAAGGTCTGCCTTTATGCCGCTTGGTCTGTGGTCCCCGCCATAATTTTCATTTTTGTCCACCTATTATCTTTGTCCATCTATTATCGGTTCATTTTCATTTGTTTTTGTTTCAGCTCTTATATTTCTGTGTCTTATTTTTTATGTTAGACCTAGGATAAGAGACACGAATCCAATACTTTTTTTTCTTGTTTTATGGATATATAATTTTTGAATATTTTACCAGGTCTTTTGACACTTGTTTCTATTTTTAGCACATTATTATTTCTATTAAAACTAATTTGCTTGCCTAGTTCTGTGTACTTATCAACATATTCTATTGTTTCACCTTCTATTTTTATATTTGTTTTAGTGCAATTTGACATAATTTTTGTTTTAGTGACATTCATTTCAAGACCTTTTTTTGCCTAATAGTTTCAAGCTTAACTCCACTAGTACAGCTGTACTGGTAGATCAAGATTCACAAAAAACATCAAGATTCTCGGAAATATTTATAACAGCTGTTATAAATGATGTATTCTTTTTCTACATTTTAAGCGGTTGGAGTTGAGCTTTTTGATAGTCTATAAACGCTATATATGTTTACTTTTTTATTTATTCATTCACTCACCAACTCTAAGGGATGTATGTGATCTATAGTTGAATATCTTTTCCTAAAACCCGCTTATCAAATAGGTTGCTTTTGTGATAGAGCAGCTTATTCTCTTATACTTATTACTACTTATTATTGCAAAAAGTTTGTATATAATTGACACAAGGCTTATGGGCCTGTAATTACCACTGATAGAGTCCAAGATCATATTGAATAATTTTATCAAAGGGGCTTCTAGTATGTTATGGTCTGTTCTTAAGGCATCATTGGTTAATATTTTGTGATCCCGAGCATTTGTCAGATTTAATTTTATTTTTTACCGCCTCTATTACTTCTCTGCCTTCTGTTCAATGTATGCCACTTTACATTGGTGTATACGACACATGTTTTTCTTTTTTTTATGGGAAAGACACGGCAAACCAGCGTTCGGATCACCTGGTAAGTCATTACAGAGGAGCTACAGGTGTGTTGCCGGCCTTTAAGGCAACGCAGTGGCATAAAGCCACTACTTCACGCCGGCTTTAAAAGCCGGGGGTGGTAATGATCTGGTCGAGTCTGCCAGTGCGTGTTGCCATTGCTGGCGACGTGACTCTACCATACGTACTTTAGTCGCCTCTTACGACACCACCAGTACCAGGATGGTCCTATTCTAGGCCGGGATCACACGGCACAAAACGTTGTTTTGCTTTGCTTTCGGCGCTATACACTTGTTTGAAAAATGTTGTGGCAATAATCTTAATATCATTGCAATTGTGTTATATGTTACTATTCTACCTGCAACCCTTAATAATTGTACTACTGTACTAATTGTAGCTCTACTTTTTATTGGTTTCATGAGTGTAATTACTATTCCGAGTATTCTGTGATCAAATGAGTAGGTTATATTTAAATGTTCCATTATATAGTTGATTTCTATTTTATATTATCCATTTGGGGACCGTTATGATGATGAAATAAATTATATGTATAATTTAAGTAAATCTAGCTTCATACTGTGTCCCTAGCGGGGTAGATAGAGAGAACGAAGCGCTAAATGTCTCTCCATACCTCTTTCGCCTCGTCCACTGTCATCAACCTCTTTTCGTACACATCCTCCGGGGAATCCTTTTGCTTTTTACGTGACCTTCCTCCAGTATCTTTGATACTGTCTTTGATAAGTATTTATAAATATCAATAATAATGTATAAATAAAGTAAACATTTAATTTAGCTAAATATATTAAAAAAATAGATCAACTATTCAATTTTAAAACATTTAAAGTTTTAAAAAGACACAAGGGCTGTATTGTCGTTTCCTGTCAAATAACGTTATGTTAGCTTCCCTCTAATTTGTTAGCTCGTTTAGTTTGCAACAGCCATTAGCATATATATTGCATATTAAGTACACAATAATGACGGTGCGAGCTATTAATAATGCTGCTAGTCTTATAATCTGGTATTGTTTTATATTTAATAAAATTTTAGATCGAAATCCTCATAGCTTCACGCAGTATCCTGAGTAGCGGAGTCGCTATACTTTGTCTTGTTCAGATAGCGTGTTAACGGAACGAGGAAATGAAAATAAATTGGTATAAAAATACAAAGTTATAGATTTATAAATATATTTACCACATTGTGCTACTTTTCTCAATTACTATATGTATATTGTATGGAATCTCTGTAAATAAATTTAAAATGAATATATTATATATAATGATATGCGGAGAACACGCGTAAAGTTGCAAAACTAAACGACAAGTAGCCGAATTCAATGCTGAACATTTTTTTTAAATGACCTCCTATGTTAAAGCAACTGTGTGTGCTGTTGAGCAAAGAAACAAGCGTGCAAGCGTATGTGCGCCTTCTTAGGAATTAAATATCTAGATAATTAACTCTAGTTATAAGTCTAGTTTAAGTATCAGATAAATATACCGTTGATTAACTGATAATAATGAAAAATTAAAAAAAGTGCGGACCACGTGTCTGTAGTGTTTAGTTAAAATTATATAAAAAAAATAAAAAAAAGCGTATGTGCGTGTCGTTCTATTCCAAATGGTTGGAATAGAATATTTAATGTTTTCTTTTCGTCGCTTAGTAACAAGGCAAAGTGTGACGTTGATTTTCGCCAATCAACTCCCAATGCCTTTAATTTAGAAAGGGTCTCAATGGAAAACCGAAGTTTTAAAACTAGGTAATGCCGGGCTCCGGCGCCCAACCCATCTTAAAGGCCGGCAACGCACGTGTAGCTCCTCTGGGGTTGCACGGGGTTGTGGGCGGCGGTAATCACTTACCATCAGGTGACCCGCACGCTCGTTTGCCGTGTCTTTTCCATAAAAAAAAATAATACTAGGTTCCCAAGTTCCCTGTGCCTACACTGCGATATGCAGGATACAGTGTAAAATAAAATAAAAATATTTCATCAAAGTTAATAAGATTCATACATAAAAACGCAAATGTATCGTTTTCTATAAAGCAATGTACCCCTAGAATAAATCTTGTTTCTCGTCCTGTTGTTCAGATAGCGTGATAAATTACTATTTGATACTGAGTTGAACGACACGCACGTACGCTTTTTTTTGGAGCGAAATTTTATCGCCTCTAAGACAGCATGGCTCATCCCGAGATTACTATTTTTTTGTTATTGTCTAGTTTTATTCTATAAAATTCTATCTTTGAAAGATGTTTGCAAAACTAATGTTACAATTTTTTTCGGTTCACGTTGTATCCCGCATTAGCAGAGTGATTAGAGGAAACCTAATATCAAAACACTCAGTACCACATTTTTTGCCCAATTTTCGAGACATTGTGTAGATTGGCGGAGCTGGACAATCCGCTTTATATTATCCCAGAGCGAGGATATGAAATTCATTCCACAGAGTGTGATCGAACCAACAATCGCTACATTTAATACACCATAGTGCCCTGCCGCTAAAATATAGCCTTATAAACTTCCTTGACTTATTTTTCAATTTGAACCATTGGTTTCTGAGAATAGCTTGATCAGTCAAACAAATCCTTCAGTTTCATCGTATTAGTTTAAAATAAATCTATTACATATTGGTTAAACTATCTATATCACAAATAGTAAGGATAGCGTGTGGGTGAAGTAACAGGAAAGTGACTCGGGGGCGGAACCAAGCGGAAATAAAACACATTTCCTCTCACTCGCATCGGATTGACATCTTGCCTGAGTGGGTCACGCTTGTGGGTGTGGATGTGTTGGTGAAGTATATTTGTATTTAGTTGAATATTTTTTTAGTTTAATGTAAGTAAGACGTATGTGAGTATAGAAGTTATTGTAGTAATAGAACTATGTCAATTATAACAATAAGCTTGTAACGCTAAGTTATCGTCCCCAAAATTGTGAATCTTGTATGGGTCTGAGTACACCTACGTGTTTATGATAAAATTCCGTAATTTACGTCAACTACCTTAAATAATTTAAAGCCACCATTAAATTATTTAGAAAAATTGTTAAAAAAATTCAATTAAAAAATTAAATTAGCTTCACGCTATATCCCGCACACAGCAGGGTAGGCAGAGGGAACCTAGTGTTAAGACACTCCGTTCCCCACTTTCTGCCGAATTCTGGAGGCATTGCGTGTTGAGTGGCAGAACTCAACGCCGGGCTTAACCTCGACACCAGAGCGAAGAAATGGAAATATAACTTTAAGTAAATATTTCATCTCTTCGAGTGGGGATCGAACCCACAACCAGTCGGTTTTACAGTCACACTTCGTGCCGCTGCGCCACGACTGGCCTCAAAAAATTGTTAAAAATCGAATATATCAGCTTCACGCTGTATCCCGCACCCAGTAGGGTAGGCAGAGGGAAACTATAATAAGACACTCCGTTTCCCACTTTACGTGAAGTTCTGGAGTCATTACGTGTTGAGTGGCGGGACTCAGCGCCGAGTTTTGCCTCGACACCAGAGCGAGCGAGTGAATTGGAAATATAAATGTAAATAAATAATTCACTTCCTCGGATTTGGATCGAACCCACAACCAGTCGATTTTACAATCACACTGCCTCCACGCCATGACTAGCCTTAGTAGAGTAACTTTTAAAACAACTAAATAATATCAACTAGAGGCCAGCCCAGCCCGGTCACGCTGTCAAGACCAGTCCAGGTCAACAGCAGTGTCTATTCATAAAAAAAAATAGAGGCCAACATCAACTGGAGATAACCTGTCAAGAAGAAGCCGGAGATGCAGTGTGTAACCGTATGGCCAAAGAGCGGCGTTGAGATCCGCCACTCAACACGCAATGCCCCGAAAGTTAGACGGTAAGTAAAAATTGAGAATGAGACTTTTCAACTAATACGAGATGAAGACAATAAAACCGTTTTAAAATCAGACAAGGATCAGACAGAAACAAAATTTCTCTGTAGAGTTTCTACAGAGAATTTCTCAAAATGAAAACAAGAAACCAAGCCCCAACGATAACAATATTCACTTCAAATGCACAACTTCCCTTAAATCGTCTAAAAGGATAATAAAATAGCGACTTGTCACAAAACGATTCAATTCTAAATTCCGATATCCAATAGCCAAAGTTGACGAAAAACCGAACAGTTTTACATCACAAAGACGTGTTCGGTAAAAAGAATATCGTACATTACATTGTGATTGGAAAGAAAATTGAACCTTATTTTTAGTTAAACAAAGTTTCATTTTATTTAAAATATTATAGGTAGGATCATGGAATTGAAATAAGAGATAATAGATCTTATTGCAATAGGCATATAGGTTAAAATCGTATTTAATTTTCTAACATAGAGTTCTTAGTTAGCTCACCAGACCGGGTAATGCTGATAAAGGCCGATTCTCGTTTTTTAATCGAATTACCCGTCCGAGTTCGTTTACTATTTGTTACTCATTTACCTTCGGCCACGCCATTTTGATTTTTAATTGGTTTTTTCGTGTGATTGGATTATATTTTACATATGTACTGGCATTAAGGTAAAATTATCTAATTTGCGAGCTTTGAAGTAAGGTAAGTAAGTTGCTGATTGTAAGCGTAATGATTATAGAGTCCCACTCTGTACAGCAACGTTAAGTTCCGCCACTAAACACGGAATGGTATGAAAATTGGGCGAAAAGTGTCTCGACACTACCTTATGATTATAATGGGAGTAGATGGAGTAGTATTGCTTTATACTAAGGAAAAGTTACGTTAATCTAACCAAAGCATAATAGTTAAGTTATAATAAAAATACTCGTATAATTACAATTTTAATCTTGTACTATAAATTGATACTTAAAAGAATATTAAATTAAATTAAAAAATCTTCCAAAACACAACTAATAACATTCTCCCAATTCAACTGTAACCATTATCTTTGTAAAACGACACCTCTGATCCCGAACATGTCCTTAACGAGGGTAAATTAAAATTCCTCACCCGTTTTACAATACAGTGGGGTAAGCCTACCATGTACAGTATCTGAGAGAGAAAAAGCTTAGATTTTTAATGCATATTTTAGGTTATTTATTCGTGCCGCTGGGGCACAAGCGTGCAACTGTAAACGTGACAGGTTGTGGGTTCGATTTCCATTTGAGGAAATGAAATATTTAGTATTTTCGACGTCGAGTTGCGCTAATCAGAACGCAACGTCTTAAAAATTCTGCAGAAAATAGAATGGAAGTGTCTTAATGGGAACAGTGTCATTCCTTGTTCCTTCTGCATACCTTGCTATGCAAAGGGAACCTGGAAAATATATATTTTTAGTTTAGTTTGTTTGTCACATTGTATATGCAGGATATAATGTAAAACTAAAAAAATATTTATAAAATAAAATATTGAAGAATGAAACCTTCAAAGGAAGCTTCTAATTTTTCTAATCTTTAACTAGTAAAAAAGAATCTACTTATATGGATATTCGATGTATGTATGTATGTGCGTATGTATATATTTATGTATTTATATACTTATGAATATATAGTGTATGTGTGATAGACATATATACAATAGTCTCTTAGTATTAGTTTTTATGAATATCAAGTTGCCTTTGCAATAGTGCAAAGGCGGCTTTATAACTAAAATTATAAATTTTACCAATTGTATGTACTATCTTCATTGTGCAGTAAAGTATTTTAGATTTGATGGATTATTATAAGGGTCAGCCGAGTTAGGTCAGCAGGACCAGGCAGGCAGGGTTAGCAGGCCCAGCGCGTTTTGGAGTGAGGAGTTTTGAGACTGGTGGCTCAGGGTAGCTTTAGCCTCTTATACTGGGAGGTGGTTCTCTTTTAATTTGATTTTCTCATTAACTTTTTATTCACCACTTTTACCCTCTTTAAATGCGCTTAAACGCTCACCTTCATTGTCTTAGCTTCACCTACTCTCTACCGACACCAAATCCGAAATGTTACCACTGGTTGCACGTTTGAAGTATAAAATAGTGAGAAATTAAATAGGATGCGTCATTTTAAAACAATTGCGATACCAAATTTACGTATATTAAGAAACACCTTTTGCATATATAAGCCATTTTACGATTAACAGTTCCCTGTGCCCTATCCTGCTCTAAACTCGATACAACGTGAAACTAAGAAAACCATTCCAAACTGTCGAAGTCTAATACTTCTAGAATACCGGTAATGTCTCGTACAGTCGTAATGGTGGCGGCTAAATCGTTACTAATTTATAGGTTAGCTGATACAAGATAACAAGAAACTGTTATTTAATTACAAGCGCCCAGGGCTTATTGTTGGAAGATAATGTGACTCATTGATTGAAATGTTCTGAGGGTTTGGCGATTTTAGATCTATTTTGAATATAAAGAGTTTTTTTTATGTATTATTTATGTTTATTTCCCTGCTATATTTAAGTTTCGTCACTAAACGAACAACACCTCGAAAATAGGATGGAAATTTGGGATAGGAGTGTGCAAAAATAGTGTTCTCATGCCTTCTTGCGTGTAGCCAAAAAAAATCAGCTTCACGTTGTATCCCGCATACAGCAGGGTAGGCAGAGGGAATGTTATGTTTTAGACACTCTGTTTCCCACTTTCTGCCAACTAAGCGCGACTTTGCCTCGGGCCCCAGAGCGAAGAAATGAAAATATAAAAATAAGTAAATACTTCATCTCCTCTTGTGGGGATCGAACCCACAACCAGTCGGTTGTACAGTCACACTTCGTGCCGCTGCGCTACGACTGGCTGGGAAAAAAATATTTAGGTAAATCATATTTTTCATGGTGCAATTAGTAAAAAGGAGAAAAAAATCATAATTTGCTTCATACAAATGTGATTTTAATATAAATTTACTGCACGCAAATGGACCGGCGTTAATCTGTTCTGATTGTGATACATTGTTAGAGCGAACTAAAATATACGAGACTAATGAATATATGGATGTGTCAACAAACTACGGACAAAAATGCAAAAAAGGCAAAATAATTTTAGTGAACGTAACATCCTGTTTTGTTTTTTTTTGGCACTCTACTACTGGGTGGTTTCGTAAGAACTTCTATCCACGCAATTGTGAAATGGCCATCCTGTGAGAGTGTTTCCAGATCGATACGACATGGGCAACAGCTATGCGAATGTAGCTCCAATGGTGTTAAACGTGAAAAAAATAAAAATCATCTTTGAGTGGGGAATGGGACTTAACACTAGGTTCCCTCTGCTTACCCTGCTATGTGCGGGATACAGCGCGAAGCTGATACAGTTTTTTATCTCTCAGTGCCCCCCCAACCCAAATTATTATTCCTCCTAGGGTAGGCGGGGACTGTATTAGTTTTTATTTCCCGTTCTAGCCATACAAAGTGTAACACTCAGTGCCGCCACTCGAATTCGAACTCGAGCGGAAAGCAGGTAAACGAATGTCGTGACACTGATTGGTCTCAACCTACCCTGATTAGCGGGGAAAAGCGTGAAACTAATCATTAGAAATTTTGAATTTTAAAAAACTGCCTAATAATATATACATAAAAGTATAAATATTAATATGTATACCAATATATTTACCAAATAATTTTCAAATATATATGTTATTTTTAACACATGCGTATGGAGCACACTATAGCCCTGAATCTACTTTACGCTTTACCCTAGAGGGAACCTAGCGTTAAAGTACGTCCCCGTAACGTACGTAGCGTAAGCGTAAGTCCGTTTCTTACACATCAATTAAGTTTCTTAAAAAAATGAAAATGCATTTGCAATCAAACGATTTGGCACGACAGCCTCTTTTTCTTTATATATATATATATACATACATATATTTATACAATATTCATAATAGATATTCAATAAATTCTCCCGGAGCTCGTATCATAGAAGCATAATCCAGAGCGCTCCGTAAATTGGTGTCATTTAACAAGAACAGTGTTCAACGCAAGTTTGTATGTGAACAAATTAAATAACTTTATTATATATTTCAAGATAGATGTCTATACATATGTGAATACTTTAGCTTATAAAAATTTAAGCAATAATTGTTTCGATCTGGTAAGTGTAGGCAGAGTGACTCTGGAAACCTAGTGTTAAGACATTCCACTTTCATTATGGTACTTCCCTTGCCCACTTTCTGCCGAATTCTGGAGGCATTATGTGAAGAGTGGAGTGGAGTGGAGTGAATTATTTTATTCACGCTAATTGCTTTATCTACAAGCACAGGAAGAGGGAACCTAGTATTAAGACATTTCATTCCCCTTGCATTCCTCAATTGTTGAATGCTAAATAGCTGAACTCAATGCCAAGGTTTGTTTTTCCTAAAGCGAGAATTCCTTTCCTGAAGCTTGTTTTTAAATGTGAATCGAATCCAAAGCCGTCGCGTTTACAGTCAGACTTGTGCCGCTGCGCCGCAATGACGCTTTATCATGATAATCATAATAATACAACGATTTGGGGACCTCACAAGTTTCAATCCAAATTAGGCACAGCTCCAGCTCTGTTGTATTTTAGTAACCACATAACGAATGTGAAACGAGTAAGAAATGAATCCACGACCACTGTGTGAAAACTAGAACAACACACCAGAGTATTTTATATTCATTTCCTCGCTCCGGTAAACATAGCGGTCTGCCATTCAACGCGCAATATCTCGAGAACTGAGTGGAAAATAGAGAACACATGAAAAAAAATAATTTATTTATATCTAAACACTATCACTAATTCTATTTAAGCGAAACTTTTTCACCTGATAACATGTAATATCATCTTAGTGGGATAAAAATAGAAAACTTGTTAGTTGAAATTGTTGTATGACTTATTACTCTCCGCCGTAAGCTCGGTTTCCGTCGGGAGCGGAGTAGGCCTGGCAATAAATAGTCGAACGGAAAGGACCGAGCGAGCGAAAAGCACTCGTCCAGTTCTAGGGAACAGAGCAAAGTATATAATTACAAAATATAAAATTGTTTGTGGGTGTAAATGTAAACCAAATTTATTTAAAAGTACGTTCCGCTCAAGATTCTTCTTTTCCACGGTGAAAACCGTGCTTTCGCCTACATGGTCAAATATAAATATTTAAGAGGTATGACTCAAACGATAGATGGCAAGAGATATAAGTTATAGCTTTCCTTAACAAATGCTCTATTTGATACATTTTATTTTAAAACGTATCAATAGTTCCTGAGATTGGTGCGACCATGCGAGATGGTAACCAGCCATACTGTCCTGCTTTATAATATTAGTATAGATTTACATCACACCGATATATAGGGTGTTCCAAAAGATAAAGATGTATAAATATTTGGTTATCTTAGAACACAAGACACTATCGGTGTGACCTACCGTATCGCCTTCGACTAATTTCGTCGCTACACCTATTAATTCATTAATTACTTGATCGAGTCGACGTTGATAAAAGCATTCGAGATTACATTATCTATACTTAGTTAATTTTCGTGCCTCTTACTGGGTAATGGTCTGAATTCTTGAAATAGAAATTACGTTACAAAAAATAATTTATTTTTATTCCTTTTTACCTTTCTGCTTATGACAGGTCGACAGAGAGATTTAAGTGATAAAAAACTCCATACACCGCTTTTCACCAAATATATGTATTCATATAAATTCAGAGCAGAGCTCCGAATTCGAATCGAACCCATGTTCTGTGGAAATTTTTATTTATCGCTCTCGTAACAAGACAAAATATGGCGTTGAGTTTCGCAACTCTACTTATCAAGTCTTGCTAATTGATCGAAAAGTGGTGAACGGAATGTCCTAACAATAGGGTCCTTTAGTCTACCATACTATACAAATAATTCAGTGTGGAGGTGAAAAAATACTTTCTCTTTATTGTACAAAGATAAACTATTTACAAACTTCAATCGTGTATACATTTAAAAAGTGCAAATACGTCATTCTATCACCAAATAAGCGATAGAATGATTACCAAACAGTTACGTTTCCAAGAAAACTGCCATAAAATATCTTTATGACGCTGGAAAGGAGAAGAAATTACGTTGAATTTTAAATTTTATGAGACATTATATCCCAAGACGCTGATCCAAACTCGAAATTTGCGTCTCCACAATAAAAGGTGGTTAACGATTGCAAAATAACAGTTCTTATTATATACTGGACTCTTATTTCCTCATTTTGACTGCATGAGTAATGGTATTTAAGTGTTTACTTATTTTACTTAATACTAGAATATTACACGGCTTTGCCTGGTTGTAAACATTTTTTAATTTTTATAGTTTGGATGGAGGATCTTTAGAGAACCGTTATTCGCTTTTTCTCTCGGTCTAAAAATATTTAAATTTATGCATTTAAAAATAGCTGCAATAATAAATGCTGGGAAAAAATTTAAATCCGCATCATATGAAAGTATTCAAAGTATAATATCTACCTACTATCGACAAAATGTATGAAAATAAGTGTGAATTATTATAACTTCACTCAATACGCAATATCTCGAAATTTAGGGCGCGGAGTGTCTTAACTCTTAACACTACGTTTCCTCTGCTTTACCCTGATAAACGTAGTATACAGTGTGAGGTAACAAAAATATTTCAAAAAAGTGTTTGAGTAGTATGTTACGTGCATAATACATACATACATATCGACTGGAAGACCAAAAATTCAGGTAAAACTGAATTATTCGGTCTGCTACACCCGACAGTCGCGTACGCGTGCCACGCTGGTACAGCCTTTTTAGAATCGATTAAAACTTTCATAGTATGACTCACTTTTTGTATTTGTTTAATTTTTGTTTAAGTAAATGAATGAATACCTACTAACCATATTACCATATAATTGATTATTACAGTTAAGACTATCTCGGTGCAGAGGCTCAGGGCCTAATTGTAATCTCAAGAGTTGTGACTTCGACCCCACTGTTTTTTTGATTAGCTATGGTGAGGCAGAAAATAACATAAGCTCAGCGCTAAGTTCCACAACTCAACACGCAATGTTTCAAATATCGGGCAGTGCGTGGGAACGGAGCGTCTTAATATTAAATACCTCTGGTTACCTTTTATATAGCGGGATACAGCGTGAAACTAAGTGAGTTCCCACTCACTTAGTTTCGAACCCACAACTGTCGTATTTACAGTCAGACGCTATGCCACTGTGCCATGACGGCTACGTCTAGCTTATTTGACATTTTTCAAATATATTAATCCAACAATTACATTATTATTTACTCTTTAGAATAAGAAAAGCTATCCTCACTACGAACAATCAAACATAATGGGTTCCTTAACTGTAAGCTTAAGCGATCATTGCTACGCTTTCTAGAGTAAAAGCAATAAAATAACCATTTAAGCTTGTGGCGTGTTGAAATGTTACTACTAGTACTAAAATGGCTTATAAAACTGACTTATAAATATTTGAGATAGAAATATTAGGTTTTCGTTAAATGCGCAACTTCGTTCGAGTAAACTAAAAAACAAATTTGAGGGTAAGAAATTTATTGCTGCTTTAAACTGTATCCTGCACACAGTAGATGCAAAGTAGGTAGACAGAATTTAGTGTTAATTTTCTCTGTTCTCCAATTTCATTTTGTTACCAGTGCAAGGATATAAAGAATGGTGCCCCACGTCCTGAATATTCCGGAATAAGGTTTCGGTTTCGGTCGAAACCAAAACTTTCTTAAATTACAGTATAATTAAAGACAAACTGAAACAGTCGATACAGGTATAGAGGTCTATCTTAGGAGATAAAGAAGATTTCAAGAATAAAATTATAAAAAAAAATTATGTTATTGGATTTTCGTATTCCTTGTTGGGTTTATGCTCAATTGCAGTATTTTTTTTAACTTTTGATTAACATTTTTTTAAAATGTTTTTAACTTTTGATTAACATTTTTTTAAAATTTTTTTAAAATGTTAATCCACACTTAGGAAAGAAAAATCTTTTGTTTCAAGTAGTAACTTTCAACTGATTACGCTGTGGCTACCAAAAATAATCTGTGGCATTAATAATGTATTTTGAAAATATTTATATTAGACATACAGAGTATATATGCACAAATAAAAAGCTATATGCTTTTTGTCTTGAAAAACACGAGTTCTTAACGGAAATCGTTTGTTAACATCCCTAAAAAAATTGCTATATATGCCTATGTATGTAATATACATAGGCATATATAGCAAATTTTGTTTACAAATGTAAAAAAACGATCATTCAATTTCAAATAAAATCCTACAAAGTATACTTTCCCATAAAACTTGCCTTGAAGAATGAATTGGGTGACCAAATAAAAAGATTCCAGCCTTAGTATAGAAACAATAAAAGCAGTCATTTGCGGTGGTCTGTGATTATGTATGTGTATGATGGTCTCTTATAAATATATATACACTGTGTATTTGCCAACCCTATGAAACAAATTGAATCTAAAAGCAAGGCTAACCTTTGTTTTAGTAGTCAGACGTTTTTTGGAAATAATAAAGTACCAGACTATTCAAATTTTGTGCCTGAAATGTTGATTTTTTTCAAAATTCAGAAGCTCATAAGAGAATTAAATTGTATTTTATATAAATAAAAAAATCTAATCAGCTTCACGCAGTATCCCGCACACACCAAGGTAGGCAGAGCGAAGTTAGTGTCAGGACACTCTGTTTCCCTCTTTCTGCCGAATTCCTCTAGGCATTGCGTGGCGCAACTCAACGCTGCGGTTTGCCTCGACACCAGAACGAACAAATGGAAATATAAATTTAAATAAATATTTCATTTCCTCGGGTGGGATCGAACCCACAACCAGTCGCGTTTACAGTCACACTTTCTAAACTTGCGCCACTATCGGCCTTTTCAAGCTACTTCTCAATTATTTTCATAAATAAAATTAGACCACAGTATTTCAAAAACATCCTCAGTTTGCCCTCACTCATTTCATAACAAATAAGTGTTATTTCACCCATTAATTGTAAGATATCACAAAATTAATTTCAATTTAATAAAATTTTTGCCTGTTCAATCTATTTATCTTTTAGGAGTTAAAAAGGGTTACATAAAATAACATTACATAAAAACATATCAAACATATTTTTTAATTTTATAAAAAAAATTAACGTTAAGAATTCCAACCCCTGAATAGTACTAATGGCTCAGTGATGCTAAATTTTGAATTTATATAATGTAGCGGGTCCAATAAACGATATAGAGCTCCCAAATTATATCTGAAATAACTTTTGTAAAAAAAATATAAAAACTGAACACAGTCTACATTTTCAAAACTATATACTTAGGCTATGTTATAAAACAATGTTTTTGTTACTACAAACAAATCAGACTACTTTTGGGACGTGGATACTCAACTATGTAAACATTTTTGTATGCCTTGTTTATAAGCCTTTATTAAAATTTAATTTTCATAATTTTTGGATTAATTAACTGACTTTATTACTCGTGGACCACAATAACCACTGAGCCACGACCGGTTTCATATACCACATCCCGTCCATATCCTTTATAAATAAAACATTATAGCACACACTAAAAACACATTGTACTAAAACTGTGTTCACTTATAAAATTGTAACTGAAACGTGCATTCAACTTGAATCACAAAAAACAACATTCAACAGAACGACAACAAAAATTTAACAAAAATGTTGCTTGAAAAACTTTATTTTAACTGTAAACTATACAAAGCCACTATTCACGAGGGCACTGAAACTGTCGCGCGTGTTCATTTAGACCACTTTTGGTCTAACAACGCTAGCATGTGCCTATAAATCGCTGCGAAAAATTAAACATTCATATAAACAACGAAGAGAAAAAATTATTTTATATTTTTTAGAGAGGACAAGCGTGTGATTGTAAACGAGACAGGTTGTTTGTTTGATTCCCACTCGAAGAAATGAAATATTTAACATTTTTATTTCAACGCTCTGGTAAAAAGGCAAAGTGCGGCGCTGAGTTACGCCACTCAACACGCAGTGTCTTCAGAATTCAGCGGAAATTCGGAAACAGAAGTGTTCTAATGGGAACAGTATGTCTTAACATTAGGTTCCCAGATTCCTTTTGTCCACTGTGCTATGTGAATACTCTATTTATTTTAATAGCAGAGTGGAGAAGGGAAACTGTGGTAATATTTAAAACATTTCGTTCCCCGCACACACTTTGTTTCTACACGATTCCGATTTACTTTATTAAAATGATTTAATATAAATAGATTAGAAAATATAATTATATTTAACTTAATCTATTCTTTAGGTATATATCTTCTATTTATTATAAGTAATATAGAAAAAAGACTACTAATTAGTTTACTTAAAAAACATTATAATCTTAACTAACAATAAAACAATAAAAATATTATCATTTTCAAATGACTTGAAAGTTCAAAATAACAAGACTTTCTTTGAAAACAATAATCGAGTTTTAATGTCATTGATAAGTATCAGTATCCGAAAATATTTTATAAGAACCAAAAGGTTTATTATTATGAATATTATTCGACGCCAAATATCCGTACAGATTATTGTAATTTCTCTGAAATCCATAAAGTCCTGGTAAATATTGCCCATAGTTTGACAAAAACACAGCTAACAAAGAATCGACAGGTATATGATTAAGACTATTATAGCTCAGAGGGATTCTTAAAGGTACCTGCATATAAACATAATCGTGGTCAGAATTTCTACTATTCTGACGTAAGGAGATAGCGTAATTTGGTAGCTGGTCACTAGTTCGAATGTTATAGTCAGCTAGAATACTAAAAAGATTTTTTGTTAAGTTATTATTTTCTTCTCTTCTTTTGATTTCAGCTTTAGGTTTTGCATAAAAATATCCAAATTTAGTTTCTTTGTCTTCAATTTGCTTGTCAACTTCTTTTGTATCTTCGGTGACCTCGTAATTGGAAGATATTTCAGTTGTTTTTTGATTACTTTTATTTTTTATAATGTTCACTGAATTAATTTTAGGTAGAGTGATCTCATCAATTCCTTTAGCTTGCCTTAATTTTAGTTTTTTCTTGAAAATGGCTTGTTGATCAAAATCATTTGATAATGATTGACTTTGATTATCTAAGTCTGAAAGAAAAAAATATAACAGGTTTTAATCAGAGTCAAAATTATATTTTTTTAAATGTCAGCAATGCCATGTGACACAGGCGATAGAAACTAATTGTCAAAATTTATCCGCAAATATTTCATGGGAATTTTAATTCTCCACTTTCCCTCTAATTTTGATATTGCGTAGTGGCTGAATTCACCGTCGCACTTTGTTTCGTTACCAGAATGATACAATTAAAATAATCCATTCCCGCGTTGCTCTACGACGGCCGATATAATATGGATAATTCGAATGAGTCACCCAAATATCGCGGTTAGTTAATGCCTTATACTAAATCTGAAAGTATCTGAAGTTTTTTTTAAGTGAAGTAGCTTCACTATAGCAGAGTAAGCAGAGGGAACCTAGCGTAAAGACACTCCGTTCCTCGACATTCGTTTTCGGTCCAAAGTCTTTTGAGATATTCTTATATGAGAAACAATAATAACATTCATAATATAGTCCCGGTCAAGTCGGTCCAATCTCGTATATAAGAATAATTCTCATATAATAATATTTTAACAAACTAAAATGAAATATAATGAAATAAAAAACCCCTGTTGTTTTAGGACTATACACATTTATTGGCCACTTAAATACATTTATACATACACTCACTTACCATTACTCGAAAACGGTGGAACATCGTCGTTTTCTCTAATATATTGCTTAGTTTCTTTTAGCTGGATTTGCATCGCCCTTCTTTGAGACTCATATATATCCGGACGTATAATGTGTACAGGATTTGGAATGTTCCGGGGGTATTTAATGAAATTTTGTAATTCAGCTACTTTTTCGTTTGACGTGGGTCTCCAGCCATTGTTGGAAATGTTTTCCAGTGAGTTTGTCACAAAGAAGCAAGTCGCCTGGAATAATGTTAATTAATTATATGTTTAATTGTGTATAAATAGTAGATTTGTGTGTGTGTGTGTGTTTTTTCGGTGCTTTAATTTATCTTTACGCGTTTGTGGGCAAGCCTGGTCTACTGATCATATTGAAAAGAACTTATTATGATATTAGGTCTATAATTATTTTATAAACAGGTTCAATTAGTCTGGATATAGTACGTGTTCAGTGGCGAACCTAAACACCGCGCTGTATTCTTCCATATTGACATAATTATTACCCAGATTCGGGACCGAACCTGCAATCAAATACAGTCCAACTGCGCCAAGACGAGCAAGTTACTCGTATATTGCGTGTAACATTATAATAAGAAAACGCTTTTACGCAAAGTACTTTTACTGTAAGCACTCAAGACAATATCCACTGCTGACTGCAGTCGTACAGTGAAATGAAACGATGTAAATACAACTCGAGCTAAAATGTTTTGGTTAGGTATAATAAGATTCTAAAGATTATTTAAAAGAAAAATAATATTTTTTTTTAATTTTCGGCTTCACGCAATATCCCGTCAAGAGATCTCAGAAAAGACAGAGGGAACATAGTGTTAAAACACGCCGCTTCTCACTTTTCGGTATTGCCTGTTGAATGGTGGGCGGAGGTGGGTAACGGAATCTGGTCTTAATTATTACTAAAACAATAACTAACCACCCACATCGCCTAAATATATTTTCTTGTAATATAATTAAGAGATCAGTCGTAGCGCAGGGGCACAAAGTTTGAATGTAAAATTGACTGGTTGTGGGTTCAATCACTCGAGGACTACTTGAGAAAATGAAGTATTTTTTACATTTCTATTTAAATTTCTCCGCTCTGGTATCGAGGCAAAGGGCGGCGTTGACTTCCACCACTCAACACGCAATGCTTCCAGAACACAACGGAAAGTGGGGAACGGAGTGTCTTAACACTAGGTTCCCTCTGCCTACGTGCTGTGTGCGGGATACAGCGTGAAGCTGGCTTATAAGATAATTAAAATAACTTATAAGATAATTAAAATAACACAAAGAAATTAATTAAAAACTCACTGTTAGTAAGAAAAAAGCACCCGCACTCATTTTAACGGACCAACGTATAATGACCGGTGCAAAGTTAAACAACTAAGTAGCAGACACAGGTCACTTAGTAACTAAACTTGGACTAAACCTCAGTTATACTGAAGCTATTTTTGTTATTTATTTAAAAAAATATATATTCTAAACCTGAACGTTTCTGGATTCCAAGAGGGGCGGGTTCAAATTTTGCTATGTGCAAATTTTTATACGTTCGTAAATATAGGAATAACACTTTAAAAATGTAAAAAAAGCTTCTGATCTTAGTTTCGCATTTAGCAGGGTGTAAACAAAACTTAGTATCGAGACACTTTACGGCGAATTGGGAAGCGTAGTAGAATTCAAGGTCGCGCTTTTACTTTCCATAGCGGAGGAAACGAAAATAATTACTGAGGCGATCGAACTCACACCCACCACGTTTAATGTCAAACACTATCTAGCTGCGCCAGGATTCTTGTAATGTAAGTAATTTGTAGTATTTTTCACTCAAAATAAAATAAGGTCAAGTAAAAAGCATTATTTTTTCATCAGTTTTTAAAAATAATATGACAAGTCCGCAGATTAGGACTGGTACCAAGTATACAATATCTCTAGCATGCGTGGAAAGTAATGAACAGAGTGTTTTTACACTAATTAAACTTAGTTTATCTTAATTAATATGGCCTTGTTACCAGGGCCGGAAAATGAAAATATTAAATATTTGATTTCCTCAATCAAATCAACGACAGTCGGAATCATTTACAGTCGGACGCTAGTGCCCCTGTATCAAGGCTGGCCTCAAAATAAATATTTAATTCACATTAAAAGTATCTTTATTAAAATTGAATCCCAATATACTTCAACTAATGGTTTTAAAGCAAAATACATAAATAGTTAATTGTTTCCCAACTCCAATATGCTCACAGTCTAAACTGTCTTAATTGCGTTTCACTTCAATACATAGAATTGCTTTCAACTTAACAATCCCAAGTTCCATTCTACTGTTTATTATCTCTAAACACTTACTATTTTGTTTTTTATAAGTATTAGTATAAAAAATAGACAATAAAGAGAAAATAAATGAACAGCTAAAAAAGATGATATTAGAAGAAAAAGATAATATTAAAAAGATTAATAAGATGAATGTGATGATCGAGTTTGTACTCGATATGTCTAGTGGCGATTTAAGGAAGATTCTATCAGCTATTTGCCAATTCCATCATCAGACTAGCTCCATGTTACTAGATTATTGTATTGTCATCTAATCTTTACGTAACTGTCAAATTTTATATTGATGCAAAAATTAGAAGTGCGTGTAGTTCATATTCTTAGATTTTATTTTTAAACATTTTTAAAGTGTCATTCCATACTTAGGAAAGAAAAATACTTATTTTAGAAAACATATAAAAATTTAAACGTAGCGGGACTCGAACCCGCGCCTCCGCTAACCGCTAAACGGTCACAGCGCCTGGTCGGTTTCCAGGAGGCGCGGGTTGGAGTCCCGCTACGTTCAAATTTTTATACGTTTTCTAAAATAAGTATTTTATAAAACAATTACTTACTTACACCTACAACTCGACCTAACAAAGGCATATCAAAACATGCATGTCTCGAGTGGGAATCGTACCCATGACCGCGTTTACAGTTACATGCTTGTGCTATTGCATGACTGGTCATATTATATTATATTTCATATTTTTACATTTTAACTAAATAGTGTTCAGTCAAGTTAGTTTTTGTTTCAGGAATTATTAATAGATATATTGAAAATAAATTGTAAGAATATTATATTTTTATTTAGAATCGTCACATAGATTAATTATTACAGTACATTTTTTAAGTTTTTTTGCTTATCCTTTCGCAGTTCCAGAGTTTTGAATTTCGTTAAATGAACTATAGTGGGTTCGGGTGCAATTATATTCTTTAGTTCTGGAATGGTAGCTTCAGGAGTTTTTTCAGTCCGCGTTCTAAAAGAAAATATAACAAAAGTGATAATAAAACATATTTTAATTGCAGCAAGCTAAAATGTATGATGTGTAATGTAGTAGATTATTATGATTTTTTTATATATGTACGTATTATTAAGAATTGAAATAATAATACGAGATAATACGCTGCGTTAATTTCCTATATTCAATATCTAATGTGTTCATAGGAAAAATTGTAACATTATAATATTGACCTTCCATAATTTTTATCTATTAGTGCCCCCAATCTTTTGAAGTTTTCTTTAATATCCATGATATTAATAATAGTGGTAAACATGTTTCAAGAATGAAGTTAAAAAAACTATTATACAATTTCAACAGAGAAACGATAGCACGATTCACAATTTATTAAATTCGATACATCGCCATCTAGTTAGTTATGCTGGTACTAAAACGTAGTAATTAAAGTATAGTAGCGCCATCTATAATTAGCGCTTCTTCTGCTTATATGTAAGTCTGTTAGATGGCGCTGTATGAATTCTGGAATAATAATATTACAAAAGATATTTTTACATAGGTATAATCGTATCGATTTTTTTTTTAATTTATGGTTTGTCTCTAGCGGGTAGCCGGAGTGGACCGAGCGCCGATAACTACGGTCTCTGCATACCTCTTTCGCCTCGTCCACTGTCTTCAACACGTACCTACGTGGTCCACGGGTCTTTTTACGTGACCTAGTATCGTCAGTATTGTGTTCTTAAGGTAAATTGGGATATTATTCCTATGGAGTTACAGCCTACTAATAGATCTATACAATTAATATAATATTATTTTTATATTCATACATTTCGTATTTATTGTATTATTGCGGTGACTTTATATTATATTATCACTCTAATATCTATTTTTTGAGTGTTAAAAAAATTATAATAGGCAGACGTAGCCTACTGTTCAATCACTCCGCTCTCCACTTCATGCCTAAGTTTTGGAACATTATCAGTGGGTACGAATTCAACGGAAGGGGCGTAATAATTAGTATTATTACCAGATCAGAACAACAAAAATTTGAGTGAGAACCGAACTCATGACCGCCGACGCTGCCCTCACGCCACGAAGGCCTCAATAAAAATAATTTAAATTATTTAAATGCTGAGATACTTGAAACTATATATTTAATTTCCTCGAGTAGGAATCGAATTCACAAATTATGGAGCTTACAGCGCTGCCTGGCGTCAATCTATACAAAAAAATGCTAACGACTCGCACTTATCGCGGCTCAACGACAAAAAGCGTAACATCAGTTATTAAGTCACCGGGTGCTTATTACGTATTTAGTTTTTTACTTTCTCTTATAGCACCTTGTTTTTGAGATGACATTCACAGAATGATGACACCGTGCCACAGTTACAAGATGTCCCACTGTACAAGATAGTTGTTACTGTTGTCATACTGGAGCTATGTACATAAGTAAGACCGAGTGCGGCGTTAAGTTCGGCTATCAAGTAGGTATTTAATGTCTATAAAATAGGCAGTTTAATGAGGACATGACACTACTTTGGATCTAAGAAGTATGAAGTTAGAGTATTATAAATACATTTGAATTTAAAATAATCCTGTGAGCCTTATTGAAATATGTAAGAGTGTGTAAATTCCACAACTTTTTAAAAAGGTAAAGTTTCCGGTGAGAAACATACATGTAATTTAAAATGTTTATTACGTATTTAAAATGACAGATAAACGCATAACCTAAGCAGAGTATGCAGAATTGTTGTGTTGTGAGGCGGAACTTAACACCTCACATGGTGGTCCACGCGTGGTGGTTCTGGTCGGTTCCTGGAGGCACATTCCATTCAAATTTTTATACGTTTTTTAAATAAATATCGGTCCAACTTAACTTCGCGCTTTGTCAAGGAGAGAAGAGGATAATTAAAATAATAGTAATTCCGTTTAAAGTCATTCACTATATTATACTACTACGCGACCACGGCCTCAAAGGAAATGTAATTCTGAATTAAATTTAATCGTACCAGTAATTAAACAAAAAATAAATAAATAAGATTCTTGCTGTATTCCGCATACAGCGGGGTAGGCAGAAGGAATCTAGTGTTAAGATCAGATCAGATCGCAAAGTTAAAAAGGTTAAAAAATTTCTGTAAAATTTCGCGAAGTCGCGACCTAGTGTGGCTATTAATAAACCTTAGTTAAAATCGAAAATAATATAAACCTTAGTTAAAAAAAAAACCATATACAAAGATTTCCATTGAAACGTTGCTATAGCAGGATGTAACACTGTTATACACTTGTAAAATACGTACCTTTAGAGCAATGGGATAGCTGCTGATAACATGATTGGATATTATAAAATATGAGGGTTGTGGGTTCGACCCCCACTCAAGGTAATGAATTAAAGTGTTAATAAAACAAAGCATAATATTGAGTTTTACTACTCTGAACACGATGTGTTCAATTCAGGCAGAGAGTGGGGAACGGACTCATGACACCGCACAAAGCAAGTCAGGCAGAGGAAACCTAAAAGGAAGGAGGTGTTAAACCACTGTTTTCTAAATAAGACTACTAATTAATGTTTCATTTCCCTCTAAGCCGAATTCTAGAGATATTGCGTTGAGAGGTGGAACTGAACGCCGTGTTTTGCTACGTTACTAGAGCGATAAAATGAAAATATTAAACAAATAATTTCTTCGAGCGGGAATGAACCCCCCAGCTGATCGTGTTTACAGTGACACACTTGTACCCCTGCGCCGCAACTGACCCCGCGGATGTACGTAACACCATAAAATAACGCTACATCAACCTCCATAAACTTACCTAATACATACAATCTATAAATCCAAATACGATTCGACACGACACTCACATCAATACAATGTTATGTAAGTAAATGAGGTGCAATTTGTCAAGCTTTCTGTGGATATAGCGCGTAATGGTAAACGGTAATCTCATTATAATCGTAGGCTTATTTCTAAATGTGATGGTGATGAATTTAAAATGTTGAATTTTTTTTCTTACTTAAGGTACTCGAAATATTATAATTTGTTATGTTTCATACCTCTTTTATGAATCTATAATTATATTTAAGAGTTTGTTTCGTTTGAACGCGCTGTGTTTAGGGCGAATTTTTTTTGTATTGGATAGTCCTTATTATCAAAGAATATAAATATATTAAGCTAAGGGAAAAGGAGTATTATTGAAAAAAATCCTAAAAATGATAGAGCTTGTGATGCATGATGCGTAGGTTTTCTTAGTTATTCGACCATGAAAGCGAAATACACAGGTAAAAGTTACTAATATCTATAATATAGATATCTATAGTAATAAATACAAAAAAATATATTAAAGAATACTGTGTATTTTCTATTCGGTTTTTGCTATTTTTCAATCAGAATAAATAGAGAATATGCATGCATATGCTTTAAAGGTTCTAAGTTATACATAGGAAGCGTCGCGTCGGCCAAACTATCGTGTAGATACACCACACTACGCTACACACGCCTACCGTGACTGTGCGTAATGTTGCAATCCTTTGGTTATCGCAGTCCGTGGATTTAACCTATATTCTTGGAATACTAGAGTTGTTTTAAACTTTATATAGATATAATATATATCTTTTATAAAAAGAATATCTTTTAATTTCTGATTTTAATATTATACAGGACGATGATAAGCCCTCGAGCTGCAACACCACAGCGTATCGGTACATTACGGGACGGGAACGGAGAGTAAATTATTTTCGAATGGCCTCTATCTGATAAATAGACGAAGAACAGTGTTGTGTTCCGCCACCCAAAATGAAAAGTTAAAAACAAAAAACTGGATTTTCGGACCAGAAAGGAGCGTCATAACAGGTTTATCTACCGAGTTATATGCGCGATACAGAGTGAATAATAAAAAATAGGATCTAAAGAACCACTTATGTAAAAAAATTTACTAGCCTTTTGAAAAATTTAAAGTATAAGATTTAAAGCTCCAGCGAATATAAAATATACAATATCGTTATACTTACTACTATTACAGAGTTTTCTAGGCAACATTTCTTTAAAATAAGTAAAATTGATGTAATTATTTGACAATATTTTAATATCAGCTCTTCGCGATACAAAAGGAACACATTACGTGAGTTGAGTGAAGCTTCGATATAATGCGATGATTGCGATAATACGTTCTATAGAGTGCGTTTTATTGTTGTAAGTACTAGGGAGTGATAAAGTATCACCATTTTATGGTACAAAAGTATACAATAATATAATAAAACAAAGTTACTTTTTCAAATCGTCTCAGTTATTTTTAAGAGAAATTTTGACCTTCTTTTTTCTCATGTTCACGCTATATTCCGCAATTAGTGAATAAGCAGGGAATATGTATACCCTGTGAATACACTCCGTTTTCCGCGTCCCACCCGAATTCAAGTCTCTAAGATGCGGATTATGTATGTCACTGGAGAATGGGAATGAGCATCGAACCTAAAACCAACGCGTTTTACGTTCAAATGCTACTCCATTGCCACAAGTCCTTTCTTAGTCTCCTTAAATTTTTCATATATAAAAAAATAGTTTTTTTATTTGCACGAAATTTCGGAACAAATATTAAATATCATACATGACCAAAGTACACGAATTCGGAGAACTGTGAAAGAAAAATGACAAGTATATTTGTAAAAACAATACTTTCATATAACTCCTAACTCTCTCTCCTCCTTCTTTTGTGCCGTGGGATCCGGGCCTAGAATAGGATCATCCTGGTACTGGTGGTTTCGTAAGAGGCGACTAAAGTACGTGAGTCACGTCGCCAGCAATGGCACCATGCATGGACAGACTCAACCGGATCATTACCACCCCCGGCATTTAAAACCGGCGTGAAGTAGTGGCTTTATGCGCATCAGGTAATGCCGGGCCCCGGCGCCCAACCCATCTTAAGGCCGGCAACGCTCCCGTAGCTCCTCTGGTGTTGCACGTGGTCGTGGGCGGCGGTAATCACTTACCATCAGGTGACCCGCACGCTCGTTTGCCGGGTCTTTTCCATAAAAAAAAAAAAAAAAAACTCCATCATATAACTTCCTTTTCTTGCAGAAGTCGGTTAAATATGTTATATAGAAAAAAATGTCAATGATTATCGAAATTTATCAAAAAATCTCGAGAGTGGTGCTAGAATTCAAAATGATGTGTGATTAGCTTAGTGATTATGAAATGAAGTTGTAAATGATGTAATATTATAGTAAATTAAATATTTTTTCCAACCACATTCCAACTGGCAAATAATGACGAGAAATGTAGAGAAATTGTAGGTGTTGAGCTCTATTAGTCTTTTAATTAACGAGAACGAGGAAAGGGATATTTCACTGCCGCGAGCGTGAATCGAATCCATGAGGGTCTCTTTTTACATATTTTTAAGCTCTGTTCTCATTAAGACACGAGGTACGTAACCTCTATGTCGAATTCTGGATATATAGCGAGTTAAGTGGCGGAAAGCAACGCCACACTTTGCATCGTTACCAGAGCGAGGAAATGAAAATATTAATTGCTTCACTACCTCGGGTTGGAATCGAACCCACAATCATTCTCGTTTACATGCGCACGCTTGTGCCCATGAGCCATGACGACTTCAAATGTAACTTCTATTCGATAATAAGCAAACAAAATAAAAACACGCGAAATAACTCTTAGACGCTACTTGCGTAAGACTGTGAAGGTAATATATAAATCACTATTGAGTAAATAACACTAATAAAATTCAAATTAGTATTTCTATTCATATAAAAAAATACTTTTAGTTTTGCAATAAGATGGGAGATTTTATCAGACGGCAGGTAGGTATCGGATGGCTGCGGTAAGGATACTTTTAACTTAAATTTGCTAGTAACTTGTGTACTAGTTAGTGATGTCTTACAAGACTCATATTGTACCTTTATGAAAATGATATAAATATGATAGCGTACGGTGAACCTGTGGACGGGTTTCTAGAAAACAATGGGCTTACACTAAACGTATTGTAGGCCAAGTGCATGTCTTGCAGGAGCCAGAACTCGAGTTTGCCTCGTTATCAGAGCAAGACGCTCGCGGGTGAAATCGCTGAGTAAATCTATTTTTAGTTTCCGTTAAATAATTAAAACATAAAACATTAAATATATAAATCAAATAAAATACGTAATAAATGTCTATTATAGCATTTCACATAAAATTTCTAAACCAATATAAATCACACGACATGTATGATATATGTATGGCGTATCGTTTCATATAAAAGTATCGTAACATTATGTTGAAATATTACTGTAACATGCTATTAGTGCACTAAATACATTAACTGATGCAATTTGTGTTTTTTTTTCTAGCAAAATATCATTTTAGAATGCTGTAATACTGAAGCCGGCGTGATGCAGCTGCACAGCGAGTAAATGTAAGACGATTGTGGGCTCGATTCCGACTCGGGGGATTCAATTTGTCTCATAACGTTGCTGAGAGGCGACGCGCCGTTGGCTTCCTCCAATTAATATGCAATGCCCTAAAGAAAATGCTAGGCATTTAGCACGTTAACCAGAGGGAACTTCGTATTACAAACATTAGTAGAACTTAATGCTTAACTTTATGTGTAAATTAGAAAAAAATAATATGGATCTTCAAGTAGGAACTCAACCTATGACCATCATGTTTACAGTTAGACACTGTCGCACTGCAGCACGATTTTCTCCTGTTTAATTAATTGTATGAATGTATTTTATAAAAATAATGAATCGAAATCACAATCTATCCATCTGCACAAATACTATAATAAAGCCTTTCAACTTTATAGTAGTAGTATTAATGGTTATCGTGAATCTCCAGAACTAATAGATAAAAAAATATTTTGTGTTGGTTAGACCACCTGCGTAAGCGGACGAAGCCGCGTTTGAAGACTAGTGGAAAATATTTATTAATTTTATTTTTTCAAGCTCCATATATTGTACAACACGAACACGAAGACATAGTAAGTTTAGATATAGTTTTATAATTTATTCACAGATATTTCACAAACTAGAAAACGAAAAACCCAAAAATACTATTATATATTTATAATGTTAAACTTAAAAGCTACTTTTCTTAGATAACGATCGATAATTATTTCAAATGACATAACCTTCGAACCGTGCGAAAGTAAAAGTGTAACCGGAACACACGAAACTATGCAAATAACTCTGAAAGAACTCATATTGTATTATAAACATATTGTAAGACGCCTTTAGAAATGTATTGGAACACTGTGGTAAAGCAGTTGCGTAAGTAGTTTAACGCGTAGTTGTGGTATCAAATTCTGATTGGGACATTTTTGTTTTTTTTGTACCCGTGAAATTACTGGTAAGATTATCCGTGTCTATTGAAACGAAGAAATAAAACTATTAAATATTTAATTTCTTTGAGTGAGAATCGAACCCACAACATGTCGCTTTACAAGCGCACGCTGTGGCTGGTCTCTCAAATAATTTTTGGTTCAAAATTTATAATTACATAACATTATCTAGTCATTGTAAAATTAAATTGAAATGAATACTACTATTCTTACAAATGTTCACAAAATTTGCGTTTCTGTAAATGAGATGCAACGCTATAATTACTGTCTGTCTAAACTCTACAGATTATATAAACAGTTTGGGACTGTATACATTCTGTTAGATTAATTAAAATAAAACATATAAGAAAAAAAATCTTAAAAAAATACTATTCACGGCCCTACCTGCAAAGCAATACAGGCAGCGAGAACGCAGTGTTAATACACTCCGTTCTCCTCAAATTTTATAAATCAAAAACGCTTATAAGAAACACCTTCGTAAGTGCAATTTTTTTTAAAATAGAAAACAAGAGGTGACGCAGCCTTGTATTGAAATTTAATTAGTGGCAAAAGAATTAAATGTTTTTTAGGATTCGTACGGAATAACGTTTCAAAGAAAAAAGAAACCATTATAAGATCATTTTGTTGTTCTTCAGTCCATCATTAAAGTCGCTGGGTCAAGAGAGGCATAAGGCTCTGACTAAGCTAAGCTGGAATTTCAGAAAAAGTTCGATATCTCAATTTTTTATACGGAAATTTCGATGGGTGAGCCCGACTCTCACTTGGCCTAACTCCTAAATAAACTGTGCGTATATAATACACACAATTTTCACTTCCTTTTACGACATTATCATTTTTAATTTCTTTCGTATCTCATATAGTTTTAGAGTATCTTAAGGTTAATCGTATTCAATTGAGCGAATATTAATATAAAAACAATTATTTGCAAATGTATTGTGTTTCACATGTACGGTACGTATCCATCCGTATAAATGTGGATAGACTCTTGGATTTTTGCAAAAATATTGGCTCACTATGATCCTCAGTGCAAATCGTATGCTACTGTAATCGGTGATGAACTTATGTAACAACACCGAAATATGTGTATAATTTATGCAAATATCTATAAAGATCGGGACAGTCGTGGTACAGTGGCATACTAGGTAACCGTAGACGGGAAGGTTGGTGGGTCAATCTTAGAATACTAGAAATATACGAGATTAATTCGGTTAAGAGAGTTTCATAAAATAAATCTGCCCAATATTCAAGTGTGTAGAGTGACGGGACTCAACACCGTGCTTTGATCGTTACCACATGAAAAGTAATTAATTTCTCCAAGAGGGAATCGAACCCACAAGCATTTCTTTTACAGAACAGCAGCTTTAACGCCACAGCCTCTTCGTTACTCACAATCATAAATAACGGAATGGCAAGATTTATACCTTGTAATTTTAAACGACATTCTAAGAGTAGTGTAAGCTACATAAGTATAGACTATTAGCTATGTAATAGTACTTTTCTATGAAAGTTATCAAAACCCGTTAATAATAATAGGGTGAGAAGGGAGAGCTTAGTGTTATGACACTGCACTCGAGGGTGTCGTGGCGCAGTGGCACATCATCTGACTGTAAGACACGACGGTTGTGGATTTGAATTTACCATTCGAGCTCATTTCCTCGCTCTGGTAAGAAGACAAAGCGCAGCGTTCTTGACTCTGCCTTCAACAAGCAAATTTCTCGAAAATTAGGCGGCGAGTGAATATCGGAGTGTCTTAACACTAGGTTTGCATTACCAACCCTACTATACGGGAACAACCATGAAGCTACTTTTTTATTAAAGTCTATATTTTTTATAGGCAGGGAGTACCTGGGAAATTGTAGCGTTTGTTCCTATCAGAATACCCACTTTCGACCTAATTATGGAGGCACTGCGTGTTGAGTGGTGGAAACCTTGCCTCCTTACTACAGCGAGAAAATGAAAACATTAAATATTTCAATTCCTCACATTAAATATATCAATCGAACCCACAACATGCCGTATATGCAGTCTCACGTCAGTGCTCCTGCACCACGACTAGCCTCACATTTGCATTTACAACTACATAAAACGTTACAAGAGTTTACAGTAATTATTTAATTAAAAACTATGATATTTAAAAGCACTTTACATAGAAAATAATTGGCTATTAATATTTAAATAAATTTGAATGCGTACTAATAAAAGACGCTATAGCGTAGTTGGCGCGTAATTGAAAGTACCCAATAGTTGTAGATTGAAATCACACTCGAGAAAACATTTATGATTATGACGCCTATTTTTTACTGTTAATACACTCTGTTTTCCATGCACCGCCTTATTATCGAGACATTTCCTGTGAAGTCGCCACTCCACAGGAAATATCTCCACAGGAAATGTCTCGAAACTCAATGTCGCGCTTTGCCAAAAAAATATATAATATTCTATTCCCCAGAAAAGAGATCTGTGTTGTGCCGCTGCAACATGACGACAGTTTTTTTTTCAAATACAATAAAAAAAAAAATATCGTAAATCTATTATTATTAATTCAACTGGATATTGTCACACATTCTATAGTTGTGAGTCTGTTGATTACTTCCAGGTTTATTATTTTCAATACTATTTTCACTTTCTCGTTCTAATTTAATTAGATAAAAAGCAGCGTTTAGTTACGCAACTAAATCAAAAGGACCAGTAGATGAGTGAATACAAAACAATATCCAAAGGCTTACACCGATTAGGTCTTACTTTTATTCGACACGAAACTCGCTCGGCACTCGTTGAAAAGTGAAACATCAGGTTGTTAACCTCAACAACCTTTGACTTTACTAATATTCATATATTTTTATTGAGTTACATCACTACTCTCTTCTCTTAGTGACTCTTAGTTCTTTGAGAAGTTAAACAATCGAAAACGTATATTTATGTTTTTTCTTGTATAACAGTGTAGGCAAAGGGAACCTTATCTAAAGAATCCTCGAAATTTGCACAATTTTTGTGATATTTTGAGTAGACCGCAACGCCAAGGTTGGTCTTATCACCAGAGCCGGGAAAAGGAAATAATTAATATCTCCCAATGGAAACTTAGCCTACGACAACCGTAGTCGAAAAATGCTTATACTATATAAAAAAAATAATATTAACCCACAATCGATATCAAAACTAGCGATCATTATTCATATATTTTGAATATTACCTAACGATCAACACTATATACATAATACTTTATATTAGTGAGTTTTATATTAGCTTTGATGAGCACTAACTAGACTGGTATAATAACGCAACTATTACGAAACATTTATTAGTCCGTTTTATCACGTAACATTTGTAATTTCTTTCACGCTGTATCCCGTATGCAGCTGAGTAGACAAGAATCAACGATATTATCCCCAATTTTCGAGATACTACGACAAAATAAGACAAATTATTTGCCCGAGTGGGAAATGAACCCACAACCGTCGCGCTTATAGTAAGTTGGCCGTTTCATATACATACATCTATCATCCAAAACTTGTCGTGACGTGAAACAGAGCGTACATTATGCATCAGTAGTGACTCGTGAGTAAAACTTTCACGAATTTCATACGTTATTGTAAAATGCTAATAACCGAATGGGAACACCATTTTGTTTTTACACAAATTGACATATTAGCCTTCTTTTATATATTTTGAAGAAGTGTTTCCGTGTTCTTTTTAAAAAAAAATCAGAAATGAAAAAAAAAGACGGCAGACCGAAACGCGACGGTTGTGTTCAATTTACTCGGAGGAATCTTTTTTTTATTTCTTCGGTATTGTACACGACACAGTGCGGCGTTAAGTTCAGCCACTCAACACGCCATATCTCCGAAATTGGGCTAAAAGTGGGGAACGGAACATCCTAGCACTAGGACTTCCTACTTTTAGGATTGTGTACCTTAGAAAAGACAAAAATGGACCTCGCCTGTCCGTCTAATCCGATTCCGATCATTTTTCTCATCAGAACGCGGTTATATATTGAGCTGAAATTATTATCAAATATTTAGATTTAGAGGCTAGACGTGTTTCAGCGGCACAAAGTGTAACTGTAAAACTGACTGGTTGCGGGTTCGATCCCCACTCGAGGAGATGAAATATTTACTTAAATTTATATTTCCATTTCTTCGCTCTGGTGTCGAGGCTAAGTTCGGCGTTGAGTTCTGCCACTCAACACGCAAAGCCTCCAGAATTCGGAAAAAAGTTTCTTAACACTAGGTTCCCTCTGCCTACCCCGCTGTGTGTGGGATACAGCGTGGAGCTGATTTTATTTAAATCTATATTCTATCAAATTCAACGGAATCAACAGATATGAGCATTTCATGGTTTTTGTTGCTTTTTGTATGAAAGGCAAGAAGAGAATATTCGCAAAACGAGTGAAAACAAAACATCCGAAAAATGAAAATTTAAATAATGGATAAAAACTGTCACAATCTTACAATTGTAGTTATTTTCATATAAAATGAGCGCATACGTTCACAAATTTAGGTTTGTAATTTTATTTTACGTTGACCTCTTGAAATCGGTGCGGAGCCCTCGGTGGGCCACTCTATTTAGCACTTGAACGTTTTCTTTATTAAAGACATCAACAGTGCAAATTTTGTAACTTTCACAACATTCTTATTAATTATGTATTAAAGGTCAAAATGCGCTAACAAATGTCACATTATACTCGTTTCATAATACTCTTGTTGAAAATTGATATCTTTAGAAACTTAAAGATTTTGTAACATTAATAATTAATATTTATGTTTCATTAGCTCAGTGCCGACCTTATTATGCATTTTGGATAAGGCCATCGTGGCGCAGTGAGAAAGCGTATCACACAATAATTGTTGGGTAGTTTTCCACTCGGAGTAATTATTTTTTGTTTTTCTCGGTTTGGTTACCAAGCGGACGAGCCATTGAGTGCCGCTATTCAAATCGCAATGTTTCGAATTTAGGTGGAAAATGGAGTAAGAAATGTCTTACTAAGTTTCGTCTGCATAGCAACGTAGTGCTATTTATGCGGGATAGAGCGTGAAGCAAAAACATGAAATGTTTTTTTTTCAGCTAAATCGCGCACAACAGTGAAGGCAGAGGTAACCCTGCGTTGAGATACCTTTTTTCGCGGAAATCTGGACAAAATAAACATATAAGCTTTATATGTAGAAAATAAAAATAAAATCAACAAGAAATTGTACCAACATGAAGTTGAAAACCGTCTTGACACAGCAGTACAATGTCTGAGTGTACTCGCTACTATTGTAGGTTCCTTTCTACTAGAAGCAATTGATTTTTTAAATTTCTGAACCTTGGTCACAAAATGCGGGTTGAAGTATCTTAACTAGGTTCCCAGGTTTCCTTTGCCGACCCTGCGATGTGCGGGAAGCAGCGTAAAGCTAAAAAAACATATTATATTATATTAAAAAACTTAATTATATCAACTAAATCAAAATCAACATGTAACTTCTCGCTATTATGCCATTATCTTCTAGCTCGTAGTCAGTGCTATCTCGTCCGCGGCGCGCGAACGTCGATTTGACGCTTTCTTACTTGGAAATTTTACGTCAAATTGTGTGTTGCGTGTTTTTTTTATGACAAAAAAAGAATACTGTGTGTTTTGTGGATTTTTTGTGTGTATAAAAACACGTATACATGAATGGTTTGTTTTTTTTTGTATTTTCTATGAATACTACAGATATATTTAATATCTATAGTATTTATTAATATTAATAATTTAATTTAATAAGTTAATTGAACTGCTATAATTAATTTTCTCATAAAATATGTACAATAAAACAAAATGTTTTAAAGTGAATAACGATGTGTGTTATAATGTTATCTTTCCTTACTTTTTTAAAAATTGTTTATAATATTAATTAAAAAAATTAGTCCCAAAATAAATTTATTCAATAAGAGTTTTTAATGATTTCTTTAATTTTTATATATCTTATATATAATTAATAATTTTAATAATAACTAATATTTTTGTGCCGCTTTAGCTATCTGAACTTTTTGTTGTTTTGAACTGTTAAAGTGTGAAAGTTTCTAAATAATTCTGTATACATTGATAATTTAACTTCATAATATATCATAAAAAGTGGTAAAGTAATTCGAGAATTCAAAAAATAAATGTCATTTCTTTTTATTATAAAAAGAGTAATATTTTAATATAAAGCTCAAAATTATAATACATAATAACGGTACATTTGTCAAAAAAAAACTGAATATTTATTATTTGAAAATTAAGCCGTGCACAGATAGTGGCGTCAAATAAATTTACAGATTTTAATGACTTAGATGTACATATTGTTTTCTTCAGTTTCATTTACACATTTTTTTCATCTTACGAAACTTACTTTACTTAACAAGTTGAAATTCGTTTAAATCTAAGCTAGAAAAAGATATTTTTTTTCCCGTAAAGAGAACGAACATACGACAATTTTTATGTATATATATATATAACTATATAATTTTTATAGCTGATGAGAACTTAGCTTTTCTCATTGACATAGCATTGGCTCCGCTTCATATCTATATTGATTGCTTCTATTATGACGGACTCCAATGACACATTTGTCTAACCACGACTGAGAAATGGGATTCATATTCACCATTAACACGATGTCATTTATTTCGCTGCGTTGGTGCTTATATAGTCAATTGTAGCGCAGTAGAACGGAGTCTCGCTAGGGACAATGACTATTTATTCACTCTGATAGAGGTCGGTGTAGAGTTGAGGTCTATCACTCAATACTCCATGTCGCACATGCAGACGAAGGTGTCTAGTCAAAAGGTCCTCTTTACTTATTGCCTGCTTTTAAATATATTATTTCAGCTCTTTATTGCGCTCATTGTAGGCAGAGGGATCCTGGGAACCTAGTGTTAAGATAATTAATTTCTCATCAACTCCTTCCGTTCCACATTTTTTACCGCATTCTTGCGTTAAGTTCATCGTGCGTTAAGTGCGGAACTCAACGCCGTGCTTTGATTCTTTACCAAAGCGAGGCAATGAAAGTATAAAATATTTCATGGGAGCAGCATGAGAGCATGAGAGAGAATCGAACCATAGACACAGCCGTCTCGTTAACACGCTTGTCACTGCGTCACGACGGCCTCAAAATCGATTTTTATAAATACAATTTTGATAATAACGAAACGTAATGGATTGAAATATGTAATTCACTTCTACATAAATAGCTTTTACTTTGTAAGTGATTGTAAAAGCTTTCTTTGTACTTTATTTTTATTTCATTCCCATTCCAAGATGAATAATTTCTCAATAAACATTTATTGACAGTGGTATTATTTTATAAGGGAATTTACTTTCTCCGCTCAAAGAAATGGTGGAATATTTTTTTAACTTACTTAAAATAAAATAAATAAATAAATCAGCTTCACGCTATATCGCGCACACAGCAGGGTAGGCAGAGGGAACCTAGTGTTAAAACACGCCGTTCCCCTCTTTCTGACGAATTCTGGAGGCATTGCGTGTTGAGTGGCAGAACTCAACGCCGCGCTTAGCCTCGACACCAGAGCGAAGAAATGGAAATATAAATTTAAGTAAATATTTCATCTCTCCGAGTGGGGATCGAACCCACAACCAGTCGGTTTTACAGTCACACTTCGTGCCGCTGCGCCACGACTGGTATAACTTACTTTATACTATTTAATTGTTTTCTATATACTTAACATTATTTAAGATTATCATTTGAAGGATTTCAATGAAAGCAAAATTTGCAAAGAATATTTTTGTAGCAATCTTACATATTTATTTGTAGATATTCTTTTTTTTTCTTTAATTATTTTTAGTCTTCTCAATATCAGTCTGGATTACGGAATTAAAACTTAAAAACAATACTGCGCTATAAAATTTGTGATAATCATGAGAGGACATTGTACCAAATATTTTTATAATGAATATATAATTTATAACATCTATTTATATTTTTATCTAATTGATAACATGTTGTGATAAGAACTGTCAAAACCTCTGGTGTAACATGGGGTCGTGGGCAGCGGTGATCCCTTACCTTCATGAGATGTGATGAGTCTTTTCCCATAAAAATGTATAGAGGTTCATAATAGTTATAAACTAACTAAATAGAAAAACAAGCACGAGTTGAGCTTGCCCACTGAGGGTTCCATACAATAAGAGCGTCAACAACAAAAATATATTGGATTATGCACACCCTTTCATCTGATACCTCACTTGAACTGGCGACTTTTATATCAAATTTTGCCCCCTTTTAAGGCTAATATTTTTTCAGACCAGTTGTTGAGCAGGAACACAAAGTGTGACTATAAACTGACTGGTTGTGGTTCGATCACTACTCGAGGAGAAGAAATATCTAATTAAATTTATATTGCCATTTCTAGCGCTTTGGTGCCGAGGCAAAGCGCAGCGTTGAATTCTGCCACTTAATACGCAATGCCTCCAGAATTTGGCGGAAAGTATTTTAACACTAAATCTCCTTGCCTATGTGTGCGGCGGCATACAGCGAAACAGATTTAAGTTTTATTTTCTTAAGATAAAATACAGCGTTGAACCACGCTGTCTCTCAAAAACTAGGCGAAAAGTCGAGATCATGGTGCCTTAACACTGAGTGTCCTCTATCTTCCCGTCTAAACGCGTGAAGCTAAAAAAAGAATCCATAACTTTAAAGTTGAATAGCAGCACTAATTGGCAAAATAATTAAATATATTTTATGTAACATATTACACCGAAGACTTATAACTCATTGTATAATATTATTAATAATGTAATATAATATAATTTCTTGTTTCCAGTGCTAAACTTATATGTATAAAATTCAAGTTAATCTTTTTATAATTTCACGCTCTAGGACTTATCATAACATAGGAAATTGATTTCTTGTTCCGTTATGAGCTTTCCGCTGATATCGAAAGTTGTATTAACAAGAATACAAAACAGGATATACATAGATGTATACGTACAAACATCCATTCAATCTTCACACATTATTATAATCATTATTTAGATTCGTATAATTATGGTGGGGAAAAGCTAGTGTTAGTACACTCCATTACCCGCTTTCCGTTCATTGCACAACATAATAATAGAATCCACGCGCTTTTGGTCTATTTTAACAAAAAAAAGCTGAATAAGTAAGTTTAATCTATTAATAACGAAAATCTTGATAAACTTCGCAGTATTAAGTTTAACGAAACTCTTGATGACAAAGCACTCCGTTTGATGTCTAGAAGGTTGCCTTGATACCATGGCGGGTAAAGTTAAACTAATTTATTCCCATGAGTGGGAATCAAATCCACTAAGGATATTTCGTATATTATATCTAGTATATTCTGCGAAATATCTACAGTATAAATAACCAAATCTTGAACTTACGTAGCAAGCGCTCACGCATATCTAATGAACACGAGCCATACATAATAGTTATTTCCTTACTCTATTAATTTAATGCATTTTTTTCTATTCTGAACCCGTACAATCTTCCGTTATATTACTAAATATCAACGTAACTAACTCCGTAATATACATACGTTCATGTTTAGTTATTGATTTATTCAAATGGAATGACAGACAGGAAGACGGATTAATTTGTTAGGTTACGTGACTTTGCTATTTTCTTATTTTATATTTTTCGGTGTTAATTTCTGCATTCTAAAATGGAATGTCTCTATACAGGTATATAGTGTAGAATACTCAAAGAACATTTCTATGACCAAAATGTGACATACTTGAGGTCGTCGTGGCGCAGGGTCATAATCGCGTCGATTGTGGACTCGATGACAATATTTATTTCCTCGCTCTGGTAACGATACAAAGTGCGAGGTTGTGTTCCGCCACATAAAACAGTACACAGAGACTCAGGAATTTAGCGAAAAATGGGAAACTAAATATATTATTTTAATACAATATCAGACATTAGTTATAATTATGTAATTTGATATAAATGAAAAATAAATAAAATTACAACGAAATATAATGAGAACTACACAAAATTGTAGACTATTTAATTAATAAACGTTAATCTATTCATAAAATAAATTAATAATTACTTTAGGTTTACAAACAGTAAAATATAATATTTCTGTCTGAATACTATTTTGCAATTCAACTATGAAGAACTACCACTAGTTAGATGTAGTTAAATGAAGAAGGATAAACTAATAAACTTATTGATCATTTTGACATTATATATTTTTTTAATCATTTGATCGTATACCCTTATAGCAAGTTAGGCAGAGGTAATATAGTGTTAAGATACTCTGTTCCCCATATACTGCTCTATTTTCGAGACATTGCGTTCATTGAGTGGCCGAACTCAACGCCGCTTTTTGTCTCGTAACCAAAGCGAGAAAACAAAATTAGTTAATTTTAAAATCGTTTACATTAAAATCTGTGCCTTGCTTGATTTTTATTAAACTTTAGCTTTAATTGTTTTCTGTATGTATTTTTTTTATAACTATGTTCATATGTATTTTCTATGAACATTTAAATTTGTTCATACTCGTATATTGTATTCAGTATGAATTATTATAATTTGTAGCTAGTATAAAACAAAGGATAGTTACTCAGTCGCCTGAGGGAGGCGGTATAACGGATTCTGTTCCCGTTACGTGTATCCGCCACGCTTCATTGGGGTGCTTAATTATTTCGACGCGCTTACGACCTCACGTGTTAATATAGTTGGGCTTACTATAGTTTTAATGAATACATAGTGAAGAAGAGTGCTTGGTCAAGTTTTTATGTAAAAAGTATTTTTGTTAAAAATACAAAGTCGTGAAACAAAAGATAAATGTATAGTATATTATGTATGGAATTAGAAATATAAAATCTGACTGAACAGTACAATAAAACTACTTATTAGATAACTTATACATGTATATTTGGAAGAATGTACAGAATTTTACAGGTAAAATAAAAAAGCAATTAATATATACATATAATGAAATTTAAAATTATTATTCAAAAAAGTTATCTTAATTCTTTCTAAATGTTGTTTTCTTTTACAGATCCGAGATATCAAACATGATGCATCAACGGACATTGTGTAGTGTAAAACAGTGTTAGCGCGTTGAAGTCTAATGTACCACAAAAATGTATATAGCAATTTTATTCTGCCTGGCGTTGGTAGAGACGGCGTTTTGTGAGTATTTATTGTTTTAATTTTATTTTATAATAAGAAACACTTCACTTAGATCAACTTAAGGCCATTCTTAGGGCACATTCCTAGTGGACACAAGCGTATGACTAAAGATGATAGGTTGTGAATTCGATTTCTCCTCGAGAAAATAAAATATTTCATTTTTTTATTTCTTCGCCTTGCTGTCGAGGCAAAGCGTGGCGTTAAGTTGCGCCATTCACGACGCAAAGCCTCTAGAATTCGGCGGAAAGTTAGGAGCGGAATGTCTTAACACTAGGATACCTCTGCTTACTCTACACGCGGAATACAGCGTGAAGCTGAAAAAAAACGTCACGTTATAACAACAGTATATACATAATATTCTGTGTAACTAAATAAAAGTACATAAATGTTTTGTAAGTTAACTACCTTATGTATTTTATGAAGTACCTCATTAAAGAAAATAATTAGTTATTTAGTAAGTATTATAACGTCTGTTAAAACATTTAATTATAGGTTAAAGTTAAAAGACCAACTTTCAAACTTTCTCTACCGTAACTTATTTGCGAAAAATTACACTTTTATCTGTTAATCTGTCCTTTGTTTAATTAATTGCAATATAACACGACATATCCTCAAAGTTACATTTCCTGTGATTTAGGACAATATAACTATAGTAATTAATGTTTTATAATCGCTTTAAATCTTGCTGGTATAATGATTTAACATTTAGTAAGCTAATTATATAAAATAATAGCTATATAAATCTTGCACAGTTAAATGATATATTTTATAATTGGATAGCCATGAGTTAAATTTTTCTGTAATATATTTAAATGAATAAAATTTTTTGTCTACCCATTAAAACTTGACATCGCAGCATGTGTCTAATTGAACGTAAGGAAAATATTAGTAAATATTCATATTCTTTTACTACATACAATATTTATATCTATTCTTAAACAAACAAATATAATGTAATATAATATGCTACATTACTTTAATTTTAAAACTTATTTAAGTTTAAGTAAGATATAAAATTATTTTAAACTAATTTATATTGCAAATAAAAAAGTGCATACAACGACTACCTAAATACTAATAAAAACTTACAACTATAGCGTCTACAGATAGACGCTGTCCCCTGCGCCTCTATTGTAATGGGTGTTTTTGATTCTTATTCATTACGGACAAAATAATAAAAAACAAATAAAAAGTACAATACAAGAATATCTAATAAACCTAGCTCTCATGTCCCCAGAACTAGCACAGATGAGATGTAGGGCGATGTAGAGCAACATAGAGATGCAATCTCGTAATGGTCTGGACGTGCGTTATAACCGTCTTGCAGACTAATTTGTACCAAACGTGCCTTATCTTGTACAAGGTCTATATATTTTTAATTTGATACATACTTTATTTAAAGTTTATATTTTAATATCTCAGTATATTTTGAAAAAATAAGCTAATTACGCCTAAAGAAAGTGATGTGAGGGTCTGTTTTATCCATCGAATATTATTTATTTAAAATATAAAATGCTGTCCGTAAGACAGCTTTTTTCATCTTTTCTCTTTAATCTGCATAGCAGAGTAAGCAAAAGAGAAATTAGTGATAAAGCACCTCTTTATTTATACGAGGCTTAGCATTTTCAATGGAGGGACACAACGCCAACTGTATTTGAAAAAGAGACACTGGATTTTGTTATCTCAATGAATTGGAATCCAAAAATGCAGAACCGAGTAGTATATAAATAATATTTACATGTTACTTTACAATGTTTATGTAATAGTAATAATCAATGTATAATTGTTATTAAGAGCTAAAATTATTACGTAACCGTAATGAAATTAGTAAACTAACAAGAATTTTAACAATTTCCTGTGGATCTAGGTTATGTAAATTCCAAACATTATACCCTTTCACTTGATGTAAGGCTTCTATATATAATATTTTGCCAATATAGAACTTAAAAAATAGGTCACAAACTTTCACAAATGTGGCTTACTCAGTAAAAAAAAATTTTTTTTGCACGTAATTGATGTCAAAAATAAAGCATAACTTTATATTTTTAAGTTTATCACATACTTTGCTGTCTCCTTTTTATTGTTTCACTCAGTATCCTGCATATAGCAATATAGACAGAAGAAGCCTAATACACATAACACTTTAATCCCTGTTTTCCGAAAAAAAATTGAGACATCGCCTGTTACATAGTATTACTTAACACCCTGCTCTATTTTGTTACCAGGGCGTGGAATTAAAAATATTTCATTCCCGTAAGTTGAATCGAATCCACAAACATCGCGGTTACCAACAAATATTGTGCATCACTTTGGTTTTTCGTGCCGTTGCTAGTTAAATTTACATGATAACTAAATTAAAGTACTATGCATATAAAACTTTCAAAGAAAGTTATTACATAAACCTTCAGATATTTGATAAAAAATCAAGCCATATTAATAAAATACAAATTAGTGAAAATCCAATAAATGTTATATATACATGCAAAAATGGCATTTTACATACGCTATTATATAAATCTGCCTTTCTTCTAACAATTTAAGACTCTTGATTTTTAGTCTATAATTAACTGTAATTTAATTGCATATTGTTATTTTGCTTACAAAGTTGGTTCTAAGGTAAAAGTTTCTCATTTTTTTTTAAATAATGATTCTAGTGTCTAATTTCTCTAATGCATTGCAAGATATATCTTCCCTTTCAATACAAATATAGAGAATATTCTGTTCTCTAAGCTTTACTCTTCATTCCATATCTGGATACTCTACTGCCGCCTTAATTCGAGACATTAAGTGTTAAGTGGCTGAATCCAATGTACTTTGCCTTGGAGGAACAACAAGAATTATTAAAAATAATTCATTGCTTTAAACTCTATGACGTTTAAGTAACACTAAGACACGCTAGAACTAAATCAGTAGGGCATGACTTATCCCTTACATTGACCTAAATTAAGTTACTATTCTTTTTGAAACCAATCTCCCATAGATTTCTCTAAGCCGACCGAATTAATTACTCCAAGTGAAGTCTGCTGTGTTATTGTTATACAATTCTTAAATAAACATAATAACGCAACTTTGAACTCACTGCCCTTGTTATAAAGGTCATGAAGACCGCATTTTATTCGCTCTATCATGTTTTATTCAATTTAAAGGAAAATATACCTTATTCTATATACAAGTAATATCTTTTTCTTTAATTCTTACACCTCGGTCGTGAGACGCCGCACTTAGCACTATATGCTAAGCATTTTTCCCATATTAATTATTATGATTTCTTTGATTCTCTTTGTATTGTTAAAAGTGGCTGCGGTAGTGTTTGAATTCAATTTCTTTCGACTTACCTATTATTTCTCAGTTGGGTATCATTTATTTTGTTAATGTTACTTTTAAAATGTTTGTTTTTGTAATAAGTTCCTTTTCAGTATTAATTTGAAATATAGATTTTAAACGATAATTTTGGTTGAGTTTCTAACTTTCATACAAAGATTGCATGCAAATCAATTAACATTTGGTCAAAAAATATGGCCCATTTTATTGCCAACTCTTCGGCAATTCTTTATGTGTGAAAAAATACCATTGAAAATTATCATGAAAATTAGCTGTTACTGTGGCACAATGGTCACAACATGTGATGAAACATGACAGTTTTGGATTCGATTCCTAATAAGGTTACGAATTATTTAATATTTGATATCCTGGCTCAGATAACATCGCAACGCCACTATATCCCATATACATATTTGTGTATATATGGGTATATCCCATGCGATGTGGCGTTGCGATGATGATGGGGTGGTTTTAAAGTTATGGAAAAATAAAGTAACTTTTTTATAAACAAAATTAAAATATCGTTTCATTATAGTCAATTCGACTGAAATCTACACGTAAAAAAGTAAATATGTAAAAACGAAACAATCACAAACTAAACGGCTCTATCGCGTGTTTATTAATAGTATTAAATTCCACACAACAACGACATTTAACTTGTTGTGTTCTATAATATAGCTTCAATGTGTTTTTATTAAATAATAATATAAGGATAATTTTTATATAATTAAACAAGGGAAATACTAAAATATATCTATTTTCGAACTGACTAACATGCAAACAACACGCAGAGTTAGGCCGCATAGAACGCTAAAATTTTGCAAATATACAAATTCTTTGGAGAATGGAGAATGGGGGAGAAACCAATATCTTGTTTTATAATTCGCGTAAACAAAGTTACTAGCAGCAACTAGAATATTATAAATATTAATAATTTCCCAAAACCGATTAAAACCTGCTTACCGTTGCAACTACTTCACGTTCTATTTTGTTATAGAAATATCAATTTAACCCAACTCGATACAACCACTCAATCTATATGTACAGTTTCCTTTCCACATAATAGATACTTTCCGTCGTATCGAGATAGATTATTTACTTCAATAGACAGTTTTCTCGACTTAGTACTACAATTGTAAGTAGATTGTAAATAATCGTTATGGCACAGTGGGACGGGATATTGCTGTAATTGTAAAGATTTTGGGTTTGATACACTAAATCATTTTATTTTTTTCCTTGATGGACAAAACGTGGCGTTGAATTCCACCGCTCAGCACGTGACTCGAAAATTAATAGTTCAGTGAGACTTCTCTCTGTCTATTCCGCAATGTAACGAAATAGTAAGACTGCTTTTTAGTTAGATTGTAGGTAGTTTACTAGGGTAGCATTATAACGTCAACGTTGGTCGTGATATGATTGATTGTAGAGTCGATAAATTTAACTTATTTTTTAACTTGTATGAGATCGATATATTTATATTAAAAACAACTATTTTATAATAATATAGGTATTTAAGGGCGAGCTTTTAGTTCAGATATGTTGATTTATCCACTACTGATGGACTTTGATTTATTTATATAAGGGCGATATTCGGTTACGTTATTCAAAACGTAATGTCTCGAAATGATATGAAATATATGCGATATGAAAGATAATATTATTTTGATTTCTCAAAAGAAAATCTGCTACCAGCTTCAGCAAAAAAATTTTGATAGATGATAGATCGATATCTATCATCGATCCAAGGCGATATCGAAATGAAATACTACATTGAGGTTGTCGTGGCACAGAGCCACAGCGTCTGACTACGGGAAATAAATCACTTTATTTCCTCGCTCTGGTAATAAAAACAAATGTTCAGCAATAAAATCCACTACTTAGGGCGCTGTCTCGAAAAAAATACCTGTGTGGGGAGAACGAAATGCCTAAACACTAGGTTCCATCTAGCTACATTGCTATATGCGGGATACAGCGTGAAACTTTAAAAAATAAACAAACATCGACTGAACCAACAACACCTAATTGATAATATGGACTTAAAATGTAAATTATCCTACTACACATAAACTACACACACATACACACAAAATAATAACCAATCGTGTCTCAAAATAGCTAACTTATTATAAAATTTCTATGAAAATGACTTGTAAATTATAATAAATCGCTGTAATGGGGAGTAGGAAATTCTGAAGTGAGGTAAAGATAAATTGTCTCACATTCCTCAGTAACTACTTGTCATTTATAGCATGCGAGTGACCGAACGGTACTGCTGACTCGTACACTGTACTTTTAACGTAGTAACTATAGGGCTATAGGTTGGTACGTAATTATTTTATTGTGAAAGCGGAACTTAACACCGCCACTGAGAGTATATGAAATTAGTTAAACACACTTATTTAGAAAAGATGTGAAAATTTGAACGTAACAAAATTGAACCTGTCTGTTGTGAACCGTCCAAGCGTTATAACCATTAAGCCACATGCTCTTATCAAGCTTGTTACAACTTATGTAGTTTTGTTACATTCTAAATATATCAGATGTCCAGTGCCACAAGTGAGCTATGTAAACGCGATATGTTGTGTGTTCGATTCCCACTCAGGAGATAGAAATAAGAAATGTCTCCAGAATTCAGCGAAAAGTGGGGAATGGAAATGTCTTAACACTAACTGATAATTATGAAATTTAAAATAGTAAAAATATGAAAGAAAAAAACAAAAAAAAGGGTCTTAACACTAGAAACCCAGGTTCCCTGTTGCCTACCCATCTTTTTACGAGATACAGCGTGAAACAGAAAAAAAACTATAATATCTAGTCTAAATATTCTAATACATATATACATTAATATAGCAATCCGTGAAGTAATACAGTTAAAACAAAAAGCTCAGAATGCGGAATGTGTTCCGCACAATGTTCAATGTTCATACATACATTGGTTTTCCACGTTTTTGCCGGAGTCGTCGACCCTAGCGCCTAGCGGTGCACGCTTGGGTAATGCTATCCTCAGAAAAATATGATTTTTACGCTCGGAACTATATAATATTTTGAGAAAAAAGAAATTGATATAGAATTATAATCTCGTTAAAAATGCGTCGTCGTATGCAGGCAGGACACCTAGTAATAGACTTTTAAACGTATAATGGAAAATCTTGAGGCCTGTGATGGTGCAAGGGCACAAGTGTGTGACTGTAAACGCGACTGGCTGCGGGTTCGATTTCCATTTGTGGAATTGAAAAATTTACAGATAAAGTGTAGTTTCACCACTCAACGTGCAATGCCTCCAGAATTCGGCAGAAAGTGGGGAATGGAAGTGTCTTAATGGGAACGAAACCCTGCTGTATTCGGGATACAGCGTGACTCTAAAAAAATATGGAAAAAATAATTTTGAAAATGACTCTTTAAATACTTCCATACACTCTCCAACCTAACAAATTTTAACTTAAAACAAGTATTAAACTTAACTAACTCAAATTTTTAAACTATCACTAGTATGTCAGTTATATATATGAAGTATCATCATACTTAATTAAAAGGAATTATTTAATTAATCACACATAATTTCAATGAAACGTAATCATTACGCAATCATTAATAAGCACAAGTATGTATTATTTAACGCAGAAATAACTGAGGCCTTACAATAAAGTATTTTAATGAATGTCAACTTTCACGTGTCATCAACTTAATGTCAGTTAGGTCATCTTTTTAAGAATACAATAACTCAAACAACGCTGTGAAGGAAATTTTATCTGATATAGTTCGGTAGAGTACGGAATGGAACTTTGATATCATGTTAATTAGAGGTCATGAATTCAATTCCCACTGAGGATAAATATCGTATCGTATAATATCGTATATACATGTAAGTATAAATAATATATTTACCTTGATGCCGTCGTGACGCAGTGGCGCGATGTCAGACCGTAATCGCGACGGTTTACGATACTATAATTCTGTTTTTCTATAGCTAGGTAATGCATTATTTTTATTTTTTCCTACTTGTAATAAGACAAATCATTGCGTTGAGTTTCGCTACTCAAAAGTATCTGAAAACTGAGCTTCATCGAACTTAAATGTCTCTAATCTACTCTAACATTACAGCGTTCTACCCCGCAGAGTTTCATCGTGCTTTGTTTATTAATCACTCAGTGATAAATATTAATATTTAATATTTTCATTATCTAGCTCTGGTATTTAGACAAACCGCGGCATTGAGTTCCGCTACTAGGCATAAGTATTAAGCGGAAAATGTTAAACGGAAATGGGAACCTGTCTTAACACCAGGTTTCTATGTTCCTTTTGCCCTGTTTTGTGTGAGATACAGCATAAAAAAATACATTTGCAAACATTTTTATATCGTCACGTTATCGTCATGTCACGTTTTATATCGTATAAAGTCACTACCGGTTCGAAAGGCAGTTCGCTGAGAGGTACCTTCAAGTCTTCATCAGTTCTGGTTTAATTACATGTATACATACGAATACATAATTTACACATCGTCGTGACTCAGTTATTATATGTCTAACATCACTTTATGTTTATAGTTACGGTTTCGAATGCCATATATGGTAATCATTATATTATTATACCTGTATAGGTAAAGTATGTAAGAGAATATATAGCTGTTATATCAATCATGTTATTATAGGAAAAAGGGTTACGTCACATTTCCGTTGCTAAACTATCTATTAGAAAGTAGAGAAAATATCGATTAAGAAATGAAATCATTATTTGAAATTAAAGTATAATATAAGAAACAGCTTCAGGCATCTTTCCACCTAGTGTAAGATACTACGGTTTCCATTTTCCGCCTCATTTTCCAATCTTTGTGGTGAATGACGGAATTATATACCGCCTTTTGTCGTACAAAAGCGTGAAAACAAATTGAAATGAATAAGTTCACCTAGTGTGACTCGAACCCACAATACCACAACATAAGACGCCGCCATCTCACTGCACTATGAAAGTAAAGAAAGTAAAATAAATAATATTATACTTTAGTGAACTTTAAATAAAATATGAAAAACACACCAATTGTTTTGAAACAAAAATATTCACATGAGAATTTTTTGAAGATTTTTGTGTAACTATGAAATTATAAATAATTTTCTAAATGCTTAAAAAAGTGAAATACTTTTTGTTAATTCACACGGAGTCTTTTACATTTTTGGACAATATCAAATTTTTAAATATATTTTATACTTCGACGAGAACAGATGGCTGTATGTGGCAACGTAGCTCTAATTGGATTAATCAATTTTGATATGGTTTATTTTATATGAAAAATAATTTAGCCGAGAGTGTTGTTAACTATGATTTACGAAAATATGTTCATCAGTTTGAAAACAATCAGCAATTTCCTAATCGTTCGTTTACTTTGTAGAAGGTTTTTTTCGGCGATTTTTAATTTGAAAAATACATAAATAGCAGCTTTATTCTGTTTTCCGCATAACAGAAGGAAGGCATTGAGTATTTAATAGCAGAATGAGTATTTCATTTAATACGCCGTACGTCGTCTACCAAGGCGGAGAAATGAAAATACAATTTAAATATATGCAATTTTTCGAGTGAGAATAGGACACACAACAATTGAGTACCTACAGCCCGAATAGCAAAAAAAAAATAGGGTACTTTGCTCTTTATTACTTCGTTCGATGTTATGATATAAAAATATTTGAAAGACAACGGTGTAAAGATTTTTTGTATTATAATTCTTATAAAATTGCTTCCAGAGACGATGTTCTTGATTTAACACTGCTACACAAGAAAACTGTTAATTAAAATGTTATTCCACACTTAGGAAATAAGCACAAATATTTCTGATGGTAAACGCGACGGTAGTGGGTTCAGTTTCCATTTGGAGAGTGAATTATATTCATATCCTCGCTCTGGTAACAAAACATAGAACGGCGTAAAATGTCGCCACTCAATACGCAATATCTCGTAAATTGGACGAAAAGTAGGGAACGAAGTGTTAACGCTGGATTCGAAATGAAGATGAATTAGTTAAAATGCTGCCCAAATGACATAAAAAAGTAACGTATTAATTGTTTTTAAAATGAACAAAATCTCATTACACAACTTTTAATTATTGTAATTCTGTTTCCGCCGGAAATAAGATGCGATAAGAATACAAAGGCATTCTTCTAATTCGCATATTGCGTAATGAAAATTTACCCAAAGCGGTGTGGTTAATGTGAGCGATTTTACAGTATAAGACAAGGCGCGGCGTTCAGTTCCTTTAGTAAATCCACAATGTTTTTGATGTAGATGAAGAGCAGAGAAATCTCTCGAATTAATGTGGAAAGCGGAAAACAAGACTCAAGATACTTCGGTCTTGACAGTAGATTATTACTGCCTACCTCGCTATTTACGGAAAAAAGCGTGAAACTAAGAAAATGGAATACAAAAGTTTAACGCTAAGTGGTCGATACATGGGGAGTCATAATACGATGACTATGTAATAGTCGCTATTCGGGGGAAACAATATATAAACAAAGTGCAGGCTTGAACTCAGACACTCAACATGAAATGTCTTCAAAATTGGGCGGAAATTAGGGAACGGAATATGTTATTATAAAGTTTACTGACTATCCTGCCATATGCGGGATACAGCGGGATCTGATCGTAAGTGATAAGAATCAAAAATTGTAAATGTTGATTGATAATATTTAAATATAAAATAGATTCTTATCTGTGATAAACATAAGTACAGCTCTAATTTCAGATGCCCAAAACTACTTATAAGTAAGAGGTAACAAGGTTTTCTCCACTAATGTCATCATTTTTTTTTAACAACAAAAAAATGAAAATTAATTATGTCGTTTAAAACTTGATATAATCGTTTTTGGCAATATCAACCATGTGTTTTTAATTACTGTAATAGCACAGTACATGGACTTTCCTTAATTAAATTAACTCAATTTTAAATAACAGCTAGATATGCCTTACTGGATTTTAACCCATGATACATTCTAAATGTCCGAGGTAACTCTGACCGCAGGTGTATAGACTCCATCCGATAAATTGACTAATACACAAAGTAGTTTTTAATCACAACCTGTTGTTCCTGAGATTAGCACATTCAACCAAACATATTATTCAACTCTATAACATTAGTATAAGATACAATATTTAAAAATACAAATTCCAATTCCATATAAAAATGAATTACAACAAAAAAGGCGGAAATCGAACTCCACACCAAAGTAAAAGTTCAGACCCACCTACTCCCCTATACAGTATTTTGAAAGTTTCACTCAGCTAAGTTTTTATACGAGACTTATATAGAACCCGTTCTATACATTAGCTATAGTATAAAGTCATCACAAAACTCGAAAGACCACTTTCGTTTTTTTCTTTGCCACGCTTCATAACATTTACTTTAACACGTATGTAAGTGCGTAATCAACGAATTTTACATAAATTAGAATCAAATCGGTTTATAATAATATTATGCTGATTTTGATTAAGTTTTAATAGTTTTTATGTTAAATTTTAGGAAAGTTTACGTTACGTTTACGTTTTAGTTTCTCATGATTTAGGTGTATAACCTATACTTAAAATGGAACTGATGGCTGTACAAAAAAGATATGAAAAAATTTTGTATTCTATGGGGCATTTACTGGGACCAGTACAAAGAGGATTAATAACCGCACCCGAACCAATGATATTTTTAAATTTTTGTCTGTTTGTATACCACAATCTCAGAAACGGCTTAACCATTTTTAACATTTTAAAGTGTTATTCCACACTTAGTAAAAAAATACTTATTTAGAAAACGTATAAAAAATTGAACGTAGCGGGACTCGAACCCGGCGCGGGTTCTGTTGCTGGCCAACAGAGGACAGAAAACCAATCAGGCCGTACCGTAACCGTTTAATTTTCACTATTATCTTTTTAACTTTTAACTCTGGCTCCGCACTAGCCATAATCTTTGTCTCTTGGGCGACAAAAAGAACAAACATATACAATATGCGTGTTCACATGTAATCGTATCATCTTTTTATTGTCAGGAAAAAAAGGAACTTTAATAGATCTTCTAGAGAATAGAATTGAAAGATAAGATAATAAAACTACCATATCAAAACATCTTATTCAAACTGAAACATTTATTTTAGCAGCATAATTTATTAATTTACACCAATTTCATGGGTTTTATTATTTCCATTGGTTTCGACAATTCGCTTAAAAAAGAAAGTAAAAGCATAATTTTCTAGTTTCATTGTTGATAACTACTAGTATACAGCTGCAAAAAAAAGTGTTATAAATTTAAATATCGTAAATAGTCAGAACAAGGCAAGTGCGGCGTTGAGTTCCGACGCTTAACACACAATGATTCAGAATTCAACAGAAAATGGGGAACAGAAACGTCTTAATGGGAATGGAGTGCCTTTACTAGGTTCCCAGGTTCCCTCCGCCTACACGGTTATATGCGGTATGCAAAGAATGAATATCATGTATTTACATGTACACGCGTGTGCCCCTGGGCCTCGACTGGCCTACTTTATTACACTCTGATATATAATGTATTATTTATTATTAATTAAATTATAAAACACAAATGCTACTTTTCTAACTCTCGTTGTGTATTAAATAAAATATTCAGATCGATATCGTAGTTTATATTTCTAACATAGTCTTTCTAAAACTTTAAAATAGATAAAGTGAATAGTTTTGATCTAACCAGCTCTGATTATAGCAACTATATAATTGTAGCTAGAAAATAATCATTATAAAATGAAAATTTATGATTTTTTTATTACCAATAGATAAAACCCTATTAACACTGTAAATCAATACAAAAACTTCTCGTTATTAACATTAAAATGAATACAACAAATTCATACTAAAAAATCCCCTATATACAAAATGTTGTACACAGAATTGAACCCACACTAACTACAAACTAATTAAAAACAACTAATAACTAACTATCTACCATATAATGCCATATATTTTGTATTAAGTAATGCATAAAATAATATATTTAAAAACAGCAAAATTAAATTTTAAATACAAATGTTATGAGTATAAGATGCAAATGATATAAATCTCGACCTTGCCTTAACCGAGCTCGTTGCGCTCGGTAACTCCAGTTTACTTTTCTCTGAACTTTCCCTACAAAATGCTATCTTAGATACAACTTGACTCGTGTTACCTTATCGATAATCTAATTTTTACCCGCGGTTTTGCCCCCGTGGTTAAATTACACGATTTTAGTGCCCAGGGTAATAGGTAATAGTGACCGCAGGTACAGTAGGTTATATTATATTATTAACTAATGTTATTAATTTAATCTACCTCAATAAATAGACTATCCAGCCAAAAAGAAAATCACATTAAAACAAAGTAGTTCCTGAGATTAGCATTTTCTAAACCGAAAACAGTTCTTCAGTTTTGTTATTTAATGTTTATTCACCTAATTATTTTATGAACAATAAAGAAACAAAGGATAAATAATAATTGCTTAAAAAATTCTTTGTACCAAATTCGAAACGAAATATGCAGAATACAGAAAAATAGTCTCAATAATGTACTATGCACATACAACCTCGACCTTGTCTCACCTCTTCCGTTCCACTCTTACGATTACTTTCGTTTTCCCCTACAATTGCTTTCTTATCTAGAGTATTATTAGTTTAAATAAGTACTTGTTTTATATTACCAAATGCTGATAAGCGTCATCGTGAGGTGGAGTCGTGTTCGAGTATACAGTGTACACGCATATTTATGGCTTAGATTCCAACTCTTAGGAATGGAATATTCTCATGTTTCGTGTAATAACACACAATTTTTGTTTATTAACACTAGGTTTCCTCTGCCTAACTTGCTGTGTGAGAGATACAATGTGAAACTGTGCTGTATGAACGTGTATAAATTATAGGAGCCTGAACTCCAAAGGTGTATTTGGAACGCTTGGAAGGTGAACGCTTTGGAACGTAAAATTCTTTACTCTAAGGCTCCTAAGCCTGTAAAGAATTTCACGTTCCAAAGCTTTAAATTCGTTTAGCACCGCAAAATAGAAACAAGCTAATAATGCTAAGGCGATATGAACTTAAAATAAAATAGATTTAAATTTACGCCAACGAGGAGTTCTGTATTTATAACCACTTCGCTCCGCTCCCTAGAACTGAGCAAGTTCATTTCAACTCTTTTCTGCTCGCTCGGTCCTTTCCGGCCGACTTTTTATTAGTGAAAAGATATATATGCACTTTACCCTTGCGAGTTTAACGTAGTCCTTAATGGGACCCGCTACGCTCACGGTGAAAACCGCTCTATATAATGGACATAAAATGTAAATTTATGTTTAAAAGCTATGATTAAAAGCCATCTGTTTATCTATCTATCTACAAAACCTTTTAACTTAGAAATAATTTAATTAATTTTGTACCGTTGTCAGAACAGTACCGAAAACAAATAACCTAAAATTAAGGAATATTTGTAGATTATCTCTCTATCAGAAAGCAACGTGAAATGTACAATTATATACAGTTGTTATTATATTTGCATAATTATTACTTAAATTTACGGTTTTCTTTTAATATTTATATGAAGATTACAAGTGATGGTGAAAAATTATGATATGAAAAATATTTAATTAATAAATCCATAAAATATTATTCTTTGAAGTTTTGTGTCTGAATCATTATTTTTTTTTTAGAAAATGTTACAATTAAACAAAAAAAAACGTTTATATTGAAATATCTTTGTTCTCTTTCTTATGGCATTCCGGAAGTATCATTTGGGCACTATCCACTTCACCAGTATCACGTTGTATGGGTTAAAATCAATATTCAAAATATAACAATAGTGAGATTAGCACATTGAAAAATAAATATAAAACTATGACGGGACGCTAAAATTGCATCAATTTAACGTTAAATCATGTTATTCAAATTTCTAAATAAAATACTCCACACTTTTCTACGCGAGAAATGTATCTTGGCATTTCCATATAAAAATGCCAGTCTTTAACTCTCTTTAACCTACGTAAAGGGCTAATACGATAGTGCAGGAAGTATTGAAATGTCATTAATCCGTATAGAAAGTGAATCGAGTATATCTTAGTTTTCTATCTAATATCACAGCAAATAGGAGTGGATGAGAAAATTACTATATCATAGAGATACATTAAAGCTTTCGGAGAACTTAGATAATTGGTAACAGAGATGATTGTGGGTTTGATTCCTGCGTAGTACAATATTTTCACTTGAAATATACACCTATTAGAGACCACTCGTGGCGTAGGGGCACAAACGTATGATTGTAAACGCCTTAGGTTGTGGATTAAATTGAAACTCGAGAAAAGGAATATTTTCATTTCTCCGCTTTGGCAGTGTAGGCAAACAGAAACTCATATCGTAACTACTTCTTATTGCCCCTTTCATACTCTTTCCCTTCTAGTAACAACTGGTAATCGAACACAATACTATCGACATCATTTTACTGAGAAACGATAGTTTTCAAAATAAACTACTCGTATATGTACATTTAAATAATAAAACGAGCTATTATTTATATATTAAATAACAACACGATAAAGCTGTCTTTTAAATATAAACATAGGATTATACCTTCAAGTATCTTGAAAACCGTTATGATGATGTTTGAAACGTAGTCTAAGGCTGAGGTGTTATATGAAACTAGTTAGCAATATATGTATTAATAATTCTTATATCTTTCTATTATCTTCTACTACTCAACACGAATCTAATTCGCGAACGAATTATTGACATTTTCATTTTCTCGTTCTGGTAATGAGACGAAGTGTCAAAAATTTTGCGTGCAAAATGGAGAAAGCATTTTAACAATAGGATTTGAGGTTATTTTATTAAAATATAAATACATGAAAACTACAAAAAACCTCACAAGTAACTGTAAGTAATGCGTGTAAAGCCACAAACGAATCTAGTTTTATTATATAACGAAGCTATATGACGCTATTTCGAGGCTTATCTATGAAACTGTAATCTAAATTACAGTTTAGATGATGATAGTGTTTGAAAACATCTTGATGAGAACTTGTAAAGTAAGCCGTCGATCAATGGCGATCGATTCTTATGAAATTATAGGACTTGTCGCTGTCAAACTATATATTGTATGGGGAAAATTGTTGAAAACAAATTGTTGAGTTGGGATGAAATTATCTTTTCCTTATATCTGTTTTTTTTCTATCTATATATAAACGAATGTTGCCTCTCAAAAAACTGCACCAAATTGAAGCATTCTTTATTAGTTTTAGGGTTCCACATCCAATAGATAGGCGGGACTAAGATTTTGCTATCACCTCGTCCGTCATCAGGCTGTATTTCAAGAACTATGGTTGTTAGACAGTTGAAATTATCACAGATGATGTATTTCTGTGGCAGTTCCAAAATTTTTTTGCTAAATATTAATAGCGACATCGTCTACGTGCCGTTCCAATATCACAGAATATTAAGTTATATATGCACTTTAAAAGTAAAGAATAAAATTAATATAAAGCGAATAGTTAAAGAAAGAAAGCAACCATTCCAAACAGTGACCTGATATATGTATATTGAAAGTTACTTCAAGTACGTAAAGATTTCACATTCTTTTCAGTGAAATTTGAACTTACATTTATCGTCTCTTTCATAAAATAAATATTTATATAAATACTTGTTCAGAATTTTCAATGATTATTTAAATACATGTGTATCAAAAATTTTATTAATAGAATATTTTTGCAGTTAACTTTAATAATAAATAAACTTCGACGACAACGAAAAAATAAAACAGCTTTATAAGCTGTAAATTATATAATGATGTAACAATAATATTGAAAATATAAAATACCTTGAGTGGGATTCGAACTCAAAACCTTAATCATTCATCGCTACATCAATCAATCATCCATCAACAACAACCAAGGAACACAACAAAAATCAAAGTGCATGTTTTAGGCATATTATTCGATGGGAAAAGATGTTTTTGAATTGAAATTCTGATAGCTTATCTTTTCTAGGAGTATTATTTAACTTCTTTGTCTTACAATCTGATTACGTATTGTATAGAGTGAAGGTCGTTCAGTATCTAATCAGAGTACGTGGAGCAAATCGGGCGATCTATCTTTATTTTATATCTTTAAATTATTGTTTGAAAACACTTGTTACTTAACGATCATTGCAGTCGTTAAAAATTGTAGATAGAAGATATTGTTTTTCTTTCAAGTAATTTCTATTGTAATTTTATTTAGTTACATGATGTATCCTGGGATATAGCAGTATGAGCAGTAAAAACTTAATGTCATGACTCTCCGTTTCTTACATTTTCTCCCAATTCTTAAGACTTATCTTTGAGCTTTGCCTTCTTACCAGCGAGCGAGCGATTAAATGAAAACAATTCATTACTTCGACGGTGAATCGAGCCCACAATCGTGTTTACAATCACATACTTTGCCATTACGCCACGACGGCTTCAATTTCTATTGTTGAATTTAATATTTTCACTCATATCCGGCAAAGTTCAGTTTATGCAAAGAGATTCTACTTAATGACCTTGACTTTTCGTATAAATATTTTTCTAGTAAATCCAAGTCCAAGCATTATTCTAAACGCCTCTTACTGCAACGCGCTCCAACGCCATACAGGGAAAGTTCAGAAGCCTTTTAGCTTCACGCTGTATCCCACATATACCCTGCTGTAGGCAGAAGAAATCTAAGAACCCAGGGTAAAGACACTTATACAACACACAATAACACATAAACCGATGACATCCATAATCTATATTGTAACGACGACAAAGCTAGCAAATTTTGTATGACAAAATCGTATCCACTTTGCATATTATTTCTCAATTCTATGGGAAATAGGAAGAATCATCTAGAACCATCTCGCAACCATCAGTCACGGATGCTGTAATCTGAAATGACCTAAAAAATCTTTTTTTAGCAAGGTACGAGTACAAACAAGTGCATAGAAAAATTATGTAGAGATAAGACACTCCATTTATACTTCCGCGTTATTTCAACTCATGGCGTGTTGAGTGGCGGAACTTAACGCCGCATTTTTTTGGTCAAGCAAGAAGTTGAAAGTAATTTAAATATAATACATAGGTATTTTTACTTGAGTGAGAGTCGAACCTACAACCATGTTCGCAATCAGACAGTGACTGTCCTTTAACATTAGGTTGTCAGCTTAATCTTGGTGTCAATAAGGAAATTCAAATGTTAATGAGTCGTTACGAGCAAATCGTTTAAAGTTCCGTAACAAAACAATGACCCTTAAGAAATATCATTCTATTGAACCGTTAAATTATTATTTGTAAAAATATTTATAGTTTAAGAGGCCATTGTGGCGCAGTGGCATATTGTTTTACTGTAAACGCGGGGGTTGTGGGATGGATTACCATACAAGGGAATGAATCATCATTTCTTAGCTATGATAACATGCAATTGTGTTAAAAGTATTGAGTTCTGCAACTCAACACACAATATCTCGAAAGTTAAGGTGTGTATGAGGAAAAGTGTCTTAACACTACGTTCCCTCTTCTGACCCTACTAGACCTGGTATGGGACAGTGTGAACTAGACGTAGTATGCTGTACGACAGCATACGAACGTCATCGCTGTATTTGTAGATTTGATTATCATTGAGGGTGTATTATTATCTAAATCTGTCGTTATTTTCTTGCCATTATGTAATAATAACCGTAACATTAGGCTAAAAAAACGAAAATACTTTTAATAATAATATTTAATAAAAAAGAAACTAAACTTGGGACCTCTGAAATGTCCCAAAGACCAGCTCGATAATACTACATTACTGTATTAATATTAAGCTACGTATAATTGTAAAGTTTTATAAAGTTACAAGGACATACGTTACAAAATTAAATTACAAGGATCAATTTCAGTATTTTATTCTTGATTACATATTCGACCTATTATAATATACCTACAGTTTTTAAAACAACTAAAACACGTTGTTAGGATCTTAGAGATTTTTACAAATTTCCGCTACCCAAAGATGATTATTAAGAATTATCGTTTGGCAAGATATTATTTCCTTATGTGTGGAATAACACTTTAAAAATGTTTAAAAATATTTAAAAAAATAGTATCCTCTCTTGCCAATCTAACCTTTGAAGAATTCTTATATCCAGGTCTTGGCTCTATCATCACACCAACTCGTTGATACAGCCCAGTTACACGAGGACCCATTTATTGCAATTTATTAAAATATAGATTCTTAGATTACATGTTATTACATAGTCTGTTACAGCCGGACCTAATGAAAGTGTGCTAAGAATCCCGAGTAGTAATCGAACCACCATTTACCAACAAGCGTTTTTATTTCAAAAATATCAAATGCGTATCAAAATTATTTAGTAAAGACAATTCGCTCCACTACTTTACAGAGAATCTTCGATGTTTTTTGCGGTTTCATTTAGAATTTAACGCTCTATCAGTCGTTGGTGGAAATATTTGTTGAAAGTAAAAAGTTCTTGAGCAAGTCGAGCGTGTTAACCGAATAGGCTCCCACCGCATTACGGTACACACTTAGTGGAGCATTAACGTTACTTGGATACTGGAATTATTAGATAATAGTTGAAACTTTATGGCCAGAGACATATGTAGAGCAGATGTTTAATTCTGTGCTTGTTCCTGTACAATTAATCTCGTTAATGAAGACAGTGCATGTGATCATCATACTGAAACCAGGAAAAAAGCACTACATGCATATAGTAGGCAGAAAAGAGTTAAGGCACTCCGTACTCCACTTTTCGAGATTTTTCTGTTGAACAACAAACTCAACGGCTTCGTAATTTAAAACGGTTAAAAATAATAGTTATCGTAACTTTTTCCTGAATATCTCAATATTCGCACTTATCGTTTCCCATCAAAATGAATGTTATCAATTGAATGAGAACAGTATTTATAGAAATGGTATTGAAGAACTTTTACCACGTTACTTATTTAGAAAATGTATAAAAATTTTAACGTAGTGGGACTCGAACTCGCGCCTCCTGGAAACCGACCAGGCGCTCTGACCACTGAGCCATACGTTCTCGCCAAGCAAAATTTGGGTAACGGAAATTTGTAAAAATCTCCCTACAGAGATGCTAACAACATAAATAAGTTGTAACAAGCGTATAAGAATTTCGACATAGCTTGGCGAGAACGTATGGCTCAGTGGTCAGAGCGCCTGGTCGGTTTCCATGAGGCGCGGGTTCGAGTCCCACTACGTTCAAATTTTTATACTTTTTTTTTATGGAAAAGACACGGCAAACGAGCGTGCGTGTCACCTGATAGTAAGTGATTACCGCCGCCCACGACCCCATGCAACCCCAGAGGAGCTACAGGTACGTTGCCGGCCTTAAGGTGGGTTGGTCGCCGGGGCGCGGCATTACCTGATACGAAACGCAGTGGCATAAAGCCACTACTTCACGCCGGTTTTAAATGCCAGGGGTGGTAATTGTCCGGTCGAGTCTGCCTATGCGTGTTGCCATTGCTGACGACGTGACTCTACCACACGTACTTTAGTCGCCTCTTACAACACCACCAGTACCAGGATGATGCTATTGTAGGCGGGGATCACACGGCGGAAAAAAACAAACAAAAAATTAATAATCATCAAAATACGAAATTTAGCAGCGAAGGAGTTATAAATAAATCAGCTTCACGCTGTATCCCGCACACAGCATGGTAAGCAGAGAGAACCTGGTGTTACAAAACTCCATTCTCCACTTTCTGCCGGATTCTGAAGGCATTTCGTGGTGAGTGGCAGAATTTAACGCCACGCTCTGCCTCGACACAAGTGTGAAGAAATATAAATTTAAATAAATATTACATTTCCTCTGATAGGGATCTAGCCTACAACTAGTCGCTGTTTACAGTAACACTTTGTGCTCCTGCGCAACGTCTGATCTTTTCTTTTAAATATTTTGTAAAAATGAAAAATGAAAAAACGACAATTAGAAGTTTCACTCGAGGAGGCGAATTTCTTAGCTCAGGTAATAAGGCTACATACGGCGTTGAGTTCCACCACTTAACACACAATACTTCAACATGAAAAGTCTTGGAATACAGTATATTACCACTAGGTTCCTTCGGTTTACCCTGATATATGCGAGATACTGCATGAATATGAAAAAAAAAGATCAATCAAAGTTATATACTTCTTGTTAAGTAATTATTGCTATTTCTAGTATCTCATATTCTGTGTCCCGAAGTCTCTTTTCCCACGCAAGTGGGTTGCGGTATTATAATTTTTTCTATTATATTAGAACGGTATTGGTTCGAACATTTGTGGGGCAAATTACATTCGAATCACCATTGTTATTGTTGAGTGCAATATGACAGTTTTATCGTGAAACTAATTTTTTCCTGCGGCGTCGTCTGCGTGTTCCAAAGGAATTATACACATGAGACATTCTAAGTGCCAAAAGTATTTCTGGTCATAAGTATATCAGGTTATGATTAACGTGATGAAGTAAAGTCTTTAAGCCCAGAATAAATGGACCATCCCTACTTTATGAACGAAACGTATGGCTTACTATACATATATATATATATATATATAGAGAGAGAGAGAGGCAACCTAGTGTTAAGACACTGTGTTCCCCACTTTCTGCAGAATTGCGCCACAACTGGCCTCAAAATTGATTATGGCTAATATACAAAATATTGTTACAGCCTGCAACTTCTATCCCGTTGGAGAGTACCTCAAGTTCGTAAGGATACCAGAGAACCTAAGAGTTGGCGATGAAGTTTTACAAGTGGAAGTGCATCCGAGGTAAGGACATATGTGACAAATTATTATTTACTTATTTAATTATTTTCCTAACTAAGACAAACCGCGGCGTTGTATTCCGCCACTGAACACGCAATGTTGTGTTTATCTATAGGTACTCGTACATTAAATGAAAATGTAAATATTTGTCGTGAATCAGAAAATTATCTATATCGTTCGATCAGGTCGACAAATTAGCTATAACTATTCATAATTTGGTAATACTCCTTATTAAAATTGTGCCATATCCTGCCAAACACATACATTTATGATGAAAATTTTCCAAACTTATATATAAAATTTGTTAAGGAAGCCTTATAAAGGACTTTTTAAGCCGAAGGAGTTAATAGTATTAATACAATTTTACAACAACTGTATGTAATATACTAAATATAGAGAAATACAGAGTATATATATCAGATACACGTATAACATGTTGTACATGAGTCCGATTCCCATTTAGGATAATGAATTATTTTTCATTTTGGTGTTCGGAGACACACACTTTGTCTTATCAGAGTAAGAACCACTGATTGTGTTTATTTCCGCTGCAACTTAAAAAACATATGTTTCTTTTTTTCATAAGTACCTAATAAAGTAATGATAGTTCACAGTCAAAAAATATTAACCGTTTTGTCTAGTTTTATGCTGTATTCCGCACATAGCAAGGTAGGTAGAGAGAACCTGGGAACCTAGTGTTAAGATACTTCCATTAAGACACTAATAATTTTGTTACTTTTTTTTTTGTTCCTTGTTGATCCGCAATCAGTGTGAACACTATGAGCGGATGTTTTGATGGTGGATGTCATGCGAGTTTGGCCTTCACCAAGACCACAACTCCTGGAAGAAGGAGTCATGACAGTAACTCCATATATGTGATTAGCTGGAGTATTTCTTATCCAGCTCCAGGATGTGTACCCGTTTTAGACGGGTAGGTGTTTCACTTTGTAATAGCTTTTGGGCTAGCTCATTTGGGTGGTTTTTAAGGCGAAGCTTGTAGTTTGTGCAGTGTTTGGCAATCTCTTCTCTTACAGTGGGAAGATTCGAGTGTTCATGGACCTCGGCATTGGTGATGAACCATGGTGCCTTGAGAATTGTCTTTAGGATTGAATTTTGTGATCTTTGAAGAATTTCAATGTTCGAATGACTTGCACTTCCCCAGAGTTGAATGCCGTATGTCCAGATTGGTTTGATAGCCACCTTATAGACAAGAAGTTTATTCTCAGCCGTTAAGTTTGAAGTCCTTCCCAGCAACCAGAGTAAGTGTCGAAATTTGTGGTTCATGGCATCTCTTTTTGCTTTAAGGTGAATTCTCCAGGTTAGCCGTCGATCCAGATGGAAACCGAGATATTTTATGTGCTCTGCATGTGGTAAGGTTTCATTGGCTAAGGTAACAGATGGGCAGTCACCCCGGCGCAGTGAAAAAGTTATATGTGCAGATTTGGTCGTGCTTACAGCTATACGCCATGTTTTCAGCCATGTAGCGATTTCGTCCAGTTGAGTTTGAAGCTTTTTCGAGGCAGTCTCGGGGTTAGAGTGTCTTGCTAGGATGGCGGTGTCATCCGCATAAGTGGCTGTAATGACCCCATCAGTGTTAGGCAGATCAGCAGTGTATAAGGTATACAGGTATGGCCCCAGGACGGATCCCTGGGGGACACCTGCATTTATCTCATAAAAACCTGAACGAGCATCCTCCTCCTTGACTTGATACATTCTACCTTCCAAGTAAGATTTAAGGATTTGAAAAAAAGTGGCTGGAAGGTCAAACGCCTGCTGGATATCTAGGAAAACAGCAGAGCAATATTCCTTTTGTTCTAGAGAGTCACGTATTGTATTATAGACTCTATGCACTTGTTCGACGGTGGAGTGGTGTTGACGGAAGCCGAACTGGTGGTCAGGAATAATTTTTAGGTCGTCTAGTACCGGGATCAATCTTGATAGCAAAATTTTCTCGCAGACTTTGGATAACACTGGCAGTAGGCTAATTGGCCGATAGGATGTGGCTAAGTTGGCCGGTTTACCTAGTTTATGGATCATAACTATTTGCGATACTTTCCAGTGGTACGGGTAGTAGGAAATTCGCATGACAGCGTTAATGATCAAAGTAATAAGTACTACTGCTTTTCTAGGAAGTTCTTTTAGAATTCGGGGGGTTATTAAATCATATCCAGGTGCAGACTTGTCTTTTAGATCTTGGATAACTCTATGTACCTCTCGTGGAGTAGCAAGCTTTAATTGGGGGCTTAAACTTGGTAGGTCTTGTTCCAACAGTTGATCAATTGACTTTTCATCAGTGTCAGGTGCTGCATCGTTTGGGGAAAATACGGTTTCCAAGTGTTTAGCAAAGGTATCAGCTTTTTCTTTACTAGACCGAGCCCAATTGTTGTCCAGAGTTTTTATGGGTGGTTTTGGAACTTGAGGCTGGTTGAGATGTTTAGTAGCCTTCCAAAGAGAGTAGTTGGTCACCTTATGTGCGCTTAGTGATTCTACATGCATTTGAAACTTTTCCTCCTGAGACTCTTTAATTGCTTTCTTTAGTTCTAGGCATGCCTTATTGAAAGCCGTTTTGTCCGACGGATGTCGACTAGTGTGCCATTTACTGCGAAGTCTCCTCTTTTCTTCGATTTGAAGTTTTAGTTCCGTAGTGGGTGTGTTATTGTATGATCTCATATAACTAAGCTCAGGAGTGGATTTCCACGCTGCTTCCTGGATGAGCCATGAAAGATTTTTGGTTGCGTCCTCAACATCATAAGGGGATTTAAGTGGAATTTTTAAGTTTATATTGTCGTTTATGTAGTCTCTAAACGATGCCCAATCAGTTTTCCCATTATGTAGTGTCAAATTGCTTTGCTTGACAAAAGCAGATGTGGCAATTGTTAGAAGAACCGGAGAATGGATGAATTTTGTTACTTAATTATTTCAAAGTGCAATATAGAGTATAGTTTTTCGATCAGTCAACTGTTTGCACTACGATTGTTTCAAGTGAAATTAAGAGGAACAAGAAACCTATTACAAGATTTCCACAGTTTGTTCCCAAGGAAATACCATGTACTATGATACTATGAAATCTAGCAAAACAACAAATGCGTTGTGGGGAAATAGAGCATGGCTTACATACTACACATGTAGTTGAGGGTCCGAATTTCAGTTAGGGGAATGCATATTTTGCTAGTTCTGATTAACTAGTGTTTTTAAATGTCAATATTTTTATTATGTTTAACAGAAAGTAGAGCGTTTGGTAAATCAACGAAAACCAATGAGTTAAAAATCTTATAGTACGAAAAGAAAAAAATTGTCTGCACAAAAACTACTGTATTTTTTGGCAAGAGGTTAAGTATAGATGTAACTACATCTACCTATCCAGAAAACTTCTTGAATCATTTGAACTATAAAAGCAAAACGTGTGTTTCATATGAAACGTACTCTTAGATGCTATCATGTTTTAAATGTTGTACGTCGTGAGTGGCGCACTGTTATATGAAAACAAGGTTACGAGACGGCTGTCACGATACCGTGTGAAGATGCGTTTCAAAAGACGTGCACAACATGTCTTGTGTATATTTAAAGTGAAGGAAAAGAAAACTTTAACTTGTGTCCCGTAGAGCAAGATAGAAGGGAACGGAAATGTCTTAATGTACATGGTGTGTCTTAACTAGGTTTCCAGACTTCCTCTGCCTTCTCTGCTGTGTGCGGAATACAGTGTGAAGCAATCTAGTATTAAGACAGTCAAACGTTGTTACTGCGCTATGATGGCCTTAGTATATTCCCCTAATAGAAATTAGAACTTACTACTAATAATTTCGATCAGATATGCCCAGTACTTTGCCACTTTTAAATAAAATGCAAAGAAATTTTCCACATCTATAACACTAGCTAGTGAGTGAATTAATAACACCAGCTAGTATCTAATAGATTTCGATCTCGGCTATTACGCATCGTGAACCTAGTTGTACGCTCTGCTTCACGTAGGTATTACTATTTATTGTTTATAACCTGTCGTTTAAATTATATTTTTTAGGTAAATTTGATAATAATTTAAAAAAATATTAATAACGAGGCAGTTGTAGTGAAGGGTTACAAGCTTTTACCGTCAGTAAATGTGACGGTTGCGGGTTCGATTACTATTAGGAGTAGTGAAATATTTAATATTTTCATTTCCTTGCACTAGTAACGAGCCTCCAGAATGCGGCAGAAAGTGAGGAACAGAAGTGTCTTAACACTAAAATCCAAGGTTCCTCCTGTGTTACGTGCGGGGTACAGCGTGAAGCAAAAGAAGAGCTCATAGAAAATGCTTCCTAAACAAAAGTTGCAACATTATTCAATTAATCAATAATTTATTAATAATAGCACTTCTAATCAATAATTTAAAATTGTATACATTATTATTTATCTTTATAGCATTTGCCTAATTTTGTGTTGTCATAAGGATGTTACACAATTTACAAGTAAAAGTATGATTTTATGAGGTCAATATAGCCGTGTAATATATTATTAAGGTACTGCAGTTGCCAAATATAACGGGGAAATGGAAAAATAGTGTTAAGACTCTCCGTTTTTCATGCATCGCATAATTTTGAGACATAGCACGTTGAGTAGCGGAGGTCAACGCCGCTCTTTGTCTGCCTGTTACCAAGACGAAGAAATGAATACTTCAATTAACTATACAAATTATACATAACCCCAAGTCAGAATCGAACTCATTATCGTCGCAGTTACAGTCAGCTACCGGCTTCTTTGTGAATTGATGATACGATATTTCAAATGACATGTGATTTTACGAAATCTAATACGACAAAGAGGAGTTCTATTCATAGTAGAGTATTTTGTATATTTTATAAATTAGAATATTAAAATCGTATTATCGATTTATAATGCCAATCATTGACCAATGATGGTTTTATAATATGTTTAATTTTCTATCCTTTTATTGTATATGGAGATAGAGATGACGTCAAAGTTACTAAGGACGTGCCTGAATATAATAATTATGAGTTCAAATTTAAATCTTTACTAAATTTATACATAAAGAGTTTGCTTGGTATCTAAATTAAAAAAATAAATTAAATCAGTTTCACGCTGCATCTTACACAAAACTGGATAGGCAGAGGAAACCTAGTGTAAAGACACTCCGTTCCCCACTTTACACCGAATTTGGGAGGTATTGCGTGTTGAGTGACGGAACTCAACACCGCCTTTGCCTCCAGAGAGAAGTAATGGAAATATTTAAATAAATATTTCATTTTCTCGGGTGGGGAACTCACAACTGTCGCGTTGCAATAACACCCTTCTGCCCTTAGGCCACCACCGACCTCAGTATCTGGTATTTGAATGAATCTCAAAGATTTTGAAGTAAGTTAAGTTGGTTATGATGGAAAAATAGTATTTTGTATTGTATAATCCTCTTATCGGGGAAGTTTATAAATATTAAATCTCGTTAACCGTTTCTATATTGTGTTCACTTATTGTGCTCACCATCACCTGCGATCTGAGTTACCTCGAGAACTTAAAACGCCCTTTTCTACTTACTATTATTCTTTTTAGCTATAAGGGCGAATCCATAGGTTAGCTAGCTAGTTTTAATATAGGTATCTTCTGTCATTAGATCTAAGAATTACGTTGGTTTATTATTAAATAGGATTAGAACCTACACTTATCACTTACAGCCAAGTACGTTACACCTGAACCACGATGGCGCAAGAGATAAAACGTTCACTTTTTAATACTAATACCGTTTTAAGTAGAATTCAGTGTCACTTCACTTTACTGTAGTCTGGAGGTGATTGCGCTTATTAAGGCTCGTTCATATGTACGAAGAAAGTGGGTTTATGTGAATCTATCGGTTAAAAGTTAACGAGTTAGCATGGTTTTCTACTTATTACTTAAAAAGGTTAACGGATAATTGGTAATTGAAATAAGTTTTTAATGATATAGATATCTTTTTCTTTCAACTATCTCTTTTTGAAACTGCATCTAGGTCGATAGTGAGTCGCGGCGCAGGGTAACAAAAGTTTGGCTGTAAAGGCGACTCGTTGAGGGTTCGTTCCGCACTGGAGGAAATGGAATATTTTATAAAAATTTATATTTTTATTTCTTTCGGTCTGGTGTTCAGACAAGTTCCGCTACTCAAACACATAGCTTCCAGAATTTAGCTGAAAGAGGAGAACGAAGTGTCTTAACACAAGGTTCCCTCTGCCTACCCTGCAGTATGTGGGAAGCAGTGTGCAGCTGATTTTGATTTTTTTTATGTAGATGGTGAATAACAATGCCCTTATTTTTTTTAAACAAAATAGATCCCATCATTTTTAAACAAAATAGATCATAGAACAAAATAGATACTATAAGCGGATTACAGCTCGAAACTAAAAAAAAATCTTTTGTAAGCTTTTACAAAATTATTTGAATTACATATTATTTTTTTATACGTGACACCCTGAATTCCAATATTACTGCCATCTAGTAGCAAGCTCCTAAACTAAAAAGCTTTACTTTCATTTGTCGCTTCGTCTTAAGCGCTATCTTTCGTTCTACTTCATTAATACTACAGTAGATGTCTCTCTAAATATTTGTTTATAGAAGATTTGTATTTAATTTATTTTAATTATACTCGAACTAAATTATATTATACTAGTGGGCGCGCGCAGCTTCGCCCGCTTAGGGGTGAATTCTAAAAAACCACGAAACACGTGTCCAATAAAATATTTTTCACTGTCTGAATTTAATTTTTTATAAAAAAATGATTTTTCCATATAAAATTTCAACCCCTTATTTGAAGCTTAGGGGGTTCAAAAGTATTGCTTCACGTCTTACTATAGATGTTGAGGTCGTCGTGGCGCAAAGGATAGCAAGAGAATGGTTGTTAAAAACACATGGTTGTGGGTTTGATCCTCACTCGAGGGAATGAATCATTGTTTTTATTTTCGCACTGGTAACAAGGCAAAGCGCCGTACTAGGTTTGCCGTATGCCGAGTGTTTTCACACTAGATTCCCACTAACTACCCTGCAATATGTAGGATACAGCAAGCTGTATTTGAAAAAGTAGAATCTTGTTTTCTCGTTTTCTTGCGTTATTTTGAGTAATTTTCTTTTATTGCTTCTCTCCGCTCTATCCTCCCCCAAGTAAGGAACCGACGTGCGACGTGAAATGTTAAAGTTCTAGTCATAGTTTCACTTGTGCGTTATAAAAGAGTTACAAAAGCTCAATTATGTTTCTTTTCACAGAAAGAACCTTGTTCTTCAAGCGGTAGACAAAGAAGACGACGCCCATCTTTTCACATATCGAGACGTGAACAGGACGCACGTGGCCGTAATACTGGCGCAGAGCGTGGATAATCTTGTTGATAATGATTCACCTCAAAACATAGTTAAATTCAGATTGGGATGCGATTTTGACACTGGTGATGATTTGGTAAGTGTGTGAAAGGCAGAGAAAATAGAAATTTAACGAGTATTTCATCATTTCTTTCTTTATTTTTTTTGCGCCCAATTTGCGAGACATGGCGTATTAAATGACCTAGTGGGAACTTAACGCCCATTTTGTTATATTACCGAATGACAATCGAACCTATAACCATCGCATTCAGATCACAGACAGACTCTACACTGTGCGAGGCTTACAAAACAGTTATAATTTCAATATAAATATTCTATGGTATATTAACCATGAACATCTTTAGCTGGATCAAAAGCGAACAGTACTTAAATAAATTTAAAATACATAAATAAACTTGTGGCTCCGTTCACGTGGTTGGATGGAAATTACATACTGAGCATTGTATATAAAAGCGGGTACAGTGGGTTACATACAAACAAAAATATTTTTTGATTCGTACCAAAAACTCCCGAATTAGATATTTGTACATGTAATTAAACAAACTAGTCAGCTTTATAATGTAAAGTATTTTTTTAGCTTCACGTTATATTCCAGACATAGCAAGGTAGACAAAGGCAACCTGGGAACATAGTGTTAAGACACTCGGTTCAGCATTAACATACTTTCGTTCCCCACTTGCCGCAGAATTCTGGAGACATTGCGTGTTGAGTAGCGGAATTTTACTCCGCGTTTTGCCTCCTTACTAGCGCGAGGAAATTATAATATTAAATATTAATTTAAATAAATTTAATTAAATATATGTATTATATGCAAATATCATATAAAACGCAAAAATAGCATACAGGAACTGGTAAATCCCAGCACTTAGTGTCACAGTATGAGTGTAACGAGGCTGTGTTTTACGTTTATTTTATTTTTACAGCACACCGTAAAAATTGTATAGACGCTTTTCAGGAGGTTCAGTGAACCGCGGGACGGGACCCCTGTGATGAACATGGGGTTGTGTAGACTAGATGTGGCTAGGAATTTATGTATTAACTTAGATTGTAAATGTTTTGGATACCTAAACAAGTCACACCCGTCAACACAAGTAGCTATAGAGTTCGAATTGCTGGAGGACTTGAATCCCAATACCATCGAATTACATCATATCGAGGGCGCCCAGATTTTTACTGACGGTAGTAAAATCAAAGGAAAAGTGGGAGCAGCCCTGTCACGATGGGAAGAAGGAAAGGAGACCGGTTATGAAAAATTCAGTCTACATCCAAACTGCACGGTCTTCCAGTCCGAACTGTACGCACTAGATAGGGCGATACGAAACGTGGCAGACAGCAACGACTCAATAGTTAATATCTTAAGCGATTCCAGATCGTCACAGGAACTATTAAGAAATCCTAATTCGGGCCACCCCTTAGCAAAGACAATAAGGGAAAGCGTGAGGAAGATCAAAGCACAGGGGCGAGAAATTAGATTGTTCTGGCTCAAAGCACACGTGGGTATTGCTGGAAATGAACGTGCCGACGAACTAGCAAAAGCATCGGCACTCGCAGACTCTGATCAGGACTATGACAAAATTCCATTGTCATATGTTAAAGAAACGATAAGAAAAGAATCTGTCCGCATATGGCAGGACAGGTATGAAACATCCCAGACAGGAGCAGTTACAAAGAAATTCCTCCCAGATGTAGAAGTAGCATTCAGAATAACGAGAACGACGGTATTTGCACCGCTTCACATCCAGATGCTAACGGGACATGGAGGTATTGCAGAATATCTGTATCGGTTTAAACTGAAAAATTCTCCGAGTTGCGAATGCGATCTAGAAACACCTGAATCTGTAACGCACATTTTATTCGAATGTCCAAGATTTGCTGCTTACCGCTTCGATCTCCAAACGCATATTGATATAGACCTAACCGAAGCCAATCTTCCAAGCATTATGATAAATCCTATCTTTCGGAAGGCTCTCCTCGATTATGCCCTAAAGTCTTTTAGTATCGCATGTCGCCGAAACAGCACCAGAAATACAGGAGATTCCCATAGCCTATCAACACCAATAGCACAAACAAGCACAAACACACACGTAGGTCAACAAATACCAAACATACACCCGCAACATATAAATATAGACACTGCACTCCAGCTGCTACAACACGCCCAAAGGAGCAAGCCAGGATTAAGAACAATAGGTGTGGCCCTCTACATGGATGAAAATACTGAAAGGTTGGGCATAAGCTTCTGCAAGCCTAGAAATCACAAATACATCGCGATATCACCTGGTCTGGCTAGTCTGTTGAATGGTAGCACCAAGAAAATCGCAGTAAGACGCAAAATCTATGAAGCGTTACCCACGAGGATGGTTGGTGACATTACATGTCGAATAGTGAAATCGAAAAACAAATCGATAATACTCCTCGACTGGGGTGAAAAAACACCATTCGCGCGGGCTTGTGAGCTGCTCCATAAACTGAGTGAGACAACAGAACAAGGGCCACGAATAATAAGCATAGATGCCATGGTGGTTGAGTATAACAGAGGAGAAGTGGCAGACCGACTGGGTTGTATAATGGCCTCCAAACAACATGAGGTCATAGTGTACGAGGACAGAGGTGAAGACCTCAGTTACCTTAAGCCTGCACACTCCAGCACCCAAGCAGATCATCCTCAAACAACCCTTTTAACCACCGAAAGTGGCTCAGAACGCTTTCAACGATTGACCGCAGAAGACAAAACCAAAAGTCCAGAGACAAAACACTCAGCTGCGAAGGCCATATGCAGAGGCTTTGGTGCAATTTTGGGAAACGTATTTGGTAGAAGGAAACTTCGTGCGAATGACAGACAGGCGGTAGCACTGGAGGAGTTCACAAGGAAATCGACAGAAGTTCCAGCGACAACATCCCGGCCAAAACCTACAAAGGCGGCAATGGATATTGTACAACCACCAGACTTCTTACCAATTCGAGAGCACGAGGACCACTATAAGAACGCCATGTTGGAATTCCTTGCAGTTCTGAAAGCTACCAAACAAGTCAAGTTTAGAACTTGCAAGGAAATTATACTTGCTTTTCAAGGCGGATACTCAATTTTGGGAGTAAAACTTAAAGAGGCAGAAGGCGCGGTATATAATAGCGATAGCGGCCAGACCATCGCGGGAAGCATGAAAGGCACTTACATGGCAGCATACAATGCAACATCTGGCTTTGTCGAGTTGAATGAAGAGGAGACCAGGAGAACAGGATACCTCAAATTCAACACGCCTGCCAATGATCCCATGGTGGTTACTGCAAAATGTACTAGGATTATGCTGGAGGAAAGAATGCTGGAAATGGCTCTACACCTAGATAACACCCCTGAATCTACAGCTCCATTTACGTGGAAGGTGCCCAAGATGATGTGGGTCAACGGTGTTCCCGGGTGTGGTAAGACAACATGGATAGTGAAACAATTTGACATTGCCAGGGATACAGTCGTAACAAGTACGACGGAAGCAGCCAACGAACTTCGAGAGAGGCTCTCGGAACGTATAGGGAATTTGGTTAAAAGTAAAATCCGCACTATGGCTTCAATGTTGGTAAACGGACGACGAGAATCAGACAAGTGTTACCGCTTGATAGTCGACGAAGCTTTAATGAACCACTTTGGAGCGATAGTGATGGCAGGCAGAATCTCCGGAGCCGAGGAGATTCTTTTGATTGGAGATGTAAATCAGCTACCCTATATAGACCGAGAGAATCTTTTCGAAATGATTTACCGTAAGCCGCCACAACTCTTCAACCAAAACTTGGTGTGTACTCACAGAAGTCCCATGGACGTCGCCTACGCCCTGCGACAGATATATCCTGGTATATACTCGTCTAAGAGTGTAGTGCGATCCCTTTCTATAAAGGATATCAAAATGACACCAGTACCGGGAGATCTAAAATACACACTGTATCTCACATTTACCCAGGAGGAGAAAGAATCTCTGATAGCGCAGGGGTGGGGAGGAGAAACAGGTTCGAAGGTGCTGACAATTCACGAGTCTCAGGGTCTGACCAGCGCGACTGTTATAGTGGTTAACACTAAACCTATTAGGCTACAGCTGCATGATAGCGTTTCGCACGCCGTCGTAGCAATATCTCGGCACACCGACACCTGCACGTACTATAGTGAAGGCAAAGATGACGCAGTAAATATGTTAATTCGGAACGCGACGAAGGCAACGACTAAAAGCATTGTGGAATATAATTTAAAGATGACTTTGAAAGATAGGAACGCAGCAGTCACCTCTTCCACCATAGCGGTCATGCCCTTATCCTAGTGCAAAATTCCTCACATCCAAATCAATTACGATAAAAGTGTAGCATGTACTTATAATTATGTAATTAAATATATATTGTAATATGTAAAATTGTTAAATATATATATAAATATAAACACTCGCTTAACCTTAGATCTAAGTAAAATTTTGTAAAATAATGTAAAGATAAAAATATAATTTGCTTATTATAGATATTGATTGTATGTAAACGACAATGTAATTAATATATATGATAAGGATATTAGATATAATAATAAATTTAAAAAGTGTACGGACCAAGTGTCTGTAGTGTTAAGAAATAAAATAAATAAAAAAAAAAAAAAATGTTTTGGATTTGTATTGTGCTATTTTACATTAAAGACAGCTCTCACTTCTCACTCTCGTCTCTACTCGTAATAATTTACTTAATTATGTTATTATCTTTGTTGGGATATTTTAATGGTTTCTAAGAGACGCGAGTTCGAATCCCGCTAGCTTTGAATTTTTGTTCATTTTCTTAATATGTATTTTAATATTCAATTTTCTTTATGTATATTCATATTTTAAATGTTAAATATTACCTAAGTCGGTCTAAAATTTTTAATTTTCAATCTCTATTCAGTTGAAATTTTTATATTTAAAAATATGTATTTATATATTATATTTTTTGTCCAACATAGTTAATAAGATAAGAAGACGTTTCCTAGAGTTTTATGCTGTAAAAAGCATAAAACTGCTTTTTTTCACAATTTAGTTACAAAAACACAGTGTTAAGTTTCGCATTCAATATAATGTGTAAAATAGGCTAGTATACATTTAATCCAAGATTTTGAATGTTACCACCACTCAATATAAATAATTTTCAACGCAATAACCACATCCAGATGGGAGTTTATCTAACTCCCAGCTCTCAAGTCCCGTCGGCGTATGTTTACATAAATACTAAGCCCATTTGCATAATTGCTCTCGAACAGTCGTTATAACGGAAACAATATATTGGCATAATTAAATTCATTAAAATTGTCTGGCGTCTTAGAAACGTAAACAGAATATTTACTTTTCCAATCAATTATAAGGATTATTTTTGGTGTCTACGTGAATACGTAAACCAGGATGAAAATGAAAACCTAGTGTAAAAATGAGAGATGACAAAGTGAATTCCGCCAGTCCACCCTCGTTGTTATAAAAATTAGACAGTAGGTACGTGGGGAGCGCCGTCCCTCAACTCCAGGTTCCTTAGGCGAAACATAGTGATTTTTAAAAAATATTTATATAAAAATACAAACAAGACCATACTTTGTTTTGAAAGATTCGCTAGAAAATGTGGCGTCTTACCACAAGATAAGTCATTATCTATAATTAGAATAATTATTTAACTTTGTACCACAAAGCGTACTTAACGGTAACAGGGCGTGACGTTGGGTTCCGCCATTCAACATATAATGTCTCCCGAAGTTGGGCGGAAGATGTATTTTTACACTAGCTTCTCTATATGCAGTGCTGCTCTGCTGTTGCCATATGCGGAATATAGCATGAATATAAAAAAAATATCCAAAAGTTTCCTCTTAGGAAACTTTACCATAGTCTAATAATATTCAAATTTAATTATTTATATTAAAAGTACCAATTATTACATTTCAGATATCAGCATATCTGTCGGTCACAGTTTATATAGAAGATATAAATGATAACGTGCCGCAATTTCAAGATACGCCATACAGAATAGCTGTGGATGAGCTCACCCCGCCAGGTAGTATTTTTCTATATCTCTTTTTAGAGGCAGAGGAAGCTTAGTGTTCAGAAACTCCTTTCTGCAATCACCGTCACCATATCGAGATATGGTGACGGTGATTGGCTAATTTTGACGCTGAGCTGTGACGTACCATAACGAGGAAATGAAAATAATCTATCTCACCAAGTGGGACTCGGATCCACATCATTATTAAAAACAGATTATATTATGTATATTTATTTAAAAGTTTTTTTTTGAGGCCAGATACAGCTCACACGCGAAGAAATTCAATATACAAAATATTTGATTCCTCGCTCTGGAAACGAGGCGCGTGAATCCGTTACTCAAGACGCAATGCCTCCAGATTACGATGTAAAGTGGGGAAAGGAAGTCTCTTAAAGAGTACGGAGTATCTTAACACTAAACTCCCAGGTGTCCTCTGCCCACCCTGCTATGTACAGGACACAGCGTAGCGCTAAAAATAATATTAAACATTTTTTTTAATATGATGATTTTTAATATTTAATACATAAAGAAAGTAATTTATTCATTTGTTTACCACTTAATCGCTTACTCCACATATACTATAATTATATGGTAATGTTCTAACAAACAATGTATGGTATATTATATTTTTAAACTATTCTCTAAAATAATAACTTATTACAGGACTAACAATTTTCAAAGGAATTCGCGCCTTTGACCGAGATAAGCCCAATACTCCTAATTCTGAGATCCAGTACAGCATCACGAGTGGAGACGATCGCTTCAATTTAGAAAGTTCTCATAAGCCTGCCCTTATATTGAATAAACCATTGGACTTTGATACTGGAGATAGGGAGTTCATTCTTATTGTTACTGCATCGGTAAGAAAAAATTTATTACATTTTTTTACTTTTTTTATGGGCTTATATTTATTTTATATTTAATTTAATAAAAAAAAAACCCTAACTTCTTTTTTTTAATATGTTTTTATTTAGGGACTTTTTAAGTAAAAAAAATACAAAAATGTCAGTCCCATCGTTCCCTTAAAACGAACTAAAAATACATAATACTAACAGAAGTTTTCTAAAGTAAATTATACACTAACCTTAAACTTATAAATTAATGCGTATTTTCAATCAAAACTTTTAATGAAAATTTTAAAAACACCTACACATTTACAAGGATACGTTTTGTAACCAGCTTTTGTGAAATTTGTATTATCATATAAGAGCCTTATAGCCCGTTTGATCAATAGACGGTTTAATCAAATCTCAAATTTATCATAAATATGTCACATCATAAATTCATCATAAAAGTCAAAACTCTACGTTTCTTAGGATCGTGGCTCTCCTCCGCGAAGTGCGAATACAACAGTACACATACTGATACAAGACAACGATGACTTGCCACCAAAGTTCACCCACGAGGTCTACAAAACCAAAATTCCGGAGTTTTATCCTATTCTCGTAAGTAAAATATAATTATTTTTTAATTTGTCCCTACGACGACGATTATAGGTTTGATTCCCAGTTGGGGGAAAGAGCTATTTTATTCCCCTGATTTATTTATAAAAGAAAAAAACAAAATAGAAACTTGTGTAAGTTTGGCCTGAACATTTTTTATTCTATTTTTTAACCCACAACTATTACATGGCCGTTTATAAGAATATTATGATGCTGCGGCACAGTATCTGATATGCGTAAAGCAAAAACAACTTATAAATTCAAATAATTTCAGGGGAAGAGAATCCATAAGGAACTAACATTCCAGCATCCAATACGTGCTTTCGACCAAGACGCAGGTGTAGCGGCCCCTGTACGATACGAGCTGGTATCAGGGAATGAACGGCGCTTGTTTCTCCTTAGTCCTCTTAATGGCAGCTTGTTTCTTGAGAAGGAGATTGATTTGGATGCTGAAACTTCATTGCCGGGTAAATTTTTGTATATTAAATTATTTAGATATAAATTTTGTGATTTAATTAAATATCTAATATTAATATTATACTTTTAATCGCGAGGAGGAAATGTAAAATCGTGGAAAAAGATAGATAGTAAATTGAATAATGTTTTTCTTCTAAGGAAACACGTTTGTGCTACAAATTCAAGCATCACAAGTTGACAATCCATTGAAGACTGCACAAGCACGTGTCGAATTAGAAATTCAGGACTTAAACGACAATCTGCCGGACTTCGAAGTTGATTTCTACAACATCAGCATTGTGGAGAACTTGCCTAATGGTAGTATTTTATTTTATTTATTAAATATTTATAATACTTAAAATGTAGAATAAATTATTTTTTAACAAAAATCAAACCGACTACAAACAAACTAAAAAGAATAAAATAAATTTACTTAGCATAGTTTATTGTTTGAAGATGATTTGTTTTTTGTTTAAAAATAATTTATTTTATGTTTTTAAGTGGTGGGTAGACCTGAAAAGGATGCTCTTGACCGAGTACGTAGTAGTTGTACAATTTTACAGTAGCTTCAATCTTATTTTGGCATATTGACACGAACGTACATTCACAACACACGATTCAACTCAACACACGAGTCTTTACAAAAATATTCAAATCCTTGTAAGTGTGCTTGTGTGCTTGTGTGTGTGCATACTTTCAAACCAATAAAGAATTATCCAAATCGGTTTAGGTCTTTGAATAACCGCTAAGCATATATAAAAAAAAAGATTTTTTTGAAATTCGGTTAAATGAAATAAAAACTACCCTATTTTTTAAAATAATGCTAAGATCTTCATTTATATAGTACTATATGTATTCGTTATTGAGTTTATATACATAATATATAATATATTAACATTTTAATCAGGTTTTAGTGTCCTACAAGTTATGGCGACTGATAAAGACCAAGGAGATAATGGTGAATTTTCGTATCAGCTGAATGATCCTAAAGGAGCCTTCTCAATTGATCCTAGAACTGGATGGCTCACCGTCAGGAACCAGGTAATATTGTAAATTATTATAGACCGATTATCGATTGAAAGCTTTTTCGAATTTTGATAGAATTGCTTTTCAAAACGATGATAACGGTTTGTAGGACTATTATTACTAACATTTTTGTATATGTTGACGATTTAAAAATGCTTGTAAAGATTTTACCGAGTTAAATAATATAACAATTATTTATAGACAATATTGGACCGAGAAGAACATTCTTCACTACGTATGAAAGTTTACGCAAAAGAAAAAGTTTCAAGCGTCGTCGGTACTTACGTCGATCAACGAACAAAATGGCGTAGAAATAAAGAAAGAACCACTTACATATTTCCTGATAAAAATAGTGAAAATATAGAATTTGATGATAATGCACAAATAATGTCTTTTGTGACAGTTGAAGTAACATTATTAGATGCTAATGATAACAACCCAATCTTCATGCCAAGTAATTTATATGAATTCACTGTCAATTATAACGCAGAGATAAATACTGAGATAGGGAAAGTGGAAGCTGTAGATCCAGATCTTGGGAGAAATGGAATGGTTCTGTATGACTTACAAAGAACGAGTAATTTAAGTATAACATCTCCCTTTCAAGTAGATGCGACAAGTGGGAGAGTAAGTGTAAAAGAGAGCCCGCTAGCTGAAGGAAGGCATGCAATATTTGTAGAAGCTGCTGATAATCCAGCGAACCCCAGCGAAAGGAGATATTCTTTGGCGGTTGTTACTATTGATGTAATTGGAGATCCTAAAGGTAAATTGACATGGTTAATTTTTTTCTTATTACAGGCGAAATTATAGGAATAACCAAAAAAAATCTTTATCACCGTCACGCTTTTCCCGTACATCATAGTAGGCAAACAAAATTGAGTAAATTTAATTATATTATATTCTATCTACTATTCAGGTAAAGCAGACAGACCACAGTTTGTTGGTGCTCCTTATGAGTTTTGGGTCGGTGCAAGCGTTGGTATCGGAGCGAGCGTTGGTCAACTACGCCTTGATGCGGCCCATAGCACTGCAGATATCACCTACGATCTTCTACACGGGTATGAGGAAGGAGGTAAGAATAAATTTTATGTATAGTTTATAAATCATTTATCACTATTTTCAGATGTATTACATTATAGCAAAATAATAACATATTTCATGCCTACGAACTGGGATTGAATTCAAAATCACCGCGTTTAAAATCCTACTACAGCACGATGATCATTGATTAAAAATTATTTTATTGAAATTTCAATATTACTTAAAAAATGTTATCCCTATAAATGTTTAAAATTGCTAAATATGTTAATAAATTTCTAGTGCCGTTCGCAGTAGAAGAAAGATCTGGCGTAATAACAGTCATAGACGAACTATCAAATTTCGACCGTCCACTTTATGACTTTGAAGCAGTTGCTATCGATAACAAGAGAAACATAAGCATCACTACCGACGCAACTGTCCATGTTGTCGATATAAATGACGAGAGAGGTGTTTTTTTGAAGTAATTATATCATATTCTTTATTGTAAGTTTATCGTTAGATTCTTAATAACACTGTTTTTATTTTTCAGAGGAGCACATTCACCATTTGTGTTTCATGTCAAGGAGAATATTGCTGGAGCAATAATCGGACATATCTTTCCTGTAAACGGAAGTTCATTTTCAAATAATAGTGGAAATATAAAATTCATAGTAGCAAATCAACAAGATGTTGCAAATGAGATTGCCATCGGTATGTATCGCAACGTTATTTTGTAATATTGTTACTGCTATTGTGATTATTATTTATCTTATATTAGGTATATAGAAAAACATATAATGTAATTAAAGTGTTACGTTGTGAGTTATTTGTTACACATACATATTTAAGAACATGTATTGGGAATTTTGTTGTCAATAACTGTTTCTTAGCAAGAAATCACCTATTTAAAAAAAAACATATAATTAAAATAAGTAATTAATAAAAAAAGTCTAGTAATTATAATCATCTGTATATATTATGTATATACCTACAAAACATATTGTATTTATGAAAGTAATTTCTGAAATAATAAATTTGTAATATTTTTGCATTTTTAGTTTAATAATAATATTTTTTTTATTTTTTTTGTAGGACCAGATGGAACTATCTATGCTCAAAAAGCACTTGATAGAGAAAAAAGAGACGTATATAGAATGACTGTCATAGCAGAATTTAGCAAAGGGGTTATATCGGGAGCAGGACTATACCAGATCACTATTAACGTTGATGATGACAACGACAATCCGCCTTTATTTGATATGCCTATTTATGAAGGATTTATTACTGAGAATGCCAAAACAGGAACTGAAGTAAAAATGACAAGTAAAATTCAAGCTAAAGACGCAGACTTAGAACAAAATGCTATATTTATGTACACTCTCTTTGGCGATCGTCACGAGCAATTTACAGTTAATGAACAAACTGGAATAGTTACGTTTGTTGGAAACAAGCTCGACCGAGAAGAAAAAAGTGCATATTTACTAAAAATTGTCGCACGAGATAAAGGGAGTTTAAAATCTGAAGCCAAACTTACTATTACAGTACTAGATGAAAATGATAACCGTCCGAAATTTAATCAAATTATCATGCCATTTGGTGAACCAATCGAGCTTTTAGAAGTTGAAGAGAATACACCTGTAAAAATTTATTCTGAAAAAGTAAATAATTCTACTGGTACTATATTTAATGTTCCAGCAAAACCAAAACATAAATTCGCCGCTACAAAATCCCCACTGTTTATGGTACCTGAGAATATTGCTATTGGTACAACTATTATAAAATTACAAGCTATTGATATGGATAGTGGTGTAAATGGTCAACTTAGGTACGAATTTGAGTCAGAAATATTTATGCCTTCTTATGCATCGTCGACGACAAGTGCTTCTCAAATTAAGCGATATTTTGTTATAAATGAAAGATATGGGCATATTGTTGTTGCAAGAGCCTTGCCTCCTGAATCAGAATTTAGATTAAACATTTCAGCTATAGACGGTGGGGAATTAAGTGACAATATTACTGTTAGACTATTAATTAAAGACGTTAACGATCATTTTCCAATGTTCAAAAAATCTTGGTATAATTTTAACGTAGAAGAAGCTCAGTATAGTAGACGAGTTTTAGGGAAAGTAGATGCAACAGATGTCGACTTTGGTCAAAATTCCAACTTAACATATTTTCTGCAGCCATCAAGTAAAGACATTCCATTCGAAATATCATCAATAAATGGAGTTTTGAGCGTAAACGGAATATTAGATAGAGAAAAGGAGGATAAATATACTCTTACTGTTGTAGCTAGAGACAACGGATATGATAAGAAACTATCATCATCAGTGAGCGTGGAAATTCAAGTATTAGATGTAAATGATAACGCTCCAAGATTTTTTGCGTATGATGAACTATTGGAATGGAAACATCCGGAAGCTCAAGAGTTATCTAATCATAATTTCGATTCTGTTATGATGTTGCCAGTATACAAAGCTTCCTTAGATGAAAATGCACCAATTGGCACTATCGTGACGAGAGTGTATGCTAATGATTCTGATTTCATTGGAAACGGCAATGGTCTAATTTTGTACAGCTTACCACAAAGAAAAAATCAGTTAAATATATTTAGTATCGATTCAAAAGAAGGTATACTAACTACAACCACCAGATTAGACTACGAAAGTCAAAAAGTGCACAATATAACAGTAGTTGCATCAGATTTAGGATCACCAAGCTTGAGCTCAACCGCTATTGTTATGTTAAGTGTTAAAGATATACCAGACGATGTGGAAGTTTCTGATAAACCTGTCTTTATAACTCGCTATTATGAGCTGGAAATAGAAGAAAATGTGCATACACCAGTTGAACTAGTGACTCTTAATTTAACGGAATACTATGAAAATTTTAAAATGAAATATTATATTTTTAATGAAAATGATACCGATATAAAAAAAACATTTGTCATTGATCCTCGAAATGGAACACTATATTTAATTAAAAGCCCTGACCGAGAAGTTAAAGAGCTGTATGAAATTATAGTAAGGGCTGAAAGACAGAAAATAAGTAGAGAACTCCCACATATGATATATCCAGTTCCAGATGACGTTTTTGAAGGGATGTCTAAATATGATGTTAAAGTTGTAGTTAGAGTTAGAGATGTGAACGATAATACTCCTAAATTCTTGAAAGGAGGACGTCCATTGGTCACCGCTATACCGACAACGGCTCCGTTTGGATATGAAGTTATACAGCTACAGGTTATTATACATTTTAAAGTGCACACTGTTATTATATTCACTTACTCATAATAGTTGTTTTAAGCAGTGTCGTGATGGTTTTTAGTTCGATATCTGCACAGAGTAATTATTATATTAAAATAATATTTGTTTCATAAGTGCCGGATAATGCAAATAGAATGATTAAGTATTAAGTTCTCTCTGCTTGCTCAGTCTGTACGCATACGAAAATTAAAAAATATATTTTACCATGTTTCTTTGAATATTCGACAATTTCGGCAAACAAAAACCTAAATAAATAAATATTATTACTATATAAGCTAATATTAATATTATAATTTCCTTGATTAACAGGCAACCGATGCGGATGCGGGACTGAACGCAGACATCCGTTACACATTACTACATGCACAAGTGACGGGCATTAGTGCGGGTGCTGGAACAACCGGTGTTTCAGGAATTATGGCAAGCGCAGGGACTGATGGTCGATTCTCTCTGGACGCACGTAGTGGTAAAGTGCGGGTAGCGGCCAGCGTAGCCCGTGATGCTGGTCGCGTATTTGGTCTTGACATAAAAGCTACAGACCGAGGTGGCGCTGATGACGGCAAATCCGCCATTATTAACCTGTTTGTAAGTTCTCTATTATTATTAATTTTATGAAGGAAAAAATACTTATTTATGAAAGAAAAAAATACAAAATCACAAACAGTTATTTTAAAAGTCATTTGATATTTTCATTCTCATTTTAATGTTTACAGGTATACATCCTAAATGAGAACAAACAGTTGGTAGTAGTTGTAGGTGGTCGTCCACTGCAAGTGGAACAACATCGTGATACTATTGAAGCTCGTCTCTCGAACATTACGGGAATGGATGTACGTATACGTACATTACGACTGAGTGCACGAAGCGGAATGGATGGGCACGCGTAAGTTATTTTGTATCTACTTCACGCTGTATTCCCTATATATATGTAGCTGTGTAGGCAGAGGAAACCTAGTAGTAGGTTCCCTCCGAAACTAGTATTAAGACACTCAGTACCCCACTTTTTGCCAAATTTTGGAGGTTGGGATTGTGTGTTAAGTGGCGGAACTCAACGTCATGCTGCTTTGACGCCAGAGCGAGGAAATGTAAAACAAGGAATTTTTAAATTTCCCAAGCGGGAATCACAGGTTTGTGCCACTGCACGACGACAGCCTTAAGTATGTTTATTAATTTAGTCATTAGTAATTGGGTGACATCAATGCAGAACGCCCAAAGCATCAGGCACCAAAATTAGTATCAATCTGATTATCCAGAACAAGCTAGAAGGAACTTGCAAATATAAGCCTTTACGTAAAAAATAGTCGAGTGAAATTCACCTCTTAAACTTTGTCCTGAGTGAATACACTCGACACCCATATAGAACTCCCATTGTTTTCTCGGTGAACTCGAGAACGACGCATTACTTAACATTTAACTTTGCTCTTATTTCAAATTTATGTTTTCATGGGATTTATTTTACTTTAAACATCGATTTAAAATGTATGTTGGTATTGTCATCGACTAGTTTTAATAAAAGCTGATCTGATTGATGAAACTCTGAAAAAAAAATGATATTTTTGAATGTCCTAATATTGTCAGAATATTTTCAACTGTTTTGGATGTTCTATAATTTTAATACGTGACTTGATCTTCTGTTTTGCGTAATCAATAGTAATAATTAATTTAAAGTATTATTCATGTTTCAGGTCTGACCTTTTTATTTATGCAGTGGATCCACTTTCCAATACCATTGTTGATATGGAAGTATTACACAAGTTAGTATATGAAAATATGTATTTTTTAGATAGTCTATCCCAATCTTTTTGTTCCATTTATTCATATTATTATCATATGCTCATATTTCAGGTCACTTATGAAAAGAGAAACTCTCTTACGTCAAAATCTCGCGGGCTTCAAAGTCCTGGGTGTTGGAGACACATCAATGGTGCAAGCCAGAAGTCAAACCTTAAACTCCATGGAGATCAGTGTAGTTGCACTTGGTTGCTTGGTATTTGTAGGAGCTTGTACCACTGCTGTTTGTATATTGTGCGTTAAGAAGACTAGAAGGTAAGCAAATGATTTATGTTATTTTTTAATTTTTTGAAATAGTGATAGCTTATAACTTAGAAACCTAATGTGCCATATAAGCTTATGTAAAGAATTGAAGATAGTAGAAAGGGTTAATATATAACAGAAAAAATATTTCGTATAAAATTGAAAATGATCGTGAATTATTATTATAATTACAACGTGTTTGTTTCATACGATTGTAATTTTAAAAAATTATAATAAAACTAAAAGAAATATTTAAGCTAACACTTTTGGCAACAATTAATCAAAACTAATCTTTCCAACATCAGAGATGAAAGATAATAACTTTTTAATATAGAACTCGACGAAAAGTTAAATTAATTTAGATCAAAATCCCTTTGCTAGATTAATAAGTTGATATTAAGCGCCTAAAAAGGGTAAGCGATGTTTTTTACGCATTTCAGACCTCTCCACCATCACAAACGAAAACATACACACCACTATTTCGCCTAAAGACCTAAGACTGATCTATCTATAGTTAAACTTACATATTTATAATCTTGTTTATTAAATAAAGTATTTCAAACAAAACGCAATTTTATTATGTTTTACTGATGACCTCAACTTCTTATTTCTTTTTTTTCTTCCTTTATCTACATGTATACTTAATATATAAGATTTTTGATTGGCAATCCTTCTTCTTAGTTAAAAAATAGCTTATTCCAAAGTTATATTTTTTTAAAGTGCAATATAATTATTTTGTTAATTTAAGAAATAATGATTTCCTTTCTCAAATAACCATAATCTTTACTTCGATCTTTATCTTTGCCCTAACAGAAATCGTCACAAACCATTTTCTCAGCGTCTTAATTTCCCATCTGACCTTACTAAACTCGGAGGATTATTTCCATCTGGTAATAATCAGTGCCAGGAATTAAACCAATCCTTCAGTGAGGACTCCTACATGGATCTGATGAACCAAACTCAAGGTCCGAAAAAGACTTGTCCTCACGCAGCTGAAGAGTTTGGAAAGATTCACCAGAAATGTGTGAAGGGACAATTCGCAGATGTCAACGGAAAAGAGAAACATGAGCGAATGTGTATCAAATTTAATCAAAGACCATTACAGAAAAGGTAAGGTTGTATTTAAATAATTGTAGTTACATTATAAATTTATTTAATTAAATTATTTGTAACGTAAATTTAGTCTCTATGACCTTCTTTCAGTGGCGGATTTACACATTTACAGATGTAGGCTGTTTAGTTTTTGCAATGCAACTACAACTGTTAATTATAGAGTCTTCAAGTGACAGTTCGAAGATATTGTTTGTTTTTTTTATTGTTCGTTGAAATTGTAGAAAGAATTTCACTCTGCTTTGATTAATTGAAACTTTTGATTAAACTTCTAAATAGCCTTTTACCATTTTTGGGGGTAGATATGAATGTTGCGGAATTGTGTAATACAGTGATAAAAAAGGAAAAAAAGAAATGAAAATCTTTTAACTATTAAATAATAAGCAGATAAAAATTGTGTTAAAAATAAGTTGTAATAAAATGTACAAATGTGTAATCAATCACACTTCTGAAGAAATAATTATATTTGTGAATATGTGATCACTTGGGTGGATGTGAAATTTCATATGTGTGGATGTGGTGTTATTGCATGCGGGGACATGTAAGCACATGTGTAGAAGTTATTACTTATATGTGAAGGTGTGATCATATGGTTGTGTGATAACATGTGTGGATGTATAATCACACGTGTAGATGTGTAGTCAATCACAAATAAGGAATTGGCACGCTTTTGGATAAGGCTTAGCAATCGCAGTTGACAAATTATACAATTATAGACAAAACGGAATATATTTTTGTACAGGAATCTTTTTATATAAGGTAGTATAAAAAATCACCAGCGGTTACTATAATCTGCAGTTATAGGCTATAAAGTCTACTCGATAATACATATTTATTGGTAAATCCGCCATTGACTTGTTAAGACTAACAATTATGGCTAATATTTAGAACACATTAATATACATCTATTTTTCTCGTAAATTTATATAAAAACATATCCTTTATACATACTTTGTAACTTCTCTTATGATCACGACAGACCATCTACTATATATCAAATAAAGTCACATACATCAAATATTATTTTCGATATCCAAAACATTTTAGATACTAAAAGTTATGTTCTATGTTGATATTGTTCTTGAGAACTTCAGTATATAACTATAACCTTATGGGATTTATGGCTTTAATAATAACTTAACGTCTACTGTTAAAAAATACATCTTAACAATAATAATAATGCTTCCAAAGCTTTACTAACATACTATATATATAACTTAAACATTAATCTAGGAATTAAAATAATAGATCAAAATTACGTAATAGATGAAAATATGTATCTTGTTTTGCATATTTAAAAAATCCCTATTTTCTGGATAAAATTTACAATTTTCCACATAAAATATTATAATGGAACGTAATTTCGTATACATTTTTACTTAAAATCACTAAATCCATCAACATCAATTTTTCAATATTATACAGTGCATTCAGCACTCACATATCAATACAACAATATCACAAACAAACTCACAGGAAAACGCAAGACACGTCGCTAACGTCCGTCAATTCCAGTGGACAGGATTCCGGGATCGCTGAGCGTTGTGCATGCGGAAGGTCTTCTGTGCATACTTCGGAAGAGAGCAGCGGGTTAGTATAACTTTATATCATCAGTATTTTAGTTTAGAATGATAGACAAAGAGGTCCTGGTGATAAGTCGCTCTTTTCTTAGTGCTACATCTGTTAAGAATCGTCCAATACTTATGGAATTGGATTGGAAGGTTGCAAAAACAAAGTAAATATCTGCATTTTAAATACAAATAATAACTAATGGGATTTAAATCCACAACTGAACTCTGTCCTCTTCTTTTATTTTGATGTGAAATATAGTTCTTATATAAATTACCAATTAACTATATAAATAAAAAAAAAATCTATCAATTTAATCATTTATCAATTTTAAAAAAACTAAAACTCAATATTTCTGTTATAGTTAGGTTGATTTCATTTATGTTATTTCGAGTGAAAAAAACAAAGTAATCGAACTTGGTATTTAGAAAATCTTAATATTTTCTAAAAAATATACTATTTTTCTAAAACTATTGTGAATATCCTAACGGAGATAAGTCATACAAAAAACTTACCAAATGCGTCACAGCGGCATACATTTTTATTATTGTTAAAATTGAAATATTTACTTTATTCTTAAACAGGTGCAGCTACGAAGATTCCCTTAAATCCAATCGTAACCACAACCACCATAATCATCCCAACCTTAAATCCATCCGAACCGACCCACGTTTCATCCGTCGTGCTTCATTCAACCATCCACCCCACACGAGCACACGTAAACACCACATTAGACAATCTTTTTCGGAAAACACACAAGCACACAAACATTTTCCTACTTTCGAACGTCTTTCATCCCCTTGTCACGTATCTTCTTCTTACTTCCTGAAGAGAAATCATATAGAACCAGTGGTGGATTATGATCACAGTGAAATTGATGATGTCTTCGATACAAGAATGGACAGGGATAGAGCTGGTTTCTTGTTGACAGGAAATGATGGAGTAAGAGATAGGATAATGTTCGCAAGACCGTTATAAGAAAGTGAAAAGAAGTTAGATAGAGATACTTAGTGATGTAGAGTTAACAAAGACTTGCCAATCAAGAACTACAGTGTTGTGTTTATTTTTAAGAACTTTTTTGTTGTTTTTTTTTGTATTATATGTATTTTTATATTAAACATAATGACGATAGATCATATTTTTTATATTTATATGTTGTTACTCAATTGAAGCTTTAAGCTATTATAGTTATTATTGTATGTTGTTTATTGCTCAAAATGTTTACTTTTCTATAATTTCTACAATCAACAAAATTATATCAACTTACCTAAAGTATTAACATGTAATCATTTAAAAAATATTTTAAATGATTACATATTAATATTTTTATTTATAAAGTTACCTTTGTGTCTGCTACTATATTTTGTTCAGTGCAAATACATTAATTTTGTCGTGGTTGCATGAAAGAAGTGAAATAATCATAGATTCGAAGCTTTATACAATATCTTATGCAATCTATTATTATTATTTATAATTTTATCCGTAGAATATTATTTAAAAAAATACCTACCTACCGATGTACATAATAATCAACTAGTAATATTTTTAGTATTTAAAATGTATATTAATTTATGTTAAGTATGTATATGTAAATATTAATAGTAAGATTAGATTAGAGGCCCTAATTTTTCACTTTTTTTTAAATTACCAAACAATTTTAATAATTTTGTTATTATATATATATATATATATTTTAATTTTTATAAATTGTATAACTGTCACTGTAGTATTAAAATTTAAAAAATATACTCTATGGAACGATAACGAATTTAAATTCTTTCTTCATAGAGTTCCATTTTAATAGAGTTTACTTAATATATATAGTAACTATATTTCTTTTATAAAATTAGCAGCATATTAGTGCCATTAGGAAATAAATATTATATATAATTTTAAATAATACATAATAACAACGGAACTGTAATAGGTTCAAATTAAAAAATATACTATGATTTTTTTTCAATTACCGAGAATATAACCAGTTGGATACGTTGAGATATTTTATCTAAAATTTTATAAGTTTATTTTATAAAGATTGCAGGTATCTGTTATTAAGTGAAGTATTTAAGAATATTATACCACCTTTATATAATACTCGTAAATTTTTTTTGTAACATATTTCATAGTAAATGTACGAATTTTGTTTTAAATTTGTAAATATAACTTGAATTATTTATATATTTTTATTTAAACATAGCCTATTTTTTATATTTTTTTTATAAAGAGAATGTAGAGAAGAGTGGACTGTCTTAAGCTTCTCTCTGTCTACATTGCAAAATAAAAAATGAGTCCATCGTGGCACAGCTTTGGGCACAAGCTTGCGACTGTAAGCGGGACGGTTGTAAATTCAGGGTCAGACCGGAATATTTTTTCTATTTCCTCGCAATACCTTAAGAATTCGACGAGCTAAAATAATAATAAGTACATAAATTCTGTGGTACGTCCACATATCTTCGTTACACCTAATCTCGTCACCAAAGCGAAAAAATAAAAATAATCCCGTACGTTCACGGTTACAGCCAGACACTATACCGCTGCCCCACAACGGTAACACTATAATATTAATTATTAATTTACAGCCTTACAGAAATAGATTCTTAAGTCTGGCTTTTAAGCCAGACTTAAAAATGTAAAAAAGAAAAAAATCTTGTTATAACCACAAAATCTTGTTATAACAAAAATAAGTATTTTATATAAAAAGTAATTTTATAAAATGAAATCGATTTCAAACCGTGAATTTTTCTAGATACTTATAATCACGGTCACGTCATCTCTAAAAATACGTGGACAAAATCTTATAATCAATCTATATCTCTCGATCGAGATAGATGTAGGAAATATCTAATAGATTGTTTATAAAGTTACGTTAACCCAAATTTAAGCAAAAAACGATCATGTTTATATCAATTTTAGATTCCGAGAAAATGGACTAACGTACATATAAAACTTAGCACACATGCTTGTAAATCTAAACAGATCATAATACTCAAATAGTATCTAATTTCAATAATATCCCAAATATATATATATCGAAAACTCCCCTTCTTATTTGCTTTATGCTAAAATTATAATCTATAAAATATTAAGTAATAGGAAAAGGGCCAAACAACAAACGTACACGCAAATGTATGACGAAATAAAGTTTTATTGTCTAACATACATTACGTGAATGCTGTATAAATACGTCGTTTTCAATACTAGCAGTTTTATAGGAAGACTATAAAATGCTTAGGACAAAACAAAAAGAGAATTTTTAGCATAATTATGTCTTTGATCAGAATTTTACCGTTTAATTTTATTGATTGAGAAGATCGTGATGCAGTGGTAACTGTGATGATGACATGACACATCTTAAGAGTTCTATCGGTCAGCTGTTAAATCAAGAAGAAACCAGAATTACTTGAGATGGCGTGTAGTATAAAAAGGTTTCACTCTGTAGTCACGGATAGCCTGTAAAATTTTCTCACCGATATGAGAGTATTTTTTAAATTTTAAATGTTTTTTTTATCCTTATACATTTTTAAGTGTAAAGCTTTCCTGCTGACCAATAAAAGTTAACATAGTACGTGGTCTAATGTTAAGATTACACCATGGTCGCCCTACACCATTGATGCTCGTACGTAGCGTAGACGAGTCAACGAACCTCTTAAAGTACGTCAGTACAATTTATTTTTGATTAATTTATTTGGTGATTTGTTTATCTCCTTTATCGGTTTTCCATATAGTTGCTTCTTTTAAATAAATATTTAAAGAGTTACTATTAATTCTTCTTCATAAAACGTATAATAGAATATGAATAATTCATAAATTTATTAAATATTTTTTCACAATTTATTTAAACTGAAGGAGTATTTATCATTGTGTAATATTAAAAGCAATTATTATAGTACAATTTACTAAGATTAATAGAAATTACAAAATCCTCCGTGGTGACTTAAAAAGTGAACAACTAAGTTTATTTTTCATAAAAAAGAATATTTAAAGCTCAAACTTGAATTTTAAATATTAAAGCACTTAATAATCAAGAATTTCCTTAAAACTAATTATGTAGCTTCACGCTAGCTCATCTCGCAAAATCAGAATAGGCAGAGTGAACCTAGTATTAAGGTATTTCTTACTTATTTATTTTTATTTGTATTTATTTAGCAACGTATTTGAGTAAAAATAAAGAAACTAGTGTCAGGACACTATTCGACACTTTAAAAAAAAAACTATTTTCCTTGAGATAATTCCTGTGGAGTAGCGAAGTTTAACGGCGGTTTTGTTACCAAAGTGATCAAATTAAAATTATACAATCTTCCGAGTAGTAGCCGAATCCACAACCGTCGCGCTTAAAGATAAATTAGATACTTTACCACTACGCCACAACAGCCTATACATTTCACAAATAAAAAATTACATGAAAATAACACTTTATATTCAAAAATATGTTAAAGGTACCTATATAAAAATACTTAAACTAAAAGGATACTCACATCACCCTATTTGTTTTTTTCCAAAGCTCATAAAATGGGCGTAAACCTAAAAAATTTGTCATAAATGAATGGGTGGGCCGACGCATTATTGAACATTAATTTTAAGCACCCCCAAACAGCTATTTATGATCTCAACGTATAAAATAACCAACTTAGTTCATGTTAAATATATATTAAGGCCAGTCGGCAGAGGCCAAAAATATGACTGTAAAATTTACATTTTCATTTCTTCGCTCTGGTGTCGAGGCAAAGCGCGGCGTTGCCGCCACTGAACACGCAATCCTTTAGGACTTGGCGGAAAGTGGGTAATGGACCCTGAACCGAACCTACCCTGATGTATGCGGGATACAGTGTAAAGCTGATTTGATTTAATTGATTTCATTTAAATATATAAAAGGTTTTTTTCATATACATCTAAAAGATACGCAAGTAATTAAAATTAGAGTTGAGACACTCTATTCTTCACTTTATAGAAGTAGTTTAAAACTCTAAACAAGAGTCAAGTTAATATAATTAATTGACAGAGAATTGAAAGCGTTGTGAGATAAAAAAATATTTTCGTTACGCCGCTCTGGTAAGTCTCGACTGGAGTTTCTACTAAGTTGTGCTAGCCGATAATATTATCGGCAATCCCATATATACGGGAAACAGCTTAAAATACTGACAACATAATGGAAATGAGCGAAAAATACAGGACGTATAGTGATTTATCTTTATTTATCCTGTATATTATAACTATAATGGGTTAGATGAAATATAATATTTTATACACAATACAAACTAACACTATCCATTTTTTTTTTTTTTTATGGAAAAGACACGGCAAACGAGCGTGCGGGTCACCTGATGGTAAGAGACTACCGCCGCCCACGACCCCGTGCAACACCAGAGGAGCTACAGGTGCGTTGCCGGCCTTTAAGATGGGTTGGGCGCCGGGGCCCGGCATTACCTGATGCGAAACGCAGTGGCATAAAGCCACTACTTCACGCCGGTTTTAAATGCCGGGGGTGGTACTGATCCGGTCGAGTCTGCCCATGCGTGTTGCCATTGCTGGCGACGTGACTCTACCACACGTACTTTAGTCGCCTCTTACGACACCACCAGTACCAGGATGATCCTATTCTAGGCCGGGATCACACGGCACGATATACAACTTATTTAATTAAAAGTTTATTTCAGTTTAAATGAATTCTAGTTGCAATTCTCGATGATTTTATTACTTATATTTTGAAGTGAACGTGTTTTAGGTTCACACAAAAAGCACGTATGTACAAATACGTCTTTTGGCCTTATATAAAAAAGAGTCTACTCCCAATTTTAAAGTGGAGATTTAAAATATTAATACCCGCAACAGCGCAGCGTCCTCAACTTGTCTTACTCACTCTCTTAACATAAAACCACATTAAATAGTCGCTTTAGAGGGTAAACCTGTTAAAACTGTTATTTCCCCTTATACACATTTTTATACCACTCGAAAGTGTAAAAAAGTACAAAATTGACCATTATTATAATTCACATAGTAGAGAAAACAAACCAATTTTGGAAATTTTAACAACCTCGTTGTTGTTTAAAAAGTTTTTTGTATATTTTGATAATTTGCTTAATGCAGGGCAGAGGAAACCTAGTGTTAAGAAACTTCGTCCCCCACTTTCCGCCGAGTTTTGGAGGCATTGCATGTAAAGTGACGGAACTTAACGCCGCGCTTTACTTAATAAATATTAATGTAATTAAATATTTCACTTCCTCGCGTGGGAATCGAACTCACAACCAGTCTGTTTTACAGTAACACTATGTGCCTCTTCGTCACGACTGGCGTCTAATTTAATTAAATTATTATTATCAACAATTTGGTTTTTGTTTTTGGATAGGTATAAGTAGTTTTAAAGTCAGTTTCAATTATTTTTTTATTGTTTTATTAATTATTATTGTCTTTTTTTTCTTGCTGTATCCCAAGACAGAGGGAACCAAGAGTTAAAAAACTGGCTCCTATTAAGATGCTATCATTACTACCATTTACCACTTTTCACCGAATCCTGAAGGCATTGATTGTTAAGTGGTGGACCTCAACGCCGCGCCTTGCCTTATTATCAGAGCGAAGAAATAAAAAAATCTCATAATTCACTGCCGCAAGTGGGTACTGAACCCACAACCTGTCGCGTTTACAGTCACACGCTGTGCCCCTGAGCCCGACTATCCTCAATAAACTGAGGTGTTTAATAATCAATTTTTAAATTGTGATTTACTAAGGAAATAATATTCAAGACCCGCATGTAATCAAATAGGTACAGTAAACTCGCAAAGTTCGACGAACCAGCTTTTATTTTAGGAAAAAAGTATAGATTGAAAGGGATTCGGTGAATACTATATAAAATTTCGTATTTATAATTATATTGTAATAAATTTTATAGTATTGTAGGCATCGTGGGTTCGATTCGCGATCGGGGAAATGTATTATTTTCAATTCCTCGTTAGACCTACAAAAAGGCAAAGAACAGTGTTGAGTTCCGACACTGACCACGCTGTCTTGAAAATTATGTAATCTTAGCACCTATGTGTTTATATGAAATACGTTGTGACGCTAAAAAAAATACAGTTTTAGAAAATAAAATGAAGTATATAAATTGCCTAAAAACTGTATTAATATATCAATATTACAGCGAGGGAATACTAAATTTTGCTTCTTCATTACGCAAATTACTTTTCTAATTGGCTTCACATAAATATTTATGCTATCATAGCGCAGTGGTCACGTGTCTAATATAAAGTAATGGTTTTAAGTTCAATTCCACATTGGGGAAATATTTCTTCATATTTTCAGCGCTGCGTTGATTTCCGCCTGCTAACGTAATATTTCGAAATTAATTTAAAGTAAAAAATAGCAAAAACGCCTTATTTTTTATATTCAAAGTTAAAAACGGATATATATATATATATATATATATATATATATATATATATATATATATATATATATATATATAAGTCACCTATAGACACAAAGGGCACACATGTGGAATACAGCGATGCGTAAAAGGCAGGGTCGGGTCGCCATACATCATTCTCTAAATCTGGACATGGCTTCGAGGCCTAGAGATATGTTCATAAATTACTGCTTTATGTTTAAAATATAATATAGATATGTTACAAAACACATATATTTTGTATGGAGTTTTTTTTAAATTGAAATTATAGCTGTTATATTTTTAAAAAAATGAGGCCATTGTGCTGTAGGAACACAGCGTCGTGATCGTCAAATTAACGTGATGGGTTCGATTCCCTCTCGGTTTTTTGTTTCATTTCCTTGTTCTGGTAAGAAAGTGCGACATTATATTTTGCCAATAAATATCTCAAAAATTAGACGGAAAGTGAGAAACAGTCTCTTAACACTAAGTTCCTGGCGTAGGGAAATGTGAAGAAAAACAGAAAATTTTAAATATATAACGAATCTATCATACATTTGCGTTTTGTCTCAAACAAGAACTAATTAATCTTCTTAATTAGTAAATATTACATTCTTTTGCTTGTAAAAATTTTAGTCAAAACGTGGTGTATCTAAATCATTTTCCAGGGTTAGTGAGATGGGCACTAGAGTATTCTAGGAGTAGTGTGGACCACCCGAGATCCCCCTCCGTCCGTCTCTTTGCCTGGAAAGTTAAAAAAATACACGGTATTTTTTGTTTCCTACTTCTGTAGGAAATCTCTGTTCTTTGAGATGACTATCATATTCCCATTCTTATTTTCCTCTGAAACTACTTGACAAATTTTAGTCCGGTTACAATTAATAGAAATTAATGATTTAAGGGGAAGGCTTATAGTAAAATATATGCGTGTTCGATTAAGTCAGATATTAAAAAAGACTTAATATAATATATATCATAAAAACACATTCAAGAGAAATAAAGATATAGCTTAGTCCACGCGAGCAAAGCCTCGGGACTAGATTTTTAATAGCATTTGTTGGATGGTTTTATATAAAATTTTGAAATTAACAAAAGACAAGATACGGTCATTACAACTATTATATTTAAGATAAATCTAATGATCAATGTACGCGAAGACACTATTTCATTAAACTTATGAATTTTGAAGAGGACCGGCCGTTGACTACCACTGACCACTATTGGACAGTATATTTAGATTAAATTGTTAAGAAACGCGAAGGGTACAGATTCAAATACAAATTAATTATTTAGTTTATGTGCTGGGCCGTCGTGGGGTAGCAGCCCATCGTCCGACTTTTTTTTTTTTTATGGAAAAGTCACGGCAAACGAGCGTGCGGGTCACCTGATGGTAAGTGATTACCGCCGCCCACGACCACGTGCAAACCCCATAGGAGCTACAGGTGCGTTGCCGGCTTTTAAGGTGGGTTGGGCGCCGGGGCCCAGCATTACCTGATGCGAAAAGCAGTGGCATAAAGCCACTACTTCACGCCGGTTTTAAATGCCGGGGGCGGTAATGATCCGGTCGAGTCTGCCCATGCGTGTTGCCATTGCTGGCGACGTGACTCTTCCACACGTACTTTAGTCGCCTCTTACGACACCACCAGTACCAGGATGATCCTATTCTAGGCCGGGATCACACGGCACACTGTACACGATGACCGTAAATTCGACTCCTACTCAAGGTAATGAATTATATTCGTTTCCTCGCTTTGGTAACAACTCACAATGTCTCGAAAATTAAGCGGAGACACTTAATTTTACTTAATACTTGATTATTAAGACCTTCCTTGATCAGAATTCACACGCTGTTCCACTGCGCCACCATGAAATGAAATATTTGATAATTATGAGATGAAATGAAATATATTATTGTATTTAAAATTAAAGTTACCATATTTAAAATGGAAACTTACGAAAGGATTTCTTTGAAACATATGAATATAATTGTAATACATTAAATGGGCACTATTTAATGATAACGCATATTAAAATGGACAAACTCACTCTATTTCGCCTTTATCTAAATGTTTATGTAAATCTAAACGTACTTCATAACTTCCATAACTTTCCTTTCCATATTAAATTAACAATTTTTATACTTTAAATAAATTGAAATCAAAATTCACTTACTTACACTTATGTTTTCACAGTTTTATATGACAGTCAAGCCAACAGGTATTTTAGACTATAGTAGAGAACAGTGTCTAGACACATACGTGGAGTACAGAATTTAGTGTCCAGAAACTAAAACTAAAGGGTGAAATTTTCCATATAGCAATACAGGTAGATGCAACCTTGTGCGTAGATTATACGTTTCTCAATTTCCGCCAAATGTTCCCTAAATTTTCATTGTATATTAAGTCGTCTCTCGCTTCATCTACCAAAATGGGAAAATGAAAACCAAATTCAATACAAACATTCTCCACAACCTACTGAAAGAAAAGGCCAAATATCTTCAAAAACATAAACAACGAGTCTAAACCAAACAAAAACCGGTATTTCTACCAAAATGAGCTTAAAACAACACAAAGTTTACGTTACGAATCCATTTCAAAGTTATATTTTGATACAATCTAAGTTTTTTCTACGAAAAATCTTGAGAAGGACATTGTACTCTTCACCTCTCGATGCCGCCCACGCAGCTCCGAAACGAGTGATGTATTGAATTTATTTACCGATTCAGCATATCATTATAATATTTATTTTAATGTGCTTATAATATGTATATTGAGTGTGAGGCATAAAACCTTTGGACTAAATGTTTACGATGTTGAACTCCGTCATTCAATTGTACAGTATATTATAAAAATAATATTATACTGATATTTCAGTCTACTTTCAGTCTACAGTCTAATGTTATTTAATAGACTAAGTACTTGAAGGAGGAATTTGAGCCCGGTCGTGGCACAGGTCCACAAAAATGTGACTGTGATAGAACAAGTTCAGGGTTTGATTCCCACTCGAGGTAATTTAATATTTAATATTTTCATTTATTCGTCCTGATAACAAGGCAAAGCGCGGCGTTGAATTACGCCTCTCAAGACGCAACCAGAATTCGGCGGAAATTGGGTAACGGAAGTGTCTTAATGGGAATCTTAACAATAATATAAACCTAGCAGCGCAAGACACCAATTTTCACTTACCGGTAATTTAGACGAACTTCCTGAGTAACTTAACGTCACACTTTGTCTTCCATATAGGAAAAAAAAACACCTAATGAATACACCCGTACTTGTACTTTAATTATTGTGAAGTTATTTTTATTTGATATCATTATACATTATGCATATATAGGTACTTGTATAAACCTGGCAGTGCAGATCGTTGTGGGATTCTTGTGTGGTAAATGGGCGTCATAAAGGTGAAAATGATGATGTTGATGATGACGATGACTTAAATATATAAAAAAATGGTAAATATCTAAAAAAAAATATAACAATATGAAATTTTGACTAATACCCATTTTCTTTAATATCTATATCCATATCTTATAAGTTTCGAAAACTTTAATGATGAAAACGTGACAAAACACTCTGCTCTTCTTAAGTGGTGAAACTCACCTGCCCACCTCACTTATAAAAAAAAATCCTTTTCCGGCCTGATTGATCAAAATGACCGAAATAATCAGTTGACTTTCAATCCCGTAAAGTCACTGAACTACTAATGGATTTCTTAAAAAATGCTATATTTTTAATACTTATAAAAAAATTTATATCAAGCACAAAATAAGTATAATGCCAAACGATGCTATACAATACAGAGTTACCAAAAACCCTTTGATTTTTACAAAGGCTTTGGGAGTTTGAACTGAGGTCACCGACCTATCCGAGTCACGATGACTGATAGCCGGCGTGAGCTGATAAGGAATATTGTACATTTTTTGCACTTTACCAGCGATAACGGTTTTGGTATTTCTATCATTAATTTAACTAGCTTTAAAGACCTGGCTTTTTTCGTTATAATGTTCATAATACATGCGATTGTAAATACGATATGTTATGGGTTCGATTTCCACTCGAGGAAAATGAAATATTTAATATTTTTGACTGCATTTGACGCTGAGTATTGTCTTGTTATCGGATTCATGAATTAAAAAATAATTAATTCCTCGGTATTGGACTTTAACCCACCACCGTCGTTCATTTACAGTCAGACGCTGTGCCGCTGAAGGCTTCAAAAACAAGCTTTCTAATACATACGTTAAGCCACTATCAATCGTTACTTCCAGCGCATATAGACCGTAAATGATACAAATAAACAAACAAACAACCCTATTTTCCTATATTTTAACTATAAATAAAGAAATGGCTTTCCCAGTCTTGTTTTATCACGTCCATTAGTGATTACATTAATCATTTTAATATCTTTAAGAATTTTATTGAAAGCAATTTTTTCTATACATATTTTTCATTTATAGAGATGTATATTTAATATATCTTTATATATTATAATCACTATAATTTTCCATTTTAATTAAAAACATTTGTTTGAATGCGCGTACGTTTTGTATTTGGATTGAATCCACAACCACCACGTGAAAAGTAAAACATCCAATAGAGTAGTACTGCAATTAGCATTTCATATTGTTTTTTTAAATAAAAGAAAATAGTTTTATGCTTTACTCCGCTTAAAGAAATAGGCGGAGGGAACCTAGTGAACATAACTTTTAAAAGTTGGGTGGAAAGCAAGGAATGAAGTATCTTAGCAGAGTAATAGTGAAAGTAGCAGATTGAAAAGCAGCCATCATCAGCACCATTAACATTATTTAATCTCTGGATAGGGATCGAAGCCACGATCGCGTTCACAGTCATAGACTATATCGCACTACGACCACCTCATTATATACATATATATATATATATATATAAATTTGACTTTTCAACAAATATCTTTATAAATTTCTTAAAAATCCGATTCGACACGTTCTGATAAAGAAAATTGACACGTTCACTGCTCTCTGCTCTCTGACAGCATAAATAAAGTACAATATTCACAGACTAAGGTGGTCGACCGTCAGCAAAAACATAAGCTTATAATTAGATGCGTCTCAACGCCACATACTGATTTTGTTGTTACTTATAGAAATATTACTTTTGAATTATGTTTATGCAGAACCTAAGATGGACTATATGCGGTTAATACTATATGCGGTTCTTGAACTTCAGAGTTAGGAGAAGATTTAAATCATCATATAAATCAGGTTCACGCTGTATCCTGTATACAACAAGGTGGGCAGAGGGAACCTAGTAATGAGACACTCTGTTCCTCACTTTCCGCCGAATTTTTCGAGGTATTGCGTGTTAAGTGGCGGAACAACGCCTAGTTTTGTCTTATTGAAAGAGCGAAGAAATGCAAAAAAATATATAAATAATAAATAACCGAAAAAAATATTTAAATATAAAAATATATAAACAGATGTAAAATGGCATTTACACCTATGCAGACCCAAGGCGTGCTCTTCAATATAGATCTTCCCTCAAGCAAAATTTGAATCTACAGCAATCACGTACTGCAGTTATTTGACATGTCCATGCGCTACGGTTTCAATTTCATTTATTGAATTTTGTATTTATTTATATATTCTTTATTATAATTGAAAACTGCATACTGTTCTGTATGAACATAGCGGAAAAGTCTGGAAAGTGTGAGGATACTCCAGATGTAGAGAGTTTCGGAACTCAATTTCTCGTTTTGTCTACAAGATAATATAACTATAATCTTTCTTCCGAGTGAGGATTGAAGAATGTTTTTACTCAGGCGCTTTCCCTCTGGAAAATGTATTTCTATCTACTCTCTATAAGAGATTTCTTTCAGGCAACCAATAAAAGTGAGTGAATGCACCATACAAGGCAAAGAGACTAATATAAATCAGCTTCACCCTGTATCCCGCACTCAGATGGGTAAGATAAGGGAACCTAGTGTTAAGACACTTCGTTCTCCGGACAGAAATTAATATGCAATTTAATAAAGAGAAAATAAATATTTATGCAATTTTAAACTCACAGACAGCCAAACCGTCATGGCGTAGTAGGACAGCTTATGACCATAAGTGCGGTAGAGGGTTCAATATCTACGTGGAGAATTTAATTGTTTTCATTATATCACCTTCAAAAAACAAACAAAATGTGGTGTTGAATACTGCCACTTCACACGCGGTGTCTCAGATTTGGGCTGAAATTTATTATCAAAGTACATAACAATAGGTTAATTTTGCAAAAAATACATAATTTAGAAAAATCTGACAGCAAAGCATTAGTTTGATTCATCCTCGAGGGATTTTTTTAAAATATTACTTCATTCGTCAATTATAATATATAATTATATCCAAACGCGCTTTTTATACCAACCAAATAAAAATAAATATAAAATGTGTAAAGAATGTTCGAAGGTCATAAACCTCGCTAACGAGATGGAGCCTAATTCCCTATAATGCGGGCTCGGAGCCCCACAAATACGTCTTGAAAACGCTCCTTCATGAAAATACATTACTTCAACTAGAGGCACAATGTACTGTACCTATATTAATAGTTGAAAAGTTGTACATTATCTTATTAGTAAATATATAAGTTGTTTTTTTAAACACTCCTACTCTCTCTCTCTCTGGAGCGTCCGTGAGATTTTACACAGGCGACACAAAATTTATTGATTATATTCGTGAATATAATAATAATAGTAGTCATATTTAAAACTTACATAAATATAATAATAGATATCATTGACTATCATTATGCTGATAGTGGTTTCAGTTAACGGTTTAATATTGAAAATCTTAAGAGGTTACCGCTTAGCTGTTGAATCAAGAACCGAATGCAGAACGCAGTTTTAGTTTTAAACGGCGGGGATTGTGAGGAGGTTCCATTCTCTGCAGCTAGGGCTCCACCGATGGCTTGAATCCTTGTCCCACTGTCTCATTGTATTTTCATGTTCATGTTACTGTCCTATTGAAGTCTTTAAGTGTGCTAAAAATGTATGATATAAATTAAAGAAAAATGATTTTAAACATTTTTCGTCATTTATTAAGTTATGTATGATAACTGGCGTTTCTGTTGTTTATGTTACAATTCCTTGTGTGCTCTAATCCTTTTGTAGAAATTTAAGTATTTGAGGATTTTTTTCTAGCTTCACTTTGTACCACGAATTTTGTCAAGACATTGTCTCCAATTTTCAAGATATCGTGTTAGTAGCTAAATTAATAAGCCACGTTGTCTTGTTAGCGTTCATGTCACGCGTTTATGATCCCGTTCCCAATAAGACACTTTTTACTTCTCCACTTTCCGCCAAATTTTTAAGATATTGCGTGTGTCAACGATGCGAAATTTCTCGCTATCAGAGACAGTCTACAGTCCTCTCAATATGTTTCAAAATATTTAAAGTTTCAATAAATGGGGAACTGAGTGTCTCAACACTAGGTTACCTCTGCCTACTCTCTATCTTTTCATATTTAATATTTTTATGCAGGCATTTGTAAAAGTAATTGGTAAAATGGTAAGAATTCACGTTATTTATGCTACATTTGTCATTTTTATTGAAGAATTCACTCAATTAAGAGGTCTTTGCCGCCAGTTGCTTTAGCTTAAACGAATTAGTAATTAATTATATGATAATTTGTATCGCAAACTTTCTTCGCCATTCTTCAAAATTGGAGACGGACTGTCTTTTTTTAATCCGATTACTGCTAAATCTTTTAGTAAATAAGCGAGAGAAAATTGGATAGATTTTTTTTTAAGCTTCGCGTTGTATGTCTTGTATGGGTATGCAGAGAAAAATTACTGTTAAGGTGCCGTTCCCCATTTTTCTGCCCAATTTTCGAGACATTGTCTATTGAGTAACAGAACTCAACTCTATGTTTCTACTAGAGCGGTGATATTTAAATAAAAATTTCATTCCCCGAGTGGGATTCGGACTGGAGTCATATACAACTCTTTGTAATTTCCATTTGACCATAGAGTCAAATGCGCAGTTGAAAACTAGTAACTACTAATATGAAATTTAAAGTAGTAACCAAACTATATAAAAACCTGGATTTTATTATATTGTTAGTTAAATAAATCAGCTTCACGCTGTATCCCCCAAGCAACAGGGTAGGCTGAGGAAACCTAGTGTTAAGATACTCCGTTCCCCACTTTCCGTCGAGTTCTGGAGACATTGTATGTCGAGTCTCGACATCAGAGGGACGAAATGAACATGTAAATGTAAATAAATATTTCATTTCCTCGAGTGGGGATCAAACCCACAACCAGTCGATTTTGCAGTCACACTGTGCCTCTGTGCCACGACTGACCTCGATTTTATTATTGTTAGTCACAGTATAATATATGTGTTTATATAGAATCAACTATAGCTTCCTTTCATAGTTGATCTTAAACAAGTTATCTCGTCAATAAGTCTAAACTTCAAAATACCGTAACTTGGGTAAATATTTAACACCGTTCACTGTAGACTAGACTCTTATATGAAATAATATTTTTTTATTTTGGCCAGTCGTGATTCAGGGGACAAAAATATTTCCATGTAAACGGATTGTGGGGTAATGGAGCAAATTTTTTTTTTTGATAAGTCGATTAGACTGTAAACGTGATAGGATGCGATGTGGGTTCGATTCCCACTCGAATAATTGAAATATTTGTATATTTTCTTTTCCCAGCTCTGATAACAAGACAAAGCCCAACGATGTGTTACGCCACTCAATACGCAATGCCTCTATAAATTTCGCTCAAAAGTGTGGAATGGAGTATCTTAACACCAGGTTCCCTGTGCCTATCTTAATATGTGCGGGATATAGCATGAAACTAAACAAACAACAACAATAACAAACAAAAATAACAACTTAAAGTTACCGCTAGTCTACGCTGACCTTTATTAGATTTACTATTAGTTCATCGTTCGCCTCGATCGGTCTTTGTTCAGATATACCTACCTACTTCAAAAACATGGTGACATCTAAAATACTTAAGTGGCGTCATTTATAATTTAAATTTTTAACCACATTTAAATTGATTGCATTTACATTATTGAACCTTATAATTAATGCTATAATGCATTAATAATTATTAAAAAGAAGAAAAAAAAACTATTTAATATTCAATGGACTGATGAAGAGGTAACTTATTGTTAAGATACTCAACTCCCCTTCTCCCATATATTGCCCTATTTTCGAAACATTGCACGTTAAGTGGTGGAACTCAATTTCATTCCCTCGAGAGGAGATCGTACCCCCATCTATCGCGATTAGATTTAGGAGCTGTCCCACTACGTCACGAAGTACCTACGATGTTTTGGTGATTTCTGTTGTATAATAAACATTACAATTACAATTACAATTTGATGAAGAACCTAAAAACTAACCAAACAATATAAAAGTAAATCTCCACCCACGTAATTTATTTTAATAATATTTATGATATAGAGTGATTCGTAGGAGATGCAGGGGATGACCTTGGTTACCTCAAAAACCTGAGGGCCCTCCAGAGGCCATGTATGAAGAGGTTGATGGCAGTGGACGGGGCGAAGAGAATAGAATAGAATAGAATAGAAAATACTTTATTGCACACAGAATACAAACGAAATATAAAATACAGATAGTATATATGTTTATAAAATGTATGCAAAGGCGGTCTTATTGCTTCAAGCAATCTCTTACAGGCAACCCTTGGTAAATAAAGGACTAAATTTTATGAAATGGGAATAACGTTATATAGTGCACAAGTGACTTAATAAAATACAATAATAAAATACAAATGAATAATATACATATATACACATCGTATACTACATTAAAAAAATAAATAAATAAAAATAATCGATTTAATATTATACCTAAATATAATCCTATATAGTTATATATAATATATTAATATACATATATACATACATAAATGACTAAAGATAAACTACAGTTATAAGTTCACAAGATACTCTTTTAGACGATTTCTAAAAATATAAAGAGATTTAGAATGTCGTATTACAGAAGGAAGTTCATTCCAAAGAATCGCAGATTTCACAGAAAAGGAACTGGAATAGAATTGGGTATGACAAGTAGGTAATTTAAGAAGATTATCGCTCCTGGACCTAAGTTCTAGGCGTGAGGTAGAATCCGAACCAAGAAAGCAGAAACGATCTCTTAAATAAGCGGGAGAGAGAGGATTATAAGAATAGAGTAGAGGAGGATAAGCATCCGGAAGTTACGCCGATGTCTGATAGGAAGCCATCCAAGCTGACGACGATGGTCTTGAGACATGATCAAATTTACGAAGACCATAGATAAATCGAATACATAAGTTTTGTAACCGCTCTAGTTTGTTTAATTGTTCCTCAGATAAATCTGGGTAACATGAGTCAGCATAATCTAAAATCGGTAGCAGTAGTGAGTGAGCTAGAGTGGTTTTGGTTTTAACTGGTAGGAAATGTTTATATCGTTTGAGGGATCCAATGCTAGCAATAATCTTCGGCTGACCTCCGCTATCTGCGCTGACCAAGATAGCGAGTTGTCTAAAATAATCCCCAGATTCCTTAGACGCACTAAGACTTAAATCGACCAACCAACTAGTTGTAATTGAAGGAAGTCTTTTCAAATCAAGTTGTTTAATTGCTTACTGCGCCTATAATGCTTACCTGGGACTTGCTAGGATTAATAGGAAGTCCATAAGATTTTACTCCATACAGGAAATATTAGTAAATCTGTTGTTATGTTGTGTGGCGCCATTCGATGATTCAGGGGACCAAGCGGAGGGGGTCGGTTCCCATGCAATTTGTCGTGGTTTGTGTGTTCTGGGGTGGAGGTTTTGTGGGGGAGTTTTGGGTGTTTGTTTTGTTTTTGTGGTTGTGGTGTGGGTGGGTGTTTGTTGGTGGTAATGGGAAATGTTTTTTTGGATAAGTCGATTAGACTGTAAGGGGAGAAATGTTGTGACACCCGTTGGTAAGGTTTGTATGTGGATTGGCGTGAGGCTGTGGGTTGTGGGTTGATCCCTTGGCCACTGGATTCTTGAGAGTTGTGTTGTTTTTGAGTTTTTAATTTTTGAAATATTTGTTATTGTTCTTCCCAGCTCTGATAAGGGCAAGACAAAGTGCCATACTCACTGAGGACGCATTGGTGTTACGCCCACTCCATACCGGAATGCATCTATAAAATTTCGCTCAAAAGTGTGGAATGAGAGTCAGCTCTTGACACCAGGTCCCGTGCCTATCTTAATTGTGAGGGATATAGCAATGAAGCTTAAGATAAAGACAACACAATAACAACAACAAAAAAGAACAACTTAAAGTACCGCTAGTCTACGTGCTGACCTTATTAGATTTTTACTATGAGTTCTCGTTCGCCTCGATCGGTCTTTCAGATTTATAGCTGCTACCTACATTCAAGTAGAGGGGGGGAGGCGGAGGGGGGTGTGGGGGGGGGTGAAATCTAACATACTTAGAGTGGCGTCCGGATGTGTATTAGTGGGTGAGGGTGTATAATTTTAACCACATTTAAATGGATGCATTTACATTATTGAACTTAATTAATGCTATAATTGCATTTAATATTATTAAAAAGGAAGAAAAAAAAATATTTTAATATTCAATGGACTGATAGAAGAAGGTAAACTTATAGTTGTTGAAGATACTCAACTCCCATTCCCCATATATTGCCCTATTTCGAACGAAAAATCATGGCACACCGGAATTGGTGGAACTCAATTTCATTCCCTCGAGAGGAGATCGTACACCACATCTATCGCGATTAGGGATTTAGGGAGCGTGTCCTCACTAGTTTTCACGAAGTTAGCGCCTACGACGGATGTTTTTTGGGTGGATTGTGATGTTGTATAATAACATTTACAATTGTGACAATCTACAAGTTGATGACAGAACCTATAACAAAGCTAACCAAACAATATAAAGCGACGTAAATCTCCACCCACGTAATTTATTTTAATAATATTTATGATCATAGAGTGAGTTCGTAGGAGATGCCGACATCGGAGCCGGGGATGGGGAGACCTGGGTTACCTCAAAAAACCTGATGGGCCTCCAGAGGCCATGTATGAAGAGGTTGATGGCAGGGACGTGCCTTTTGTGCCCCCGACTGACCTCGTTTTAAATTTTTGGTTTTTTCCCCAGTATAATAATTGGTTGGGTTTTATTAAACAAAAACTTTAGCCCTTTCCTTTTTTATGTTGGAAAATTTTTTTAAACAAGGGTTTTCCCCGTCCCCAAAAAGTTCCCAAACTTTTAAAATTTCCGTAACTTTTTTTAAATATTTTAAAACCGTTCCAAATGAGATAGACCCCCTTATATGAAAATAAAATTTTTTTTTTTTTTTGGGGGCCCGTTCGTTTAAATTCCCGGGGAACCCCAAAAAAATTTCCCCTGTAAAAGGATTTGGGGGGGTAATGGAGCAAAATTTTTTTTTTTTTTAATTTAAATCGGGTTTGACCGTAAACGTGATAGGGTTTCGGAAAAGTGGGGGTTTTCCCATTTTCCCCCCCGAAAAAAATTTAAAAAATTTTTTTTTAATTTTTTTTTTTTTTTTTTTTCCCGCCTGATAACAAGACAAACCCCCCAAAGATTTTTTTTACCGGGCCCCTCCAAAAAAGCAAAAGCCCTTTTTATAAATTTTGCCCCAAAAGTTTTTGGAAAAGGAGTATCTTAAAAAACCAGGTTTTTTTCCCCCGGGCCCATCCCTTTAATTTTGTTTGGCGGGATATAGCATGAAACTAAACAAACAACAACAATAACAAACAAAAATAACCAACTTAAAGTTACCGCTAGTCTACGCTGACCTTTATTAGATTTTACTATTAGTTCATCGTTCGCCTCGATCGGTCTTTGTTCAGATATACCTACCTACTTCAAAAACATGGTGACATCTAAAATACTTAAGTGGCGTCATTTATAATTTAAATTTTTAACCACATTTAAATTGATTGCATTTACATTATTGAACCTTATAATTAATGCTATAATGCATTAATAATTATTAAAAAGAAGAAAAAAAACTATTTAATATTCAATGGACTGATGAAGAGGTAACTTATTGTTAAGATACTCAACTCCCCTTCTCCCATATATTGCCCTATTTTCGAAACATTGCACGTTAAGTGGTGGAACTCAATTTCATTCCCTCGAGAGGAGATCGTACCCCCATCTATCGCGATTAGATTTAGGAGCTGTCCCACTACGTCACGAAGTACCTACGATGTTTTGGTGATTTCTGTTGTATAATAAACATTACTTTGATGAAGAACCTAAAAACTAACCAAACAATATAAAAGTAAATCTCCACCCACGTAATTTATTTTAATAATATTTATGATATAGAGTGATTCGTAGGAGATGCAGGGGATGACCTTGGTTACCTCAAAAACCTGAGGGCCCTCCAGAGGCCATGTATGAAGAGGTTGATGGCAGTGGACGGGGCGAAGAGAATAGAATAGAATAGAATAGAAAATACTTTATTGCACACAGAATACAAACGAAATATAAAATACAGATAGTATATATGTTTATAAAATGTATGCAAAGGCGGTCTTATTGCTTCAAGCAATCTCTTACAGGCAACCCTTGGTAAATAAAGGACTAAATTTTATGAAATGGGAATAACGTTATATAGTGCACAAGTGACTTAATAAAATACAATAATAAAATACAAATGAATAATATACATATATACACATCGTATACTACATTAAAAAAAATAAATAAATAAAAATAATCGATTTAATATTATACCTAAATATAATCCTATATAGTTATATATAATATATTAATATACATATATACATACATAAATGACTAAAGATAAACTACAGTTATAAGTTCACAAGATACTCTTTTAGACGATTTCTAAAAATATAAAGAGATTTAGAATGTCGTATTACAGAAGGAAGTTCATTCCAAAGAATCGCAGATTTCACAGAAAAGGAACTGGAATAGAATTGGGTATGACAAGTAGGTAATTTAAGAAGATTATCGCTCCTGGACCTAAGTTCTAGGCGTGAGGTAGAATCCGAACCAAGAAAGCAGAAACGATCTCTTAAATAAGCGGGAGAGAGAGGATTATAAAGAATAGAGTAGAGGAGGATAAGCATCCGGAAGTTACGCCGATGTCTGATAGGAAGCCATCCAAGCTGACGACGATGGTCTGAGACATGATCAAATTTACGAAGACCATAGATAAATCGAATACATAAGTTTTGTAACCGCTCTAGTTTGTTTAATTGTTCCTCAGATAAATCTGGGTAACATGAGTCAGCATAATCTAAAATCGGTAGCAGTAGTGAGTGAGCTAGAGTGGTTTTGGTTTTAACTGGTAGGAAATGTTTATATCGTTTGAGGGATCCAATGCTAGCAAATAATCTTCGGCTGACCTCCGCTATCTGCGCTGACCAAGATAGCGAGTTGTCTAAAATAATCCCCAGATTCCTTATAGACGCACTAAGACTTAAATCGACACCACTAAGTTGTATTGAAGGAAGTCTTTTCAAATCAAGTTTTTTTTAATTGCTTACTGCTGCCTATAATGCTTACCTGGGACTTGCTAGGATTAATAGTAAGTCCATAAGATTTACTCCATACAGAAATATTATGTAAATCTTTATTAAATTTACAAATAGTTTCATCCATATCACTGGACGGCGCCGCTAAATAAATTTGTAAGTCGTCAGCATATAGATGGAAGGAAGAGGATAGGGTTTGGGAAATAGTATTAATAAAAATAGAGAACAGCAGTGGGGAGAGGACACCGCCTTGGGGAACCCCCGCGGACAGTGAGCATGAGGAAGATGATTTGTCATTAGCTTGTACGTACTGTCGCCGGTTAGATAGATAGTTTCGGAACCACTCAGTAGCTTCAGAGGAGAGGTTTATTGATTGTAGGACCGCAATCAATAAATCAGTGTCAACAGTATTAAAAGCGTTACTGAAATCAAGCAATGCAATAATAGTAAGATTTTGCTTCTCCATATTAAACCGTATATCATCGCATACTTTGATTAAAGCAGTAACTGTGCTATGTCCACTTCGAAAACCAGATTGGAACTGAGACAAAATACGGTTTTCTAAAAGGTATTGATTTAATTGTTCCGAGACAATACGTCCCAAGACCTTAGACAGGAAGGGAAGTATTGAGATTGGACGGTATTGAGAAAAGGATTTTGGATCTTTGGATTTTGGTATAGGAATAATGCGGGCTATTCGCCATGCACTTGGAAAGGAGTTAGTGGAAAGGGAAAAATTAAAAATATGAGTAATTACCGGGGCTAACACTCTTAAGGGTAAAAGTAATAACTTACGATTGATACCATCAATACCAGCAGCATCCGATTTTATCGCCAAAATATTTTTTTTAACCTGAGCGGGTGTAATTAATTCAAAAAGGAAAGGGGTCGTTGAAGGAGAGGGCAAGGAACGGATAATATTTAATGTATTTGCCCTAACTGTATCGTCCATAGGTGTAATTGATGCAAAATGTATATTCAAGGCATCTGTATCGATGCGTTTGAAGAGATTTCCCGTTGTAGAGGATAAGCCACAAAGATAAAAAAACCCTAGTATTATTATGTTCCTCTCTTACTTTAAATAATAGTGCTTATTAATATCTTATACATTATTTCTTACAGTCTAGTAAATATTAGGACGATTAGCGAATATTAGGGTATTTCAATTACTCGGTTATGTGTAACATACCCGTATCATACCTCAGGGAGGAAGCAGGCTGGAAGTAGGGTCAGAGCTAGCACGTGCTATATTAACGGCTATATGGAACGTAGCCAAATTATTTTCGGTTGGTGAGTTCTAATTTCTATTTTATGCTTAATAATATCTAGTATGTTTCTTTTTCCTGCGATACTAAAGTGTAAACTAAGTAAAGAGTAACTTGAATACTTATTGAACATCCTTGGACTAAATCGCGAAGCTATTCGGACTTAATGGATTAAAAGTTACGCCGTCTTACAAACTGTTGGTTATAGTAACCACTGAAAGTGACAGGATAAAGATTTTTTTTGTATTTTCGGATGTTATTATAAACTATTAATTTATAACATATTTTAATTTACGTACATAATGTACTTATAATATTCATGGTCTTATTACTAATATCTCTCCATATGATTGTTAAATGCAGTGCATACAAATTCTACAATTTTATTAAGCTGTACATTGACCAAGTATAATAGATTTGAATGAAAGACACTACTATTTTTATACTCAATTATTTTTATTGAAGTGCTATGAGATACGCAATATTTCTTGCTCTACCCTCTGGTTAACGAGTAAGACTGAAGGTTTTCCAATGCGTGAGCGGTCCACCAACGGCAATATACGAAATTCATTGCAATGAGATTGGCGCCATCTGCCGAAAATTGGTCGTCGTCCAACGACAAATAAAAAAAATAAGTCCGCAAGAGGAGATATAATCGCATTCTGTATTTTTTATGGAAAGCCAAAAGAGCGTACTGGTACTGTACGCTCGTTTGCCTTGCCACCTGATGATAAATGATCAAGGCCACGGCCACAGCTTTTAAGCCTCATTTACTAGCATAGTAAATAACTTTTGATAAAAAAAACATAGCTGAAAATAGTTTAGCTTTAGCTGGCGCACGCTAAGCTTATTGAAACTAATCAAAAACAGTTTTTTTCGTCCTTGTCGTTATGTTAGTAAACCAAAGTTTCATTAGATTCAAAAACAATTCTAGTGGTAAGTGTGTGAAGGCCGTGACAATAGACTGTGTGATATTAAGAGAGATTAATTACGGAAGTTGTATATAGTGGAGGAGTCCAGATTGTCCTTTTTCTGATATAATTATTTATTTTTTCTTTAGCTTCGCTGTATCCCTACTGTATCTATGAATAGATAGAGAAAATCTGTGGTACAGGTTTATTTTCTTAACTTTCCACACAATTTTCGAAATATTGCCTTTTGAATTTTGGAACTCAACGTCATGCTCCGTCTAGTTACGAAAGCGAATATTTAAAAACAATTTATTCAACGGATTGGCAATTGAAGCCACAACCATCGTGTTTTCGCAACGCTGTGACGCTGCACCTCGACGGCCTCAAGACAAGAAAGTATCTGTTATTTTCATTTCTATCTACGCTTAATAGGCTCCAAACTAAAGCTTTTATACAAGCAATGCTCAATAAAAGTTAAATCTGAAATCATTTGTAAGCTTTGGCCTCATTATCCCAGATCGTTTATTAACTGGCAAGGCCAGAGTCAGATTTCCTTTATACGACTTCGGTGGTGAACCCTTGAAAACCCCTTGAAAGTCTGCGCACGCATATGTGCTTATTTTAATTTTAGAAATGAAGCATAGAATGTCAGGTCGTCGTGACTCTATAAGTTAAATATCATAAAAAAGTCTACAGTAATTGGACGTATCATTAAAAATCAACGCTACCTACTACCTACACTCTACACTCCGTTATAAGGCAATACGCGGCGTTGAGTTCCCCCACTCAACATGCAATGCTTCGAGATTCGGCGTAAAGTAGGGAACTCAAGTGCTTTAATGAGAACGGAGTGTCTTAACACTAGGTTCCCAGATCCACGCTGTTTATATGCGGGTGGTAGCGCGAAGCAAAATAAACAGAGATATTGCTGAAGTCGTAGCGCAGTGATACAACGACTGCCTGTAACCGAAATAGTCGTGGATAGGTCCGTTCACCATACGGCGGATGTTTTTATAATTAAAATTTTTTTAACCGGTTTTCACTCTATATCCTACCCACAGCAGGGTAGGCAGTGGGAATTTAGTTGTAAGACCCTCCGTTTACGACTTTCCGCCGGATTTTGAAGGCAACACGTGTTTAATGGCGGAACTCAACGCCGCGTTTTGCATCAACACCAGAGCGAAGAAATTAAGATATAACTTAAATTAAATATTTCATTCTTTCGAGTGGGGATTGCACCCACAACCAGTAGGGTAATCAGCGTTTAAAGAGAGAGTTTACCCCTGATTACCTGAGCCTTTTTTTCGGGAAACCCCCAAACTATATTTATAGCATATAATATACAATTGCAAGCCCTAGGCCGACCCGGCCAAATCTAGGTCACAACCCTGAGCGTCCTGAACGTTTGTTTGTCTCGCTTCCTATTGGAACTAAATTCGTATAGCGATTGTGGAGATAACTATCGTTCTGTTTGATCAATTTTGTGAAATAAATTGGGTTTTTATTGAAATTTTTCATTGAAAATTGTATATTTCACTTCAAAATTACTTTTTAGTTAATGTGTAATAAAATTCATAGAAGTTTGGTGTTGTATTCTTTAGTTTTGATGTCAATATAGCGCAATGGAGAATTTTCCCATTGCATGGTGTATAGTAGTTGTAGGTTCAAAATCTCATTTGAAGGAAAGCATTCATATCCAGTAATATTGTGGAGATCAACTAAATGTTTTCTCGGACATCGTTTTTTTATGAATATAGTTTATATGTAAACAATACATTAAATTCGAGTATATCTCACATATACAGCAAAATAGACAGAAAATGGTTCATATATAGCAGAAAAACCACAAAATGTCCCGTATACAGCCGAAAAGTTGAAAACGGAGTGTTTTAACGCTTTGAAATCTCATATCATAATTGTGTTGATTTCAGTTTGAGGAACTCAAAACCAAATTAAATATTAAATACGGCCTTACCAGTTTTCTTGTTAAATTAACACACTTTGCAGACGGTATGTCAGCCATTGAAGTGCGCAATGTAGGCCAGGTAAGGCAAACGGCGACCTATTTCTGCTAGTAAACCGATTTCACCTCGCGCCTCGCAGGACAGATGCAAGGAAATAACTGTGTCAGTACATTTTGATGTCATAACCAATAACGATTTGATTTTTATCTGCGGCGTTGAGTTCCGTCACGCAATGTTTCAAGCATGATACTAGGTTTCCTATCCCTATGCGGGATCGCACACAGCGTGAAGTTAAAAAAATCAGATCAATTAAAATACACTCAGTATAACTTATTAAATACTGTAGGCTAAAAACGATCGAAGTTGTCACTGCGATCAACGGGTTCCATCTTGTCATATCTTTACAATACATTATCGTTATCGTAATAATATAATTATTAAATCAGCTTCACGCTGTATCCTGCACACAGCAGGATAGGCAGAGGGAACCTAGGGTTAAGACACTCCATTCCCCACTTTCTGCTGAATTCAGGAGGCATTGCGTGCTGAGTGGCAGAACTCAACGCCGCGCTTTGCCTCGACACCAGAGCGAAGAAACAGAAATATAAATTTAAGTAAATATTTCTCATCGAACTCACAACCAGTCGGTTTTACAGTCACACTTCGTGCTCCTGCGCCACGACTGGCCTGTAATTATTATAATAGGATAATATATATAATTATTATACTGCTAGTAATAGACACTTCGCTGACCAATTTTCAAAAAATTCCGTGCTCTTACATCCGTGCGTAATGACAAAATTGAAAGCCGCACTACGTTCTGTTACCAGAGCGAGCAAATGAAAATAATTCATTACTTCGACATGGATATGGAACCCACAACCGTCTCGTTTTCAGTCAACCGCTGTGGGCACATTGCATTCTAATATAAAAACAAAAAATATAACTCTTTCTTAATCTTTTTGAAACCACCACGATTTAATGGGTTAAAGTCTGATTCATAATGGATTATATTAACATTAGCTTTATAAAAGCGGCGTTGACGTCCGCGACTCAATACACAACATCCAAGTATTCAAAAGGCCTAAGATAACCGAAAACATACATACAAATCGTGATAAACGTAACATTCTGTCCGTACATTGAATTTAAAATCTATCGACCGCGGTGCAGCGCCCTTGAACCAGATAGTATGTAGGTCACCGTATCAACGCCGGGAACACCTGAGCGGGTCGGGGCGTCTGTTAGTGATTGTGAATTATGATTATTATATAATGGTTATTTTGATATCAGTTAAGTATTGGATATTTTGTAATATAACAGGGTAGGCTGCGGGAACCTTATTTTAAGACACTGCGTTCCCCACGCACGTTTATTGCGTGTATATAAAGAGACTAATTACAAAAGGTGCATTTTGAATTAAATCAAAATGACTTTGGGATGAGATAGAATGTGACTGTCACCACGATGTGGTGACAGTCACAATTCGATAACCTCTCGGAATTCGATAACCTCTCGGAAAAAATAATTATTTTAATTTCCTTGGTCTGATAGACTAAGTGCGGCGGTCAGTATACTAATAGTTAGTAACACTCATATTATGAAATTAAATAAATTTATAATAAAATAAAAATTTAAAACTTAAGCCATAATAGTAAATATGAATACACTTTTCTTCCTGCTTACCTGAAAAGCTTTTTAAAGTACGTACTCAGCGCGGTATTTTAAAGTTTCTTGCCAGAAATTGAAGGTTTTAAGCCGAAATTGTGTTTCAATTTTGTCTATCAATATTTTATGTTTATTTAACTGGAAAATTGTAATTTTGATGGAAATTTTTAATTATCTCGCAATTAACATACGTCTTTAATATACTTAAATTGTAAAAGATATTTGTTTATTAAAATGGGTAACTTTAAATTTGAAGAAATTGGAAAATGGAATGGAAAAATAATATGTTGACACTAGCCTCCCTCTGACTCCCTAAAGACGAAAAAATATATATATTTATAATAATTGTGACTCTGGGTACTCAGAAAGAGATTGCAGATTTATTATTCAACCACAGAGAAGAGAAAAAAACAATTAAGCACTCCATGGATTCACCTCATGCCCATCACGATGCCACGTGAGGAGCTCAGAGCTGACTGGGACTTGCAACCCAAGTGTAGTTTTAAGGAGCCCCTTCCAAATGTGCATTAAATCAAATTACAGTGATGACATTACTAATAATTATTTTTTCTCAACATATATTGGTATCAATAACAATCACCTACACTCTTGTATACGTACTTTCTGTTGTATGAATCGTAACATCAAAGAGTCTTTACACTAAAATCATCATATCGGAACGACAAGTTACACGAAAATATTCTTAGTGTCAGTTCTTCAGGAATCTACAACCAAGTCGAAATATGGTATCTTTACCTCCTCTGCGGGAAAAAGCGTGAAAATATAAATTAGCATACATATGCGCACTACAGCAAAGTGCAACAGGAATACAACCTTGAACTAACTATATTGGGTCAGCTGGCCACGGCCTTTAGAACCTCGCCGGGACAAACGATTTACTATATCATCTTTATTTAATCGAATGTAAAAAACATAATATTATATTTATTGAAACCGTCTTTAATGGCACTATCCCTGACCGTAAACGCGACGCCTGTGGAATCAAATTCCATGTTTCATAGCTTCACACTGGATCCCGCATATATCAGAGTAGGCGGAGGTATCCTAGTTTTACACTTGACACTTTGTTCTCCATCTATCGCCCAGTGTGCCCCTATTTTTTTACAATTTCAATCCCACTCTAATAAATCAGCTTCAGGCTTTATCCCGCACACAGCTGGGTGAGCAGATGGAACCTAGGATTAAGACACTCCGGAACTCAACGCCGCTCTTTTATCTCGACACCAGAGCGAAGAAATGAATATGTAAATGTAAATAAATATTTCGTCTCCACGAGTGGGGATCGAACCCACAAGCAGTCAATTTTACAGCCACATTTTGGGCCCCTGCGCCACGACTGGTCTCACTCTGATAATTAAATTAAAAATTTTTACTTTATCTGTTACACTTTATGTGTGGCGTTGAACTTTGAAATGGTGCTTGCAAAGGCCTCAACAATAAACAGAAAGTGGAGGAGAAAGAAACTAATCAACATTTACAATTTCAAAATAATTTCATATTTAAATAGGTTGAGGTCGGTGAACGCTACTGTTGTAAATTCTATTTCCTCTTTGGGCAACGAATTATTTTCATTACCTCACATTGATAACAAGAGAAAGCGCGGCGTTACTTCTGCTACTCACGACGCATTGTCTCCAAAATTGAAAGAACGGAGTGTCTCGACACTAGGCTCAATTTATCTCCTCTATTACATGTGGAAGACAGCATGAAGCTAAAAAAAGAAATATATAACTTAATTTGTAAGTACTTAAATTATATTTTTTCAATTGGCAGAGTGCAACAGGAATAGCCTTGAACTGACTATATTGGGTCAACTGGTCACGGCCAGACGCAAGCACCTGGCCCGGTGGATGTTATGTAATTATATTCATAGAAAAATATTTGTATGTTTATTTGGGGCCGTCTAATTGTAAACACGACGATTGTATGTTCATTTTCAGAGTGAAGAATGATTTTTCGCTCTTGTAAGAAGATACAGCACGGTGTTGATTTCCGTCATATAGCAGGCAATATACTCGATAATTGGGCGATGCTTGGACAACGGATGCTTTGACACCAAGTTCGACACTCTACCTACTCTGTTTTATGCAAGGTACAGCGTGAACTTGAAAAAAATGCTAAACTAAATGACTTATTCTATGTTTTATAAGAAATTTAGACACAAAACCAAATTATATGGAAATACCGTTTCAAACAAGCTGCTACCTAAACTACGCCTAACTCCTGCGGGCCTTGCACTAGTGACCCAAAATATTTGAAGGACGATGCAACCGAGCTCGATATTTCCTTTTATAGATCTAAATTACTTTTTAAATATGTATATGCATATTTATCTCTAGAAGAAGGTGGTGATAAGTTAGTGTATAGACATTCCGTTAAAACAGTTTTTTTAGCATCACGCTAATCCCGCAAATAACAGAGTCCGAGGGAATCTGGGAATCTCACGGCATAGAAATAGTGTCTTACTCTATCTCCATTAAGACACTTTCGTTCTCCACTTTCCTCCAAAATTTCATACGAATCTTGTATAAATAGAAATGAGTATATGTATTTATATACGAATATATTATTAATGTACGCACCAGTCGGTAGTAGTTAAAACTCCTGTTTTATTTCCTTTTCTTTTCTCTTCTTAAAATCGCCTGAAATACCTACCTTCGTACCTACCAACATACTAAATTCAGGCACCGTGGTGGATCAAATAATATATTTACTGCACTTATAATATGTGCACACGTCATTTGTGTTCTGTTGTTCACTTAATGTTGGGACAGTTCCGTCTCATATTTTCCACCGAATTCTCGAGGCATTGCGTGCGGCGGAACTCAACGCCACAGTTGACCTCGTAAACAGAACACGTAATTAACAATATTAATTATTTAATTTCCACAAAGTGCGAATCGAACCCACAACTTGTCGAGTTTTCAATAGAACGCTTATATCCGTACGCCATGACAGACTACTTAACAAAATGTCTAGAAAATGTCAAACTGAATGTCAAAAGCACAGCATTTAAACTAGACATTAGTCTAGTAAGAAATCAAATGAACTTAAATCAGCTTTACGCTGTATCCCGAGGGAACTAGTGTTAAGACACTCCGTTCCCCACTTTCCGCGGAGTTCTGGTGGTAATTCGTGTTAAGTTGCTGAAGTCAATGCCGTGTTTTGCTTCGACACCAGAGCGAAGATATGAAAATAGAAATGTAAAAAAATATTTCATTTACCCGAGTGGTGATTGAACCCACAACCAGTCGATTTTACAATTTCAAAAACTTCGACTGAAATATATACTCGAGCCCAATTGCCTTATTTTATTCATTCTCAACGCCTTTTTACAAAAGACCATTAAAAAAGTAAAGTATTCCTTTTCCCCCTAATTTACACGAAATATTGCTGGAAACTGAAAATATAACTTGATGTGATTGGAGGGAGCAATTGGCTGAGTGCCTTCGAGGCGATGACCGCACATTCCGCAAAGACACCTTCGTCAAAGTAATTGACGTGCTTAAAAATAGATTTTTTTATTTCTTTCTGCCTTTGAAATTCTTGTTAGTGTGTGTGTTAGTGTAGTGTGACTATAGCGATGGTTGTGGGTTCGAATCTTACTCAATAAAAAGCTAATGTTGAAAAAATTATTTTGTGTTCCGATTTAGTAAGGGTTGCTTTAGTTTAAAATCCATAAATTTTTTCTCAGTAAAGAATTTCCTAACACTAGATTTATAGAATACTCTTCCTTTAGCAACATAAACGCAGTTTCAGCCGCTTAAACTTATCGATATATCATAACCAAATAATGTAAAATTTTTATATAAAGTGTATCCTATGTGTTATTCTGACTTACAAACTATATTATTGTAAAGTTTCTTTTAAATTAAGTAGTTTTTGCATGAAAGTAGAACAAACAACCATCCTCACAAATTTTTACATCTATAATATTGGTAGGCCATATCAAGGCCGTCGTGCCGCATTGGCATAGCATCTGACCGAAAAAACGAAGCTTGTGGGATCGATCTACACACAAGGGAAGTATTTTAATTGTTTCGCCCATTTAACAAGAGAAAACGTGGCGTTAAGATGGTATAGTAGCGTTAAGTTCCGCCATATAACATTAAATCTTAACCCTATATACTATTTTATATATGTAACATGTCGTGGCGCAGTGGCACAAAGTGTGACTGTAAAACCGGCTGGGTTGTGGGTTCGATCCCCACTCGAGGAGATTAAATATTTATTTTATATTTCCATTTCTTCGCTTTGGTGTCGGGGTAAAGCGCGACGTTGAGTTCTGCCACTCAACACGCAACAAGCTGTCTTAACACTAGGTTCCCTCTGCCTACTCTGCTGTGCGGGATACAGCGTGAAGCTAATTTAATTTAATTGATTTTTTTATATATCTAACGTATCTATTAAACTATTATAAAGATATTAAATAAAACCAAAGTATCAAATTTTACATATAATTTATTCAATTCAAATAGTATATATATATAATCTCATGTTAGCATTATTGGTAAGCGATTACATTATGAAAATGTATTTCTTTGTGTCTATTCCTCGTGGTGCCTTCAAAATAAATTCGGCCCTCAAAATAATTTCTTGTTCATGTGATAATTTGATATATTATTAATTACATATAATAATCGTAATTAAGTATATTAATACGTTTAATAAAAATAACTTATAGGTTCATTACATAATAATTGAAAAAAAAATTCAGACAAAGTTAATAATATGTTGAAAATGTGAGGCCGTCTTGTGACACAGCGTCTGACAGTAAGCGCGACGGTTGTGGGTTCAGTCTCCACTTGGGAAATGATTATATTCAATTTAAATCTGGTACACAAAGGAAGACCTTGCATTCTGCCAATGTCTCCAAAATTGGTTAGAAATTCGACAACACAGTACCTTAACATTACATAGAGTAAAGATTAAAAAAAATGGCAAAACAACCAATATTTGTAAATTATCATATAAAAATTGCATTGTACGTGTTCGTTGCTTTCTATTATTATAAAATAACGATAATAATAATAAATAACGATATTGTGACGAAATATTAGTATGAAATAAAGTTATATTATTATTATAATAAATTTTATATATTGTATGACATATATTATATATATGTATGTATATATTATTGATAAGTATGTTTGTGCATCCCATTAAAATAGTTATATTTTTCACACTGACATTTATACAAATGTTAATTAATCAAAAATAAATATAATACAAATATTATCGACCGTTGAGTATGGTTACAACAAGCGAGGGTTGAGGTTTTGTTTCCCACTTGAGGGAATGAATAATTTTCGTTTCATTGCTTTGGTACTAATTACAGGTATTGGTCTTGAAAACTGAGGGGATAGTGGAAAAGGAATACTCCTCGAGTATTAAGACATCTCGGCTTCCTCTACGAACCTACATATACATAACGCTTAAAAAAATAAAATACTTAGTTATTAGTTGAATGTTATAATTACTATAGAAATATAGAAATCAAAAGGCACATTAATAATTTTTAAACTAAAAAATTATAAAGCATTTTCAGAGCTCTCGCTTTTTTAAAAAAACAAGTAATACTCAAGTATATCTTATTTTAAGGCCGTGTGAAATTACCAGTTGAAAATTGAATAATTTTAATAGTATATAAATTAATAATATTAATATTTTTTAGTATCAGGACTTGGTAACCAAACTGTTAACGTAAATCGATGTAATTGCCTATCATTTATTTTCAGGAGAAATATAATTTTATTTTATTTTTTCTGTTTTTTAGAAGTCGTATTTTGAATATTGCATTTTGTACTGATTATATACACAAAAAATACCATTATAAGTATAAATAAAACGCTTATGCATCCTACCAGTTATTATAATTATCTTATAATTATTTATAAAAAAATCAAAACCAAATGTGCTATTGATTAAAATTCAGTTTTTATATAACGTTTCAGTATGATTTTTTCTGTTTTTATGTATATTTTTATAGAAAACAACCTCGTACAAAAGAGAAAAATAGAGGGCGCTATCCGATTGATATGTAGAAAAGTGTGAAGACAGTAGTTTTGAATATGTTTACATTGCTTATGGTTTTCGACAGTCTGTAAATTATTTTTATACATTGAAATCGTTTATTTATAGAACTGACTCTATTATATGATACTAATGTTGTATTTTGCAAAAAGGGGATTAGTCGATATTCCTACGACAATGAGGCAAACGGGAAACGCAAATGTAAAACGGGAGTTTTACGTCTTGAAGTCTGTTTTAACAAAGTTGTAAACTAATAAGACTAGTGTATAAAAAATATCGGAAAAGATATTTTTGTAAAAATAAGTAAAAATGGGCAATAAGTTTTGAAAAATATCACACAATAGAGTCAATTCCACTATTCTATAAAGCATAATAAAATATTCATTAAAATACCTAAAATCAACTAACATTGCTCGAAACAACGACCCTACTTTTATTTTTTTTTCCATATTATATATTTTATAAATCTATAATTTACACTAAAAGCATTGATTATCGTCTAAATGTACATAAATGTATGAATCATACATTGAAATTTCAATTTTATTATAACGAAAAAAATATATATGCCCTATAAAACTATTAAGTTAATTTAAATTCTAAAGTTACACACTATATTATATATAATATAATATATTAAAAAAATAATGACTTAAAAAGACCGATCGTCTTAACTGCATTGGGCAACAAGGTGCTATATAATGTCGTTCAACAAAAATATAAATTATTATTGGTACTTACATTAATACTACATTAATTTTTTTAGGTTATTAAAACTAATTTTAAAATATTATTATATATAAAAAAATATATTTAATATAAAAAAAATATTGTTGGCCTGAAGATCTTGAATTAAAGTCAAATTTCTACTTTTAAAAGCCAGTAAAATTTAAACGTGGCTTTTGACATAGTAATCAGAATATTAAAAAAATAAGTATTTTTTATTATTTATATCTTTGTTTTCCCCTTCCATTTAGGGGAATGAATTATTTTCATTTTCCCGTTCTGTTAGAGTTCGTTGGTTGATTGCGTAACTCAACACTCAATGTCTCCATAATTGGACTAGATGACTATAGGAGAAAAGAGTACCTTAATAATAAGGTTCCTGTGCCTATCCTGCTGAATAGAGCGAATAGAATAGAGCTGAAACTAAAAAAAATATTATTAAAGAAAAAAAATTCTTGTTATCATAAAAAGTATAAACAACAACAGTAAAATCTAATGAGTAATATAAGTCACCAAAACGAAAACAATGACAAAATACACTTTTTTTTTCTTCCAGTGAAATATACAAATATCATAATTTTTACTTGTGCTTTTGTTTGCTTTACACATTATAATATATATTTCGACGGAAAGTGGGTAACGAAAGTGTCTTAATGGTAACAGTGTCTTAACGCTAGGTTCCCCGATTCCCTTTGTCTACCCTGCTATGTGCGGGATACTGGATGAAGCTATATATTACATACAATATATATTATAAACAAGTCATTATTATTATATCTTACAATCTAACACCAAACACAGCAAATAAAAACGGGCATATACAGTACAGACGCCACTAAATTAATAAAAACGTTAAACATTTATCTATATTACAATACACTTTATTATATTCTTAATTATTTACAAAAAGTGATTTCTATGAGTGATTATTTTCTTTGTATAAATATAGAATTTCATTCTCTTATAAAAACAATATTAAAATTCATCACGTAAAGTATGAAACTATAAACTTTGTTTCTTTATAGACCATCAAGTTGTACTTTCCTTTGTCGTTCTTAACAACACATTTAACAAAAAAAAAACTAAGGTGAACAGAAGCGTCTTAACACTAGGTTCCCTCTGCCTACCTTGCCTTTTGCGGGTTACAGCGTGAAGCTAACGAAAGAAAAGAAGTGCATTAGATAAGCTGTACATGTATAAAAATATGTGAAATATATTTTATCACGACGTTTTTTTTATTCCTTTATAAGGACCAATGTTCACGTCAGTCTTGCAAGCTTCGACTAAGTCTGATATAAATACAACATTCAATGAAATTCTGAAAAAGCTCATATTTATCTCTAAATTTTATGTATTCTATGAGAAATTTAAATAAAAATTGATAATTTTGAAATTTAAACTTAAAAAAAATACCTTTCCGTCTACATTCCACATTCCTAGTAGAAAAATACAATCTTTTTTATTGATTTTTTTACATTTTTTTTATAAAAACATTCTTTATACGTGCTTCAATTGTGTACTATAGATCGATTATTATAATATTATTACTAACAAACGGTTATATGGAAAAATATGTAAACAGACATTGTTTTTTTTATTTAAATATATCATATTTTTATTTATTTATTTGCTTATTTTTTATTTCCATATATGTAGTACTAAAAATTTATTTATTATTATTAACATTTTGTGCATCGAAGCGGCATTCAATCTACCCGTGTTCGGGCGACAATATCGAAGAGTGAGTAAAAATAAAAAAAAAATATACATAAGTTATTATAAAACAACTATTGCTTTTATTATATTACAAAAATATATTCTTTCAAATTTTTATTTTCTAATATATGCAAAAGTTTTGTTAAAATCGGAACAGCAGAACTTCATTTATATTTCAGGATTTCTTTTTTTATTCTTACACACTCTTTGATAATACTAACAATTTCCTTATTTTTATAATATTATTACCCTATTACGTTATTAGCTTTTATATCCTAAACTTTTAAATTTTGACAAATTTTCCGAATAAAAGTTTTCTATAACAAGCATGTAATGGTATGAGCAGAGTTTACTCTGATCGAAGTGGTCCTATTGCGGCAACTGATGTTCCCTTATATAATATTCATAAATTATTTATTACATATATTAAACTATTTTTTCATATAAATACATAATGATGAACAAAACATAATAAAAAAGTGCGATCTGATAAATATATTTTTTCAATTAAATATTTATATGCATAAGATATAAAAAAAATATAAAGAAAAAAATATATCTGAAAAATATTACAAAACGTAAAGTAATAAATGTATAACAAAGTCTTCATATAAACACAGAGATATGATAAATATATTGTCAAAGTACATAATATTACACTATAACGCTAAGTTAACGAACATCACCTATTTACGAATTTGTGCTTTAGATGATTATAACATTATTATTGTGAGTATAAAATGATGAAGCTTCTATAATATATACAATTTTTTCTTTATAAATTTTGTACTGAATTTTTATAAAAGTACTTAAATACTACTACTGTTTTTTAACGAAATTGAGTTAGATTTTATAAAAACCTAACACTAGATAAAAATCACGTTTGAAGATAGATTATGTATTACAAATTGTTGCTACAGGAAAAATATGGGCAAACAGGTACAGAAATTTCAGTTATTTCCAACATTTAAATACAGAAACCTTCTAGATGAAAAATCTACAGATATTTTGAAAACTACATTCTTATTTCCGAAGTCGTACAAAGTTCAAATCATTTATATAGTTTGTGCGCTATCGCTCAATAGTTATTATTATTTTTATTACAATCTAAACGCGTATAAAAGTTATATTAAAATTATACACAATACAACAACAATTACATTATTATTGAACAGTCACTAAGAACTTACACGGAACAACATCAAACTGTTGAAAGTAAAACGAGCCTTCCTCTCCTCACGATATGCTCAAGATGCGACCTGACGGCCGCGAGAATTTATCTCCAGATTTATTGTCAGTTCTGTCAGCTTAAACTCCAGTATGATTGAAAATGAATGAAACTGCATTTTTATCAACCGGCGGCGACCGACGAGTGATCGAAGCGTGATTATTGTTATTGTAGTGCCACGACTTTCTGGTAGAAGTACTTGATGATTGTAAGGCGATTGTTTCGTAGTAACGTAGTCGTCCACAGCATTTCCTGCTTTTGATGATAGCAACGAAACCCTTCCTGTACTTTTTGTTGAAGAAAGCATATAAGATAGGGTTTATGCAAGAGTTGGATGCTCCAAGCCATTGAGCTAGAGGCGTCACGACAGGAAACATCTCCTCTTCCCACTTTTGTATTGGTCCACCTAACTTTATCCTCGCGAAGATCAAGTAAAGTGGGAACCAGGATAAGACAAACAGAATTACGACGGCTACCAGCATTTTCACAACCTTTACTTTGGATTTCTGCTGCATTCTCTCCATTTGAGCATCCTGAGTATCAGTTGGAATGGACCTTCTCCAAACTTTAATCCAAATCAGGATGTAGCACATAGTTATCAGAACCATCGGTAAGATATAACAAAAAATTAGATTACCAATGACGAAATACAAAACCTCGCTGATTGGATTGGGCCAGACATCCAGGCAGAGGCGGACATGTGGGTTATCATCGAAAACGACAACTAAATCGAAGAAAAATACCCACGGACTAGCCACGAGGATAGCAAAGATCCATATGAAGACTATCATCATTCTGGCACGACGCTTCGTAATCTGGCACTTCAGAGGCCACCAGATAGCCAGGAATCTGTAACAAAGAAAGTAGAATTATGAAATTATTGTAATTAGGGCAAACTTTCAAGGGGATTATAAAACATTTTTTAGTAAATATTTGTGTTTTCAGAAGCTAGGGTTGAATTTTGTTTGTTTATTTACTTCCTTCGGGCGGTTACCACTTGTTTATCTGAAGCCATAGTTCAGAATTCAGAATTGTATTAAGGTCAAATTAACTTTACCGTTTACATTGGTAAACTTTGTTGATCGATGATGATATAAACATACATACATATGTACCTACATATAACTTACATTACATCAATATGATTTAATTATATTAACAAACCTAACTATATATTACGACTCATTTACATAATGTTCGAGTTGCTACATTAGTTAAACCTAATGTTCACTTTCTGATACAAATAATTATTAATTATTTAATACTTATTAAGAAAACGTATAAGAAAATTGAACGTACAGGGATTTGAACCCGCGCCTCATTGGACACCGTCCAAGTGCTGTGACCAAATAAGCCATACTTTCTTAGATACGTTCCTGGGTAGTGGAAATTTGTGAACGAACGTTTTTATTGTGTTATGTGTATTGTTTGTGCAACGGCGCAACGTCTGCTTGTAGATGTAAAGATTGTGGGTTTGATTACACCTCAGGACAATGTTTTTTCATTTGCTCTCTTGTGTCAAAATAAAGCACAGCGTGGAGCACTGCCAATTAACAAGCAATATATCGAAAATTTGTAAACAGATTGTCTTAATGCAAGGTTCCCTCTGGCTACTCTATTGGCTGCTGATTCAGGATAAAGCGTAAAACACGTGCAGTTTCAACTTCACATAGTGACTCATTACTACATTATTAGGAGGACAATACCTAACAAAATGCGTTAAAGGAAAAACAAATGATATATATTTTTAATTCTCACTAAACTGCAGCTGCAAGGTAGATTAAGGCAGTAAATTTCCTGAATCGACCCACGATATTACTTAGAAGACGTGAAGGTACTCGAGTGCACCGATTTATACGGTCTGGAAGGTTAATTGGTTAAGAAAAAATAAAAATGATGGAGATGCAAATAAGGGGTAGACGGTGTTTACTATGCTTTTTAAGAATTTTATCTTTTATTACTTTTTTCTACTAAAAGGAGCGAATTAGTTATGTACTATTTTAATGTGTGATGGTTGTGTATTTGGTTACTAATCCGTATATTTTTTATTAAACACTGTAGTGTTTAGTTTTCCAAAGGAGTACATATATTTTAAAATATATGAAGTATTAATAAATAAAAATCTATAGGGTACTTTCCGTGGACCTACAGTTATGAAATTTCGAAATGAGAACTTACAATATAAATAAAGAAAAAATCCTAAAACTCGAAATTGATAGTTATATGATTTACATTACAAGCTTTTATTTATAGTTAATTTCATACAAAAGGAGTGCACAAGCCCGCAAATTTAAGCTTGTCAACTTTCATAACCATTTCCCTAATGGATATTGAATCTAAAATTTCCGCGTTTATACTCTAATGCTGTCCTACTACGCCACGACGGCCTCTAGAATATTATTATTTAATTTTATAGTTTAAATAAAGTGTCAATTTATTGATAGATGGTTCACTTTAACCCTTCTTGTAATATGATACGATTTATAAAAGGTTGACTCTTGGCTTATGATAAGACTTTTTATAGAATGCTGTAGACAAAGAAGTTAGTGAATGTAATTGCTAGGTCGACGATGGCGGCTTCAATTCTACTTGAGCCAAATCTTTTGTGATGATTTAAAATTTAAAATTTAAGTCATTTTCCACGACAGCACAGCATCTGACTGAAAACGTGATGATTGTGGATCATCGATTCCCACTCGGTGTAATCAATATACATTTCCTCACTCTGGTAATAAGACAACGATGAGAACGCGAAATTAAGTTCGGGCATTCAATACGCAATTTCTGGAAAATTGGGAAGTACCTGTGAAATGCAGTGTCTTAACACTAGGTTACCCTCTGCCTACCCCACAATTACCACATAATTGCGGGATACAGCGTGAAGTTAAAGATTATATGTACATATAAATTTATTATAAATCATTGTGCATACCTATATAAAATAAAAATCAAGATAATTGTTTCGAATTGTATTAAATGAAGCAGAAATTTTAATATTTCTTTTCTATAGAGAAATGACGATTATTCGATGGTATTCATTACTACTGTCCGTACATGAGATATGAATATTATATAAATATAATACTTGATGCTCTTAATCAAATACTTCGGTTTTACATAAAGTTAGTGATATAGTAAGCTTTTGCTTATTTATTATATTCACATTATTTTTTTATTCACACTGAATCCCGCACATAGCAGGATAGACAGAGAGAACCTGTGATCCTAGTATTAAGATATTCCATTCCTCATTTGCCCCATTATATAGGAATATCATAAAAAAATCTACTCGTCAGTTTTTATAAATTTTACTTCCCGTTGAAGGCAACTTTTCGGCAAATACACGTATGTGCCAATTTCTCAAAAGATCAAAAAGATTATAACCATAGGATTTCTTTGTTCTTAAGTACTTTATTTTGTTTTTTTTTTAATTTTGCTTTTAAGTTTCCGAAATAAATTATTGTCCGACTTGCACTTGACCGAGTTTTTTAGATTCATTCTATATTTCACATATAGGCAGAGAAAAGTAGTATTTAAGACTCCCCATTCCCAACGCACCGCCCATCATTTTGAAATCTTACACGTGAAACACATACATCATATGTGTTTTATGGCGGAACTCAATATCAGCAAATTTGTGGTTGTGCTTATTTAGAAAACGTATAAAAAATTTAACGTAGCGGGACTCGAACCCGCGCCTCCTGGAAACCGTTCTGATTGGTTTTGAGTTCCGAGTTTTCTAAATAAGTATTTTTCTTTCCTAAATGTGGAATGATACTTTAAAAATGTAAAAAATATTTGTTGTTGTAGTTGCAGAATACAAAGTGAAGCTTATTATTATTGAAAGTATGTCTGACATTGATGTAAAAAATATACCAAGCTCAGTGTATAACCATCTTAAATGTAACATGACATTGAAATGTCATTTAAAATACATCTAATCAATTTTTAATTTTGATTAAAACTAGGCCAATACTAACGTGTGGTCGCTTATCTGATACAAGTCTTAAATACAAGTTCTAATTCGGTAGCTAGAATAATTTTAGCTATTTACTTTCATCTTCACTTGTAGTTTTTTTAAAAAAAACAGTGATTGATCACTTTTTTCAATGTTTTCTTTATACATTAGAGATCAATTTAGCTCAGCATCTGGCTGTGAACACGGTAGTTGTAAGTTCGACCCTCAGTCTGGGCAATGGGCTATTATTATATATTTTGGCTTTATATCCAGCACAAGGCAGGGTAGGCAGAGGCAACCTAGGAAAGGTTGCCTCTGCCTACCCGTTAAGGCATTTGTTGCAATTAAAACACTTCATTTCCCCTCTTTTCACTGAATTCCCAAGGCGTCTGCGTGTTGAATGAAATCAACGCCGCGCTTTGCCTCATTACTAGAACTTAAAATATTTAAATATTTATTCCACCAAGTCAGAAGCGAACCCACAACCTTCGCGTTTACGGTCGCACGCTTGTGATTTCACTTCTGATGAATTCTTTATAAAAAAAATAAACAACAACAAAACATAAACATATAGGAAATAATTTTATTTTAGATATCCGCAACAAAAATAGCTTTGAAGAGTGAAGTTGACAAGACAAACGACGCACCGGCTCGGGCCTCGGGCCTCCCGCGACCTCCTGCATTTTATTACCACCTATTGTTCCCTCGTACATTGACCGACGATATTTTCGAACTATATTTTATATATGTATTATATTGCGGGAAAATATATAGAAATATTTAAACTAATATTATAAAGTTGTATATTGTGTTTGGTTGATCGCGCTATCCTCCGGGATTGCTGGGTGGCATGGTATTTTTTTATATTGTATAGCCGATCTCACGAGGAAGACTAGAAGGCGGAGAAAAAAGAACCTTTTTTATAAATATGAGTAGAATACTGATGAATAATTTTGTATAAAAATATCAGTGTTCAAAAGCTTCTGTTGTACATTTGCACGCAGGTACAGCAAATTTATAGAAATAGTTAGTATTTAATCATTTTCATATTTCCATACTGTGATAGATGAAGCGTGGCGTTGTATTCCTCTTCTTAATATTTTAATGTCTCAAAAAATTGTCTAAAAGTAAATAACGAGTGTTTTAACACTCAGTTTTTTTCTATCTACTACGTTATGGGAAAAGAAAGCATTGCATGTGGCGAAGGCATGCGACTGTCAACGAGACTGGTTGTGGGTACGATTTCCACTCGAAGAAATTAAATATTAAGTCATTTTCAGTTCCTCGCTCTAATAACAGGCAAAGCGCGGCGTTGAGTTCTGTCACTCATAACACAACGCCTCCAGAAGTCGGTGGAAATTGGGAAAGAATGTTGTTTATAAGAACGACGTATCTAATCTTAACATTAGATTCCAGGGTTCTTCTATGTACGTGATACAGCGTGAAACTATATTACACTAGAAATATTAACAAAAAATATCTTAATAAATCACAGTTTCGTAGCGACACTCACTAGTCGGTTTGGCTGAAGTCTTTAGTCATTAAGGATTTAGGTTAAACGCGCAATATTTCACTTGACTCGCGAATAAATTACTTTAAAACTGAATAATTTATTTAAATTGCAAGGAAAATATGACGATGGGTTCACTTTTAGGTTCCACTGGGTACTTTTTGTGGGATGTCAGAGTAAGTAATATATTTTAAGTTAAGTTAAGCTGTGCGGCACAGGGTTCGATTGTAAATACTTTGAATTCAATTCCTACTTGGGTCAATTGAATATTGTCATTTCAACTATGCATTCTGGAAACAAGCCAAAGTGCAGTGTTGAGTTCCGCCTCTTAACATATAATGAAACATACAACGTCGTAAAGAAAAGTATAGAATGGAGTGTCTTAACACTAGGTTCCTCCTGCCTACCATACTTAATGCTGAATATAGCTTGAGGTTAAAAAAAGAGAAAAAAATCCATAAAGTACCGTTACGTCGGAGGATTGTGAATTCAAATCAACTTAACCTAAAAAAGTAAAGCCTAAAGAATAAATAAAATCAACACTTAAGCGACCTTGACATTATAGCATTATAAAATATATATTTACTTAAGTACTTGTACATAATATGATTACATTTATTGCAAATATAAAAAAGCTAATTATTTTGATATCCGGGAAGTAGTTACGTATCGTAAAATTTTGCTCTCATTTCGCATCGTTATATCGAACCTTGAACTACCTTTGAACAAACATCATTAATAATTATTAATTATTTCGCCATTGTCACCTGTCAATAATATTATGAGATACTTTTTTTATCTTTATGTTGTGATATCGTAAAATAATATGATGGATATTTTTTCAGTTTTATACTCTTTATTGTATATTAGAGGCTGCAGAGAAACTTAGTGTTAAGACACTCCAGAATAGGGGTGCCTACCACAGAACGGAAATAAAAATAATTTAAATATCCATGATTAAATTATTTGGATTAAAGTTAAAACTATCGCGAACTCATATGCAATTGGTGGTATAATTTCGTTTGTCTCCGTTTTATTCTGCTCCCTCTACAGTAAAATCATAATTCATGACAAAGAATTATTTTCAGTTTCTTTCTACAAAGCACAGCGTTGGATACCACTACTCAAAACCCAATGTCCAGTAAATTGAGAAACGGAGTGTTTTAACACTAGGTTTCCTCTGCCTACCATTACATATGTTCGAGGTACAGCATCAAGGTAAATGAAATATACAAATTGGACAGCATTGACATTATTACATAACGCAATCGATTCGGATTCAGAGAGACCAAAAATTTATACGAGCTTGTTAAAAATATATAAAAAGAACATCATTATTTATAAGAGAAATTATTTTAAGGATAAATGATTATTAATCAATATTTCTTAATACGTTTTTAATGAAGTGGTAATAACGCAGTGGCACAGCGTCTGCAAACGTTGTTTTCCGTTCGATTTCCACTCGAAGAAACGAATCGTTATGTCGTTGCGTCCCCTAAGCACAGTGCTATAGCAGTAGGTTCCGTCTGTTAAGCTTTTCATATAGTTCAGTTTAATCTATCCAAAAAACTAATATATAATGTGTTTTGGTGAAAAAAACTCTATTTAAAAATGAAATCTATATACTATCAGTAGATTATAGTCCTAAGAAACCATCCATAATGGATATCCGATTCTTAAGAAGAGCGGATTCAAACATTCATTTTTAATACGTCTCCTAAAAATATATTTTTTAATAGAAAAATACTTCAAAATTACAACCACAATCTTAATAAATAATTTACAGTTGTTTTAAAGAATTCAAAATTGATTTTATCACCGAATAAATACAACCATTTTATTAACAATTTTATTGTTCTTAATAACCAATAAGCCGTCCGCAAGGTACCGAAAAGCGTTGAATGAGTGCTTATATGATTTTAGTAATAAAATTTCAATACAGAGTATAATAAACTGCAAGTTATATTATAGTAGGTATTATAATATTTGCCTTTGACCGTTTTGTCACCGTGAACCTAAAAAATTCAAGCAGGGCCAGAAGAATCTGAGAACCCAGTGTTAAGCCACTCCGTTCCCATTAAAACATTTTCGTTCTTTACCATCTGCTGAATTCCGGAGGCATTGAGTGTTGAATGGCGAAACTCAACGCTCCCTGATGCCTCGTTACCATAGTGAAGAAATGAAAATATCTAACCTCGAGTTAAAATCGAACCCACTACCTGTTACGGCCTCGACTGGACTGGACTTACAAAGTTAAAGTTGCTGAACTTATAAAGTAAAAAAAATACACGTAAGTTAAAGAGTGAAGAGAAGCACTAAGAATATATTTCTTACTCTATTTTTATGAAAACAGGAGAACATTTATATTAAAATTTATCTTAATGTTTTCTCTCTAGGGTAGGTAGTTAAGGCACTGCATTCTTTGTCTACCAGAGCATAGCAGCAACAATCTAATTAAATGGAGTTAGAATCGAACTCACTACCGTCGCATCCAGTCAATTTCCACCTACGCCATGATATTCCATACGAATTGCCTTTTTAAGTTCACTAATAATAAATTGCAGGCCCAAAATTATGAAACTACCGATAAATTTACAAGATAATTACATAGTACGGATGTATTGACACCGTTTAAAGTTCGCAAAAAGTTAAGCGCCGTAAAACGTAAAAACTGTCACAATGTTAAATCACACCTCGGTGTGACATTGACATGGAAAAATGATTATTTTGCATATTATTATTTTTTTACCACTGCTATAAAAAAAATTGTGGATTTAATCAATTGAAGGATTGTTTTTCTGTTTTTAGCTTTACACTGCATCCTTAATAGAATAACATGATAAGCATAGGGAACCTAGTATTAAGTATCCCACTTCCCTCCCTCAACTTTGGAGATATTGCGTGTTGAGTGTCGGAGCTCTTATAACAAACCCGTTTTGTTATTAGAGCTAGAACATGAAATTATTTAATTCTCTCGAGTGGGAGTCGATCCAGAACCATCGCGTTTTTCGTCAGTTAGACGAAACAGTCAGACGCTGTTCTTAACATATTTTTTTAAAAGTATTATTTATTCCCCACTTAGGAAAGAAAAAAAATGTTATTTAGAAAACGTATAGAAATATGAACGTAGCGGGACTCGAACCCGCGCCTCCTGTCCTGTGGGTTTTTTAGTGTTGAAATATTACTTTTCTGTTTCATTTTGTATTTAATTTTGTATTGATTATGTCTTAATACCATGTTTTCCTAGTAAAGTAGGTGTGAATGGAGGAGGGAATCTAGACATTTTACCCAATTTTCGACACATTTCATATTGACTGACGGTACTCGCTGTGCTATGTCTTAATAACAAAATAAAGAAAAGAAAATATTACGAATACACACATTACACATTTGTTACACATATTTTTTTTATAACCAAAAAAGGAACTCAATAGTTATTTTAATTCTGCGACGACAATTTAATTTTAAGATATTATCTGACAATATAAGCTATCCGTGCCTCCCGGTGTTGAAATCACTGAGAGTTATTTAAAAACTGCTTTACGTTTCGTTTGATAAATGACTAATTATTTATCCTTACTTTATTTGCTTGTTTATTTAGCAGCGCTGTAGCATAGGCGTGTTGATGTAACGTGACGGTTGTGGGTTTCGATCTCACTCGTGGGAATGAATTATCATTTATTAATATTTTAGTTCCCTAGCTCTGATACCGAGGTAAGAATGTGGCGTTGGGTTCATCCACTCTAACAGCAATGCTTCGAAAAATCGCTGGAAAGTAGGGAACTGAAATGTATTTTAACACTAGGTCCCCTCTGTCTAGCCTAAATGCGGGGTACAGCGTGACGCTTATAATAAAAATTAAGAAAAAAATTATATATGTAATATATAATATATAAATTTGATCACAGTTTATAATTATTTCACGCATTATTACACACAGTTGACAAACGTCAAGCAAACGTGACAGATTACAAAATATTGTATAAATTTGTATTCGCTAAATATGATTATTTAAAATGTTAATATTATATTAGTCGATGCCGTCGTGGCGCAGTGGCGCAAGCGTATGATGTATATGCAATAAATGTGAGTTCAATTCTTACTCTGAAAAATGAAAATAAACCATTTTTTGGAATATTGTCATGTCTTCGCTCTGGTAAAGAGGCAAAGCATGGCGTTTAGTTTCGTCACTCAACACACAATACCCTGAAAATTGTACGGAAAGTGAGGAACGGAGCATTTAATATTAAGTTCCCTCTGCATATCTTGCTATATGTGTTCCAAGGAACAATATAATTTTCTTTTATTTTTTGAAGTTTTCCGTATACAGCAATGTAGAATGAAGATACCTAGTGTCTAGATACTACAGTCTGAGACTGTCCTCTACTGTTTTCTAAATTTCATCAAAATTCGAGACAGTTGCCCAGAACAGAAGTACATAGGAGAAATGAAAGCAATTTAATATAATAACTTCCCCCGAGCGAGAGTCGAACCCACGACCATCACATATTTAAAATATGCCAATATATCCTAATTCCGATAAACAGTAATTAAATATTACATTGAAAATTATCAAGATTTAAAATATAATCAATATCTTAATTATAAGAGTTGTAAATATACAAAACGTGTTTGGAAATTAATAATAAAACTAAGTGCTGTAAGGTGCGATAAAAGATAAAAAATGATATACAGTTATGATACAGCTTGTTTAAATTCTATCAGATCGATCGTAAGATAATTGGTGTTGACTTTTTATTTTAGCTTCACGCTGTATCTCGCAGATAACAGGGAAGCCAAGAGAAGGTAGTGTTAAGACACTATATTCCCTCCAACGCCCAATTTTTGAGAAATTCCGTGTTAAACGGCTGAACTAAGAGTCCCACACACTTGGTGTTCTTAAAGGAAATGAAGAAAACAATTCTCCCTGAGTGGGAATCGAACAAGCAACCATTGCGGTTATAGATTGTACTGCTTCTCTATAAAGGCCTGTATTGTTCTTATTTAATTTTATAAGTGAGTGATCTCTGTATTAATTGTAAAGAATACAACTATTAAAACAACTAAAAATACTTTATTATTGTAAAAATATTTAGATATAGTATGTTATATTTTCAAAATATGTGCAGCGTTGTATTCCGCAAAGCAACACGTAATGTCTCGAAATTATTGGATTATTTTTATAATACAACATCATTAAAAGTGTGAAGCTGAATAATAAAAACACATCATAAAAATAATTTATTATCATCTATTAATTACATATCGAGATCTCGGCATTGGCTTATTATATTCATAGTAATATTTTTATACATATTTTTAAATAACTTTAATTTAGCGATGATGTCGCGTGGTGGTTGGGTTCGATTCCTATTTGGGGGAATCAATAACTATTATTTTCACAGTCTTGTAACCATACAAAGAGGGAAAAAGCAGTGTTTTAACGACTTGTAGTACTACTATTAAAAAAAATTAGCTTCACGCTGTACCCCGCACACAGCAGGATATACAGAGGGAACCTAGTGTTATGACACTCCGTGTCCCACTTTCCGCAAACTTCTGGAGGCATTGCGTGTTGAGTGGCGGAACTCAACGCTGCGCTTGTCCTCGACACCAGAGCGAAGACAGCGAAGACATAAATATAAATATTTCTATTCCTCGAGTCGATCGAACAAAAATCGACTGGTTGTGGAATCGAACCCACAACCAGTCGATTTAACAGTCACACTCTGTGCCCCTGCGCCCGCCCCTACGCGACTGGCCTCAATGGGGGAAACACTCAGAAGCTAAAATCAAATGTCAATTGATAGCTGATTTCTTATAATATTAAACGTGCGATAACAACACGAGATGATAAAGTCTCAGTAATAAGATGCTGTCGACATTTTATTAGGGTTCTGTCGATAACTTATCCATTGTGTGAAATGTCACAAGGTCAGTGGGTTCGATTTCTTGAGTTTTTGTATAACGATTTATGGTGGCATACTTTAAACTTTATTGTGTATGCGTGTATGTAAATGACAGTTTGTCAGTAAATATTTTATGTATTGAAATGCTAAGTGGTTTTTGATTAAACTTCATGTAATGGTTAAGTTTTAAAAATGTTTTTAAGGATTTTTAAGCATTTTCTTTTTTTTTAGTTTCACGCGTTATCTGTCACACAGAGTAGAGAGAGGGAACACGATGTTAAGACAATCCATTCCACATTCCGCCCAATTTTCAAGGTGGAATTCAACGCCGCGTTTGTTTTTTCTCGCTTTCGAATAATAAAGATGACTAATTCACTCGAGTTTAAATTAAAATTACAACGCTTTCACTCAAAATTCAATATATGGCATAGAGATATTAATATATAATATTAACTAATGAAGTTATAAAAACCATTAGCACGTAGGTACAAAGTACATATAAAAACTTCTTGGTAGCTCTGTGAATATCGATATAACATGTTAATCTTCTTTCGTATAAATCCTGTCGTCGTCATCCGAAAGAAAACTGTTTTTATCTCTATATTAATTATATCATTACCTCTTAATAAGTAATGTACCTGTTTCATTGACATTTGTGAACAAATGAAATTGAGGTAACAAAAAACAAAACACATCTGCTACTGATATTTCGTTACGAATCAGAAAAAATGTGAGAATTTAGTGTCTAATCACTCTATTCTATATTATAACTACAAGTGGAGTTTATGTAAACTAATAAATGAGTGTTGGCACCGCGATTGTAGGTTTGATTCTAAATCGGTTTATATATACTATTATATTATATACTATTTATCGTTTTTATTTGTTTTTTTTTATTTGTAATTTTTTTATTTCAATACTAGATAAGAAAAAATTAGAATTTTGCAACTACCACAATTAAAATAATAGATGAATTCTAAGAATATATTTATTGCTAAATTCTAAATTCTAACACGATGTTTTACACCTAAGCCAAGCCTCGGGCAGTAAAAAATGTAATATAATTATAACCTCATAAATTATGTACTAATTATTTAATTATTATAGCCTATATAAATAGGCTTATTATACAATTTTTGCCGTAAAAAAGTTAGGTATATTTTTGTACGACAAAACTTGTATAACACCGCCTTTAGCAAAATGGTTGAAATGGCGTTATATCTAATGAGGCCACCGTAATTACGAAGTGTCTTATTATTCCAATATGTCTTATCTAACAGTAAGGAAAATCATTGTTAATTCGATCCCTATTTAAGAAAGTTTTTTTTTTTTTTTATGGAAAAGACACGGCAAACGAGCGTGCGGGTCACCTGATGGTAAGTGATTACCGCCGCCCACGACCCCGTGCAACCCCAGAGGAGCTACAGGTGCGTTGCCGGCCTTTAAGACGGGTTGGGCGCCGGGGCCCGGCATTACCTGATGCGAAACGCAATGGCATAAAGCCACTACTTCACGCCGGTTTTAAATGCCGGGGGTGGTAAAGATCCGGTCGAGTCTGCCCATGCGTGTTGCCATTGCTGGCGACGTGACTCTACCACACGTACTTTAGTCGCCTCTTACGACACCACCCGTACCAGGATGATCCTATTCTAGGCCGGGATCACACGGCATAGACAGTTATGACATTTATATTATTTTATATCCCTTTAAAATGTCTTTTAGAAGAAGCGTGGCATCAAGTGTCACCACTTCATACACAATCTTACAGATATAAAAGAAACGGACGAAAGACGGAGTAAACCGATTCGATTCCTATTCAGTGGAATAAATTATGTTGATTTCCCTGCCTTAGTAACAAATTGGAGAGTGGCCTACAGTTTCAATAATGAACGAAATGAAAGTTTCAAAAATCTAGCGGATACAAAACACCTACCATAATAAAAATTCTATCCAAAATCGAATCCACTACCACCACATTAAAAATCAGATTGATGCCTTTAACAATGTGAGTTACAAATCTTAATAATTACATCACACTCCATAAGCTGCCCCATTTTGACACCTTTTTATTTTAATAAAAATAAAAAGCGCAGTCGTTTACAATGATATACGAGTATGTAACGTCAAAGTTCATGTAATGGAATTAAATGGAGCTTTTGTAATAAATAAAACGCTTAAAAGTCAAAATTATTTTTAACATTTTTAACTTTTATTGATGAGATATATCGGATTTTTCATCTTCGAAATCTTTACTTTTTTGTAAGTCTGACGTACAGGTTAATGTTGTTTTATATTTTTATCTCGGCGGAGGTGGGTTCGATTTCTAGCTCGTGAAATGAATTATTTTCTTTTTACTCAATTTGGTAATCAGCACTGAGTTCCGCCATTCAACAAGAAATTTCTCTCAATAAGGAGGAAAGTGAGGAACAGGAGTGACTTTACACTCAATTCCTTCCACCACACCACACTGCTACATGTGGGATATAACTAAAAAGAATATCCTTATGATTTCAATGATAATTACAGTTATTACTTACTATTTTTAATAAATTCATGATTTAAATTACATTAATATAAATTTTCAAACAAAAATCCCATATAGGTAGGTACGAATTTTCAGATTGATGTAGGTAGAGGGAACCTAGTGTTGAGACAGGCAGGCATTACATGTTGAGTGGCAGAACTCAACGCAGTGCTTTGCATTTGCATATTTTCACTCTGGTACACCGAGGGCGAAAAAATGAAAATATTACAAACTCATTACTCCGAACCCACAAGCGTCGCGTTTGTAGTCACATGTGCCCTTGCACTACGGCGGCCTCTATTCGTATCATATTTCTTTAAAAAAGCAAAAGCTGACGACGTATATTACAAAAATTAATAATAATTAAAAAAATAACGCAACTCGCAATGTCACCGCGTATCAATCAATCGAGTGTGGCAATAAAATCAACGATAGCCGTATATTTTGTCAAATTACACACCCTTTTAGCGAAAAAAAAAATGTCAATTTACGTTAATACCTGTGTTTTTATCGCCTTATTTAATGAATAATTTAATATAAACATTATTATGTAATTGAGGCCGCCCGCCGTGGCGCAGACAACAAAGAGTAACTGTAAACGCGACTGGTTGTGAGTTTGATTCCCACTCGTGGAAATTAAAAATTGAATATTTTCATTTATTTGCTCTGGTGTCGAGACAAATTGCAGCGTTGAGTTATGACACTCAACACGCAAATTCCTTCAGGATTCGGCGTAAAATGGGAAACGGAGGGTCGTAACGCTACGTGTAATTTAGGCCGTCGTGACGCAGTGACATGGCGTTCGACTGTAAAAATGACGGTTGCGCGTTCGATTCCTATTATTTATTATGCTCATATTTCACTTAATATGAGCGTAAAGCTAAAAAAGTAGATGTATATGTAAGATGATTATTGTGGCACAGTTGGAGAGGTAAACGGTAAACGCTTTGATTGGAGGTTCACTTAACTCGGGGGTATGTAAAGTTATTACTCCACTTATAATGTGTATGTATCTAGTTCTGAAATAAAAAGAGACCCGTAGTGTCGTGATACTTGGTTTTCCTTTTTTAGCTTTGCGCTATATCCTGTTCATAGCATAGTAGGCAGAGGGAACCTGGAAACCTAGTGTTAAGACACTCCGTTTCTCACTTAAATACTTCCGTTCCTTACTTTACGCAGATTCATTTGTAGAGCATTGCGTGCTAAGTGACGGAATTCGTCGTCACAGAGTATCCCCGCCTAGTCACCAGAGAAAGAAATGAAAATATTCACTCTCCCGAGTGCGATTCGAACCCACGATGGTTGTGGGTTGACTGTTACCTGTTTACTTTGGTCATCTATAAGATAAAAACGTATATAATAATATGACTTTGATGAAATGAAACCTTGTCGCTACCAAAAAAACGGTTGGTTCATTATTTAGCGTAAATAATATAATCTCAACACATTATCTTGAACATTAAGAACTTACAATTTCTTTACATGGCGACTTTTATAAAATATTTAAATATTTTATAGTTAACTTAAGTTAACTTGTTTTGTTAAAGATTTCAGACTTGTGTCGTCGTGACTGTCAGCGACTGTTGATGAGTTCGATTCCCGCTCGAGGCGTTTAATTATTTTTATTTCCTGGATATGGTGATAAGATATAGCACGGCATGCAAGACACGACATATCTTGAAAATTGGACAGGGAAAATCTTAACAATAGGTTCCCTCTACGTTTCCATAAGGGATACAGCGTTGAGCTAATAATAGCCACACATGTAAACACAAACCTCGAGGAAAAATCGAATCTAATACCACCATTTTTTATTACAAGTTAATTGACGACTTTAAATTTGAACCTTGAAAATAAATATCATTAACAACCTAGTAGCTATATAATTGAGTAATTGCTTAAAGTAAACACAATAAATATCTATCTTGTATAAAAATAATTTCGTTAATGATAGTTTCGTTACGCTCAAAATAACTTTGGAGTTTTTTAAAGGCTATAGTGTAATAGCCGTGTATCGTACATAGCAGTCTATTAGTCTAGCCTCACTAGTTATAGTTATAATGTAGACAGAAGGACAGTAAATTCAAATCTTAAAAACGATTAAGGCCGTCGAAGTAAAGCTTCTGAATAAAAGCGTCACATTAGTGGGTTCAATTTCCACTCGGGGAAATTAAACATTTTCATTTCCTCGCTTTGGTACGGCTACTCAGCACGACTCTTTGTCTCGAGAGTTGGGCGATATGGGACGGAGTGTCTTAACACTAGGTTCCTTTTGCCTACCCTTCTTAATGTGGGATACAGTAAGAACCAAAAAAAACTTAAAGACAAACGACAAGTATATTAAATTTCTTCCAAACTATCTAGCAATATGAAAGACGGAACACGATCCAAAACTAGTAAAGTTTGCCTTTGGGCACAGCCAAATATTTCTTTATCTATTATTGTAATAAAAATATGAACATTATTTTTAATTTAATTGCAGTTTTTTGCTGTATTATTGACAATTTTTCCTCGTCTTTTTACACTATGTCGTAATTTATGTCAATAAATTGATAAAAAAATTAAAATTCATTAAAACCAGGTCACTGCTGTACAGATATTTTAATTTTTTTCTTAAAATAAAATATAGATTTTTTTTTATAGAAAAGACACGGCAAACGAGCGTTCGGGTCACCTAATGGTAAGTGATTACCACCGCCCACGGCCCCGTGCAACCCCAGAGGAGCTACAGGTGCGTTGCCGGCCTTTAAGGTGGATTGGGCCCCGGGGCCCAGCATTACCTGATGCGAAACGCAGTGGCATAAAGCCACTACTTCACGCCGGTTTAAATGCCGGGGGTGGTAATAATCCGGTCGAGTCTACCCATGCGTGTTGACAATGCTGGCGACGTGACTCTATCACATGTACTTTAGTCGCCTCTTACGACACCACCAGTACCAGGATGATCCTATTATAGGCCGGGATCATACTCTTTGAAATGATTATGTCAAGTACTCCAAAGTTTCTAAGATTTTTTTTTTATTTTTTAGCTTGACGCTGTATGCACATAGCAAGGCAGAGGGAACCTAGAAATAAAATAAATCCTTGACGGGTGTTGAGTGGAACTCAACCCCGCCCATTGCATCGTTACCAAAGAGATAAAATGAATATAATAAAGTTTGCCTTGCTCTGAGTGAAATTCGAACCCACAGCCGTCGCGCTCACAGTGGCATCATTGTTGACTTTTTAAAGTATAGTAAATGAGAAAACAATATTAAAGGCATGTATGTGTATATAATTTATACTTTTACAATTACAATTTAGGCTTTGTGACAGCCTACTTAGCACATGCTAGAATAAAACAATAAAAATCGTACGCAACTGCATTTCGTACGACTCTCGTTTGCTAGCAAGCTCGTACTGTTTATCTCTTTAAACCATATTTTTCAGGCAATATTTAAACTGGTCTAAACGTTGTGACGTTATATAGAGGATATCACTGTATCAAAGACTGGTCGTGTAGCATCACCACCTAAAGTAGAATAATATCCATGCTTTACGGATTGTATCGTAACGTCCATACCGATTTTGCAAAATATACAAAATATACACATATCAATTTTTAGAGGAAAAAAAATATATATTTTCCACCCCATTAATTATTACAAGCCTATGAAAGAAGCCAAATATATTTATTTTATCATACCTAAATATTAAAATTGCCTTAGTAAGATTCGAACAGATAACCATCCGTTTCTACTACCACAACGACAATTATTTACGAAATGACATCAAAATATAAACATCCATACAATTTATTCGTTACAAAACAATAACTTGAACTATAAGGTTATTATTTCTGAATAAATCTCGAATAACTCTTGAAGATGCTCCAACATTAATTCACAGAATGGCTTTCCTTACAAATTGGGCTTGAGGAATTCACTTTTTATAGCATCAACCGTTTATCACTTGCGCATATAGAGACAAAGTGACGTAACGAAATTAATGAAGGTAATGTTTTATCAGAAGAAATTGCTAAGTGCACCGGCTGTGAAGTAACCTGGTGGATAAATGAATCATATAAAAAGGCTTCACGAGACCCAAAAGTTATCAGTCGGATATCAGACACGCTACTCAAAATGCAAGGAATTGTGAGTTATAATTTAAATTTGTTGATAGGGATATGAATGTAATTAAATCGTCTTGGAAAAACAAATATATAGTTAATATATAATAATAGTTTTTATTTTCGTTTAGTTTGACGAAATATTTTAGGGATTTTCGTTATTCAGCGTGTTATTTTTCTAAAACTACGTAAAGGAGCAATATAAATAAGACTTTATATCATAACACAAGACGTTTAATTTAAATTCTAATTATTTTTATATTTCAGATCGTATTCACCGCTCTTCTGGCTACCGCCATCGCTGCTCCACTTGGCTTGGAGTACAATGCGTATGTGCCGCTCGCCAAGTCAACTTTCTCATCGAGCAGCCAGGTCGTCAACCATGGAAGTGCCCATATCGTCCACGCCCCCGTAGTGGCTCATGAAGTCGAATACCACGTGCCTTTAGCCAAGTCCACTGTGACCAAGAGTAGTCAAGTTGTAGACCATGGATCCACTATCGTTGCCCACGCCCCAGTAGCTCACGCTGTGGTCGCGCCAGTCTCCCACGTTGTAGCTCACGCTCCTATTGCCCACGCTCCAGTGTACTCTGTCAGCTCCTTCTACTCTTACCATTGATTGTTTGTTAATTGTTAAATAAATTATTTCGTTTTCATAACAACTTTTTTATTTCATTATTTTTTATTATTTATTACCTTGCTGCGTGCGGGATACAGCGTGAAGCTGATTTTTTAGATGCTTATATAATTTTTATGTGCGATAGGCCACATATATTACAAATTGAACGACACATATATTTCTTTGTGGCTCCTGAACGTAATGTAACAGCTCCTAGGCGATGATAGTGTAGAGATGTGATAGTAGATTCTTTTTGTTTAAAAGATATTGACGATATGTTAAGAATTAGAAGTAATTTTATTTTATATTTATAAGAAGACCAAAAATATCCTTCCCGCTCCAGCGCTTAGTTCAGTAATTTTCACCCCGCACGAGAGAAAAGTTGAGTACCGGATCTAATCAATCTGATATCGCAGTGAACGTGTTAACTAGTTTGTCGTTCGATATCCACTTTCTTACTACTATTGTGCGAACGACCAGACGACCTAATATAGCAGAGAGACGGCCTAATATAACCTAGAAGCATATCTTAAATATTTTAAGATGTATTCTTTAATTTCGTGTAAGCCTAACCTTTAGAAGCTTCCGCCCACACTTTATTTAGAATGTAATTATTTTGTTTGACTTCTGAATTTCTCAAAACAATTAAAATATTTCTTCTAATTGAATAAATTCATTAAATTTGTTTGATAAAATTATATTTTGAATGTTCCGAATTCTGCTTTATACTAAAAATAACAACAAAATATATAATAACCACACTTCTAACAATGTCACGGACGGAATGTGCCACTGATTTTGTTTGACTAAATCCGTTCAAAACCTTGTAATTAAAACCGTCTAAAGCACTATAATAAAAGCAAACTGCAAGTTTATTAAAAAAATGTTATATTTTATAATAACAGTAAAATATTATTTATATATACGAATATTTTTTATTTTCTCTAACAATTTTGCTTTATCTCTATAATAAAGGTTATTATCGAGGCCAGATGTGGCGTGCAACAGTAGCGTAAACGCAGCAAATTGTAGGTTCGAATTCACAAGCAGGAATCGACTCAAGAAAAAATAAAATATTGTTAGCGTACTCGTGTAAAAAAGGGTAGATTTAGGTGAAAAAGATGATAAAAGCAGTGGAATTGTTTCAATCGGGGGCAATTGCTTGTTGGCAACGGCCCTTATTGGAAGGAAACTAGTGTGAAGTATTGTTAGTAGGTGATACATATCACTTATTGCAATTACGTGCTATCCCTTTCCAAATAGTTTAAAAAGATATAGACGATGTGTGTATTTATTGTGTATTTTAAAAACTATAACCGCTTCCGATTTCTAACAATATAATATTTTTTCATCACTCTAATAAAGGCAAAGCTCGAGGTTGAGTTCCGTCACTCCATACGCAATACCTCGATAATTAGGCGGAAATTGGAAACGGAAATTTCTTTAAGGGAACGGACTGTTTTAGCACTAGGTTTTCTAGTTGCCTCAGCCTACAATGCTATGTGTAAACACAGCGTGAAGCTACTAAAAATAATGACATAATATCGATGATTAATTAAGTTGTCGTTGTCACCTGTAGCAGTCACACACACATACTCTTATACACTTCCTAGTCTTCGTACATATGCCGTCAGTGTGTTGTCTTTCAGTCACTCAACAATGAAAGAGTTTTAAATTCATAGGTACACCTTACATAGATCACGAAGTGAATGAAGAGTGGATAACAAAGTATTTTATCAGAAAATTCTCGTTGCTGTAAGGATGCAAAAGAAACGTGTAGATAAAAAAGAATAAATATATAATTTGGATAATTATGAAATTTTAATGAGTGTGACGGAGAAAGTTGTCGCCGCCCACGACTCCGTGTAACACCAAAAGAGTTCACGGTGCTTTACCGGACTTTAAAGTATAATGAAAGTAAAATCATAAATTCTGCCACCAAGTGTTAGGCAAAAAATTTTACGTAAATAAAAATTAAGTTCGTGAAAATGATAAAACAGTCGGAGAAGAGCATCCGACTGGCTTCAGCGAGGATTCCGTACAAAAACTGGAATTCTCGAGCTTTTTCTGAAACTCAGGCTTAACTTAGTCAGAGCCTTTTCATCCGATACCTCACTTAAACTAGCGACTTTAACATGAAAATTTTCCCCTTTTAAAGGCTATTATTTTTAAGGATTTAACTATAAATCTATAGTTTTCTGATTTTATTCAAAACTCAGAAAACAGATTAAAAAGTATCCTTTTAATTTTGGTTCCCTTTATAGTGTCGAAATATGCATTCTTTGCCATATAAACGGCTATATCTTTTTTTAAGTAAATATAGACTTACGTTTTTGATCACGAAATCATTTGGCCATAGATCTAGGTATATGGTTTGAATTTCAATTCGATACCTCCAAGCATTCTTGAGATAAAAGCTCTTGACAGACAGAGAGACAGGCAGATGACAACAAAGTGATCTAATAAAAGTTCCTTTTTTCCTTAAAATAATAATGTTTATTTGCTACATACAAGTTTAGTGGCTAGAGCTTGGGTGATTTCCAAGAGCTCAGGTTCTATTTCCACTCTTTTAAAATTTTGTACTTTTTTTAAATAAATAATTTATTATGTCATTATGAAGGTTTGATTTTCTTTTTAATATCTACATAGAAAAAATTAATAATCAACTGCACGTCGAACTCGTCCATCGTTTCTTCGCCCGTTCCGTATGTATGTATACATTTTAGGATTGTAGGTGAACGGGAATTATAACTTATAAAACTTAACAAACTTAATGTTGCGGATATATACATTCATTTTGTTTGAAATAAACTACAAATATAAGTTTGCAATATTTTTTTTTATATTAAATACCTTTTAATATTTCAGTTTCAATTTTTTTTATTTGTTTTATAATATCTCAGTTTGAGATCTACGGAAAGTTATCTATATAGGTTTTGATTACGCTTCAAACTACGTACAAAATGCTGCTGATACGATGCATAATTTTTTTTAGCGAAAACATGGTCTGGACAGACGGACAGAATAACAACAGAGTGATCGTTAAAGAGTATCAGTTTTTTTCTTTCAATCACAAAAATTGTCCTATTTAATAGAACAATGTTATTTTCATGTCTTTTTAGATACTCTCGCTCGGGAAACGCATTTTTCCTCGTAAATCACTATCCCGTGTGAGTCCGGCGATAAATATAGTCTATATGTGTATAATCGGTCAGTGAAATTTCCATTAAAATCCGTTCCGGAGATTAGCCCGAACAAACAGAAAAAGAGACAGTGTGGTGTGTATTGTGTTATTTTGAGATCAAGACATATACTTCATTTTCATCTATAGATAAATATAGATAATCCTTATAATTTTTAATACACCAAATACATAACAATTATATATCATCATACGCAATTGAATCGGAAGTCACTTGCTCTATCAAGGTCGTAATTTATTGGACATGTAAATGAAACTTGAAGTGTTTCATCATACATAGATTGGTAAAAGAGGTAGAAATGAAGGTAATTGTACTAAAAATTGTCAAGTACATCGATTAAAAACTGGGGCGGTGGACACTTTAAAACATATAAAAACTTTTGCTCGAAGTCGTAAATCATCAGTTAGATATCACACATCAAACACAAGATGCAAGGAATTGTGAGTACAAATTATAAATAATATATTTTTCTAATATATTCGATTCACAAAATTAAAATTAAATTTAATTCCTTACTAGTGCAAGATTTAAAATGCTTAACTATGTGAAAAACTCGAAATTGTATTTGTATATATATACAAATGTGAATTAATCTTGATATTCATGACTAAATAATTTTTTCAGATCGTATTCACCGCTCTTCTGGCTTCTGCCATTGCAGCTCCACTCAGTTTGGGGTACAATGCATATGTGCCGTTGTCAAAATCCACCTTCTCATCGAGCAGCCAGGTCGTAAACCATGGAAGTGCCCACATAGTCCACGCGCCAGTAGTAGCCCACGAAGTCGAATACCACGTGCCTTTAGCTAAGTCTACTGTGACTAAGAGCAGTCAAGTAGTAGACCACGGATCCACCATTGTTGCCCACGCCCCAGTAGCCCACGCTGTGGTTGCGCCAGTATCCTATGCTCCGGTTGCCCACGCCGTAGTATCCCACGCCCCAGTCTCCCACGCTGTAGTATCCCACGCTCCAGTCTACTCATACAGTTCTTCAGTATTATACTAATCACAACATGACTTTTTATATAACGCTCATTACCCTAAGACTCCTCCCATAATTTATTTACTTCTTATTGTTTGTTGAACCTATATGTTTTTGTTAAATAAATAAATTTATTTAAAAAAAAATGTCATCTTACCTTACCAAATTATGAATCAACTTTTCAATTATTAGGTACGACAAAAATATCATCATCAAAAATTTCCATAAAAAAGGCTTCTATTTTACAAATTATTTTGAACCGACACATAAAAGAAAATCTTATTTTTATATTTAATGGTATAGCGCTAAAACTACCTAAGTTAAATATTTTTTTTGAATTTAAGTTTTATAATTATTTAAGATTTAAAAATGGATTTAAAAATATTTCAAAGGAAAATAATATATTTCGCCATTATTGCTTAAAACATCAATTTTTTTTTTTTTTTTTTTTTTTTTTTTTTTTTTTTTTTTTTTTTTTATTTATTAAGGACAACTAACAAAACATACACTTAATCGAATATTACAATCATGTCTTAAAAACTATTGGCTTAGTGTTGCTTTACTTATAAGCTGCCACGGCATGATTAGGGACAGTTTCATATACTAAATTTAATTACTTACATAACGATTATAATTTCTTATGTAACAAGAAAAAAAAAAAAAAAAACTTAATTGATCTATATATATAGGTACATATAAAACAAAAACAAAAATTACAAAATATAAGAAGTAACATACAGAAACGTGATCGAGGTAGCATGACTTCTTAGTATCAAGACGAAGAAGAGCGCAGGAATGCAATAATTTTAGTCTTGAATACTTCAAGGCTATTTGACAGGATATCAATACTAGCATCAGACTGTTTTGTCATCCTGTTATACTCGTTGGCTAATCTGTTTATAGTAGAGTTAAGGCCCAAGTTAGTTTTTGAAATTTTTGTTAAAAATAGAATATATTTTCTTGTACGGGGTGACCTTGAAGGCGCATTTATATTTAGTTTTTCAACAAGAAGAGGGCAGTCTAATTTGCCGTTAACCAAATTATAAAGTAAAACCTGATCCAACAACTGTCTCCGATCGAACAAACTAATGAGATTGAAATATTTTAAGCGGCTTTGATACGTAGGCAACACTTTAGCTTTATTACAATTGTACGAAAGGTGCCATAGGAAACGCTTTTGAATCCTCTCGATACGTTGAATATGAACATCGTAGTATGGTGACCAGACTTGCGCACAATATTCCAGACCAGATCGAACTAAGGCCGAATAAAGTGTAATCTTGGTCTGAGGCTTCTTAAAATCTTTAGTATTCCTTATAATAAAGCCCAGCATTTGAAATGCTTTAGTAGTGATTTTATCAATATGAATGTGGAATCTAATCTTACTATCGAAATGAACTCCTAAGTCACTGATAGTTTCTACTTTTTCCAACGCTCTGTTATCAATGGTATAAACTTGCGAGTTCGAATGAGTTCTACGTGAGAATCTTATATATTTACACTTATCTATATTCAGGACCATGCGGTTTATCTTGCACCATTCCACTAGCCCGTTCAAGTCTTCTTGTAGATGGTCTGCATCATGTTTGCTTTTTATTTGTTTTGCAATTTTTAGATCGTCGGCGTAAAGAAAGCATTCACTGTGTTTAAATAGTGATACCATATCGTTAATAAATATATTAAACAGAATTGGTCCCAGAACTGATCCTTGGGGAACACCTGATTGGGTTTTAAATGGTTGGGACGAGTATCCACTAACAACAACCCTGGAAGTCCGATTACATAAGTAGGAGGAAAACCATTTTAGTAGGTTTCCTGTAATACCAATTAACGAAAGCTTGTGAATAAGAATATTGTGGTCCACAGTATCGAAAGCTTTGCTTATGTCTGTGTAAATTGTGTCAACTGGAATATTAGAATCAACTGAATCAGTCAAGAAGGTTACAAATGAGACAAGGTTGGTGGTTGTGGATCGAGCCTTAAGAAAACCAAACTGCTGTGGCGATATTAAATGCTTTATATGCCAGGCAATTGTGGGTCTTAATAATAATTCAAATAATTTGCCAAACACAGGCAATATAGAAATCGGTCTGTAATTTTTTATAGACGCTGCATCTCCAGACTTAGGAATGGGTACAACTCTAGATTCTTTCCATGCGGTAGGAAAAATCCCGGATTTTATTGATTCATTGTATATGATCGAGAGTGGTAAAGAGAGCGCATCAGAACATTCAGTTGCAAATAAACTTGGTATACCGTCAGATCCAGCTCCTTTATTGCGATCTAGATGTTTTAGACCAATTCGTACTTCATTTTGAGAAAAAGATAACCCTGCCAAAGAATTGATAAGTGAAGAGTTGACGGGTAGTGAATGACAGAGTGCCAAAGTCGGAGATGGCGCTGTATAAACGGATTCAAAAAAAGATGCAAAGAGATTACAAATATCAGAGCCGTTGGAGGCTCGTCTGCCATCTATAATTAATTTTATATTTATCTAATAATTTTATATTTATCTTTAGTAGTTGAGTGAAATGAATATAGGTAACAAAACAACTTACTTATTAAAATGTATCATATTAATGGATATTAAGATATTAAAAAAGTTGCTAGTTAAATTTGTACCTAGTACTAAAATAATTTATAATAATTTAATTGCTATTTTAAGTTTGCACAAAATCGTACTAAAGAAATAATCTTACTCAAAGAAATTAAATATTGGATATTTTTTTCCTCGCTCTGGTAACGAAACAAAGCACGGCGTTAGCACGTTAAGCAGCAACATGCAATGCCTCCAGAATTTGAAAATTGGGAAACAGAAGTGTCATAATGGGAACGGAGTATCTTAACAATAGGTTCCCTCAGGTTCCATCTGCTTATCCTGCTATGTTGCGGTACGGCAAGAAGCTAAAAGATAAGAAGCGAACGTTATAACAAATAGAATTTATTAGTTATATTGAAGTGTAAAATTTATAATATATAAAATTTTGTTATACTACATATGTACAATAGTTTAATGAATCCATATCAATTTGTTAAACGATAAGTAATCCTGTCTCTCTTTCCTAAGCCATACTATAATATGGTAATATGGTTATCTGAGACATAATATTACAAAAAAAGAGTTATTTATGAAAGTATTTAAAACAATATAGCGATATACGCTGTATCCTAGAAAAAATATGTATATTAAAAGTTTATATTTAGAGCTTAAAGAATAATTAATACTTTTCTTAAACTGCCAAATTTTTATTTTTCAACTCTAATATTATTTCGCTTGTGCGTCGTCTGATTGAGAAATAAAATATTTTTGTAATCTAGTATTTGGATGTATATAATATACCAGTGGGCGCGCGCGGCTTCGCCCGCTTATTTACACCCTTAGGGGTGAATTCTAAAAAAAACCACAAAACACGTGTTCTATAAAATATTTTTAATAGTCTGAATTTAATTTTTTATAAAAATCGGTGGCGATTTAAACATTTTTCCATATAAACTTTCAACCGCTTATTTGAACGCTTAGAAGGTGAATTCTAAAAAACGATGAAACACGTGTTCAATTAAATATTTTTAAGACTCTGAATTTCAAATTTTATAAAAATCAGTGCTGATTTAATTTTGTTTTGCATACAAACTTTCAACCCATATTTCATCCCTTTAGAGTTAAAATTTTTCAAAATCCCTTCTTAATGGATGTCCAGACTATAAAAAGAAACATCTGTCCAAATTTCACGTTTCTACCATCAGCGATTACGGCTGTGCGTGCGTCTTACCTCAGTCAGTCAGAACAAGTCTTTTTATGTAGATAGATTATTCAATATACGTAGTGCAATAAAATAAGGCTATCCTAGACTCTTATAAGATTATCCTAGACTTAATTTTTTTTAAGACATTAAAAATTATATATTCTATGAAAAAGATATTGCTTAAAAAACTTGGCAGTGGCTGTGTCGGAGACACGGCCGTTTATTGTACGTGAATACGTTTATATTATATTTTTTTAAATAATATACTTAGGATAAAAGCAAACACAAAGGATCAAAAAAAACCTTCACACTGTATCCCACACACAGCAAGGTAGGCAGAGGGAAACTAGTATTAAGACACTCCGTTCCCCACTTTATGCCGAATATTGGAGGCATTGCGTGTTGAGTGGCAGAACTCAACGCCGCGCTTCGCCTCGACACCAGAGCCAAGAAATGAAAATATAAATTTTAAGTAAATATTTCATTTGGCTCGAGTGGAGATTGAACCCACAACCAGTCGGTTTTACAGTCACACTTTGTGCCTCTGCGCCACGACTGGCCTCATTCATCATTCATCAAAATGAATGTATACCAATTTGTAGACGTATTCACGTCAAAAGTAATATCACGATTTTCTGCACGAAGAGCTACATGTGCTATGAAATTAATTTGGTCAGAACCTTAAATCATATATTATGAGTAACTTTCAAGAGGTACTAATATTGAAGTCCTGTCTTCATCATCATACTAGCTTGAGGATATTACCTTATTATTTCATTGTCACCTAAGATGATTATATAAATAAAAATAAATCAAATAAATCAGCTTCACGCTGTATCCCACACACTGCAGGGTAGGCAGAGGGAACGTAGTGAAGGACACTCCGTTCCCTTATTTCAGCCGAACTCTGGAGGCATTGCGTGTTAAGTGGCAGAACTCAACGCCGCGCTTTGCCTCGACACCAGAGCGAAGAAATGGAAATATAAATTTAAGTAAATATTTCATCTCCTCGAGTGGGGATCGAACCAACAACCAGTCGGTTTACAGTCACACTTTGTGCCGCTGCGCCACGACCGGCCTCATTATATAAATATTACAAATAATTTGGACTAATTTACTTACAGAGTTACATAGTAATAAGTGAACCTAATAAAGGCATATTTAAATTAAAACAGACTAAATACGTACTATTTTTGAAAATCTTCATTAATAATCAAATTTGTTTGGGTGGATTATATTTGGCCATGAGTGAAGTCTTTACGTTTATCTTTCTATATTTAACACACTCATAATAATGTATGACGTAAAATAACGAAGGTGACTTTTATGAAAATAAAAATTGTCAAGTACATTAAATAAGAACTGGGGCAATAGACGATTAAAAGCGTATATAAAAAGATCAAATCACTTACAACTCGTCAGTTTCATATCAGACACCAAATACAAAACAAAATGCAAGGAATTGTAAGTATTTAAAAAAAAAATATTAAGAAAGATTTGAGGCAAAAATATTTTTCTTTTGAATTTATATTTCAGCATTGATATTTATATAAAGTTATTATTAGAAAAAACTAACTAACTTGTCCGTTGAAAGTAGATGCTACAAGTACAGCTTTGTGTCATAATATCCGTTAATACAAGTTTTTCTGACGTACTGAAACTTGAAGCAATATCATTGTAATACATGGCGTTCATTAAGAAATATATATTTGTTATATTCTTTTGATCTTAAATGTTGAATTATTATTATTTCAGATCATCTTCGCTGCCCTTTTGGCTTGTATATATATATATATATACAAATGAGAATTTATGTTGATATTCATGACTAAATAAATTTTTCAGATCGTGTTCACCGCTCTTCTGGCTTCTGCCATTGCAGCTCCACTCAGTTTGGGGTACAATGCATATGTGCCGTTGTCAAAATCCACCTTCACATCGAGCAGCCAGGTCGTCAACCATGGAAGTGCTCACATAGTCCACGCGCCAGTAGTAGCCCACGAAGTCGAATACCACGTGCCTTTAGCTAAGTCTACTGTGACTAAGAGCAGTCAAGTAGTAGACCACGGATCCACCATCGTCGCCCACGCCCCAGTAGCTCACGCTGTGGTCGCGCCAGTATCATATGCTCCTGTTGCCCACGCCGTAGTATCCCACGCCCCGGTCTCCCATGCTCTAGTATCCCACGCTCCAGTCTTCTCACACAGCTCATCAGTATTATACTAATCACAACATGTCAATTTTCTATCACATGAATTACCTCAAGACTCGGATAATTTATTTATTTTTTGTTATTTGATTTGATAATCATATATTATTTTTTAAATAAATAATTTGTTTTCAATTTTTATTTTATTTTACTAGTCGAGTGAAATTTATATAAGTACAAACATTATACTTTACACACATAACAAAATATATTACTACTTATATTTATTTATTCTCATAAGCTATATCTCCCCTTGTTTCTAAACTATTTAAAACATCATCTGTTAATCACTATGTTGTGATGTAATTCTAAAATTACTAAAACAATTGTGGTAAATTACTTTTAAAACCAAACAATACTTACCATGAAATAGTGCAATATTGCATTAAAAGAAAATTATTTCTGTATACTAAAAATATAAAATGACCCAAAATCGATCCTTGCTGCACTCCCCTTTAATGTACAAACAAGACTGTTGAATTAAATACAGCATGATTTCATTTGATTTATTTTAAAATGTGGATCAAATGTGTCATCATATCAACGAGGTGTCTCAATATAAGGTTCCCAGGTTCCTTTTTCTATGCCGCACATTGTTCTATGTAGATAACAATGTGGGGGATACAGCGTGGAGATAAAAAAATCATTACGACATACAGTAGGTATTAAATTAAGACCAATTTAAAAATATATACGTAAGTGGTTGTATTATACGCGTACAACATTTCAATGAATCCCTATCAGTTTAATAAACGTTTAAATTTAAATACTTTCTTGACTGATGTATTAGTAGTTAAATCCATGTACCTTTTTTGCTAACATCTGTTAGCAAATAACTAGTATAATATATAGTTTGAAAGTGAAAAATGTTTCCTTTACCTGTTGAAAATTATAGGGAAGCTTAATTTAATGTAATTAAATGCTAAGTTGTCTCAATTACGACTAAGTCCAAAAGATGTAGGTTTGGAATAGATTTTATTTTTATTGATAATAAATATCAGTAAACCATATTAAAATTTTAAGGTTGGCTTTGTAAATGAAGATCTACGAACAAATAAAAACTGCTTTATAAAAAATAGCCGTCATTCGCAACTTTATTTACGTCTACTTAAAAACGGAATAAGAGTTTAGTCTACCTTAAACCTACGAAGTTTAAATTTAAGTCCAATAGTTTCGTCATCGGATTCAGAACCTAAAAATTACTTAAACAATTCACTTAAACTTATATTTTCATTTTCTTTGCTCTGTCAAGGCAAAAGGCGGCGTTCTTTCAGCTACTCCACACGCAATGCCTCCAGAATTCGACAGAAAGTGGGGAACGGAGTGTCTTAACACTAGGTTCCCTCTGCCTACTCTGCTGTTTGCGGGATACAGCGTGACGCTGATTTAATTTTGATTTGTATATTTTTTTAATATTGATTATGCAACATGTGAACATATAGAAACATCGAGCATAGTAAGGCTATCCTTAGACTTAAATAAACATTTTGAATAAGATTCAAAAATTATAAATCTTCTTCCTCCTAAATTAAAAAAAATACAAGTGCTATGAAATTAATTTAATGTGAGACTAAAATAAAATACTTTACAAGTAATTTCTAATTTCTTATAACATTACAATTAATTGGATCAGATTCACTATTTAGGATTCCGTACCTCAAAAAGTAGAAACAGGACGACCTTTATGATTACTTTTCTTACTGTCCGTTTGTCAAGACTATTTATGTCAAGATCACATCGAGATATCATATTTAGGTCTATGATCCATTAGTTCCCTTGGTTGTTCTATAAACTTACAATATAAATAAAGAAAAAAATCGAAAATTTATAAATATTTTACAGAGAAAAATTGTTACAAACTTATATTTGTATTGATTTCATACAAAATAAGTGCAGTGCCCGCAAACTTAAGTTTATCAACTTTTATAAGTAAGGTTGTTTAGGGCAGAAGAGTCACATAGTTAGAAGTCAATCTAATAAAAACAATAAAAATAATACATAATAAGTTCATTGATTTTTACGATTATTACATATTTTAAATGAAACTATTAGACGGGTAGACCCCGTGACCACGGACTACTGCAAAGTCTTCGAAACGTCGGTTTCCCCAAAATGTATAAAAATACAAAATATACGCGATTAATCCGGTTAAAATAGTTTCATTTAAAAATAATACAGATGATGTGTTTTCTGCTTTTACAAACATAGTCGATAAGGATCATTGATAATGAAATTTGCTCGAGGAAAATATATTTGGCCATGAGGGAAGTCTTTACGCATTCTATATTTAACACACTCATATTAGTCTATGAAGTAAAAAACGAAGGTGATTTTTATGAAAAAACTGTCAAGTACACATTAAATAAGAACTGGGGCAATAGACGATTAAAAGCGTATATAAAAAGATCAAATCACTCCCACAATTCATCAGTGTGATATCAGACACTAAACACAAATCAAAATGCAAGGAATCGTAAGTATTTAAACCTATATATTATTTTTATCAAAGTAAAAAATATTTTTCTTTGAATTTATATTTTAGCATTGCTAATTATGATTAAGTACTGAAACAAACTGGAAGCAATACAGTTAAATTAAGTACATGTCATATATTAAGCATTACATAATTGTTTTAAGTTCATTTTGTTTTGCAATTATATAAAACGAATATCTAATGTGATCTAAAATGTCGATACATTAATATTTCAGATCATCTTCACCGCCCTTTTGGCTTCTACTATTGCAGCTCCACTCAGCTTGGGGTACAATGCATACGTGCCGCTATCTAAATCTACCTTCTCATCAAGCAGCCAGATCGTCAACCATGGAAGTGACCACATCGTCCACGCCCCAGCAGTAGCCCACGAAGTTGAATACCACGTGCCTTTAGTCAAATCTACTGTGACTAAGAGCAGTCAGATAGTAGACCACGGATCCACCATCGTTGCCCACGCTCCAGTAGCTCATGCAGTTGTCGCACCAGTGTCCTACGCTCCGGTCTCCCACGCTGTAGTCTCCCATGCTCCAGTCTACCCATACAGCACTTCATTGTTATACTAATCACCAGACGACTATTAAGTCATCATTAGTTCCTCATCCTAAGACACGTCTAACTTATTTAATTTCTTTGCTTGTTTTTTATTTTGTTAAATAAATAATATTATTTCCAAATATATGTCTTCATATTGTGATAAACCTATAAATAAATACCTACTAATATATATTTAGTACTTAACAATGTCTAATCAATTTTTGTATTAATATTAAAACTAGAGGCCAGTTGTGGGGCAGGGACACAAATATACGACTGTGAACGCAATAGGTTATGGGTTTGATTATGACTCGAATGAAGTATTAAATATTCTCATTTCCTTACTCTAGTAACGAGTTATTGTGTTTTTCGTCTGTCCGTCTATCGAGATCATTTATCTCGAAGTTGCATAGAGGTATCAAATTGTAATTAACATAAAATATTAAGATCCACAGCCCCTTGAATTATAGAATTAAGCTTCTTAGTCAATGCAATCAAAAGTTATGAGTATTTAAAAGTATTGCAGCAATTTGTGTACAATTTGCGGTGTAATCAAAATAATAATAAAATTAAATAGTATAGAACAGTTACGAAATTTGGCACGAGAACTAACAATACAAATAAAGGAAAACATCCGAAATCTTAAAATTTGAAGGCATTTCATGGTAAAGAAATATTACAAATATATATATATATATATATATATATATATATATATATATATATATATATAGATCATTTGATACAAAATTAATACACATGCGCATTTGTAAACTTAAATATCTCTATTTTTATGAGTTATACTTGTCATTGCCCTAAAATGCTGAAATTGGTATGGAAGCGTCTAAGGCGACTCCGCCTCGCACTAACTAGTTTTTTGTATAAGAAAAATCCATGAATATTGTAATACCAAAAAAAAGCTATAAATATAGTAATACCAACGTCCTTCAGCAGATACTGACAAATAGAAAAGAAGCATTTTAGAATTCCTTAGCTCAAAATAAATAGAACTCTTACAGGACAATTTTGTTGTACTGTTCTGTATCTGTCTCTGTCTGTCTATCTGTCACGGCAAATTATCTAGAAAACGCGTGAACCAATTATTAGGATATCAACCTGAAACTTATATCCAAGCCAAGACTATGATCCCTTGGAGCTTTTATGCTTATGTAAAACAAAAGATTTTATGCTTTTTTTATGAAATTCTATTACATAAGTTAACACTTAAATCAAGGTAAAAAAAACTTTTGCGATATTTATATAAAAATATAAATTTGTAAAGATTTTCTCCTATGGTATACGCCTATGAACTTCCATATTTTATAACCTAGATAACTTATATTACACTTAATTTATACAAAATGATAGCATTGCACACTTTTATAAATTGTTCTTCCCTTATATTATTCCCTTATATATAGTATTTATAATCATAAAATATGGCGTGCAACTCTATGGGGGAAGAAAATCTCTAACATGACCGTTTTTTGAATATGAATTTAAATAAAATCTAAATAGAAGAATTATATTATCTTTTCTTCTTCTTCTTCACATAAAAAACATACAGAAAATAGCATTTTTAAAAATCATTGTTTTTAGTTCTTTCGTCTGTATAGATTGAGACAGGCTACTATTTAAATGCTATCACTATGCAGGTTTTACTTATCCTAGTAGTGCTACTGCATAGCCAAATATAACACAACTTGTTATAAAGAACGCCTAGTTCCATTAAATATAGGTATTATATGTATCGCAAGTATCAATTTTTATACAGTCTGAAAAGGGAAGACCCGTTTCAATTTCTTCCTATTATGTAAAAAATTTGTATGTGATATATCTTTAGTTTTCAAATTGATTGATCATTTAATAAAAATAATACTAACAAGTATAACATATCACTGATCATATAGTAATGGTATGTAAAATACAATTATTAATAAATTTCGGGCACGCCTGTTATGAGTAATTATATATGAATTATACAGTGGAACGGCGTGCGTGTGTGTGTGTGTATGAGGCTTTTTTAAACCAAAGCTTTTTAAATCTGAGAATGACTCAAAATGGAAACATCATCAAAATATCAAAAGATTTTAAACCACTTTCAGAAACCCAAGAATAAATACAAATTTGTTAAAATTGTGTGGGCACTTTTTCAAAACAATAATAATTGGTATTGAAGTTAGTTTCTTTAAGTAATTGAAATTAATTAAATTTATTATCAACACATTTGTTAAATATATATTTACGATGCATATTTCACTTTCCGCCTAATTTTGACATTTTGTGTTCATTGAAGGTACTCAACCAGAGCGAGAAAAGAAAATCATTCTTTCCTTCAAGCGGGAATTGAGCCCAACTTAAAGTTGGATTAATCCCACTATGAATTTGCCTATCAGTGTTTTTTATATTCTACTTATTTACTACAAACGCTATATTAGTGTATGACGTAAAATATGAAGGTGGTTTTTATGAAAAAAAAAATTGTCAAGTACGTTGAATGGGAACTGGGGCAATGGACAATTTAAGGCGTATATAAAAAGAACATATGAGACCCACAAATTATCAGTTTGATATTAGACACCAAACACTAAGCAAAATGCAAGGAATCGTGAGTATTTATATATTAATTGATTGATTATATAATTAATTTTGAAGTTTTACTATTTTACAAATACTCATGTATTTTTCATATTTTTTGAGGTTAATCGAAAGAGTAGAAAACGTAAAGTCCCTTCTCACTACGTAGTTATTTTTTTTATATAATCAGGGAAACATTTATGTTAGATGAAAAAACCTAGTGTTAAGACACTCCGCTCTCTGTTTTTTGTCCAATTTCCGAGACATTGCATGTTGAGTGGCAGAAATCAGTGATGTGCTTTCTCTGTCTTTCCGCCGAGTGGGAATTAAGCCCATGACCACGGTGTTTACAGTTAAGACGCCTTGCCACTGTGTCACAATTATCTCATTCATGACAATCACAAATAAAATGGGGTTATTATAAAACAAAAATTGCCGTAAGAAGTAGAAGCTACAAGTTTTGTGTTACAATATCCGCTAAAACAAGATATTCTGAAAAATATTACTTAAAATAATATCAATCAGTTGGCAAATGGTATGTAATATATGTCATTTTTTTTTCAGATCGTTTTCGCTGCCATTTTGGCTTCTGCCGTTGCTGCACCACTCAGCTTGGGGTATAATGCGTACTTGCCTTTGTCTAAATCTACCTTCTCATCGAGCAGCCAGGTCGTCAACCATGGAAGTGCTCACATCGTCCACGCCCCATTAGTGGCACATGAAGTCGAATACCACGTCCCTTTAGCCAAGTCCACTGTGACCAAGAGTAGTCAAGTTGTAGACCATGGATCTACTATTGTTGCCCACGCTCCTATCGCCCACGCTGTGGTCGCGCCTGTACCCCACGCTGTAGTAGCACCAGTTTCCCACGCTATTGTATCTCACGCTCCAGCTTACTCAGTAACCTCTCCTGTAGTCTACAAATCTGGAGACTCTGCAATCTACCATCAAAGTTCCTCAACCCATGAATCCTACAACTCATTCCCTTTTTACGCTTTCCACTGATTTTTCTTTTTAAATAAATTATTTTGTTACTAAGTATTTTTTTTATTTCCTTATATTTTTAAAGTGGCCTTGCGAGGTGGATGTAGAATTAATCTCTTAGCTGTGTTCCTCACTTTCTGCCGAATTCTTGAGGAAATGCATGTAGAGCGACGGAACACACCGCTGCACTTTTCCTTGTATAACATGCATATTGTTGATACATCATTTTACAAATCGTTTTATTTTATTGAAAGTATGATTTTAATATCCGTAGCGTTTGGGGCTCCGTTCTCTCTGACTACCCCGCTAGGGATAAAGCGTGAAGCTAAGTTAAGTTACGTTATTATTTTAATATCAATGTTTTGAGTATTAGACTATGATAAAAAAATGATTCATAAAATTAATATAAAATAAATTAAATATGTGAAACTTTTTGATCATTTTAAAGTATTTTTTTCCACAATAACATACTTTTTAAAAACATTAGAAATTTTTGCGCATCGTAAGTTTAGTCAGTTTTTAACACGAGGCAAGGTCATGTCCCGCTACATTTATTTTTTTATACGTTAACAAATAAATAAAAGTAAAATTTATTTTTATAATTTTTTGATAAATTATTTTAATCCTTAATATGATTTTAAGGTTGTTTATCTTTATAAATAGGCATAACTGTTTTACTCATAATAAATACTGAAATAAGAAAATTCAATTTTGTTTTCCCAGAAACAGCCGAATGAAAACTCAATTTAAATTAAACTTTTAGTAATTAAATTATTTGTCTTCGCTACCGAGGAATTGGAATTAAGAATTCGATCTTAACGAAAATTTACAACCTTGTTGCTGTAAAGCAACTGTTGCTATTAAGGTAAGATGGTCACTTTAGTGATAGATTTTTTTTTGCTTTCATTGAGCTTCCCGCTGTATCCCGCATATAGCAGTGTGCCTAATATTATGATAATCCGTTTCCTTAATTAAATATTGTTTCCGAGTGGCGGAAGGAAATTCAATTTTGTTCTAAGCTTGTTGTTGTTCTAAGCTTGTTGTTCTAAGCTAAATCTTGTCCTCAGAACTAAGTAATGAAAATAATTCATTCCTCGAAGTGTAAATTGAACTCACAACCGCCTCGTATACAGTCAATCTCTACACTTAAATTAATTATAAAAAAAATACATTAACACGCTAAACGAACCCACTCCCATGTAGCAATATTGGTAACATCACCATAAATTTAACTGTCGAATATAATTTCATAAGAAAAGAATAATTGAGAATACTACATACAAATATATTGCGCAATTTGAAATTATTGTGGTCATCTTTGAAGGCTCGTACGTAACACTATGGGTCATGTACTAATGAGAAAATTATATATTGTAAGTATCTACTTTACCGGTGATTGGGTACTTTTTTGTTTTATGTTTAAGCTCCCATCTGCATATTCTGTCCATACAGAATTATTTATTAGTCGTTGGGTAATTTATTATGAAATATTTACTCAGTTCGGCTTTTTTTTCAGCTTTAGGCTGTACCCCGCATGTACCATGGCAGGCAGAGGAAGCTAACTGTTCATGGCATTACGTGTTGAGTGGCGGAACTCAACGCTGCGCTTTTGTCTTGATACCAGATCGAAGAAATGAAAATATTAATAAATATTAATTCATTCCCCCGAATGGGAACCCATAACCGTACATTCACACACTTATGGCCCTGCGTCGCGCGGTATATGTGTGTAATATTATTAGAATTTCAACTTGCAAGCACTCAGATCAAAAATAAATTCCATTTTATGGAACAATTTAAGTTTCATCTATATCGGTTCAATAGTTCCTGAGATATAGATATCCAGAACTAAGCGAATGTGAACAAATAAGACTGTTTCATTTTTATAAATCAAATTATTTTTATTTACAACAAAAAAAAAGAATGTGGGGCCATCATGACGTACAGCCATAGTGTCTGACTGTAAACGCCACGCTTGTGAGTTGGACTTCCATTTGGCGGCGTTAAATACCGTCATTCAACAGGCAATATATGGCAACTTGGGTGATTCGTGAGGAGAAGAGTGTCTGAACACTGGGTTTCCACTCGCTTAACACCTTAGATCTAAGTAAAATTTTATTAAATAATATTATTTAAAAATAACATTTTCTTATTATAGGTTTTAATTGTATGTAAACAATATTGTAATTAATATATATGATAAGGAAAGATATAATAATGAAGTTAAAAAGGGTACGGACCAAGTGTCTGTAGTGCTAAGTAATAATAATAAAAAAAAACACTGGGTTCCATCTGCCCACTTTGCGGGCAACGGCGTGAAGTTATAAATAAGTTGTTTAAATAAAACATCAATTACAAATGTTTATTATGAACCTACTACATTCACATAAGATACCTATACATGTTTTATCCCACTGAGCTGTCAAAATCTTATCTTACATCGATCTCACGCAGTCAAAACATAAATAAAAATGTTCTCGACCGCCTCGATAAGGTGAATGTGAAATAATCGATACTTAATAACCACTTTAATTAAATCCACAGTAGCTTTTAATGAAATATTGATTTCTTTCGGTCATAATTTTTCAGCATAATTAATTCGAGATATTTTAAAAAACAATCTCGTGCTTTGTCCTGTCGACAAAGACATTGCGTGTTGAGTTGCGGAATTCAACGCCGTGTAACTTTGTTTTAGAGTTACACTATACACGTACCACTTTTTATCATGGATCTAGATGATTAAATAGTACTATGTTATCACCTAAAATATGTTAATTGATAAGTTTCATGGCGATTAATAATACAAGTGTGTCAAACATCAGTATACACTAACTATGGTCGCTATTACACGCTGTATCCCGCATACAGCAGAGTAGGCTGAGGGAACTTAGTGTTAAGACACTCCGTTCCCCACTTTCTGCCGAATTTTGCGTGGCAGAACTCAACGCCGCGCTTAGCCTCGACACCAGAGCGAAGAAATGGAAATATAAATTTAAGTAAATATTTCACATCCTCGATTGGGGATTGAACCCACAACCAGTCGGTTTTACAGTCACACTTTGTGCCGCTGCGCCACGACTGGCCTTATTATAGATACAAAAATAATTCTACAACAAAATGAGTAGTTACATCTGTCAGATACCAAAGCCGCGATCGTTGATAACATGCGAAGCGATAATCATGTCGAAACTCGAAATACACTCAAAAGTCCTTTTATTAACGTACCGTTGCCGTTGCCAAACAATTTATTTCATAATATTACTTTATGAAATTGCTTTGTAGATGTTAGTTGATAGCTTTTTTTGTATATATTACGAAGTTAGATAAGAACAATATCGTTTCGAGGTGTCGACAGGTTCAAATCTGATATTTGCAAATATATGTAGGTATACTCAATAAGTCAACGTGGTGCAGTGGGGCAGGACCTGATTGTAGGTTTGATTTCCACAAGGGGCAATGATGATAACCAAATTGAGGAGTTAGTTGGGAATTAGATGATTTAACACTAAGTTCCTTCTGCCTCCCGTGTTATATGTGGGATACACCGGGAAACCAATAAAAATCGTCATAAAAAAAGTATGTGATTTAATTAAAAAATATAAAAAGCTTACGATCAGCTATAATAAAAGCTTATTCTTTAACATGATCCAATATAAAATTATAAACTTTCATCATTAATCAATGCCGTTATTATAAGCTTTCTTTGAAATTTCTTTTTAATACAAAAATATATATTATGTTCGTGAAATTATTTAACCAATACAACATTTCAATAAGCAAGTATTCTTAAAATCAAGGCCGTCATTGCGCACAAGCGTGAGTCAGTAACCGCGACGGTTGTAGGTTCAATTCGTACCTTTCTTGTTGAGATTAGAAAGTTTATTTAAAGTAACTCTTCGTAAAAATAAATATTTATTTTTTACAAATTGCTTTAGAAAACTGCTCTCTAAGCCGATGGACAGTGATAGATTTATGTCCATTCAACGATATCTTGAATTTGAATAATAAGTATAATTATTTTTTTATATTTGGTAGTAGTAAGTTATACTAATTATAAGGTTTTTTTTCTGTAAAGCAGGATATGCAGATGGACCTAGCTCAGTACCGCTCAATTTTTGGAAACTGCGTATTGAGTTGCGGTACTCAACGCCACTAGATCATGGTAACAGAGCAGGGAAACCAATGAATAACTCGTTACCCCAAGTGGATATGGAACCCACAACACTACGCCATAAATGCCTCAAAGAAGCTTTCAAGTATATATATCGATTAGGCTAACCTATTCGTTTTAATTGATATTGAATTATTAATACTCAACAAGGTCAAGATTAAACGACACACATCGGGTCGAACGTTTGCAATATATAATTTGCAATATACAATTTATATAATTTTTATTATTTTAATATTAAAAAATATATAAAATTTTATATATTGCAAACGATCTAATTTCAATATTTAAAATATTTCATTCCTTCCATCAAATATGACCAGATACGGTGTTAATCTCCGCACTATCTGTTTAAAATATTTATCACAATATTGTTTCGCCTGTTACATAAAAGATCAGTAAAGCTAATAGCGATATATAGTTATTTAAAGAACGTATAAAAATTTTAACGTAGCGAGATTAGCGCGTCTTGAAAACCGTCCACCGACACGCGCAGGTTCAAATGCCGCAAGTTTTCTAAATAAACATTTTTCTTGCCTTAGTATAACATTTTAAAAATGTAAAAAATAATAGCGTATTGTTTTTGTTTCAATATTAATAATATTTTATTTGCGATTTTGCTATAATTTTTTTTTTCGTTAACAATCTCTCCCTGCACCTTTCAAATTCCTGAACTTAATGATACTAATAGGTTAACAACAAAATATAAACGTCGTGACACAGAGGCATAAACATGTGACTGTAAATGATACGGATGTGAGTTCAATTCCCATTCAGGGTAGTTAAATATTTTTTATTTTAATTTTCTCGCTCTGATAATGAGGCAAAGGCTCTGATAAAGAAAAATTTAAAATAGGCTTAACAACAAAACAGTAAACTATATGAGGGCTCATACCTCAGCCTTCGATCTAAATATGATTATTAATTGAAAGTAATACTATATTCTAATTACGTTAAATCTCGTTCAACTTGTCGTTTGATCAAAACAAACAACATTTCACCAAGCGCCTTGAGCCTTGAGAGCTTCGCAATTTTTAATCGAAGTGACATACATATATACGTACTTACGTATGCACATATATAAAAGTTATAATTATATGTAAATAGATTTTTAATTTACAGGATGAAAATAAATGTTGTGGAGGTCGTCGTGGCGAAGGAGCATAAGCGTACGGTTGTGTGTTCGATTCCAACTCGAGATATAAAATATTCTGAATTTTATTTTTGAGTTGAGTTCCGCTACTGAACGCGCAATGCCTCAAGAGTTCTGCGTAATGTAGACTCCAAGGTTTCCTCTGCCTATGTGCGGGATAAAGCGTGAATCTATAAAAAAAACGTAGTTTCACTCTTTACCCTACAAATAGCAGGATAGACAGAGATAACCTATTGTTTAAATATTGCATTATAAGCTTTACGAAAAACTTCAACTATTGTTAAAATATTTAAATATTTAATTTGATTACTAATTTTAAAATATTTAATTTGCCCGAGTAGTAAGTAGTATAAATGCCGCAGTAGTAGGCATCAAATCTACAACTGCGGCACTTACACACAGAAGCTGTCATTGCGCCACGATGGCCTCGTAGATTAAGTTTATGATATTCGTTAAATTAAGGACAATATATATTTTAAAGTGAAAAAAATATATAAGAGTAGGTGAATTTTGATTTCCGGTGTGATGTAAAAAAACAACTAAGAAGGACAATATAATTAAATGATTTTATGCCTTTATAGGTATTATGGGTATTCGCTATATATATGTATTTTATAAAAAATCTTTAAAAAATATAAGTAAGATTTAAGCACCACATGTTGTGGGTTATTTATCTCGAGAAAAAGAAATATTTAATATTATTATTCTGAGCGGCGTTGAGTTCCGCCACTCAACACCAGAATTTGGCGAAAAGTGAGGAATCGAAGTGTCGTAATGGGAACGTAGTGTCTTAATACTATGCCCCCAGGTTCCATCTGTCTAACCTATTATAAATGGATACAGCGTGAAGCCGAAAAAAATTAAAATCTAGAAAAAAAATATCCATAAAAAAAGCTAAAAAATTGTAACCCCAATTAAAAGCTTCGCGCTACCAACTTGACAGAGTGAACTTGGCATCAACCTACATCGACAAGATCATGTTGTGTTTACATTGATTTATTCGTATAGCGACGTAACACTTGAAAACTTATTAAGTTATTAAAGAGAAAGTTCGTTTTGGATGCGGCATTTTTGTACAGCGCTTGAAGTAAGCTTTATTTCTATAGAAGAATTAAATTGGCCGCCGTTGCGCAGCGGCATAGCGTCTGACTGTAAATGCGACGGTTGTGGGTTCTATTCCCTCTTGGAAAATCGATTTATTTCCATATCTTTGATGTTACAAAAAAATGTGCTTTAAGCGCTATTAATTTAAACTCAATGTCTCGAAAATTTTGTCGAAAGTGGAAGCCAGAGTTCATTAAAACTGGGCTGTCTATCCTGTTTTATTCATTGTTGTCTTAAAATATTATAAATTGAAAGACAAAGTATATTTCCATTTATTCTGATAAAATGATGATTAAATACAAGAAGCAATATTCTATTTTGGTAATTTCGAAAAAATATGTTTTGAAAAAAGTATATGTATGTCTGTAATTGAACTGCAGTTTTATTGGAAGCTTAATATTTCTTCCCGCATTTGATTTTTTTTACTTAACGCTTTATCCCGCTAGCAGGCTATATATAGCAGGCTAGGCTGAGGGAACCTATAACTATAGTGAATATAATATAATTTATAGAGAATGCACGACTCTTCTTTTACTTATATTTAAAAAATCTTTACATAATTGTATGTATAATAGAATAATCAACAAAGAAATCGGAGATTTTTTTTCACTCTGGTTAAAGGACAAATGGTGCCGTTGTGTATTGCCACCCAACACGCGTTATCTCCAAAATTGGGTAAAAAGTCGAGATCGGCGCGATTTTGCACTAGGTTCTCTTCTGTCCTGCGTGATACAGAGTGAATATAAAAAATAAATAAAATATATATAATTCTTAATGCTAGCCTGAGTAACTAAACTTTAATAATTTAATTACACCTTTGCGACACAGGTTATAGATTTAAATCCCAATGAAGACATTGAGTTCCACTCAACACGTAATACCTCCCCAATTAAGCGGAAAGTGAGGACCGTAAATGCCTTAATGGAAACGGAGTAACACCAGATTAACACCAAATTTTCAGTTTCGTTTTACCAAATCTCCAATATGGGAGATACAGCGTGAAGCTAAAAAACAATTAATTACTTATATTATATCAATAATATATACAAAATAATAAATCTACATATAATATAAACAGCCTAAAGCTATACCACCCCCACTTACGACAATTACAAGTATATTTCAAGTACACCCGCAAATATTGTATCATTTCGTACAGTATAAATACGGCGTTACAAGGTGCGTAAGTTAGATAATTCGGCAAGCTCGACCCGATAACTTATTTCTTTAAGTGTGAAATAAAACTATTAAAAAAAATCATCATGCAGAAATTCGTAAGTTTATTTTTTCTTCTTTTTACCAAAATAACGATCGTCTTTCTCATATCATATAGGTTAGAGAAATAATTTAGTGTGAAGATACTCTTTTTTCCGTTGTTAATTCATTTAGATATCTTATGATAATTGACGGAACTAAACGCCACTATTTGCACTGTTGAGAATTAGGCAAAAAATAGGGAACGGAAGGGCCTTAATGGAAAAAAAAAACGCAGTGTCTTATGTGCGGAGAAGTGGTAAAATAATATTATAATAATTCTTTAAGTAGGATTCATTAAGTAGGGAACCTACAGCTATTGCTTGTATTGAAAAGTGTTTCCACTGTGCATGGAGTAATTATTTTGCACTCATTTTTTTATTTATTGCATCATCGCGAGAGATGTAAAGTTACGCCTAACTGAACTTTCTTACGTAATTCTCGCAAATATTTAGAATTTCTTAACAAGCCAAGGTCATATTTTTATGACATTGACTTGTTAAGAAGTTCTAAGTTTTAATTAATTTTTAATTTATTTCCCCATACTTCAGTTGTTTGAAGTTTACTGATATTTTATACATTTGGTCACTATTGAACCCTTTTCAGTTACAAAATTGTGTTCTTTACGACTTTAAAACGAGTACACATGTGCATCTTTAGATTTCAATATTATTCAATTCATTTTAAATAAAGTTACATTTCTGAATAAAATTGATATTCTAATTGTCAAACTATTTTTTTTTTCATTTTCAATGTGAAATATATAGATAGGTAGGTAGTACAGATGGCAAATTAGATAATAGACAAAAATAAGAGACTATAATATTATGATGGGTCTATATAGGGTATATACAGGATCTGTATGGGAGTATATACTAACTAATATACCTATATATTTCTTAGATTCGTACCGACAACCATCGTTCATTTTTAGTTAAGGAAAACATGGCGTCTACCAATCTTCCTATAGCCAAGAATAATAAACACGAGTAATTAAAACTCGTTCGTAGCAAAACGAAACTAAAACGTCAATACATCCAAATCGAGTTTTACACAATGTGAAAATCCGAAGTAAACTTTTCACTTTTCAATTTCGAGCAGACGACAGCGATTGGTTCAGAGTTTGGAATCAAACTCTCTATCTAAAACAAAAATAATAAAATGTTAGCTTTCTAGACAATTGTATGAGTGCTATTGAATTTTATTGTGTTTTACAATTTATAATAAGTTATCAAGATGTGTATTTTACACGAATGATGATACTTCTTGTTTTTTGCTTAATTTAAAATTTGTTTACTTATTTTATAGTTGTATTTTCTGTTTATATAGATTTTATTTTATTTGCAGGTAGTATTCACTGCTTTCTTGGCCTGCGCTGCTGCCGCACCCGGTCTCTTGGTCGCCCACGAAGCCCCAGTGGTCGCGGTCCACTCTGCCCCAGTGGTACACGCTGTACCAGTGATTGCTTCCAAATCCACCATCACTAAGAGCAGTCAAGTTGTCAACCACGGATCCCCTGTGGTCTCCGTACCAGTTGTGAAAGCCGCTGTTGTCGCTCCCGTAGTACATTCCGCTGCTGTAGTCCACTCTGCCCCAGTCGTCCATGCCGTACACGCTCCAGTAGTCCATGCCGTACACGCCCCCGTAGTCCACGCCGTACATGCTGCCCCAGTCGTCCACGCCGTACATGCTGCCCCAGTCGTCCACTCAGTCCACGCTGTAGCCCCAGTGGTCGTCAAGTCTGCCCCGTCCGCCATCTCTCACAGCAGCTCAGTCGTCCACCATTCCCCAATCAAAGCTATCCCCGTTGTAGCCGTCCACTAAACGCTTTAATTAAAATATAGATCTGTTGATAATATATTACCTCCGAATGTTTAAGTAATGTTTTGTTTTATTGATTTTTCATTACCCAAACTGAATTTTAAGAAAATCAAGCGTGTTCAAATAAATGTGAATTCTCAAAATTCTCAAAATTTGTTAAATGCCGATTTGTTTATGCAACAAAAAAAATTATAGATGTACACTAGGGTACATAACACCACAGCTAGACATAGTCGATTTTAGACGATACCAATGTGTAAGAAAATATTGATGCAGATGGAAAATGTCACATTAACAGATTTTTAAAAGCTTTTATTTAACTTGTAATGTATGCACTCGTAGGTGAAATCTTTGAGCTCAATTTTGAAGTAGATATCTTCAACAGATTGAGCTGAAATTTTGTATACACGTATGGTTTGGATGACAATGCACGATAAGAAATCATGAATCTTCATTCTAAATCCAATACGGCGGACCATTCAAGATGGCGGAATAGTTGTATTTAATGCACTTCTATAATATGGGTATCAAATGAAAGGGCTCGTTAAGACCAACTCAAAAGATAGTTTAACTTCATTCTAAATGGTGGAGTTCCAAGAGTTCCAAGAGTTTTTTGTGCTTTATATAATGAAAGAGTTGGCTGAAAATAAAAATACTGATTTTAATAAATCTCCTTTTTTAAGTCTTTGACATCGATTGATTAACTTTGACTTATCGTTATCAACTTTGGTCTGTAGCCCATCTAGTTGAAGGACAATTCTACGGACGAAATAAAACCCAGAACTGTGTTTCGTCGGGTGCAATAGCTTCAAGCTGAAATAAGTTTCGCGTTCTTCCAAACACTCAAATCAAAGTAAGGACGTGCCGAGGAAGAGTGGCAGCGGGGTGCAATATGATGTCATAAATCATCCCAGGGTACCTGGGTGAACCCTGTTGTATATTAACTCTTACCCTTCTAAACGGACCTCTAGGATTGCCAATGAGTATTTCTTCGGTACTCGTGGGACCGAAATGGTAAAAATCGAAATATCAACATAAAAAAAGAGAAGGCTGGAGAAAAAGAATTTAAAATGGCAGAAAAAATTGCTAACGAAGACAATGCAAAACGCCAAAGTCTCAACGGAATGCTACGGATACCTCATCCGTTCCTATAGACTTAGGTAAAGACAGTGTTCACCTAATTCAGCCTGTACAATTTTCAGCAAAATATAGTGACGGAACCGCGGAATGATATGCATGCAAAATGCAAGGTAGTACTGTCGACTACGTCGTTATCTACTTAGGCTCGAAGCTCTTTGCTCTTGGTCAAGCATACGTGGCCTTAAATAAGGTAAAATTATTAGAAGGTATCCTTATTGAAGAGATGCACTGCTCGAAATTAACCAGCAAATGACCTTGCAACAATGATTTTTTTTTTTTATGGAAGAGACACGGCAAACGAGCGTGCGGGTCACCTGATGGTAAGTGATTACCGCCGCCCACGGCCCCGTGCAACCCCAGAGGAGCTACAGGTGCATTGCCGGCCTATTAAGATGGGTTGGGCGCCGGGGCCCGGCATTACCTGATGCGAAACGCAGTGGCATAAAGCCACTACTTCACGCCGGTTTTAAATGCCGGGGGTGGTAATGATCCGGTCGAGTCTGCCCATGCGTGTTGCCATTGCTGGCGACGTGACTCTACCACACGTACTTTAGTCGCCTCTTACGACACCACCAGTACCAGGATGATCCTGTTCTAGGCCGGGATCACACAGACCAAAACTCAATTTAATTAAATATTGATCATCGCGACAAGCTTTTATGATTTAATATGATTGAGTGTCTTGAGGTTTTCTTAGTCCACCTTGCTATGCAAGAAACAGTGTGTAACTGGAAAAGATATTACTCTATCCCCAAATAGGGGAATAGAGACCAAAACAACTAAATTATCCGTCGTCATTTGTTACAAAGTTCTTTTTTTCCATCGAAATAGATGCAAAAAAATAAAATAAATAATACAAGCTGCTATAAAATTTAATTTCAAGTTTTGTCGTACAAAAATATTTATAAATAAAATTCTCCTGGAAATGCCTAGCCCGGAGATACATTTGACCTCCAAACAATTCACTTCTATGCACATTTGATTCTAAGTTTCAACAGCATTCTATACATATTTTATTTTAATAAAAAGTTATAGAGCAATATTTCTAAAAGATGTAATCTAAAAGATATAAAAGAGTAGGCGCTGTGAGAACAAAGCATGATACTAAAGTGAATAGTTGAATACAGAAAATAAATTATACCTTTAGATTTTATGTATCTATAGCTTGTTTTATATTTGCATCAGTAATGGAGATAACATAGTGAGTTATAGTGACTTGACTCTCCATCGATGTCTACCAAGGGCAATTTTTTTTTTTTTCGTAACGTATGTCTTTTTGTTGTTTTTATCTTGAGGCTAGTCGGCACAGGAGCAAAAGTGCATAAACGCGACCAGTTATGGGTTCGATTTCCATTCAAGGAATTGAAATATTTAATATTTTTATTTTTTCACTCAAGTGGCGAGGCAAATCGTTAGGGATTCGTCGGCAAAGTGGGGAGAGAAGAGTCTTAACACTAGGTCCTCACTGCTTACCTTGTTGTGTGCGAGATACTCTTAAAGAGGTTCTCAGTTCCACCACTTAACACGCAGCTACCAGTAAGCTAAAGCTTTCTGCGTAGTCCTGTACCTCTATAAAAATGCTTGTGGTCTCAAAAGACCTCAATCCTCTTTGTAAGAGGTATACTGTTTCGCTTCGTCCTCCTGCTTCCTCGTCTCTTTCGTATCATCAATCTGATACGTGCCCCACCGGGAAGTCCTCATGTTTTTACGTAACCTTCCTCCAGTATCATCGACACTGTGGTTTTGAAGGTTACCCAAGCGTTTCCCCCTGCCTCCCTATAACTCAGTCTTGACTTTAAGCAATTGTATAAAATTGGGTTGGAGTAAAGCGTTCTTTCTAGAGTTCTTTCACGAATCTTATGATTTACTTATTCTTTTTCTGACTTTAAGCTGTATTCCTAACATACCAGGGTAGATAGAAGGAACCTAGGAAACTTCTTGCTAAGACATTATTTCCATTAAGACTCTTCCCCACTTTCCACAAGTTAACTCCGCGCTTTATCAGTGCCATAAAAAATATTGTTTCACTCCCCCGAGTAGGAATCGAACTCAAAACCTATACTAACAAAAACTATACCATTTCTCGCACTAAGTTTTGGCAAAGATATCTGAATGTCAAGACACTTTGTTTTCCACTTTCCGCTCGAAGTGCGTATTAAGTGGCGTTACATTTAATATTATAAAACGATTTTCAGGATGATTTGTTTACAAGATTGCCGGTCTAGATCCTACGTGACCTAAAAACCAAACCGCGCAGGTCTAAGTAGGTTATTGGTAGTCTCTAAGCGTTTATTGAGAATGAAAAATTTCATTGATTTATTTTATTATTTATACGAGTTTCAAGTACTTTGATTTTTTCTTTTAGTTTTACACTTTATAGTGTAATGGAGAGAGTGAACTTAGTGTCGAGATAGTTTCTACGCCAGTTAATAAGTGTTTTGGCGTAATTCAACGCCATTATCCGTCTTACCGAATCAAGAAATTAAATAAAATGTTACATTTTGCAAATTTATCTTTTGATTATGAACTTACATCTTAGTGGTCAGAGAGCTTGGATGTTTTCTAAATAGCGCGCTTTGGACTTCCGATGCGTTTAAATTTTTATATTACACGTCTTCTGAAATATAGAATTTCTTAGAAAATTATAGAAATATGGTTATATTAAAAATATAAAATTTTCTTTCACGTGAAATTTGGATACATTGCATTAGATTTGTTTGACTAATTAATGTGTGACTAGGTATATATGGGATACATGGGAGGCCGTCGTGACGCAGCGGCAAAGGGTCTAATTGTAAATGCGATTTTTGTAGTTTCAATTCACACGCGAGGATTTAATAATTGTTTTATTTTTTTGGTCTGGTAACTAGACAGCGCAGCGTTGAGTTCCACCATTCAACACGCAATGTCTTTTAAGATTTGGGCGGTGCATAGGGATCTTAATATTACTTGAAACTTCGCATGAAACTAAGAAACAACAATTTATGAATTGATTTCCATTATTTCCACCATTTTCAATAATTTTGAAATACCACCAAAATACTTTCATAGATTGATGATAAATACGAATATAAATCTCTGAACAATAATATATAATGAATTTGTAACTGATCGCTGTCTGTGGAAGATATAGAGGACATGTTGTATTGTACATTTTTTTTTTATTTTGTCTTTTCGGTGGTCTGTCTGTGCTTTGGGCACGTTAATCTTTAAAACTTAACGGCAGGCTTAACTGTTATAAATTCACAAGTTTCAACTATTCTATTTTCCAACGTTTTCGTTTTTATGTTAGTTTTAATGCAATAGGTGAAACTTTTTTTTTCAGATACACTCCCGCACAGCACAGCAGGGTAGGCAGAGGGAACCTAGTGTTTAATACTCCGTTCCCCACTTTCTGCCGGATTCTGGAAGCATTTCGTCTTGAGTGGTAGAACTCAACGCCGCTCTTTGCCTCGACACCAGAGCGAAGAAATGGAAATATAAATTTAAATAAATATTTAATCTCCTCTAGTGGGGATCGAACCCACAATTCCCAATCTATTTTCTAATCTATTTTACAGTCACACTTTGTGCCCCTGCGCCACGACTGGCCTCAACTTTAGTTTTCAATAAATGCATTTTCTTTAAATTAATGATGTTATTATTAGAGTACTAAAGTTATTCAGATAAGTAAACAAATAATTGTGTAAAATACTTTTTAAAAAACGTATAAGAAATTGAACGTAGCAGGAATTGAACCTGCGCCAATTGCAAACCGTCCAAGCGCTCTGACGGCTAACCAATACCTAAGTATGGAATAACACTTTAAATTTGTAAAAAATATATTAAAACCGCGAGCGTGTCTAGTTTTGTATACTTGTATAGTTAAAATATTGAAGTCATTCACCTTAAACGCTACAAAAAATGCTTTGCCTTTGCCTTTGACATAATTTCCATGATACACATACATATATGTATATGTATGTAGAGTCAATAATGTTTATAACTTGTTGTTTATAAGGATTTATTCGCAAGCTAGCTGGTGAAGTATGGTTAGAAAGAAAATATAAGTTATCTTATTTATTTATTATTTTTAAATCCAATGAAGACGTCGTTGTATGAAAAATGCAACACATTTTTCATCCAACGACATCTCCAATGCAATAAATAACTGTTATTATCATGGAAGATATATAAAAATCAAAAGAAGTAACATCATGTGCTTATAATAAATATTCTAATGTTAAGACACTCTGTTCCTACTTTCCGCTCAATTCTCGAGACATTACATGTTGAGTTGCGGAGTTTAATTCCGCGCTTTGTCTAGCACAGCAGGAAAATAAAAGTAATTAGAATATATCTATTTTTACTTCACGCTGTATGCCACACATAGCAGGGTAGACTTAGTTTAGACGCTCCCGTTCCTCTATTACCGCCAAACTCCTGAGGGATTGCGTGTTGAATGGCGGAACTCAACGCAGCCCTTTGCATCGTTACCAAAGCAAGGAAATGAAAAAAATGTATAATTAATTTCCCCTCACTGAGAATCGAACCCACAACCGTCACGTTTATCGCACGCTTGTGCCCCTGCACCACGTCGCGACGGCCTCGATATATTCATTACTTAAGGATTAGTGCACTAACAAAAATTGTAAACTTTTTATGTCCTAGAACTGTTAGCCAAAAAAATGAAGCTTAAAATTTAATATAAAATAATAAAATTAAAGCAACATCAAAAATATTTTGTATCCAGCTGTTCAGTTTATAAACAAATGAAATGTCAATTAAATAAAAGCGATCGTGACCGCATTTGCAGGACGACCTTTGCGTGACACTGACTTTACCATATTTGTACCTGTACTTGTATGACACCATAAGTTACTATTATAACTAATAGATATTATTTATATATTATGATAAGAATCGAAAATCATTATTATTGTTTACATTATAGCTTTAGGTTATCGATGTTTTGGAATACGATGTTTCAGTGATATGTAGTATTGGTAAGGCCATTCGTGGCGCAAAGACACAATGGTGCGATTGTAAGTTCGGTAGGTAGGTTCTGAGTTCAATTTCCACTGGAAGAAGTTAAATACTTAAGTTAATATTTTCATTTTATTGCTCTCGTAAAAAAGACAAGGCAAAGTGCGGCATTGAGTTCCGCAACTCAGCACGGTCGCATGAATACAGCGAAAATCGGAGATTAGTGTTGAAGTAAAGCATCTTAACTCTAGGTTCCCAGGCTCCCTTTGTCTATTCTGCTATGTACGGGATACTTCGTGAAGTTAAAAAAAGTAATTGGTAATTTAGAGTACGATGACTCATTGATATGTAGAAAGCAAGAAGCAATCTACTTTTAAGACCCTCGATTCTAAACATTGTCTGTTGAGTAGTGAAACTCAATATTGCTCTATATATGAATATTAATATTACCAGAGCGAGACAAATAAAATAGTTCTACCCCGAGGCGGATTTGAAACTACAACCGACGCATTTAGAGCCAGACGCTGAGCTGCCGCACCACGACGATCTCACCAAACAAAGGTAAAGAAACATTGATAGTGATTGGTATTAGCCAATTATAAATTGCTCTCATTACTTGTTACATAATCGTATTGTAATGGACTATCCTTATTCAATAAATTATTATGCAAAATATACATAATTTATTGTTTATCATTCTTTAAATTACCAAACGCCGTATCTATCGCTTCGTAGCTTAATTAATTAACTGTATGGAATATTTACTTCAATGTCTTTAAAAAAATCTAATTAAAACATATGAGTATTTATATGAGATGTTTGCAACTTGTCAGTTACATATCGTAGTATCGTCAATCACTCAAGATGTCACGACACCTTTTAATTGTAAGTAAATTGAATATAAATTAAATAATCTATATATTATATGATTCTATTGAACGCGGGGAACGAAAGTGTCCCTAATGGGAACGGATTATCTTAAGAATAGGTTTCAGGTTCCCTCTGCTTACCCTAGGCCAGATATAGCAGGATCCAGAGTGATGATGAGATGACAGACTATGCACAAACGACAAGATAAGACCTTAAAAATTGGAATTTGGCATTTAGTTACTATTCAACACGCAATGACTCGAGCATTAAGCGAAAAGATAAGAAGGAAGTTCTTCTCTTTAGGTCACCTCTCCCTACCCATAGAATAGTAGGAGCTAAAAATAATGCATAATAAAATAAATCTAATGTAACGTATATTCAGCCAGACATGGCAAATAAACTATTCAATTGTCAGCCCTCAACGATTTTAATTATGTAGTATGATAATATGTATTTTGTTTAACATTTTAGTGAAACCCGTTTTTCAATTGGACAAACTGATTTAACGTAAGGGAATATTTGTGTTTCCTTTAGGATACATTTTCTCCTTTCTAGTACCAAAATTTTGTTCATATAGTGTTACATTATAATATTCTTCTTTAGAAATAATATTATCCGTTATATAGATGAATATTATAAATTTTAATCAGTTGATATTGCATTGGTGACAGCGATTAATATCCAAAACCATTACGTTAATTAGATCAAATATAAAATATTACTATGTTCATATGAAAAGCAATATACATCAAGTGATTCGTAAAATAAATTAATCATAAGAATCATCATCATCATACAAAGTGCCTTTTATAATTTTTCCCTTACATTAAGAAATGAAATATGATATATGTATATGTAAATTTATTATAGATTTTGGCAGCCGTCGTTCTGACCTCAGCAGCGCCAGAACCCGGAGTTCATTTCTCTGTACATTCATCGCCCTACGTCCATGGACTTCAACCACCGCTATACCACCATCCTGTGCATAGTGTACCCATTCACACTTTTCACAAAATACACACTCCTATAGTCCATACACCTATAGTTCATCCAATTGTACATAGACCAGTTCATGTACCCATAGTGCATACACCTTTGCACAGTGTCCCCATCGTGCACGCGCCTGTACATACTGTCCCCATTCATCCTATAATTAAATATAAGGTGAAATCTCATTACTGGTAGATTTAAGTACCATGTACTTTTTTAAAATTTAATTTAACATATAACTTTTATTTTTGTGTGTAATAACTGTAAAATGTAAAATATAAAATTTTTTTAGTAACTTATTATAAAAGTGCTTTTGAACTACAGGTATTGATTTACTTTTGTAAATATAATATCTATTTGTGTAATATTGTACTTTTATTTCCATACAACTTACTCGTATGTGTAGCTCAAATTTTTTTATGGATAACATTGTTTATTTGTTTCAGTAGCAAGTGCAAGTGAAACAATACAAAATAAATTAATAAATTAAATTTTATACGTTTATTATGCTATTATTTTATAATTATTATTACAAATCTTTACTATAACTAAAAATATGTTGGCTTCACACTACAACCTACTCAATGCAAATTGTTACAATCTAGCAAGCAATAAATAAAAAAGTCTCCCCCACATTCAACTTTACTACTTTCACGTCATACAAAAATATCTAAACATTTATGAATCTTTGTGAAGAATTTCTCAAATTCATCTGCATACCAGACTTCAGGTCGCACAATCCGCTTAGAAACAGCATACCGTAATTACATTTAACGGAATCCATTAGATAGCATGTACTTTGCTAATTGTTAGAGATCAATGAACCGACGACGTCTAACTTCAATTTAGATGCATATTTCAGTTTGATTGACATTTGTAATACAAGTGCTATATATACCATATCTAGGTATGGTTAGTATATATGTTATAGGGACGGAGATTGTGTTGTTTTTTTTTAATTTTAAGTTATTTGAAACATATTGAAATTTAAAAATAAAAATATCTTTAAATATGCATGAGGCCGTCGTGGCGTAACACAGAGGGAATAGTAGGGAGGGGAAGGAATTACGTGTTGAGTGGAAAAAGTAACTCCGCTTTGTTATCAGAACTAGGAAATGAAAATAATTTATTTTATTTATTTACCCACTATAAATCGATTCTATATACGTCGCGTTTAGAAATTTCAACGTTGTGCCGCTGTAAAACTTCATTATGTTTTATTTTTTATTATCTACACTGTTCAGTTCGAACAACCTAACACTTAGACCATTTAGGTCCCCCGAGCTTTATCCCAAAAGCTTTTAGAAATATTATATAAAATTTATAACCTTTACAATTTGACAGATCGCTGGGTATAATATTGACACGGCCAGTGACATACTTAATGAGTTATTATAAAACTTAGCCAAGCGTAAAACCAATACCGCGACAGTGACACCAGTTTGATAAGATTATATTAGCTGTGGAACATCAAAATGTAATATAATCTGATCTAGGCTATAGGCTACATGTTATACATTTTTGTTAAGTTTTAATAAAAAAAATAATTATTTTTAAATCTACTAAGGAAATAACAGGGTATCAGCGTCTTTTTAAGCAATAAAAAGAAAATAACGTGAAATATAAGTAATAATCTAAAAATTATGGAAACGTTGGATTTTTAGGTAAAAATACCCCACGGGTCCTTAGAGTTCTCATCAGGTTTTCGATTATTTACCTATACAGCGGCATAGGTATAGGCGAAATTAAAATAATTTGGATACAAATGTTCTCCCTAATGGGAATCAAATCAAGAAGTTTGCGTTTTTTCGAAGTTTCGCGTGTACATTCAGACACTGTATACGGTGAGAAATATTACCATGTTTTAAAAATGTTTAGTAAAATGCTGAATGAATAATTGATAGGTTTTTGCAGCTGACAGGATGAGCAGAGAGTGAAGATACTTCGATACCCGCTTTGCACCTTGTTCCAGGACAATGCACTTTGAACGAAATAACAGGATATATACTCTCCGTCTTTCATAATTGATATAATACGGACTGCAATATTGAAAGGTTTTTGTTTTTAATTTTTACGTACTTCATTCATATTTAAATACAGAACCTTACTTTTCACCAGCATGCACAATAAAATATGTTCAATATATCTTTATTAAAGTCTTCGTGGCGCAGCGCGATAGCGTCAGTAAACGTGACGGTTGTGTTCATTATTAAAACGATATATTTAAGTTTATGTCCATACTCCCATAATTTTTATATGGAACTAGTAGAAAAACATGGCGTTGAGTTCCGCCCCTTAACACGTAGCGCCTCAAAAAAAAACAAAGAAAATGAGTGCTTGATATCATACTACCATTTATTTCTATTAGGTACTATTGAATATTGATATCCACAGATCTTTAGCTTACTATAATTGAGATAGCAATCTGAATTCAATAATTGTGTCTGCCAAAGCGTCTTGAGTAAGGAAGTTAAATTGAGTGGTAATTTTGTCTGAGACGTTAATTTTTTTTATATTTAATAATTAGGTAAGTGCCCCGTTCTTGTAATTGTGAAGAAATTTTAGAAAATTTATTTTTAAATTAATTTATATCTTAAACCTGCACATTTACACATATTTTATATACTGAGCACAGATACATATAACCAGGCTCCCTCAACAAATAAATTATTCAACACAAAAAGTGAGTATAGTACAGTAAGCCTAGATAAATTTTGTGTAGTTTATATTGCGAACACGATACTCGCAAGCACTTATTTTCTTTGTTTTTTTTTAAGGCGCTTCGTGTTAAGGGGCGGAACTCAACGCCATTCTTTGGTTTTTCTACCAGAGCAAGTCCCATATAAAAATTATGGGAGTATGGACATAAACTTAAATATATCGTTTTAACAATGAACACAACCGTCACGTTTACAAACGCTATCGCGCTGCGCCACGACGACTTTAATAAAGATGAAAAAATATACACATACACAAAAATATTGATTTACATATATTATTTTCGCTGATTCTTCAAATAATTTACATTTAAACATTCAGTAGAGATGCTTACATCTAGACGCTAGTTAGTCGAGACAGCTTGATAATTTAGAGGGTTTATCTTTGTGTTTTCAAGTAAATGCCAAGTTAGCATTAGAACGGCATATCGTTCGTTATACTTGTAGTGTAAAATTTGTTGACCAAAATATCTTAGCTATTTTAGCTTCACGCTGTATCCTATGTATAGCAGGATAAGCAGAGAAAAACCTGGGAACTTAGAGTTCAGGCACTCTGTTCCCAACTTTCCACCGAAATCTTTCAGCATTGCTTATTGAGTGGATGAAATTAAGGCTGCGCTTTGTTCCCACAACGAGAAAATGAAAATTTTAAATATTTCTTTCCCGTCTGTACGAATCGAACTTACAATTGTCGCGTCTACAGCCACGTAGTTACACCTCCGGCTGCGTCGCGGATTACGTCATCTAATTTCAAATATCTATATTTAAACGATTTGTTTATATCATCATAAAATTATTATAAAAAAGGAAAAACATCAAGGCCGGAAGTCCCTATTATAGAACGGAAATGGAAATAACATCAAACCCTGGCACATCTGCGAACGGTTGAAATATTTTAATTGATTTGTTCGTGACGTTTCGTCCTCGTTCGGTTGCCATCATTATCATTGAATGACTTAGATTATTGTTTGTAAGTAAAAAAATGATATTTTTTCTTTAATAATATTATATAATTTTTTAAACTGTTAATAAAATGTAGTTACGACTATTTTTGTTTCATTTTTCGTCTAAAGAAAATTCTAAAGCGGGGTTTTGAGACGCCAATACTCAACACGCAATATCTCAAAAATTGGGTGGAAAGTGTGGAGCGCAACTTGCAAAAACTTGGTTTCCTTTATGTCCAATTTTTGCAACATTACATATTGGGTAGTGGCAAAGCTAAGCTCTTTTTAATTTATTTTACTTTTACGCTGTATCCTCTATATAGCAAGCTAGGTAAGACAACTTTGGAACTTTATCTCAAGACACTGCGTTCCCCTTAAAATTCATTTATTCTCTCCTTTTTGCCTAATTCTGAAAAAAATACATGTTGAGTGGTGGAACTCAACGCCTTGCCCTGCCTCGTTATCAACTGAGTTAATTATTTAACACAATTTTTCTCAGTTTTATATATATATCGATTTTTTTTATTACAATACAATTAATACCACAACAAGAAGTTTAAGTTAAACCTCAACGAATTTAATTGCAACTATTCGTATCGGTATCAATTAGTTCCCAATGAGCATCAGATCGGACTTAGTTGTCTCATTGCTTGAACTTCTTATACAGAGTGTTTGTTTTAAATAATTAAAGACAATTGAAAAAAAATTATAGTCATATTAGATTTTGGTTAGGGTTGCCATTAAATTCAGGAGGAGTGGAGGCATTGCTTGTTGAGTGGTTTAACTTACCGCGGCCATTTCCTCGTTACCAGAGCGAGAAAATATTTTTTTTAAATACTTCATTACCTGAGAGATACGAACCCCAGCACCTCCTACTCCTACGCTACGCTATAACTGATCTCATCTAAAAGTACCTTTTTATATCAATCTAGAACAAATGCAAAATATTTTGTTTCAAGAATACTATTCTGTTTCTTCACTTTGTGGTTTTAAAGAAACTTTTCATAAAGATACCAAATAGCGAGTGACTTTGACGATACTTTCTCTGCACGTTTAGAATTTTTGAAAGATTAGAATACGTGAATAAGAATGAATAAGCAACCATTGTGTGTTTTAAAGCTTATATTCCGGATCCTATGGACCGCCCAATTTAAAGATAAAAATTCGATGTATTACGTGTTAAGTGCAAAACTTAATGTCTTGTCTTGCTTTGTATTTTAAAAATTAATTTATTACCACGAGTGGGGATCCTAACTCACTAATGTTGCGATTGCAATCAGAAAATTCGGCTGTACCACTGAGCCAAGATGGAAAGCCTCGATTCTTCAATGGTATATTCTATATATATTTGAATAACTGGGTTAAATAACAAACACGTAATGCCAAATAATGAGAAGATAATAAAATAAACACTTAGTTCTTAAACTTTTGTAAGAAAATAAAATATATATCTAGTAATTAAACAAATTAAATTTATTAGTAAAAGTAGCACCCTGTATAGTATTTTCAGCCTTACACTCAGGTTGCATATTGCCTAACAACGGCGTAAAGGATTTATTACAACTAGGTATTTAGCCTAGAGACTACAGCCTAGGACCTATAAAAGGGCTGTATTCTATACTTATTCACAGACCATTCACTTCGTTCATCGAAACAGTACTTTATACAATTTAAAATGATTAAGTTGGTAAGTTTATTATATTATTTTATTAATGTTTCTATTTTTTTATAATATCAACTGTATATATGTAATTTTATATACATTTTATTCTATGACCACGATAATACAGAGTACTAAGAGAATAGACTCTTATTGAAATATTTTGTAAATTAAGAGTGCAGACCAATCGTGGCGCAGGGGCACAAGCGTGTGACTGTAAGCACGACAGGTTAGGGTACAATTCCCACTCGAGGAAATAAAATATTTTCATTTCTTTTCTCTGGTGTCGAGGCAAAGCGCAGCGTTAAGTTTCGACACATAACATGCAATGCCGCTAGAATTCGGCGGGATAAATATGGGGAATGGAGTGTCTTAGCACTAGAATCCTCCAGGGCAGGATCCTAGTGTTTAGATACTTCGTTTGCTACTCCCTGCCGAATTCTTAAGATTGCCGCAGTTTGCTTTTTTTGCTTTATTACCTTTATATAAAAAGAGTTTCCCTGCTGATATAAGAGTTTTCATGTGAAATTACGATTTTAGGACCAAAAAACTGCAAATACTAAAATACATTGCATTAGAAAATTGAGCGGAAATGGGGAAAGAAATGTCTTGTCACAAGCCTCCCTGTATAAAAAATATACGAAAAAAATTTAATAAATATATAAGAAAATAATAAAATTTTGTTCTAAATAAAGCTCCATAATTACGGAGTCGATATCAAATTTTCTTTGAGGTTTCCGTATCATATAATTATATGTATATATATATATATATATATATAGATATATATGTGTGTTTGTAATTATTTATGCTTCAGCTACTTCTTTTGAACCGCTATCATCATTATTTATAGAGAATATATATGTATATGCCGTAAGTTTATATCGTGTATATTTCGTTTTTGTATTCGCGGCGTTGAGTTTCGTCACGCATAGTCTAGAAAATCTAGTGGCGCGTTGGGTACGGATAGTTTTTATATTACGTTTAAACATTAAGTTTCTACTGTGTACTCTGCTGTACATTGGGTATAGCGTGACAATAAAAAAAACCCTAAAATGCAAAACAAAATTTAAAAAAACCGAAAAAAAATCTTTCTATCCTTAATACTTTACAGGCAGTCCTCTTCGCTATCATCGCTGTCGCGTATGGCGGCGTCATCGCGCCCATCGTTCCAGCCCACCACGTGGTTGGCCATCCAGTGGTTGCCCACCCAGTTGTCGCTCATCCCGTGGTTGCCCACCATTCAGCCCACGCGGTTGTCCATCACGCCCCGGTTGTCGCTCCAGTAGTACTTAAACACCCTGTAGTCCCCATAGTTAAGCACGCCCCCCTTATCGCAGTACACCATCATTAATTTATTATTATTTATTTAAATAAATGAAAGTTTATTATTGAAATTTTGTGTATATGTATTTTTTAATACCCAACTAGCGTCGATCGGGTGTAAATATGATATTTCGTACGAAATTTATGATCTGGAAAGATATAGAAAGACGTAAAGGTATTGGTGATTTGTTGGTTAGTTTATTTTAAAGGTGTTGATTTTTTGTATATAATGTCTACAACTATAATTATTAGACGTAATAACGACAAGGATCAAACGAGAATCAGTAGGGCTGTAAATGCAACGGTTGTGGGTTTATTTGTCATTCGTGAAATTAATTATTGTACCCATTTCTTCGCTCAAGATTAACAAGACAAATCCACGAGTTCCACCACTCAACACGCAATATTTGGAAAGTAATGCCGAAAGAGGACCATTTAATGTCTTAACATTAGGGTCACCTTGCTATAAGCGGGATACAGTGTAATGCTAAGAAAAATAGATCGAAGAAAAACATGTTTTTATTTAATCTCAGCTATAAGTGACATATTAATAGATAATATAGTTACATGATATATTGCTACATACATTAGGAGACGTTCGTTTTTCATCGCCATTTCATATTCCAAGCATAAATGATCTAACGTAACGTGCAACAATTACAGTCATGTATCAATAACGGCTCATAATTTCATATTACTGCGCGCGGAAAGCGGAGGGTAAAAGCTAGTGTATGATAGAATATCAAGGTATCTTATACATTCTTAATATAATGCCTTAAAAATATATTTCAGTGAGCTTACATGGTAAAAATATGCAAAATAATCTATAAGGTCAAGAAAGGTAAAGGTAAATAATATAGGTAAAGAAAGAGAGAAATCAATTAGAAATTGCCTATTATTTTTCCTCCTAAGGAAATTGATCAAGGACATCGTGGCGCAACAGGATGGACATATCTTACAGTAAGCGTGACGGTTACGGATTTAAGTATCTATCGGAAATCGGAGAGTAAGCAGAGGGAACCTAAACACTCGATTGCGTTTCTTGGGGCATTGAATGTTGAGTGGCGGACCCAACTTAATACATGCTTTTGCCTGGTTAGCAGAGCGAAGTATTAAGTTTTTAAATACTTTGAGTTGGAATCGAACTTACAACCGTCGCTTTCGCCTGTACCACGATGGCCTCGAAGATTATTTAATATGTTTTAATTTTTTCGATCTCTCAAAATCAAGTGCTGCTCAATATTTAAAATTAGTGTGGATTGCAGAGAACTGAGACTGAATACTTTGATGGTTCAGCAGAAAGTGGGGAACAATATTGTAAAACCGTTCCCATTCAGGTTCCCTCCGACTACAAATGAGATATATATGAAGCAAAAAAAAGAAATCGGAGTTTTTGTTCTTATTCACAAGACACAAAGAATTTCAAATACACAAACACAAAACACTCCAATTTAGATTAGTTACAATGTGCACCAGTTCGTCTTCAACAAAATAACTTTCTATTACTGAAAAGTACGTACTAATTTGAAAAACCTTTATAGCTCAGATTTGTTTTATCCCCATGGGATGAGTAGAGTCGATTTAAAGTAGTAAAAGTAAGATATCAACTTAGTATTCTATATACTATACTTTTTGAAGTAACCTTGAGGTAAAAGAAAACTGGTAAACTACAAGTATACTAAAATTGATAGAACCAATAATTTCATGAAATCAAATAAAATTTATTTGTCTTCAAGTTTTGCTGTTGAAATTGGATGTATACCTGTGTCTTGTTTTATTTTAGTGAGTTCGATGTTTTTTTTAGTTTGAACATAATTTGTTTATTATTAAAATAGCTTCATGCTGCATCCCACAGAATAAAAGGAAGAGGAAACCTAGTAGTAAGACTCTCCGCTCTGTGCAAACCGCTCCTATTTTAAGAATATGTGATGAACGACGAAACCCAACGCTTCACTTTAGCTTGTTACGGAACTTCGAAATTGTACCCACAACGTCGTGTGTACCGTCTGATGCTGTGCCGTGATAAAGTCGTAATTTTAATAAAAATAATCTATCATATACAAAAACCTCGATAAGTCAAGGCCAAACCAAATGTAGTGGAGTTATTTCTTCTTTTCTTACCGAAAAAGGCTGCCATTAGGAGGAGCAAAGTGTTTGCGTATGGAAATTGGAAAGCCATTCGAATTTATTTGGGTCATAGGATGTGGTACACTAAAACGAGGAAATGAACTTTTATTGTGTGTTTTTTGTGATCGTTCCCTTTATATTTTAGTTCGATTTAACAATCAAATAATAAGATAGGAAAGTGAAAAAATATAGAATTGATATAATTAATAATTATTTAGTTATGTCTATATAAGCAAAACTCTACCGTTACTGAGTGACTAACAGACAACACGAAAACGAAGCTATTGGAGTTAAAAAGTTAAATATAGCATATAGGTAGATTAAAGATTGCGGGAGAGTAATAAGAGAGGATTTTTGGAGGTTCCCACGAAAGCGAGAACAACACAGGGTTTATAAGTCATAAAATCCAAGTAAAGAAAACGGGTGACGAATAGTGTGTATTATATTATGTGGATGAAATAAAAAAAATCAGCTTCTCGCTATGTCCCGCTCACAGCAGGGTAGTCAGAGGGAACCCAGTGTTAAGACACTCCGTTCCTCACTTCCCGCTGATTTCTGGAGGCAATGTGTGTCGAGTGGTGGAACTCAACGACGAAATCGTTTCAATCACAATTAAAATCCGGTTATATCGTTTATTGAATTAAGCTATACATTTTTATTAAACCATTTGAAAAGGGTTCGATTCCCATTCTGACAAACGATTTATTTTCATTTCCTCATTCTAGTAATATGACAGAATATTTTGTGTGACATTGGGTTCCGCCACTTAACATGTAATGTCTCGAAAATGAGGCAGTGCGCGAGGTGTAGTGCGTAGTGCCTTAGCACTATGTTCCGTGTGTCAACTATTCTATGTTCATGATACAGGTGAAGCTAAAAAAAGGCACCTACGAATTTATGGGAAAGATAAATTTCAATTTAAACTAGTTGGTAGTGAATATAATAAAATTTAAAGTTAAAATTACGAACTGAGAACGATTTAATTACGTACGCGATGAGAATGTTTACAGTTGACTTTTAAATATATATATCTATATATAAATATATATGTATATAATACTGTGATGTACACGACGAATTTCAATTACTGCAACATTTCAAGAGGACTTTAAAACCACTCTATTTACATTTTTGCTAGTAAAAATAACTAAAATCGTAAAATCTTTTTCAGCGAACCGCACAAAATAACAAGCGGTTCGGATTTTTTTTTCGGTAATTCAAACTCTACTTTTTTCACTATGTAGCTCTATCACGACTATTGTCAGTTATGACTATTGTCAGAGCGGAGAATTGAAACTAAAATATTTCCTTAAGTACGAATTCACAACTGTCATGCTTACAGTCAGTTGATTTGCCACACCACAATGTGCATGAAAAATAGAGAAGAGATGAGAGAAAATAATAAAAGATAGATAAAATAATCATAAACACAAAGGTCTGTGTGTTATTGATTAGTATTAAAAAAATGAAAGCTAAATTGTTTCAATGCAATATTGCTATTTTTTTAACTTAGTTTTAAACTTTTTTTAATTATTAAATTGACTATGAATTTAATATATTTGAAATCGAGTAAATAGCGTCGTTTTTAATATTTAGATAAATTTACAAGAAAATGCATCAAATGATTTCCACCAATTTTGAAATAATAAATTGGAGATTGTTGTTCTATTGAGTTTTTATTCTCATATTTCTCCTTCCATTGCTAAATAGCCACACTATATGAGAAAGGAATTTAAAAAGTCTCTTAATTACTGAAATCGAACCCAACGCTATCGAATGTAGAGACATTAATGTAGAGACATTATTTGCAACTAAACTAACCCGCTATTAATGTTGCCAATAAAAGCTCATAAGAGTTCATCAACTTTGGTACACGAAGTTGTAATTTGCTTTCTTTTCTTTTAATAAAATTGTTAATAATAATAGAAAATCATATAAAGTATCAAAAAAGTTTCATATTAAATAATTAAAGGAAGAACAAATCCCGAACATCGTAAAGTAAGAGTCACAAATGTAATGAAAATCTCACAACGTGATGTGAATTAATGCTTCACAAGATTCATTCAGTCTAAAAAGCGCAATAGCTCTACTATATATATAGGTACCATATTCAATGTAATATTTTAAAGAATTATTCATTATGTTTTTTTTGTAGAATAATATTATTTGCACGTAATTGCTTTAGAAAGCGGAGGAACGGAAGTGTTTTAATGAGAACCCTTGGAGTGTCTTGTCACTAAGTTCCCAGGTTTCCCTACTTGTGTGGGATACAAAGTGAAACTAAAAAAACATTATATTTTACCATTACGCTACATCCCACATGTAGCATGTAATGCAGAATTAATATGGTGTCAAGACATCGTGTTGAGTTGCGAAACTGGACATCAAGAGTTGTGCGGTTCCAAGAGAGAGGAAACGAAAATAAAGTATTGTATATATATGTATATATATACGTATATGTATATATTATATTCAGCCTTGACTAATTTAAATATCATTAAAACCAATATTATTAAAAAGCGGTTAGCGGTGCGTCGGAAATTTATTAAAAATAAATTTCCGACGCACCGCTATGTCATTTCTCTATAAAATTAATATATTTTTGTCATGCAAGACCTTGATCGCATTATGGGCCTTATTATGATTGAAATCATGGGTCAAGGAAGGTACGGGACCTTGAGTTATGGGGTTTGTACGAAAATTTGCAAGATTCCTCAGCTAGCATAATAAAATATTAGGGCCGTCGTAGTGTAGTGGCACGTCATCGGAATAGAATGCTATGGTTGTTGACTCGATTAGCACTCCTTGGAATTATTTATTTTCACTGTTCCGTTCTGGTAACAAGACAAAGCGCAGAGTTGAGTTCCGCCACTCAAAACACATTGTCTCGAAAATTGGATGGTAAGAGAGAAATTGAGTTAACATTAGGTTACTTCCCTTTATCTTGCTATGTAAAAATGTAGATACTTATAAAAAGAATCAAAGTTTATATCGAATATAAGAATTATCTGAAGTTTTACACCTTTTTGTGTATAACTAAATTTCTTTTAGTTAAAATGAAATCTGAGCAATACATTATTAAGTTACTTTTATCTCGGATAATGCAGAAGACAGACAGGTGAATAGAAGCAACTAATATGATCAATAATCATATTATCAAAAGATTTTAGCGCAAAAGTGAGTGATGTTGAATGTTAAATTGAATAGAATATCCATACTAAATTTCTTCTTAAAAAGTACGCGTTTATATAGCAAAAAATATATAGAATAATATGTTTCTATATATTTTTTAGTTCACACTAAATCCTGTACCAGGGTAGACCAAGGGAACCTAATGCTAATACAATCTATTTCCTTTTTTTCAATTTTAAATATGCTTTCATGTTGAGTAGCGGAATTTTGTTAGAGCTAGGAAATAAAAAACACACTGCCTTGAGAATGAATCGAACCTAACCCTCGGCTTATCACCCATATAAAAAAATATATAACGTAAAGCTACCTTATAATATTATATTCATTTCCAAGCGAGTTTACACGCTATAAGATCCACATAAACAAAGTACCTCTCCAATTAACGCGTCCCCAGAGTGCATTTGAGGGGGAGCCAAAAACTACTGTATACGATATACGAGTACACTATATAGGTCAAGATCGTGTTAGGTAGTCCCTAAAAACTAATTACTAGAAGTATATTTCGTAATATTTAAATTTTAGTATTAAAACCTAATATGTAAGTATTAATTCGGAGGAATGAAAATAATTTTTGATAACGTGTAACGTTTTGAACGTAGAGAAGCTAAAACCTGCGACTCTTGGCTAGCGAGGCCAGTCGTGGCGCAAAGGTACAAAGTGCGACTGTCAAATCGACTGGTTGTGGGCTCGACTCGAGGAAGTGATATATTTTTATTTCTTCGTTCTGGCGTCGAGGCAAAGAGCAGCGCTGAGTTCCGCCATTAAACACCCAATGCCTCCAGAACTCGGCGGAAAGTGGGGAGCGGAGTGTCTTAACACTAGGTTCCCTCTGTCTACCCTGATGCGTGAAGCTGATTTAATTATGTACTTTTTAATTTTTTTTATTAAAATGTAATATTGCTGTAATTAAAAATTTTACAGTTAAACGCAGAGAAATTCGAACCTGCGACTCTTGGCCGCTTGCCAAGAATTTTAGTTTCTATATTTTATTACTGTCGAATTTACAAGACTGCGTGTTGATTAGCGAAACTGAACGCCGCGCCTATTTTATTAAAACGAAAAATCAAAAACTAATGTAATTAATTGATAATAATTGTTTTATTTCTACGTAATTTTTTACACTTATCTGCAAATCGTGAAAATATTCAACACAAGATGTTTTTGTAAAATTAAAAAAAAAAAATTTTTTACTAGGTATTAAATTAATATACATAATAAAGTAGACAGGGAAAACCTGGAAGATACTAGTATTATGAAATTTACGGGATACAAAATGAAAAACAAAAATATATACAGAATCATATTGTAAGCACCAAATTTAAAAAACATCTTTAGTTCATTTCATTTCTCTAACTTGAAAATGATTTATTAAAAATATTTTTTTATAAAAATTATTGAATGTATCGGTAGACATTAAAGCTCAATAAAGATTATTCATTAGAATTTGACATTTACTTTTTTATTATTTATTTTACTTGATACGGACTATAACGATACTGATAATATTATATATACATTTTAACTCACTGTTTGAATGAATACCTGGTAGCTAGTTCAAATAACACTCTTGTATTTTTAATTTTGTGTATTCGATCTCCGCTCGGGCAGTATGAATTATTTAATTTTCCCCAATTAGTAAACAAAATGTCCAACACGCAATATCACGAATTTCAAAGGAAAACGGAGAGTCTAATCAATTACAAAATGTAGCACATGCCAGTTTAGGTAGAGGTAAGCAGGGAACCGAACTATTAAGACTCCATTTCCATTAAGACACATTTGTTTCCCACTTTCCGCTAAATTCTGGAGGCCTTGCGTGTTCAGTGGCGGAACTCAACGCTGCGCATAAACGAAGCGCGCTATCCAAAGCACGAAACTTATACAACTTATACAGTTCTTTTCTGAACTATATGTTGTATGAATTGAATTTAACATATCAGGTCTAAGTACTCACTAACAATATTTTTTTTTCAGATTCATATTATATCAAAAATATAGCAGAGTAAGGAAAGATAATCTAGTCTTAAGATTGTCTTAACACCAGGCAAGAATTTTTCAAGGCACTGCGTGTTGAGAGGCAGAACTCAGTGCCTTGCTTTTTGCCTGGGTTCCAAAGCGAACTAATGAAAATATTAAAAAATAATATATTATTCTCCGGAGTGGCTCCGGCAGAAATCTATTCAAAAAATGTTATCTAATAAAAACCAATCACCGAGAACATCAGATGTGAATAAAAACCTCAATTAATTTAAGGATCGTTCAGCGTTTGGATCTTCGGAGTAAAGTAGAGTCGAAATCACCGGGACTCTATGTGGGTCAAGTTCAAATTGGGTCGGCAAAGGTTAATATGTTCGGGCTATATTATCTTGTACGCCTTTTTTCTCCTTTTTTCCCTAATATATGAGTACTGTTATACAATATGTTTCTAAGATAAGTGATATTGGATATAAAATATTTGGTTTTTTTTTTCATTAATAATGAATATATTAGATATCAATTTCTGTAATACTGCATTCGTACCGGCACAGGAGCACAAGCACAACACAATGATTTTGGATCCGATTCCCACTCAGACAACTGAATTATTATTTATTAATATTTTCGCGTTTAAATTTTTCTACTTTTTGGTACCAAAGGAACGGAGTATCTTAACACTAAGTTTCCTCTGCCTATCCCGCTTTGGGCTGTGAGTGTATTTTAAGTGCCTAAACTAACTCTGACCGCAGGTACTAGAAACTATTGTTGTACTGTAATATGGTTATATTACCTTAGATAAATGAACTATTCACTACATCAAGAATTCAAAACCATTTGTTCCCGAGATTAGAGCGCTCAACCAAACATATATGATAGCGTGATGCATGTATCATAGAGATCTATTGCAAAATCGTTCTGAAGTTGGGAGTACGAAATTGGTAAATAAAATTACACGTAAAATTTTATTATTAATATTAGCAATTGTTGAGTGGCGGAACTCAACACCGAGCTTTTGTTTTGGTTTCAGAGCGAAGAAATGAAAATATTAATAAATAATATTTCATTACCTCGAGTGGGGATCGAGCCCACAACCGTCGCGTTGCAGTCACACCCTTGTGCCCCTGCACCACGACGGCCTCATTTCCTTTGAAAGTAAAAAGCCTTGTCCATAATAATAATAAATAAGTCTAAATATAGTTTCACACTCATCGTATAAGTATATGGGTTAAATATGTATATTTTTTTATGACTTTCCATTATTTATTTATAATATTAATTATATATATAAGAGGTAACCATCGAAGCGTTTTCCTATTTAGATCCTTCCTAGCTTTATCATCAGAGCATTAAATAGTTTAAAAGTTACATAAAAATAAGTCAATTTAATAAAAGGCTACTAAAAATAAAGTTAAAAGAACAAAAAATCACTCACCGATCTAAAGAAACGGCAACCAGGCTGTAAACTGAGGCTGCGACCGACAGTCCCTGCACGTACGGAACAGTTTTGCACATTAACCAGCCGAGCACCCACGCTGTAAGGATAAAATTGTATTAGAATACATAAATGATTGAAGAGACAAGCAGGACAGGTAGCAGGTTCGATTCCTACTCGAGGAAAACAATATTTTACATTTTTTTTTCCTCGCTATGGTTAAAAGACAAAGAACGGCGTTAAGTTCCGTAGCTCGACAAGCAATGCCTCCTGAATTTAATGGAAAGTGAGTGTCTTAATGGAGTGTCTTAACACTAGGTTCTCAGGTTCTCTGCCTACTCTGCTATGTGCGTCAAGCTACAAAAAAATATAATTTTGTATTCTGTTTTATATTTCATCTTGAATTTAAATGATATTTAAATATCAAAAATGAAAGTTGTAACAGAAATCTAAAATAAATTTGCTTTTCAGCCTAAAAAGTAACATTGGAATAAAAGTTAATTTGAATTCACAAAAAGAGTTTTTTAGCAAGTTTCAAATTACATTTAAATATTAGGTTTTAAAAACCATTTTATTATAACATTTTATAGACTTTTACAACAAGGGCTTAAAAATAATACCTTAAAAGTTTAGATTTTGCTTAGAAAATACTAAAGGCCCATATGATGAGTATTATTTATTCTATGTATCTATATATCAGATTCTCAAAAAGTCGTCAGCTTCACGCTGTATCCCGCACACAGCAGGATAGGCACGTGGAACCTAACATTAAGACACTCCGTTCTCCACTTTCCGCCGAGTTATGGAGGCATTGCGTGTTGAGTGGCGAAATGCAACACCGTGCTTTCCCTCGACACCAGAGCGAAGATATGAAAATATAAATGTAAATAAATATTTCATTTCCTCGAGTCTTACTTTGTGCTCCACGAATGTTCTCTTTTTTTTTTGAAAGAGATTGTATAAATAATGAAGATTTAATTATAATATGAGAGGCCAGTCGAGGCACAAGTGAGCGACTGTAAGCACGATGGATTGTAGGTTCGATTTCCACTCGAGGAAATGAAATGTTTAATACATTTGTTTCGTCATTATCCTCCTCATCAATATATTTTTGCCTCGCTCTGGCAAAGAGGCAAAGCTCCACGACTCAACACGCAATGCCATCAGAATTCGGCGGAAAGCAGGAAACGCAAATGTCTTAATATGACTGATATCTCTATACACTAAATTCACAGATTATCTGTACCTGGAAGATATTATATACGGGATTTATAATAAAATAGGTTACAACCTAAGCTCTACCGTAAGCTATACAAAACCATATAACACTCTACCATGTCAAATAAATCATAAAATCCTACAAAAAGATCGGCGAGCCTCCACCTTAGCAACAGGTTGAGGCTAAATCAATATTTACACCATGCACCTCCAAACTAGGTCAGGTCACTGTACCTGCGGACCTTCAGCTATGCACTCTTGCCTCTCTCTTCCACGTTACCAACAACCTATGCAGCCATCCCTCTCGCACTTAACCTTGTCCTGGTATCAAACTCATTATAATACAAAAGTCGGAAATGACAAAGCTCTACACAATTAAATATGAACTCTACATGTCTTGGATTAAAGACGTTATTCGTTTGTAGAGCAACAAGGAAGTTGCATCGTCTTATCGATTCAGATGTTTTGTAAGAAACTGATTTTACATTAATAAGACTGTTTTAGACCCGTATTTCGGGTCCTTGACCTGCATGGAAATTTAATTTTTATTAAATAATACTGGAACGGTTTTATTTTTAATTTAACTTAGTAATTATATCTCATATGTATATCGTTACTATCATAAATAATTAAAACTCAACCAAAATATATAATTATGATAAAAACATTTCAAAAGTTTCTTTATAAATATAATTTAAATTTTTAACTAATTGAGTCCGTGCAGAAGCACAGGGTTGTGGTGTTGAGTTCCACCATACAACTCGCACTACCTCAAGAATGCAGGGGAAAATCGGGAACATTATTATCTTAATGGCAAGCAGATTGTTATAACACGAGGTTCCGTTAGTGTTATGGCACTAGGCGGAGTGTAAACACAAATAAAGTAGAGAGTGACAACTACTATAATATATGTGAAGAAACATTAATCCGTAGCTCTACAATCTGCCTGGCAATGTTTATTCTGGACCACGACTTTGTAAGTTACAAAGTGAATAATTATGTTAATAATAAATAAGCAAATTCGGTTTCTAGTTGGTTTTAAGTTAGCTACCTTTATTTACAGTATATAACTTATGTAAACAAAGGCCAGTCGCGGCGGGTACAAGCGTGGGAACAAACTCAACAAATTATATGAAAATATTATAAATAATTATAAATAATTATTATATGAAACCGTATTAAGGCACAGGCAAACTGAAAACCTAGTGTTAAGGCACTCCGTTCCCATTAACGCAATTACGTTCTCTCATTCCCAGGAATTCTGGTAGGGCTGAGAGGTATTGTGGGTTAAGTGGTGAAACTCAACGCTATGCTTAGCCTTGTTGCCGTTTTCTCGAGTGGGAATCGAACCTACAACCTATTGCCTTTACAGTTGCACGCTTGTGCGCCTACACCACAATTATTATTTTTATAAAATTGATAAAAAGTACAGATAGTATTGTCTGTTTATATATTTCAGCCTTAAAATTCCATAAACAGAACAAAAAGCTACAAGAACAAGTTTAAATCTAATATATCTAAAGTTTTCCAATATTGGTATCATAAACAACGAATATTGCTGACACGATAGTGCAACTGGAAATCATCTGACTTTACATGCGATAGCTATCGATTCAATTCCCACTAAAGTTAATATTAAAAAAAAAACTAATCTGAAGTTATACAATTAATGTACGAGGTAGAGCTCTGGCACACTGAGTATATTAGAATACCGATTGTTATTGGTTTGACTGTAACAAATTATTTTCTCATAAGAAGACAAAACGCGGTGTTGAGTCTCACCACTCAATATGCTATGTTTCGAATTTAGGCGGAAAATAGAGAACGGAGAGTCTACATACGTTCGTACCTTCGCATATATTGCTACGTGCGAGATATTCAACATATTATATTTCAAACATGAATGTGCAAAAAAGTATAAAAAAATAAAATATTCTGTCCGCTGAATACCGAAGATAAAAAAAATACAAAATGATAAAAAAAAACATTTTTTTATCACCAATACACTCAGAAAGCTTGTTAAGGCAAAAGGTTCCCATAGTAAAATGCACAGCATCCACCACTCGACCCGTTCAGCCTTGGATCCGGGTTTTTAGGGCGTATTTTAATGAAGACCCCACCTGAAGCCATGGATGGGCTCCAAGGCCGCGGGCCTAAGCTCTGCATTTTTTAAGATTTACATAGAGTTCCGTATTAATGAAATTCTCTAGCGAAGGTTGGTTGGATTTAATCATTTCGTTTCGTTTTGTTTACTTCCGGTTTTTATGGTTGAGCACGTTTTGTTTGTTTGAATATATCGATAGTTTGGCAAAAATATAATATTTTATTTTTGTTGCAAGGTAGTAAGAAAGTAAGTAATTTCTTTAAATATTATTTAATAGGTTAATAAGGCTTTAATAGGTTATATTGCAGGGTATAAAGAGGGAACCTAATGTGGACTCTCCTCTCCTCCGCGGAAAGTAGTTCCGCCCAGTTTTCGAGACATTGTATATATTTGCGACACACTGCATATCTAAGTATATAAATAGCAAAAATGTATCTGAATATTAATATTTAAATTTTGGCAAATATTCATTAATTCTTTTATTATATAGTTGTTATGGCGCAGCGGTCGAAAATGTGGCTGTAAACGCAATGGTTGTGGGTTCGATTTCCACTAGTAAGAGTGAATCATTTCCATTTCTTCGCTTTGGTAAGAAGACAATGCGCAGCGTTGAATTCCACTTCTCAACACGTAATTCTTCGAAATTTGAGCTGTGCGTGAAGAACGGAGTGTCTTAACCCTAAATTCCCTCAGCTTACCCTACTATTTGCGGGAAACAGCGTGAATCTACATTAATTATTTTTAAAATTATATAAATATTTGTTTAATTGGGTAGACCATTATTAAAACTTATGCTGAGCTCGTGTGAAGTACTAACTATTTCAGCTCGAAATAGCCCAGCCTCGTTAGTTATTTAAACAATGTTTTGTATATGCACTAAACTAAGACAATGGAACCGCAGTGACTCCACAGTGATACGACTGGGTGTAGAATGTCTATAATCTAAATAACAATCTTTTATATTTTTGTAGGTATATGGAGAAAATCTAGTGTCAATTCACTACGCTTTACACTTTACGCTAAATTGATATATTGCATGTTCTGTGCCGAAACTCAACGCCACGTTCTACAAGACATTTTTTTCTAACGCTTTTTAATCTATTTACTTATTATATATTAAATACATATACGGCAATGGGCGAAAAATGGTATAAGTACAGTCTTAACACAAAACTGATACTTACTGCCTAATTAATTATATATTGATATAATGTAGATACAAATCTTATCATAATTTCCTCAAAAAAAATCCTAACCAAAAGTTTTCTAAGCCCGCTTAATAATCTAGACGTGATCCTGGTCCAGGTGGCATGTGGGTCAGGTAAGTAGGTCGCGGTGTCTGTTTTGTTTTACAATTTTGTACATGTTTGCACAGTGCTCAGCCCGAGTGCCTGATATGTTGCGTACTATAATATTTTTTTTTTAGCTTCACGTTGTATCCCCCACATAGCAGGGTTGGCAGAGCGAATCTGCCGAACTAGTCTTAAGACACGAAGAGTGCCCTGTTAGACTACCTTCCTTTCCGCCTAATTCTGATGGCATTGCTTGTTGAATGTCAGAACTCAACGCTGCGCTTTTCCTCAACACTAGAATGAAGATTGAATTTAATTTCTCGAGCGGGGATCAAACCCACAACCCGTCGCGGTTTCACCCACACACTGTATTCAACCAAAAATAAGAAGTGTCTATACTTCTTTTAAAAAATATTATAGGAAAGAGTATAATCCATTTAACCTAGCAGAATTCGAAACCCACGCCTCTTGAAGACCTTTCGCCTAAAAATATTTTTATACATTACGTATTATACAATATACGTATAATTAAATTATACATTCATTTATTATACAGCAAATACAATCTAAGCGTATTGTTTGGTGTCATTACAAAAATAACAAAGGGCAAAGGTCGTTACCAAATCCTTTTGAGTTACTTTAATGGAGCCGTCGTGCTTTCATTGCCACTGGAATAGATCGTAAACACCGTGTTATTGTTGCTTTATATCTTAAAATAATTTTAATATATTCCATTTTCAATAGCAGAGGGGGTTAGCATGGGGGCCCCTATTGTCTCAAATATTAAAATTTTGCAATATTCTAAAAATTGTCTTAGTTTCGCGGTATTCCGCCTTGAGTGGCAAAATTTAACGCCGCAGTGAGTTTCGAAATGAGAACGAAGAAATAAAAATAAATAATTCATTTTCTCATATTGCTTAACTTATTATTTTATTGTAATGTATTATTCTCAAACTGATTTATTACTACCACATTGTTGATTACGCAAAGCATATGAAGAATAATAAGCAAAGTGAAAAAACTAGGTTTTCGATATAGGTCAGGAGCGTTGGCTAATATGTGGACAGGAGCATCGATCAGACTATTGTAGTGGGGATTGTAATTCATTACGAATCTACATAGAGATGAAAGTGCTTGTCGGTTGTTTTGAAATATATGTATTGTATTACGTATATATGGAAAATATAATGTTTTTAGGTATTAATACATGCAAAATAATGCAGCTTTTTCCTGCTTAGACATAACCTGAAATAAAGACACTTCCTTCTCTGCCTTTCACCATTCATGGTTTTATTTCTAGTCTTAATGTTTTAGCTTCCCGCTGTATCCCGCATTTAACATAGAGAAACTAGTGTTAACACAGTCCATTTTCCAATCTTTTTCCTTTATAAATAAAAATTCTCAGCGGTAATCACTCGAACTTGACAAGTGAAAGTTTAATAAGCAAAAATAAATAAATTTAAAACATATCTTGAGAAAATGGACCGAACATTCCAATATAGGGGGACGTTGCAGCCTTGTCTGTCTCGCGTAAGGCCTTTCCACACCAGTATTTGTATGTGCACCGTTCAGTCTCACTGACAGCGATTTAGAATTTATTGTCTTTAAGCTATTTGATTTTAAAATGTTCTTCTGTGTTTTCTTTTTCAAAACGGTGATGAATGTAGTGTAAGAGATTTCAGATACAATTCAACATGAAATAAGGAAATGGATGTTTTATTCGAAGATTTTTTATTTGGTTATATTTACTTTTTATTTTTGTTCTTCTTCTTCTTTCTTTGGATTAATTAATGAATTTAAATTAATTCAGCTTCACGCTGTATCCCGCACACAGCAGGGTAGGCAGAGGATCTAGTGTTAAGACACTCCGTTCCCCACTTTATGCCCAATTCTGGAGGCATTGCGTGTTAAGTCGCAGAACTTAACGCTGCGCTTTGCCTCGACACCGGAGCGAAGAAACGGAAATATAAATTTAAGTTAATATTTCATCTCCTCGAGTGGGGATCGAACCCACAACCAATCGGTTTTAGAGTCACACTTTGTGCCGCTGCGACACGACTGGCCTCAATTTTTTGAATTATTTCGGCTTATATTTTCTTACTAATCCTTTTAAAAAGTAAAAATAATTTCATAAATATATTTAATAAATATATTTATGAATTTATCAATTATTATAGGCAAAGCCGCGCAGGTCCGCTAGTATCAATATTAAAAAGATAACTATGAGAATCCACTTATAGAAACATCTACAACTGTAGATCATACTATCAAAAATTTAGCGGCACACAAAGAAAAAGGTAAAAATTATTTACTTTCTACAACACACTGCATAAATAATTTATGACAAAAATTTTAAATACACGAAATAAACTAATATATACTGCAATAATAACTAAACGTTTATTAAGGGATTAATTACAAGCTAATAATTAAAATATTTTTAATGCGAAATTAGAGCTTGATGTTTTTCGATAATTTCATTTATATTTGGTCGTAAAAATGACAATGCTACTCTCATATCGTCTTCTACATTTAACAATCTCGATCTTTTTTTAGTTTTAATCTTGGCTAATGCTGAAAATCTAAATTCACACATATAAGATGTGGAAAATTGTAATAATATGTTTAAAGCTTTTTTGGCTATCATTGGATAATCGCATCTGATGTTAATCCAAAACGAATTAATTGATTCTTCTAAATGTTTTAAAAGAAAAGACGGATTTTATGGATTTAAATATATATTCATGTTAAAAATATTTTTCTTTTTAAATGATATAATTTAATAAAATTAACATTATTATATCCTTGCGAAATTTGGCGGCAGACAAAAGTGCAGCGGCACAGTGGTTGAGAATCACTGGAGTAGCGTCTGTTCTGATTTGATCAATCTATGATATATGATGTATCTATGATAATAAATACACTGACGTCGGCCGGTTACATCAAATTTGATTTATTTGATATATTTGATTACACATAACAACTTATCATATACCATTATAATGATTTGTGTCAAGGATTTTTGATGGACTTTTGGAGGCATTACGTGTTGGAACTCAACACCGCGCTTTGCTTCGTTATAATAAGCGAGAAATAATTATATTAGACAAGCTCCAGGGTAGGCATATCTTTTAAAGACAAAATTGCCATAATATAATGAATCACGAATTAAAATTACGGTATTGGTAAAACAATTTCGCTATTGTATAATAATGCTTAGTTATGTAAATAAGATTCATGCTGTATCCCGCACACAGCAGGATAGGCAGAGGGAAGCTAGTGTTAAGATACTCAGTTCCCTACTTTTCGCAGAGTTCTGGAGGTATTGCGTGTTGAGTGGCGGAACTCAACGCCGCCCTTTGCTTTGATACCAGAGCGAAGAAATAAAAATATAAATGTAAGTAAATATTTCATTTCCTCGAGTGGCGACCGAACCCACAGCCGATTGAATTTACAATCACACTTTATGTCCCTGTATATATAATTTGATACTTTCACGGAGAAAATAATAATGGGTTATCATTACATTAATTTTCATGTATTTAAACTTTATGGTAAGAGAAATAGAAATAAATAGCTTCGTTCCTTTATTTTAGTTTTAAGTGGATGATTGACTGATAGACTACTGACAGCCGGAACTGCTGGTGTAAAAAGTTGAAATTTAGTAAACTTTTGATTAAATTAGAATCAAAAACAATTTTTCTTAGCGATTTAAAGTCCACACAACCAATAACAATTTCAATTATAAAAAAGAACCAATTCCAATACATATTATCGCCATTTAACAGTACCATTCGTTCGAGATCAAATATAAAGATTACAGAATTAAACACAAAACTTGAAAGACGCTCGCAACAGATTGTAAGTCATAAAATAATCTTTAAAATACGCTACGTACAACTTCTCAGACGCGCAAAGTGCCGACTTCGATAAAGTAGTCTACAGACTACAGTCTGAGCTGACGACACGCCCAGGATCAATGGAATTTTTTTTTTCTTACTATATCTGTTTTTTAGCTTCACGCTGTATCCCGCATATAGCAGGATAGGCAGAGGAAATCTAGTAAACTATTGTTAAGTCATTCCGTGCCCATTAAGACATTTCTGTTCCCTATTTTCCGCTCTGGAGGCATTACGCGGTTTGCCTCGCCACTAGAGCGGTAAAATGAAAATGAATAAGAAATGAAAATATAAATTTAATGACATGTTTCGTCTCTTCGAGTGGGGATCGAACCCATAGCCAGTTGGTTTTACAATCACACTTCGTGCCTCTGCGCCGCGACTAGCCTATTTTTCATATCATGATTAGAATAAAAAAGGAAATTTTCTTAATGATTTTTAATAAATATTAATAAACCACAAATTTCATTTATTTTTGAATAAAAAGAAACAGCTTTACACTTTTGCCTGCTAAGCAAAGAAGCCAAGCAATATTTCCCACTCTCTACCCACTTTTGGATATACTACATGTTGAGTGGCGGAACTCAACGTCGCGTTTTGTATATTTTTATTAAATAAATAATAAAAACGACGACGGCCTTAATTATTATATTTACCAGTCTTTTTAATCAGTTCTACGGAATTTCAAATTATTATTTGCATTAATAATAATAAATTGTCGGTAAACTGACTATCTTACTCTACTTAGCTCAGATTTACAATATGCATGTGGAAATCTAGATTGTGTCTTGATACGGAACACAGTAAAAGTTGATTAAAAAGGCCAGGTTCATAAAAGGGGAACGTGTGTAAGTTTCTTCACACTAGGTTCTCACTGCATACCCTATATATGCGGGATACAGCGTGAAACTGATATTTAATCAGCTTAAAATAAATTAAGTGAAATTCACAATAGACACGTGTATAATTCGACATTGACATTAACGTCGCAATCTGGGCGAGTACTGGGTATCGTCTAAACATTTTTGGAGCAAAAATATTATTCTTTTAAACTAGGCGAGCTCAGCAATAAAGCTAAAGTTATAAAATATGATGGAAACAATCACATAAATTTAATATTTATAAATCTATCCATGAATCCTACTGATTTTCTTTATTTTATGTTCATAAAGATATCTGAGTCAGTTTATTTCGTACCGTTTCACAAGTGTCTGGTATGAGTAAGAAATTTTCACTAAAATTGTACAAGCTGACGCGTGTGAATGTACAAAATAGTAAATTTAATATTTTGGTTTCTAAAGAAATTATTTTAAGTAAGTACCTATATATATTTTTTGAGCTTCACACTGTATCCCGCATATAGCAAAGGAAAGTAGAAAAAACCTAGTGCAGAGACACTCCCTTTCATTCTCTCAGCCAAAGTAGGGCTGGAAGTGGCAGCCATACAAAAAAAACGATTAACATAATGTTATATAGCAAATAGCCACCCTCATTAAAAAATAGTTATATTAGTATAAATTAAAACATTTCGGACAGAAATCGAAACTACAAAAATCAATGGCAGTGCGCGAATATGAAAATGAGCTATAATATCTCATAGTTATAAGGCAACTCATTCCTTGAATCTCCATACACATTCCAACGTGGCGCAGTAGCACAAGCGTGTGATTACAAGCGCAACGTTTGTGGATTCGATTCCCACTTTGAATGAGTTAATTGATATTTTCATTATCTCGCTCTGGTAGAAAACAAAGCACTACGTTGAGTACCGTCGCGCCACTCAACACCCAATATCCCAAATATGGCCGGAAAGTGGGAGAGCATAGTGTCTTAACTCTATATTCGATCTTTGTACGAGATGCAGCGTGGAGCTAAATGACATAAAAAATACACATTAATTGATTGTGTCTAGCCGTATCTGTGTTTATGCGCTTGTCCAAAATTATTGAGAACATTGTTCTACGATTTAAGATTTATATAAAAACTTTTGCGATTTAAATAAGTACTTTGATTTGAAATACACTTAAATTCATAGATTTTATTGTTTTTGCTTTCAATTTTGTTTTTACGCTAAAGTTGGACAGTGTAAATCTACTTAAAATATTTTTATCTATGTAGGTATATATTTCATAACTAAAAATAATTTCTTGAACAAATAAAAGGATATTATTTTATTTTATATACACACATGTGTAACAACCATCTGCCTGTAGAAGCGATGACTGTGGATTCGATTCCTACTTAAGGGTTACATTATTTTTATTTAATCGCTCTTATCTACAAAGCGCGGTGTTGAAGTTAGTCACTCTATCACACGGAGTGTCTTGACATAAAAGTACCTACCCTCCTATATGGGAGATACAGCGCGAATCTGTTTTTCTTTGTATTATAAAGACTTATCCTATTAACTTCCAATATTGGTCTCGAGTGTAAGGGCCATGTATCCTTGAGATTTCAATAGACTTGAGTGATGAATTGACGCCCTTGATGAAAATATGTCAGAAACGACCCTTCTGTACGGTAGAGATTGTTAAATCTGAAGGATACGTGCCTCCATATTAAGTTATGTTATGATGTGAACACATCCTTAGAAATGATTTAAGTAAATCAACAAAAAAAATTTCGAATTGCCTTCTGCTCGACTAAAAAAACCGCCGCTATCTAATTAGGCTATTTTTTAATCTTAAATGTCTATTGTTCAACTAGTAATTTTACAAAATAAACGTCGACTATATAATCCGAAAAGGATCTGTTCCAATTTGTGGAGCTAGAGTTTGGATTGAGGAAGTCTTCACAGGTTACTAGTAGACCACATATATAGAATATACTATTCTTTAAGTTTTATAAAATAAATAATTTTACTGTTAAACTTTGCAAATAGCTATTCAAATATCTGATATACAAAAGTATTGCACTCTTCACTCAATTTTTTTATAACTTCAAGCATTGATAAAAACTATTCAAAAAACTATATTCTAATATATACCAGAGACCAGTTAAGTGATGCAGGAGAACAGGCAAGCGACTGTAAGTACAAAAGGTTGTAAGTTCAACTCCCACTTAAGAAAATGATATATTTAATAACTTCATCGGCTCGCTCTAGTAATAAGCAACGTCACTCATCAGGCAATGCGCCCAGAATTCGGCGGATAGTGGAGAACGAAATTATCTTAATGGAAACGGAGTGTCCTAACACTAGATTTCCTCTGCCTACCTTGCCCTGTGCGGGATACAACATGAAACTTAAAACTACATATATAGGTTTTTTTTAAACAAAACACTTTTGTTCTGAGTGTACGATAAGTATATATACCAATACTCATGCAATTAACTGTTCCGTTCGCTTACGAGCGGGAATCGAATCCAAAACCGTGGCTTTTAAAGTCAAAGGGACATCATAAAAAATTATTAATTGTATATAAAATAAAGCAATAAACAATTCTGCTTCAATTATATCAAGTTGTTATAGTATATACATAATATGGCGATTCTATCTATCTTCTCTCTATCTTCTATCTACGATTCTATGTATCTTCTATCTTCTAATCACATTAAGGGCTTAACAAAAAAACTATCAATGGACACAACCCCACAAATTACGGTTCAACAATTTGAAGTATTAATTTCTAAGGAATTCTAAAGATCTTCAGATGTCGATGTCGTTATAATAAGAACGCACAAAGGATTGAATTGAACGAATTGAGTTAGAACAGACATTTAAATTATTTCTTAAACGCAAAATTATTTTAGTGAAGACAATAAAAGGGTGTGCAATTTGTGTAATTTTAAAGTTTATCGTGCCGCAAGGGCACAAGTAAATGTGACAGGTTATGCGTTCGACTCCCGGACGAGTAAATGAATCACTATCACTATATCAGAAATAGATTACGTCAGTGGCAAAACTCTATAAACTCTTTTTTTGACTTTACACTGTATTCTACACATAGCAGGGTAGGTAGAGGAAACATGGGAACCTATTGTCAAGACACTTCATTTCCATTATGACACTTCAGTTCTCCATTTTCCGAAGATTTGTAGAGGCATTGCGTTCCGAGTTGAAAAACTCAACTGCCCCCGCGCTACGACCGGCTTTAATAAAATATTGTTATTTTTATAAAAAAACCAACTTGGTGCAAAGCGACAACATTTTTGTTGTAGTTTCGATGCTCACTCGTGATCTTCTACTATTTTCATTTTCTCGTTCCCTAGCAAGCAACTGCGCGGCGTTGAGTTTCGAAACACAACACGCAATATCACAAATTTAGGCGAAAAGTTATGAACGGAATGTCCGATAACTAGCTATCTTATCTACCTAATAAATACGTGTAGAAACTTATAATAGGACAACATACGCTAGATTTAACCTTGAAATCGATGAAATAACCCAGTCCCGATATGCTCGGCTCCTCTATTATACGCATAGCATGTGAGAATCTCGGCGCGGCAGTATCTGGAGAATTTCCTTTGCCGCACAATCAGGTTGGATGCTTACGTAATTACTTTGAAATAAACATTTTCATGATGGCGTTATTAAATTTTAGAATTTCTAGACATAATAGAACTTTAGATAATAAGACAGTGCGCGGCGTTGTGTATCCGCTACTCAACAACCTTATATCGAAGTTACAATGGAGTGTTCTTATCCTAGGTTTCCTGCACCGCGGAACGCGGAAAAATAATACATTTTTTCTAACAATGCCCTCCGTGGGAATCGATTCCACGACCTAACGCAGATGTCTGATCAAATATGTTACCTTTTTACCTAAATATATAAGGTTTGAAAGTAGCCTAATGTCATAATATTAAAGGATAAATATAGTCTTTATGACCAACAGCGTCAATAAACATACGTATTTATGGCTATCCTCGTTATTATTCGAACACTTTGGTTTTTACGTATCTACTAAATATATAAGGTTAAATCTAATATTGATCAATTTGGTTTTAATTCGCAGTGTGTTTTTGTTTTGATTGCGTCGTCGATAAATTTTATTTTAAAATAGCAGTCTGTTTCTCACTCTTATTTTGCATTGGGTGGCGGAAACTCAACCCCGCGTGCCTCGTAACCGGAGACGTCACCAAGGAATTGAAAATATTAAATATATAATTCCCCGAGGAGGAATCGAACCCAAAATCGTAGCGTTTACAGTTGCACCATTGTGCCCCTGCGCCACGACGGCCTCAAATTTTACAGAATAAGGTTTTTTATATGTTCGTGTAGCTCTTTTTGTAATATTTTTCAAAACTTCACGATTTAACTCACGAAGTCATTTTCCACATTCTATTCAATATTATTGTTATGTTATTCTATATTTACATTCAATGCTTGCTTGCTTATTGTATACTGAATACTGTATACAATAATAATATGTTTCAAATAATTTTTAAACTAACTAAACAACACATCAGTAACTCAAACAAATTTAATCTAAATTCATACTTCTTAATACTCTTTAATTTTCATAACACATAATCCTATTTTTTTTAAGAACTGTCCCTAAAAGAATTGAACTGAAAATTCATTTACTTACAAAACAACCTAAAATATTCAAGTATTTTTTAGTCGAAGAAATTATGAATTTGCATAATATATTATAAAATAATACAAAAAAATAAGTAGCTCTAGAAATAAATGTGGAATACAATATCAATATCAATACACGAATTAACGATGCGATACCTACAATTATTAGTTTGTTATTATGGTATTTTTAGATTTAAAGAACGTATTTCATTTTATTGTTTACAAACTAATGAGATGTCAGCGTTCAGTTTATGAGTGTAATTGAAGAAATCATAGAGACGTCTGAGATTTTTTAGGTATATAATATTTTTTTATTGTATAATATATGTTGAGGTCGTTGTGACGAAGCGATAAAACGCGACGGTACTGAATTAGATTTACACCAAGCAATAGATATTTTGATACTACGTTCTCTCTTCCTCATCATTATGTCACCTACACATTTATATATATCAAAAATAGAAAAGTTTCTATTTTTAATATTATTCACTAGATTTAGCCCTTGTGGGACCCCCTCGCTTATTACTGACCCAGGAGATTTCTTGCCATTCAAATTCATATTAAAATTCAAATAATTTTATTCAAAATAAGAAGATACAAGCTTCATTTTTTGTCAAATAATTTACCACCAGTTGGACAGTAGACAGTAGGACAAGGATCCCACTACTACAACAAAACTATAATTTTGTTGTATTTAAATTCTATATTCTTTCACAGTAAAAGTAAATGAATTTATAAGTAGAAATATACTCAAAAAAGTCAATAAATCAAATCGTACCAATATTGTGAAAAGATACCCAATATATTATTAAAAACGAAAACTTCTGTACTGTCCGAATTCAAAAGAACAAGATCAAAGGATTTATCCACATTTAGGAAGGGATAAACTGTCTGTATACGGGCACTCGCCCTTGAAAATTATCTAGAGGAAATTCTGTTAGAGCTATTTTAAGATGGGAATAATATATCTATAGTTCCTTAGATGTTTTTGATGAATGTTTCAATTATGTTTTGTACCCTTGCACCGCACAATTTTTGACATTTTTCGTGCTTAGGGCTTCCTCAACACCGTACTTTATTTTCTTATGGGAGTGTAGAACGAAATAGAATTGCTGAAAATCGAACCTACAAACTGTGTAGCGTTTACAGGTGTTAAGCTGCAACGCCACGTTGCCTATTTTTTCCTTATTTGTTCAAACAGTTTGAAGTAGTAAAATCAGGGTGTCTTATTAGTAACTCTGGATTATCCTCCTTGAATCCATATAAAAGAGACCACATTAAGAGACCGTAGCGTTTGGCAGAGACCGTAGGGTTTGGCGCTCCGTTCTCTCTGACTACCCCGCTAGGGATAAAGCGTGAAGTTAAGTTAAGTAAGTTAAGTTAAGTTAAGAATCCATATAAAAACTGGATAAGGGCGAGTCAAATTCCACCGAAGGTTCCGTAAAAAATTTAAGGTCCTTGAGTTTTTTTCTGAAATTCAGGCTTAGCTTAGCCCTTTCATTTGATATCTCACTTGAACTTGCTATTTTTTCGAATTTAACTACAAATGTATAGTTATTAGATTTTTTTCTGAAAGAGTACGAGGTGTTCCTGAGATAAAGGCGAGACAGACGGATTGAAGGACAACAAAGTGATCTTTTAAGGGGTTTTTTTTCCTTAAAAATATACGGAACCCTGTTGAAATATATAGAAAACAACTTAGCAACCATCGGCATGTATGTATTTCTGCAGTAAATTTTTATACATTATATATGTACATACTTTTATATTTTTTTAATGTAGATTTACATATTTCACTATTTACACCAAAAACCAGAACCAGACGTAATAAAAAAATCATAAACAATAATTGACTTTGGAGTGTAAAATTATTTTCTTCAGACTCATTGTAAAATCTTTGAACACCTTAAAATTGCATTTTGCTCAAACTTTATAGCCACTTAACAGTATGATAAATAAACAGCGACTGGGAGTGAACATAAAATATGAATGTAATAATAAGTAATTACACAAATATATAACTACCTACATAAATATATGTGAGACAAGACGTGACGCAGAGGCACAAACGTGCGACAGGTTGTCGGTTCGATTCCCACTCGTGGAAGGGATGTATATAATATTTTTATTTCCTCTCACTCACGAAGCAAAGTGAGACGTTGAGTTCTACCACTACGTTCTCAAGTTATACTATATTAGTAAATTTTTGATTTATTAAACTCAGTCGTTACGCCGTTAACGCAGTTATGAATCCGATTCCCATTTGAGTAAAGGAATTATTAGAAAAAGTAGAAGATATTTGGCAAATCTATCTTAACGAATTAAAATATGACAAACTCTAAGACTAAATCACCAGTTCCATCACAAATAACCAAGCAAAACCTGGCTTTATTGCTAACCAAAATGTAAGATACAAGAGAACTTCTTTGACTATTGGCGTCGTAAGCATTCCATAAGAAACTTGAACTAAAACAAGTTTTCAATAATATATGAACGAACTAAAGTAAAAGTTAGAAAATAATTGCTCTCATCACCATACTGCTGAGTTCGCGTCGCCTCACAGTTTATTATTAAATGCATAACTTTTGCTTATCGTGAACAGTTTGGATGGTGTTTAACTAGAAAGTGATTAATTTGAAAAACAAAATTAAATACCTGTAATTAAAATTGATATTGAGACTGGTTGGTGATTGTAAACGTAATGGGTACTAATATGGTCTCTCTCTAGTTAAGAGGCAAGATGAAAAAGAAACTATTGTAAGCACTCCGTTCCTCACTTTTCCTTCAGTTTTTACCACTTTGCCTTTTGGGTGGCGGAACTCAACGCATCGCTTTGTCTTGTTACCAGAGCGAATATATTACAAAAATTCATTTTACTAGTAGAAATCGAAAAAATAAAAATATCCAGATTTTGTATTTTATAATTTTGAATAGGTACAATTTACTCAGTCGGATTTTAACTTACAACTTTGTTACAAACAAAAAGTCTCAAAACCTCATACTATATAACAATCCGATAAAAATATTCCTATTAAAAAAAGAACTCACACTTAAAGTAGGTGGACGACCTCTTTTGCACGCAAAAAACACGAACTAACGACAATATAAAGTAAAAGTAAAAAAAATAGGATAACACGATTTTCCATTCAACTACCAATAAAATGTCTCTTAAGCGATAAGGAGCCATAACTTTTAGCTAAAAGAAACTAGGGCAGTCTGGGATGCGAAACACTGATTTACTAACGTGCCTAAATTAATAATAAAGCCTCATATTATTAAAGCCGAAGTGTATATTTGGTTGAAAGCAGTAATCTCACAAACTACAGGTTCCATTCGAAAAACTCTTTTAGTTTTAGACAGTTCATTAATTGTTTCAATGTAACAGTGTACGGTCGGAGCTAAGGCACTTAGTTTGCGTCATTTACAGAAAATAAAAATAATTATATATTTTTATTAGCTACCCGTTGTATCCCACACAGAGAAGCGTAGAAAGGGGGAACCTAGGAACCTACAAATCAGACACTTTTTCCTCCACTTTCCGGCCACAACCGGCGTTCACAGACACATGCTTATGCCTCTGCGGCGCGGAACCCTTAAAAAATTATTTATATATTTATTTATTTATATCGTTATAGTTAAAATATAGCATGATGTTGGTCTCTAGCATGCTGAAACAACATAAAGCTAAAAAAAACAAAAAGGGATCCCATTTCTTACTAAGAACACAGAATGTGGATTATCCGCCATGACCATTTATTTACAATTACTTAACAATAGAATAACTAAATTTTAAATTAATCAATTTTATTGGGTTGTTTGAGGCCGTCGTGGTGGAGGCCTGGGAAAGAACGTGGCGTTGAGTTCCGCTCAACATGCAATGCCTTGAACTCTGGCGCAAAGCAAAGCGGAGTATCATGATGCTAGAATCTCTTTGCTTCCTATCCTATTATATGACAATAAAAAATATATCAAAAAAAATCTTTTCCTGTATAAATTTCGCTATCATAACTATTCTGGTTAAGGATAAATAAAACGAGGTTTAAGCTTCAAAAGCGAAGTGCGTGTAAAAGTCCATTAGATCACGTCCTAGGATTATCCTTAGAGCCTCGACTCTTACCATATTACACAGAATGCTACTAAACTGTATAAGCTTGATATTTTTATTGAAATACAAGTCCCCAAGCTCGGTTTCGCCCGCTTAAATTTACTATAATAATAGTATAAAGCTATATTAGTACGGCAGCTATGTTTAAGCCGTTGCAAGAGTTAGTTATTACATTGGAATATGACTTTTTTTTACTTTAAAAATATATTTTTCATGTTTCTTTTGGTTTATGTTGTGTCCTGTATATAACATGGTAAGTAAAGAAGACGTTGTATTTAGACACTCCGTTCCCATTAAGACTCTTCCGTTCCCAACATTCCGGCGAATTCTAGAGTATCCTTACCAGAGCCAGGAAATAACAACAATACTATTTCATTTCCCCGAGTGGAAATCGCACATTCGACCTATTGCGTTAACAGTCACAAGCTTGTCTCTGTCCGTGGTACAGGGGGCTCAACGTGTGAGAGCGTGGTGGCCTTACGATCCTATGTATTTAAATATTAAATAAAAACTGAATTCCCTCGTGAATATGTCTCCTGTTTTATACTTCGTGTGTTTTTCAAATTGCAAATGTCAAGATCGCACCCAAATCGTTTACGGTGATTAACAGTGAGAGGAAAGTACATAATTAGTAGCTGGCCGTCGTGGTGCAGGGTTGGAGGCGGTTCGATTCTCACTTTGGAGAATTAAATATTTAATACTTTTACTTCTTCGCTCTGATAACGCGGCAAAGAGGGGCATTGAGTTCTGCCACTCACTAATGAATTTGACGGAAAGAAGATCTTGAGGAATAAAAGATTAAGATGCCCAATTCGGAGTACATAAGAACTAATCTTATCTTACATTTAGAAAAACCTAAAAATTTAAATAGACATTTAAAATCAACTTTCTCAACACGATGAAAATTTTATACGTTTTATAAAAACATATTTTCTCTTACTTAAGTATAGAATAAAATTTTTGAAAATGTCAAAAATATGTAAATCTTATACTAAAAAATAGCTTAACACTTTTTCCCCAATAGAGTAGTTTTCCCCAATAGAGCAATAGAGTAGAGTAGCCAAAATTATAAGGATACTCCGTTCCACATGCGCCGCCTACTTTTCGAAACATTCGAGTGACGAAATTTGAATAGGACGAGAAAATGTAAATAGTTCATTCTCCTGACTCCATTCTCCAACCCCCCAGTACCCATACTAGTATTCGATTCCATGCCAAAAGCCCTACCTACGCTATCATAACCTATCCTGCTATGCAAGAAGCAAAACAGCTGTAAAAAAGAATTTGCAACAATTTTAGGCGAATACGGTTACGTAGTCCCAAAGCTAACAGACCAACAGATAGCTGTGACTATCTCCACATAAGTTACATCACCCGAGACTCGTGATTGACTCGCAACGTCGTCGTATGGATACTGTTTTCATTATGATTGACAAGATTTGTTATAGAATGTTATTTATGTCAGTATATTTCCCTTGAAATCTATTTTTGTAAGACCGAGTGTATTAGCAGGAATTAGATTTTTTTTTTATTTATAAGGATATATGAAGGCCAGTCGTAACGCAGGGGCACAAAGTGTGACTGTAAAACCGACTGGCTGTGGATTCGATCCCCACTCCAGGAAATGAAATATTTACTTAAATTTATATTTCCATTTCTTCGGTCTGATGACGAGGCAAAGCGCGGCGGTGAGTTCTGCCACTAAACACGCAATGGAGGCATTGCGTGTTTAGTGGTCTTAACACTAGGTTCCCTCTGCCTAGCCTGCTGTGTGCAAGATACAGCGTAAAGCTGATAAGAATATATGGAATAGAAGCCGTCGTGGAGCAGCGGAAAAGCCTGTGATTGTAAACGTAATATTTATTACATTCGCGGGTACGGGTTCAATTTATAGTCAGAGGAATAAATACCATGAAACCCGACCAGAAATGGAACTGGTGATTAGTCAATACAGAATATACTGCTGGCTGTGAGTGAAAGACAGAGTGTCTTAAATTGATGAACCCTTCCTTCCCACGCTTCCTATATGCGAGATACAACGTGAACCAAAATAAATCTTTTCCAATCCAAATTTTAAAAAAACATTATAAATCTAAAAAACAACGCCTATTCCATCTTAGCAACTCTTACATCGGCTTATTTTTCTAGAATCTATAATACGCAGAGAATCTCTTAGCCCGATGACCTGGTATGATCAGTTATCGCGCTGTCGACATCAAGATGATCTAATTATTAAGAAACAATGGTTATCTATAAGTGTAACACACTTCCGTTAGAGTGGCTGACAGAGGACGCACAGACTAAAGTACTGAATTAAAAAAAAGCAAAATTTGATATGTCGGTGAGTGTATGGTTTGTTAAGACAAAATCAATCCTAGACTCAATCCTAGAATGTCAACTTTCTAAATTTAGTTACTTTGACTATAGTTTTGATTTCAAATGAAACTATAGTCCTAAGAATTTTTTTAGAACTAAATGTGTTTTTTTTTCTTTTTTCTGTATGCTTTGAAGGATACTCCGAAAAAAAATGACCAGGTAAGCATAGAAGAATCTAGGGCTAAGATACTCCGTTCCCTACGCACCATCAATTTCTCGATATATTGCGTGTTGAGTGCAAAACTCAACGACGTTTATTATCAGAGCGAAGAAATCTAAATTCCCTGGGTGAAAATTGAATCTATAACCATCGCGCTCTATCATTTCAGATAAGTCTGACTGTGAACCTGAGAACTTTTCTTTTTCCTCACGCCAAAATTGGAAAACATTTTAAAAAAATCAATATATATATATTATATATACTTACCAAAATTATTTTACTTCACCACTACAATATAAACTACATATTTTCTTACAGCTAATAAAAACAAAATAGGTTATCGATTGGTCCTTCGAGCCAGTAATTTGACCTAATAATAATAAATCAGGTGTCGCTATGCAACCACTTCCTTCAACAACATACGAGATTTCCGTATCTCATACAGAATATAAGAGACAAAAAAAACATTCACGCTGTGTCCTGCAGACACCAGGGCCTACATAGGAACCTTGTTTTAAGATACTCAATTTTGACCAAATTTTGAGATTTTGCCATTTACATTGCGGAATTTAACTTTATCTTATTACCGAAATGAAGAATAAAAATAGTTAATTCTTACGAGTGGAAATCGAATCTACAACTGTCGGTTACAGACGCTGTGCCACTACTTCGACGGCCTGTAAGAGCATCGATTTGCAACTGCAGCGATCGATATATAGGTCAGGGGTTCGTTGACCGCGAGGTCAGGCTAGTTCGAGTCAGTACGTCGATTGTTTTGTAATGTAAACGTTTCTATTGTTTTAACTTTGGTCGTTCTGTTTGGGCTGGAATATTGATGTTTGGACTGTTAAGTTTTTTAGCTCTGCGTTCAGAGCTATCGCTGAATTTCGTACTGACAATACTGACATTTCATTATTAATTCGTTGCTTGGAAAGGCCTACATGAACAAAGGTTTTAATTTATTATCAAAGATAGGCATATTTTTACAATTCGACCGTCGTGGCGCAGCGGCACAGATTCGGCACAGTTCGATCCCATTGGGAGGAAAGAACTAGTTTGCTTTCCGCAGCTGCAAAAATTGGAAGTCAGAAACGGAGTGTTAACACTAAGTTATGTCTACCTGTCCGGTTATGCACGAATTAGTTTTATTTCTTATTAAGTTGCCATTTTTCCTAATAATAGATAACTGTTTTCAAATATTTTACTGTGAAATATTTTCTAAAGAAATTATGAAATTTCGCTTAAAACTCGAAGATTAATTTCACAAAGAACAAAGTGAATGTAGGTATCATAAGTAGATCTCTCCAAGTGTTCCTTTTGACGAGGCAGTGCATACTTACAAACTGACAGTATAACATCTATATGAAAAGTTGCAAGTTTTTTATATCATCACAAATTTAACCAAACCATGGGCCACTCCATTTTGTCAAAATATGGTATTATATACTAAGTGATATTTATATGGCTCATTTAGTCTAACAGACATTTGTATATGTATTAATATTACAAAACAAAGGAATATGTTTGGTTGAATGCGCTAATCTCACGAACTAATGATTCTAACTAAATGAATCTTTCTTTATGACATATATGAAAATCGAGAAAGGCTTTAGACTAAATACATCATGTTAGCCATTCCGATGTAACCAAATAATTGCGTAACATCTAATAGACGGATAGATGGTTTAATAAACCATACAAACAAAGGCAGAAGTAAAAATCAAACCCTACCAAAAACTACCTTCGCCATAACAGTCAGAATTCCTGATTGCACTACAATAAAAAATCATAATAATCATAAAACAATATTCGTAACATAAATACAAAATGAAATTTCTAGTTAAATAAAAATATTAACCAACAGATTTCTTACAAAAGGATTATTATGAAAACAAATAAACCTTGCTTTCAATAGATCTCACGATATCTGATGTCTGAGTTGATTGCATTTTTTCCATTAAAAGGATATACTGCATATTTTTATAAAGAAATGTAATTAAATTGTGATCGTTTTGTTTTAGAACAATTGATATAGGTGCATATAAATGAAATTTGATTGATTTATTTACGTTGCTTCACGCTATATTCTGTGTACAGTAGGGTAGGCGGAAGAAACCTGGGAACCTAGTGTTAAGACACTCCATTTCCATTAAAAAACTCCCATTCCCCACTCTCCACCGCATCCTGCAGGCATTGTATGTTGCTGGCGAAACTCAACGCCACGCTTTATCTTGTTACCAGAGTGAGAAAGTTAAAACAATTCATTCCCCCGAATGAGAATCGAGCCCACTAAATAGTACTAAACATGATATACAAAAAATCATTGCAGAATATAATATTATACAACTATATAAATTCCAATGTCACAAAGTATCAAGAGTTTATTTATCAAACATAAAAAACCAGAATATTTTCTTTTGAAAAGAAGCTTGAAGTGGTAAATCTCGACCTTAAACTGGGAACCTTGAGAGTATTTCTTAAAACTACATTCAGTATGAAATAACCGACGACGGTGAATGAATATGTTGTTTTTAAGGTGAAAAAACAACACGTCAAAGCGACGAGACGCTTGTACAGACGGATACATAATCAGACTTAATACACAAATCTGTTAATGTATAGTGAATTGATTTTGATATAAATTTCAGACCATAATTTTAATTTAGGTACTGATAGATAATACATAGTAATATGAATTTTGAGGTAAGGATAATGTAAGCCACTAATAGATATAAGAAAATATTATTGCTTAAGATCTTTTTCCTATCTATGTATGAATGCATTTGTGTATTGGTATATATTGTCAGCGGCACCGTAGCACCCAAACGGACGAACTAGTTTTTTATTTGAAGGTGATGTAATTGAGAGTATTCTTAGATTTGATTCGGGAAAATATGTTCAGCTGGTTTCTAGTTGTTTCTTTACTTTTTAGAGCTTTTTGTGTCGATGGCTTAAAAATTAAGTTATAAATACTTGGGTCTACGCACAAATAGTTGTTTTTTTAAGCTTCAAACATCACCCACACAGTGAAAACATTACAGGTAGATTAACGTAACACAACACCACATTCAACAAAACTAGTTCTTACATTTTTTAAACATTTTTAAAGTGTTAATCCACACTTAGGAAAGATAAATACTTATTTAGAAAACGTATAAAAATTTGAACGTAGCAGGACTCGAACCCGCGCCTCCTGGAAACCGACCAGGCGCTCTGACCACTGAGCCATACGTTCTCGCCAAGCTACGTCGAAATTCCCATACGCTTGTCACAACTTATGTTGTTAGCATCTCTGTAGGGAGATTTTTACAAATTGTGGTCGGTTTCCAGGAGACTCGGGTTCGATTCCCGCTACGTTCAAACTTTTATACGTTTTCTAAATAAGTATTTATCTTTCCTAAGTGTGGATTAACACTTTAAAAATGTTTAAAAAATAGTATTCTCTCTTGCCAAACGATAATTCTTAGTAATTATCTTTGGGTAGCGGAAATTTTTACAAATCTCCCTACAGAGATGCTAACAACATAAGTTGTGACAAGCGTATGGGAATTTCGACGTAGCTTGGCGAGAACGTATGGCTCAGTGGTCAGAGCGCCTGGTCGGTTTCCAGGAGGCGCGGGTTCGAGTCCTGCTACGTTCAAATTTTTATACGTTTTCTAAATAAGTATTTAGTTCTTACAATTTATTTCATTCCAATTCTTATACAGAAGCTGCCTTCCGTACTGACTACTGCCTACAACGTTACATAACAGGTCTCTACAAAATCATAATTTCTAGTATCGTTGAATAGAATTTAAATCTCCTTTCACGAGCAACTTCATGGTAATACATGGCAAGGCGGTGAGTACTTCCAACTCTTTTGTTTTTTGTATAGCCATTCAAAGTACTTTAATTGCTGTATTTACGTGTGGATGAGTTACCTCTATAATGATTATATGTAAAATACGGCGTTTTTATTTAAATAGCATATACAATACATCGAGAGTTGGTAAGCTTCAAAGATATTTATATATGTTTTGTTTATTTTTTCTACAGTGTTATGTAATTTATAATAAGCCTAATTTTTTAGATATTGTGTGTTATTATTATTGTGTGTGACAGAACTCAACGCCGTGATATATCTATCAGAGCGAAGAAACAAAAGTAATTAAGATATTATAATCATTTCCTGAGTCAAAACCGAACCCACAACCTCTCTCGTTTACAGTCACACACTACGCTGGTGTTGAGTTTTGGCATCTAGCTCACAATGTTTATACTAGAATCTCTCTGTCTGTGCTCCTATAGAATATAGCGGTAATAAATATATATATATATATATATATATATATATATATATATATATATATATATATATATATATATATATATTACAGCACCTAAATCTATAAATAAAGATATGTTTGTATATTTTCAGCTTACCAGTACTTACAGTTGATATATATATCAACGTTACACCAATATCCCTTAAAGAAATGATCTTACAGTGGGCGAAACGAGTAAAGTTTGGTGAGCGAAGCGAAAGCAAGAAGCGAAGCCTCCTAGATACTTATAATTAAAAATAAGTTCCATTACAGTAGTTATAAAGCATAATTATAACAAATTTGACAATTACATCTTAAAAGCCTTTGTAAAACATTAAGTAAATTCTTGTTTCTAAATTAATCAATTTATTTAGGAGATTGTCAAAGACAAATAAAGGTAATTAAGTTTGTAATACTAAAAATCTGATTTCAAAGTATATTATACATTTCTATTAAGTAGATCTCTACCAAGCATAGGAGAAAACAAGTGAGGCCAGTCATGGCGCAGAAGAACATAGCGTGTATAATTGTGACAACTTGTAGGTTTGATTTCCACTCAGGGGAATGAAATATGTAATATTTTCATTACATTATACTATTTTATATATTTTATTGATCTATTTTGATTCTTTGTCTTGAACTATTACTAGAGCTAAAAAATAAACATAATTCATCCGAAATCGAGCCCACGATCGTCTCGTTTATAGTCACACGACGACGACAGATAACATTACAATAACTTAACACTGTATCCTGCACACAGCAGGGTTGGCAGGGAAAACCTAGTATCATAAGGCACTCCGTTCCCCACTTTCTGCTGGAGCGTGTTGAGTGGCAGAACTCCACGCCGTGCTTTTCACTCGACACCAGAGACACCAAATATTTCCTCTTCTCGAATGGGGATCGAACCCACAACCAGTCACTTTTACAGTCACAATTTGTGCCACTACGCTACAACTGGCCTGACAATAGTAATATTCTTCAATATTTCATAAATGCAAGAAATAATTACTATTAAGCGTGTAGAATAAAATCAAAGTACGTTACACTCATAAATAACTTTCTAGACAGAAAAGTTCGGATAAAATTAACTTAGTGTCGTTTTATTTTGTGATAACGCATATTCTGTTACATTCATGTGTGTGCTTCAAGCATGTGTGAATGTATTTTTTTTTATATTTTAAACTATTTAAAATGAGGCCAGTCGTGGCGCAGGGGTGCAAGGATGCGACTGCAAATTCGACAGGTTTTGGTTTCGATTCCCACTCGAGAATATGAAATATTTAAAAAATTCCCCAGATATATGGGTAGGCAGAAAGTGGGGAACAAAAATGTCTTAACAAAAACGGTGTGTCTTAGCACTAGGTTCCCTCTGTCTACCCTTTGTCTGGGATAAAGCTCAAAAAATATCCTGTGTTAAATAAGATAAAGTGTAACTGTAGATACTCCGCTTACAATTTTTCGAACTTACACCATAACATCTAAGTAATCTATAAAAAAAAACTATTCTAATCAATAGCCGCAAGTACTACATTAATATTCAAAGTTTATATTAAAACCACAATAAAAGCTTGTCTCGAGATTAATCTCAGAATTTTCAATGCCAAGTATTTCTTTCTTATATCTTTTGTGCTCGAAGCAATTTGTCTCCATGAGTACAGAGACGCTGGACAACGGTTATGTTTCATATTTTTTGCATTTGATATTTCTTAAGGTCATCAAGTATTGTTTAATGATGATTAAATGCATGGATCGGGCCGTCATGTCACAGTGGCACAGCATTTTACTGTAGACGCGATGGTTGTGGGTTCGAGTTTTATTTGTAGGAATCAATTATTTTTATAGAGGCAGTCGTGGAGCACAAAGTGTGGCGGTAAAATCGACTGGTTGTGGGCTCGATCCCCAGTCGAGGTAATGAAAAATATTTATTTATATTTTCATTTCATCGCTCTGGTGTCGAGGCAAAGCGCGGCGGCGGGATTCTGCCACCCAACACTCAATGCTTCTAGAAGTCGACGAAAAGTGTCTTATCACTAGGTTCCCTCTGCCTACCCTGCTGTGTACGGGATGCAGCATGGAGCGATTTTGGTTTAGATTGTTTAATTATTTTTATTTTCTTGCTCTGGTGTTTAATTGCGCCACTTAACACGCAATGTCTCAAAAATTGGGAGAAAATTAGCTAACGGAGTGTCGTAACACTAGATTCTCTCTGCCTACGCCGCTACAGAGAAACAGCGTTAACCTAAAAAAATAAAAAGATTTAGGTCACTTAATAAAAACCTGTTTCAACAAAAATAGAAATATAAAATCTAAGTAGTAGAATAAGCTCGTAATAGACGGGAAGCTTTCAACTCGCAAACAGTCAAGAGAGTCGCGATTCAATTACGAATGAATTAAAACTTATAAATCGTCGTCCGGTGGAGGCGGCAAAGTGAAGCCTTTATTAAGTTGTATAGGAAATATTAATAGTAAACACGTTAGGTATAACACGGTAAAACAGCTTCACGCTTTTTCCTACATCGCTGGTTAGGCAGAAGAAATCTGAAGACATTTAATTCCACAATTTTTAAGACATTATGTGTTAAATGGCTGAACTCAACACTGTGCTTTGTCTACCAGAGGGAAACGAAAAATGTTTTTATTATAATAATTTTCATGAGTGGGAATCGAATCCACAATCATCGCGTTAAAAGTCAGACACTGTTCCACTTTACTCCTTAATGGGGGACGGAGAGTCTCAACACTATGTTCCCAGGTTCTTTCTGACTACCCTGCTATGTGTAGAATACAGCGTAAAAGTTAAAAAAATACAATAAACATTAAATTTAGAAAAATTAAAGATCAATACAAAATGACCCGCCACACCGTGGTTTAGTGGGTACGCAATCCTATTATAAATCTAATCTATTCCAGAGCTTTAAACCAAAGTTGAGTTGAATTTATAAATATTTTGCATCGTTGCCGACAGAAGCAAATTTTCAATAAGCTTCTTCTTAAAGGATTCGATAAAAGAGATTAAAAGAATCCCATTATAACCGTAGAATAAAATGGCAACTGGAAAGACGAATTTTGATGTTTTGTTTTTATTTCAAAGAGATATTTCACCACCAACAGTAGGCGTACAGTAGGCGAATTTAACAATTTATGTTAAATTCGCCTACTGTACGGGCAAAACTGTTTAAGTCTACATTCTTCATCCGTACAAAACAAGACAATTGGACTCAATACTGGCAATAATACGTCTGTATTATCTATGTTGTACAATGTAAGGGTATTCAAATCAAGATTGAATCGGTATTTTCTTTTTCTGCACTTCAGCGCGGCACTGAACCTTCATTCCTATTCTCATATAAAAATACCCTACTATACTTGGGTTGCAAGTCCCAGGCACTGTTCTGAGCCCCTTACCCTGCAACGTTATGTGGATGGAATTCATAGCATTCTCTTCTCTTCTACAATATTAGCATTAAGGAGTAAGCACTGAAGGTATGTATACTTTTTCAAGGAGCTAGAGAGAGAGATTGTGAACCATTATCTTCAAAACAAGTTATTTGTATTACATGACAAAAAAAAATATAATCGAATTATTTATTATAATATAAAGAATTCAAAACTCTTCTATTTTTGACTTTTGCCGAATCTCCAGTATTGAGTAGAATGGAATGGAATGGAAAGATAGCAACAGTAAATAATAACAAATCTTTACCTTAATATACCATTTCTAATACTTTTCCATCGTGGCACTGTACACACTGTACGCGCGTCCGCTTAATCGCATATTCAACCAAAGAACGTTTTTTAGTCTGGCGCTCATAAGCTTGTTACTGAAACCTGATAAGTTTCTATTTCTACTTTTTATTTTGTTTCATGTCTTAAGAAGAGAACTGACTTCGAAAAAAATAGATAAAATTGTTTGGCATCAGACTAAGCGTTGTGGTTGTGGGTTCGACCCCACTCAGAGGATTGATTTTATTTGTTTAGCGTACAAGCGTGCGATTGTAAATATGACAGGTTGTGTGTTCGATTCCCACTCGAGCGATCGGCGTTGTGTCTCCAGAATTCGGCGGAATGTAAGGAACGGAAGTGTCTTAATGGGAACGGAGTTTCTTAACACTACATTTCCAGGTTTCCTCTGCTTATCCTGCTATATACGGGATACAACGTGAAGCTAATGTATAAAAATACATACAGCTGTTCCTACTTTCTAATTGTAATCAATTACATGAAACAGTCAAATACGAATCTATTTTAATTAAACTACAATATATTACTTTGCAATCTGATAAAGTACATAATATGTGGGTTTCGAATATAATTGTTTTGCTCATCCGTCCCTCGCCACTGAAGGGATATGGGGCGTCTCAATAATTAAAGTAGTGTTGGCGGATACTTGCGACGGTTTTGTCTCAGCTCTCTTATTTTTGTATATATTTATAAATAGAAAAATCGAACCTTCAAAAGCATTTCATGGTAAAATTATAAAGAATGCCTTAACTATCGTTTCATTAAATCAAAAAAATTGTTTATATTAGTTTGTAATTTGATTTTCTATGAAATATATATTTTTTTACTTTTTAGATTTATTCTTTTATTTGAATTGTAATTTTTTACTTTTTAACAAATTTCCTAGTCGTAGTTTACACGGAAAGTATAAGTTTTAAGCACGCATCAATTTCGTACAAAATAGATCAAAAACTATGTATAATTTACTCGTCGCTTTTGATTGCTTTGACTTAGAATCTTGATTTGCTCTAAGAGACCATAAATTTGAATATACTATATACATATATATGATATTAATATCCTCAAATGGAAATCTAACCCACAACCAGTCGTGGTTACAGTCGCACCTTATGACCCTGCGCCATGATGGATCTCTAATAATGTTAATAAAGTCTTTCCCTGAGTGAGAATCGTACACTGCGCCTTAACAGTTATTTAGACTCTCCACTGTACCACGATGGCCTCAATAATATTATTACAATATTCGAGAAATCGTATGTCTGCGACAACTATTCAATAATACGACAAGTTGTAAATATAGATAGGTACGGCAAATAGTAATTAAATATTTATTTACTAACGTAACGTTGACATCGATTGTACCTAGTTACTTTAAAAGTACGTTACCATATATGTATGTGGTATATTAAATATGAGAAAAAAATAGAGTCAAAAGAAACAACTAAAATATGATGATATATATAGTTGATATAGATAGTTTTTCTAAAAACTCGCCGACAAGTTAGGAAAGTAAGTGCCATAATGGAAAACATAGTGTCTTAACAAAAGGTTTCCAGGTTCCCTCTACTCACCCTTATACATGTAGAATACAGTGTGAAGGTAAAAATATAAATTTGATAAAAGTAGTCACAATGAAACTGTATCTGACTGTAAACATGACGATTGTGAATTTGATTCGCTCTCGAAAAATAGAATCATTTCAGCATATTTGTCTAAAATTTTTGATCGTTTGGTGAAAGGTGGAGCAGGGGAGCTGAACGCTGCGCTTTATATTGTTTTATTCGAGCGAAAACATGAAAAATATTTATACGATAAGTGAGAATCAAACCCACAACCAACCAATAAACCTATAAATATACAATACTAAAATAAACCAAGATCCAACCACATAAATTCATTTTATCATTACCAAGGATCTATTAATATTATTCCATTTACGCATCGTAGGGCCATCAATAGCGTCCTACTGCGCCATTATAGTGGCCCAAAATGTTTGAGGCAACGCACTGATATTAGTGTAGTGGGTCATGCTGACTTCCTGTTGATAAGTAATGTAATTAAATTTTGATATTATGATTGAAAATAACGATTATGGAAAATGGTACAGTATCTAAATGTATTTATTTAAAAAAATAATGAAGCACAATGTGAACGCTCGAGAAAGTAATATCTTAATCTTGTATGTGTAACTAAAAATATTTTTTTTAGAATCGTACGAAAATATTTGCACGTAGCGGAATTTGAAACCGTCTTTATAACAGTTTTCGCGGATAGTACGGAACGGAAGTGTTTTATTAGAAACACAATGTCTTAACACTCCTAGGTTATATCTGCAAAATAAAAATTAAATTTAAATAAAAATATATACTGCATTTAATATAACATTGAACTTTCCGAGTCACTTAAGCGTATACTCGATAAGTAAAGTTGCTCGGAGATCTGTAGCAAGTGTTTATACGAATTGTATATAAAAGTTTCTATTGAGAATATATGTCAGTGTTTAACTCAGTTGTATGGCAGTCTCTCTCGGTCACCTATTTCCTATACTATTCTTTGTAGTACTTTAGTGTGAATTTTGTAATAGTTATAATAAAAAGAAAAGCTGCAAGCTTTTTCCCGCATTATAGACAGACACTCAGTTACCCACGTTACGCTCAATTTTCTACATAGAGTAGAGGAAAGAAAATAATTTTAATAGAGTCATTGGCCTAAGGCAATTAAATGGTATTCAAATCAAAAGCCATCGCGTTTACTCAAAAAATTTCAAAAATTAGTATTTCGTCGTGACACAGTGAGACACAATTAATGACTATATCTTTGTTCTAACGTAATTTAAAAGTAATTCAATCCCCCGAGTAAGAATCAAACCCAAAACTGTCGTGTTTACAATCAGATGCTGAGCCGTTGCACAACGATATCCTCTAATAATAATAACCTACATATGCTATTTTGCTAAATAATGAGAAACAACGTGTAATATTTAACTTACGCAACATTTATTAGCCGTAAAGAAGATAAAACCGACTAAAGAAATGTATGTAACTCATTCTGCTGGCCGTTATGGGGGACTATGTCAATTCTTTTCTATCTTCGTATTCTTGGAACTAGCTATATATTCTTGTAATAAATAGTTTGTTAACGTTTATAGTCAAATATGTTTTGCTTACAGCGTTGTCTTTCGGTCTGTATGTGGATTCTATCCTATATTTATATTTTAATAATAGTCGTCTGGTGTCGAGGTTAAGCGCGGCGTTGAGTTCTGCCACTCAACACGCAATGTCTTCAGAATTCGGCGGAAAGTGTTGAACGGAGTGTCTTAACACTAGGTTCCTTCTACCTACCCTACCCTTCTGTGTGCGGGATACAGCGAGAAGCTGATTTTTTTTTAATTTAAGATTTGCGCCTAATACGTAGCTCTAAAATATAATTAGAGGTGTAGATTTTCCCTCTCAAAGCCGCAAAACAAAACGTGTTCACAGCTTACATAAACCGAAAGCAAAATATACAAAAAAACAATCATATGTTTAGATTACACAATTGAACACAATTAAAGTAATGGGACACGAAAATAGTTTTTGTTCCGTCGCTAAGTAAAAGCGTGATCTTTACGATCCATTAAGATCCAATATTAACAATAAAACTGAATACCGCAAGCGTCCTATATTATTTATTTATGGTATATTTTAGGTTCACAATGTCCCAAATATGCAGAGTAGGCAGAGAACTCAGTGTTAAGACACTCCGTTTTTCATCTTTTAAATCGATTTCTGAAAAATTGTATGTTTAGTGGTGTAATAGATCCTAGGATAGTCTTGACTTGACTAGGATCTATTATATATATATATAAAAAAAAATATTTAACGGTCTGCATGCTATAATCGCTTACATTCGTTAGAGGTCAGTCGTGGCCCAGGAGCACAAACTGTTACTGTAAGCGTGACCGCTACTGGATTCAATCCCCACTCGAAGAAATGAAATATTTATTTAAATTTATATTTTCATTTCCTTTTTGTAGTGTCGAAGCAAACGCGGCATAGAGTTCCTCACACTCGATACACAATGCCTCCAAAATTCGGCGATAAGTGGAGAACGGAGTGTCTTAACACTAGGTTCCCTCTGCCTATTTTTTTATATGTGAGAAAAAGCGTGAAGCACAAAAAAAATATTATCAATTTATTCATATGTGCAGACAATCATATAACATTCTCGTTAAGATAGATCGTTCATTAAAATAGCGTTCTGACTTTGACAAGGGTGTAAAATATTGGAAACCGTTGGTTAGTTGGAACTATATGTAATGTACACATATCACATTAAGCCTAATTGAATAGCGTTTCATGAGTTACAACTATAGTAGTATCTAGAAGTTACATACTACTTGTGATAATTACTTGTAGTAAATTTAATTTGAATAAAACCTAGATCTGCATCATTAATTTTGTTAAATAATCATTTCAGAAAAACGTCTGAAAGATATTAAAGAACCAAAATAACCTTAGCTTTTTCTAAAAAGAAGTTAGGATTTAAATTAAATTATTTTATAATTATTTATTTATCATTTAATAACCTAACTTTATATTTCTTTCAATCACAAGAAAGGCCTCGCTTTGTGGAACTCAACGCTGTCAAGCACTGCGTTCACTCTACAGGATATTCCAATTTAGCGTCATATAACTTAAATAAAATATGTAATACGTACTTCTTGTGAAGCAAAGTATGAAATTAGTTCGCTATATGAAGTTAAAAGACGTGACTTTGATTATAATTTCTTTTAGCCTTTAATTTATAGAGTGAATATTTTTTAAAACGGATTTCGCCTTTACCTTAGAGAAAATAGAGAATGGTTGAAGCTGGCCGGAGTAGAACAGAGTGCAATCTCCTAAAAATAGATTCCCTTTCACTATCCTAATATATGGGAGAGTGTGAACTCAACGCTGCATTTTGCATCTTTACGAGGAAATGGTAATATTCAATATTTAATTTCCTCAATTGTGAATTAAACCTACAACCTGTCACAGTCACTAGCCTCGATGAGAAATACTAAGCTCATTAAAATATACGATAACGTGAATATTATGTAATATTCTAAAACATTAATAACAGTTTACAGGTTAGGTTTCAATACGCAATGACTACAGAGACTACGCAATGAAAATAGAGAACGGAGGGCTTAACACTAGGTGCCCTCTGCATGGTCTTCTGCTGCATGTCATGTGGAATGCTGTGTGACGTGGAGAAAAATCACTTTAGACTGATCCCTTGTAGCGCCAAGATTACTCGAGTAACGGAGCTTAACACCATGCTTTGTACACCCAGACAATGTCGCACCGCGTTAGTCTCAAATGTATGCCTATATTAAAAATAATTATACTATTCAAAAACAATAACTCTATTCAAAAACAAAAGAGACAAATGCCTATTATAAGGATATCCGGCGGCGATCACGTTGCAATTACGTCTCGGGCTTTTCAATAAAGAAACATTTAACCAAAATCAAGACAAATAGATATTGTATAACTTTATCATTATTTATGTTATTATTTGAGGCCAGCGGCACGAAGTGTGACTGTAAAACCGACCGGTTGTGGATTCGATCCCCATTCGAGGAAATGAAATATTTACTTAAATTTATATTTCCATTTCTTCGCTCTGGCGTCGAGGCTAAGCGCGGCGTTGAGTTTTTCCACTCAAGTCACGCATTGCCTCCACAACTCGGCAGAAAGTGGGGAACGAAGTGTCTTAACACTAGGTCACCCTCTGCCTACCCTGCTGATTTATTTATTTTATATTTTGTGTTACTACATTTTTAGCGCTTGGTTTAGATGGCTATATCAAAGGGTATGGTTTTAAATCGCAACATGTTATATGTAATACCTATAAATTTTAATATTTTCATCTTTTATAGATATTGCGGCGTTGAGTTCCGCTAATCAAGAAAGTCTAAAGATTCGATAGAAATTGGGGAACAACAGTACCTAATGGGAATGCAGTATCTTAACTCTAATTCCCATGTGCAGTATACTGAGTGAAGGTAGCGTAAAGACAGAATTTAATTATTGCTCACTCATTCTTTTACTTTCGTTCATTTTTATAAATATATATTTTTAACAATGCCTTTGGTGCAGTTACGATGCGACTTTGGTAAGTAAGTGGTACAGTTTAACGAAACCAAAACTGTAGCCCTTATACACACTATTTGGTTTTTATACAGGGGAATGATTTTTGTTTTCTTTAGTTTTTTAACTAATGACCGTATCCTGTCCATATACCACACAAAGTATTTGAAACGCGCCAAAAGTGAAGAGCAGTATCTTGACAATATTGCGAAGAAAGTATAAATCATATATTTTTTTAGCATCACACTGTCTCTTTAGCAGAGTCAGTCAGAAACGCCGTGCTTCCCTTAATTCCCCTGAGTGGGAATCGTTCCTACAACCGTCGTGTTAACTATTAAACCATTATGGTTATATATATTATATAATGTATAAATATCAAACTGTAGAACTGAAAAAAAAGAAAAGTCCAATTTGTAAAAGCAAAGTAACAAAGCAGTAAAGCTTTACCGCCTATACGATTAAACGTAAAAACTCTGTTCGACGTTAACAGTTTACTTTTTCTATATATACGTAGGAGTGTGTATGTATGTTTGTTCATTCCGTCTCTTACTATGTATTTTATAATTAATACTGGTAAAATAATACTGTGGTTGGCAAAAAGTATGACTGTGGAACCGACTGGTTCGATCCCCACTCGAGGAGATGAAATATTTACTTAAATTTATATTTCCATTTCGAGTTCTGCCACTCAACACGCAATACCTCCAAAACGGCATTGCGTGGAGGGAACGGAGTGTCTTAACACTAGATTCCCTCTGCCTACCATGCTGTCTGCGGGATACAGCGTGAAGCTGACTAATTTATATCATAAATTTAGTGTAAATAATTTCTTTGAACTTGCAACAAACTGACTAGAAATAGGTTTAGAGTTAGAGGGGGACGGTATAAGAAATCTCTTTAAAGATCGTTGACAGATCTCAGAGCTATTATCCATTAATTTATGTAATCTAGGGACTTCGTTGGCGGCAATAGTATAATCATTTTGAATTTGGTGTCAGCAATGAAAGGAGCTGGGGCAGTTTAGGCCAATGTTAATACAAGATGAGTCGCAATTATGAAATCTCCTCATCCCACCCACGTAAACACGATACTACACACGATGGGCACTCTTTATTCCGAAGTGGCAGAGGGAACCTAGTATTAAGACACGGAGTGGCTTCTGTCCGCTTACCACTTTCCGCCCATTTGTCAAAACGAAATATTGGGCTCAATAATTATTAGAATTTAAAGAATCAATTCCCCGAGTAAGAATCGAACTCACAAACATCACTTCTACATCCAGACACTGGGCCAATGCGCCACGATGACCTTTCTTATTATATATTTTCATAATAAAATTTGTAATATTCAAATAACAATGGTAATTGAAATACTAAACTTCAAAGTGAAATATAAGTATTTGAGACGATGATACCTGAACAAATATTTTTCAATAACGAAATGTGCAAATAAAAAAAAAACTTTTAGGCTGTCGTAGTACAAGGGCACATACACATTATTGGGCACAGCGTGTGATTGTAAATGCGACGGTCGTAGATTTGATTCCTACAGCATAAAGTTTTAAAAAATGGAAGAGAGTAAAGACATTATTATTAACAAATATATTGCGTTGATGATACTAGAAGAAAGACACATAAAAACATAAGAACCTCCAGAGAAACGGGAAAAATAAAAAATAAAATAATGGGCTCGTATTTATTAACCACTGTTAGCTCCGAGATTGATCTTGACTCTCCGTCGCCTTAACAAAATGGATAGGTTCAAGAAACAAAAGACATAGGTTAAATAAACCTATTAAATGATCAAAAGCGGAGAAATGTGTCACTAAACAAGATCTGTATAATAAAAGATTATCTTAACTTTATACATAAAAGTACGAGTTCTTTAAGTATTAGCACCTGAGAGGAAGTCTGTTTAATTTTATAATACTGCGAAGTAATTGGACGTTTTTTTTCGCAAAAAGAATAAGATGAAACAAAGAATAGATAAATTATTTTAGAAATTATAACAAATGTGTAATTTGAAGCCAGTCGTAGTGCAGGGAGCTTGTAGTAATAAAATCAGAGTATTTCGTTTTCTCATTTATTTATAATGCAAAAATATATAATTAACATGTATGAAAAGGAGCTATGTTTGATTAAAACAATACGAAAAAGTTACAATGATTAATATTACACATGATAAATTCGGAAGAGATTTTTCCACATTGTTCACGATTTTTTTATGTGGTCCCGGTTCTAACCTACTTCATGGTCGTAGGTCTACTTGTATTCTCAAAACATACACAAATAAACGAGGCAAGGTAAATCCTCTCTCAGTAGTCCTCTACACATTTTTATCTCTTTACACACTCATACTTATATACGTTTCACGCTTTCCTCATGCAGAAGAGTAGGCAGGTAGGTAGACAAACTCGTGGTATGACACTTCTCTCTCTACTTTCCTCTAAATTTCCTTAACTTTCGCCTCGATACCAGGGTGAAAACATGAGAATATTGAATATATCATTACCTGGAATGCTAAACGCAACCACAACCTGGAGTGTTTACATTCATACACAGGGTGCCACGACTGGCTTCAACTCAATTTTACTTATATAAAGACATATCAATGACATATTAGAGGATTCAAGCAATAATTGCTATGCAGATGATTACAGAGTGGACGCTATTTATTCTGGTCACGCAAGTCTTTTTCGGGAAAACGTCGACCAGTGCCGAAATAAACTTGTGTCTTCAGTTGAGGCAGCCTTCGGTAATGTCCCCTCACTCCTCCCCGGGTGAAAGGAACTTTGTTCAATTTAACCCCTTGAAGACGCAAGCTTGTGCGACAACTAAAATAAAAATAAGCCCATTTGTTTTTACGCCAATCTTTCAAAACACTTCCTTTATAGCCGCATCAAGTTTTAGCATATTGAGTCTTTATTTTTCAAGTGACTGCCATCATGCATCGCGATCATCTAGAAAGACTGCCATCAAGCCCTCAAACAAACTGGAGTCATCAGCAAAAAGAGATTGATCCTGTATAGGTTCCAGGTTCGGCCTCATATGGTACTGTTCGCATCTCGGGTCTGGTGCACCCCAGTATCTTTGCTTGAACCATTTGATCGTATACAACGACTCATTGGGGACCCAATGATCTGTGAAAGCCAAAGTGTCAACAACTTTGTGTTTTTTGTTTACTTTCTCCTGACTGATCTCCGGACTGAATTTATCATGGTGTTCTAAAGAACCTTTTGACCTGTTCCCTATCGCTGAATTTCTAACAGCCGTACTGTCATCAACACACGAGCCACGCAACTGTAGAATGACCTACCTGCAGTGTTTCCAGGTCGATATGCCATGGGTACCTTCAAAAAGGGCGCTTATCTCCACTCTAAAGGCCGGCAACGCACCTGTAACTCCTCTGGTGTTGCATGAGGTCGTGACCTGCGGGGCTACTTACCATCAGGTGATTTGAACGCTCGTTAGCCTATTTTATATTAAAAAAAAACAAAAGAAAGAAACGAAGCAAGGTGCCCGATAACATTTCTATTTCGAGGCACTTCAGTGGACGTTGAACGCGATTGTTGTCCTCTCATTGTGTTGTAACGAAATCAATTTAACAAAATCAACATTGAGATGAAAGTGGGAATTCATCATTATATACACAAAGATATTGTAATCATCAATTTTCTAAGAAAACAAAGTGTATAATTCACGTTAATACAGGCTCTTCTTCTTAAATGTGACATTTGTGGGATTAATTCCTACTCGAGAAATGGATCATTAAATATTTTGATTTCTTGCTCTGGTCTTTTTAAGTAAAAGCGCGGCGTTATGCTTCGCTAGTTCGCAATCTTTTGCACGCAATCTTGAATTGTGTAAACTGGCGAAGCTTATTCACATTGAATAAGCAATTATATTTATTATTTCTTTCTGTCTATGTATAGAATAATTCAATACATGATTAAAGTACACAAAATACATCAAAAAGTGTAATAAAAAACTATTTTCTATAATAAAAACAAGTATAAATAACGAGATTCACAATATGTGAAACTTGTGATACGCCTTCACCCCTTCCCATTAGGGTAAAAACGTATATTTTTGGCAAATAATCTCATATTACGTGACAAGTGAATGAACTGCGTCAAAACAAACTATCGATGTCAAATTGGCTTTGGAACATTTTTTTTTTTCCTTCGCGCTGTATCCGCATATAGTGGGGTAGGCAAAAGGAACCTAGTGCTAAGACATTCCGTTCCCAACATCTCGCCTGTATTTCGAGACAATGTGTAAGAGTGGCGGAACTCAAAGCCGCGGTATGTCTAGTTACCAAAGAGAGGAAATGAAAATATTTTTTTCCTAAAACTCAAACACTGTATTTTTTGGTTTTCCAAAAAAATTAAATATTGCATATTGGATGACGTAGCTTAACGCCGCACTTTTTACCACCAGAGCGGGGAAATACACCATGACGGCTGCAACAATGCTTAATTTAAGTTCTATTTCCAATAAAAACGTTTCTCCATATTAAAAATGAACCATCATGTCATTATACAGAATATATTTCAGAACATTCTCCTATTAGAATATTCAATAATATTTTTATATAGATATTGTATCACGTTTTATAGCGCCAAGAAAAATAACGCATCATAGTATAAATGTCTCTCAAAGAGTGAGAGTTCACGAACCTTTTGTTTATACGGAAATTTACATATATTAAAATTTTACATCTATATTTTAGTATATTTTATTTTCACTTATATCTTGAGTTTATTGCTTCTCTTCTAAAGTACCTATAAGGCACTTAATTGATTAAGCGTACAAAAATTATAACTTAGCGGGATTCGAATCCGCGCTTCTTGGAAGCGGTTCAAGCGATCTGACCATTTAAGCATATGTTCGCAGTAGCATTCCTTGATAAATGGATTATTCAATACAAAAACATTTTTGACTTCGAACCGATAGATTAACACAGTCAAACAAAAAAACTTAAAATAAAATTAAAACCACAATCGAATTTAACATACAATTAACAACTAAACCGATATATACCGTTATAAAAATAAAATTTTTAAAGTAAAAACTTTTAAAAGCTTTCTCTGTAAAGCGATCACGTAAATAACTATAAAAGTTTCACTACCGACAAACTGAACCGCACGACAATAAATAAATAAGACTAGAGGTATCTAAACACAATTATTTGTTTAACACTTTCAATTTATAGACGACCGTTGTCTGACAGTAGTTTGTTAGACGAAAGATTGGAGGTAACGGGTTCGATTTTGGTTGTAGGATATTTTTTAGACAATCCTGGTGCAGACGGCTCAGCGTACGAGTGTAAACGTGGTGGATGTGGGATCGGTTCCTATTTAAGGGAATGAATTATGCTTATATCTTCATATTGGTAGCAAAACAGAGAGCGGTGTTAAGTTCTGCCACCACCCAAAATTGGATCGTACATGAAGAAAATTTATTAACACTATTCACCCTCTGCTCATCCTTTTTTATACGGGATACAGTGTGAAGCCAAACAAAAACATTAAATCCCAAAATTTATCATATCCTGTTTTACTCTTTGCCCTGTAAACAGAATGACGAATGCTCTAAGGTTATCGACACCCACGCCGGTACCTACTTACATTGAGTTGTAAACTGAATAATTACCTAGATTAATACCTACGTTACACATGCTGTTAATGTGCGTTTTAATTTATTTGTTTGCTTGACAGTAACTCGAAAACAAATTTATTTAACATAGCCAGGTTATTCGATTACCATTAGGTGAAATGAATTATTCTTATCGTTTCGCTCTGGTAACAAGATAAACCACGGCGTTGAATTCCGGCGTTCAGATCTTTGATTTTATTTATTTTATTATTTTTGTTATTAAATTATGGAACTTAGTATGTGTCAGCCAATGATGATGACAAAAAATGAACATAATTCATTACCCCAAATGGTAATCGAACCCACGACCGTAGAGTCAGACGTACCAGTGCCGCTGTCGTTGACTACAATAATGCTTAACTTAAATGACGGTCTGTTGGTCACGTTCTATACTAGTACGAGTACATTTGTATGAGTCAATTCAAAGCAATTATTATACGCATTATTCCCTAGTTTTACGTTTCAAGATCGCAGGTTGGGGCAATTATGTATGAAAATCGCGTACAAAATGCTTAGCTTTTAAAAGAAAGCCTTTTAAAAGAGTTAAGCTATATAAAAATCTTAACATATTATATTTATGTATTTTTAGTTATTTCCTAATAGGGTAAGGTTATGTTTTCAGATATGCACAACACGGAGGGATAAATCACTCGGTTATCTTAACTCTATTATATCTTACTTTAGCGCTACAAGAATGTTAAGTAACTGTAAAAACAGTATTAACAAGTAAAGCTTGTTTATACTATTTAAATATTTAAGAGATATATTAATTGATTATGGAGCTTCACGCTGTCTCCCTAGAGGGGTAGCCAGAGAGTCTCTGCGTACCTCTTTCGGCAAGGAATTAAAAATGTTTCATTACTACCAGAAATATAACCATTGCGTGTATAGTCAATCGCTGTGCCACTGCGCCACTATGGTTTCATGTTTTTTTGTAAACTCACCAGAAAAATAAGTGACAGAAAAATGTTATTTGTAGGTAATAAAAATATTATAAAGATACCAAGAATAGCTCAAATCGTTTTAATTAAAGGATTACTTTAGAAATCCGCATGTCGTGAAAATTGATGTGGCTGGCGAGACGAGGGCGCTCGTAAAAATAACTTCATTGTAATAACATTGCTTTAGAAAATTTTCTCTTTGACCAGTAGGACAGTGTGAGACTGTACGAGACGGTTGTAGATTCTTTTTCCCCTTTACAACTCGATGAGAACGGCTTAGCTAGTCAGAGCAGTTGGACCAAAGGTCCAAAGGGTCACTCGCGCGGATTCACATCCCGCTACGTTCAATTTTTTATAAGTTTTCTTAATAAAAATTTAAAAATAAAGTATTATCATCTTTCCAATTAACAAAAGGCACTCTTCAAAGGCAAATTACAAATAACTGTAGCACAATTATTTTCTAAAAATATGTTCAAAGGCAACGACCCTCCCTCTTATAGGTACGTTTCCTTTAAGCCGCAAACTTTAAATATTCCATTATAAAAGTTTTGTTATTTGTATTTTTGTGGTTATTAAGCACCGCTACAAAAATATAAAGATAAAATATCTTAAATAACCTTTTAGTATTGTTGCTAAAGGACTCATAAAAGTTGTAGATATTTCTTAATATTTGGTTATAAAATAGATGTCGAGACAAAGCGCGGTGTTGAGTTCCATTACTCAGCACGCGAATCCTTCAGAATTCAGCAGAAAATGGGGAACGTGTCTTAATGGGAACGAAATGTTTTAACACTGGCTTCCCGGGTTCCCTCTGCTTGCTAATTGTGCGATACAACGTGAAGCAAAAAATTATATACAAGTAATTGTAGGTTCGATTCTTACTCGGGACTATGAATGATACCACTCAAACCGTAATGTTTCGAAGTAAGTAAGGGGGGAATAGTGCGGAACAGAATGTCTTAACACTAGATCCCCTCGGCCTTCTCTACTATATGTGGAATAAAAAAAATTATAATTAATTTCCCGCTACATAGATGACGATTGTTTAGTATAAAAATTCAAATTCCGCCCGATTTCTAGACATCGCTAGCTAAAAGGCGGAACTCAACACCGCGCTCAAAATAAATTAAAGTTTGACATTAACAATAAATACACTTAATTTCATGGAGAGAACAGCGTCATCTCGATTTCATTATAAAAATTGCGTTTCGATCAGAACGAATGTAAGGTTTTAATTAAAACCGATCGTTCCATTAGTACGGGGCGGAAACCAAATGAAATACTTTTTAATGTTTAAATATGATTTTTTTTAATAACACGTGCTCACGTACACCGTACATCTATATGGTATTCAGGTTATGCTTTTAACAGTGAGTGCACAAATGAATGGATTAAAATTTAGAGGAATAAAAAGAAACAGAAAATTTAAAGAGAACGTCAAGTTTTTATAAAATAGTTGAGTCTGTTAGCGTGAAGGTCGTGGGTACGAATTTCTATCGTGGGAATTGATTATGTTTCATTCCCAGCTCTAGATAATAGACAACGCGGCGTTGAGTTCTGATATGAAACACGCGAATATTGGGCCTGAATCTGGGCAACGAAGTGTCTTAACACTTTGTTTCTACTGCCTATTCTGTTGTGTGCTGGATACAGCGTGAAATTTTAATTTAAATGTTCATTTTTTTGGAGCTCATAGTAAAAAACATATAGACTGATGTTCAAATTAAGTGACACGATTTTTCTTATAATAATCCCAATCTTTTTTCCTATTCTGTATATCTTATAGTAAAAATATTTTTAATAAACATTTGAAACAACTAAATACAACTAAAACATTTTCATCTCACTAACAGTCTAGTTGAAAATAAAAAATAGCGTGTATAATAGTAAGCAGTAGCTTACCGAGATTGTGGTCCAGACTGATGGATGCTGTAATTGAGATTAGACATCATGTCGTAGCAAGTAGTACGTGGTAAGAATATTTATAAGGGAAGAATAATAATGTAATTTTCGTTACTGTATTTGTATCTAATGTTTGGGACATTAATGAGACGTTTTTGGACTAATTAAATATTATTTGTATCAAAGAAGGGTAGACAGACGGAACCTGGGAACCTAGTGTTAAGATATTCTGTTCCCATTAGGACGCTTCCGTTCTCGACTTTCGTCCAAATTCTGGAGGCATTGCGATATCTCTATATCTGGTGGAGGAGGAAGTGGGAAACAAAAGTGTCCTAATAGGAATAATATTTGCCCTCTCTGACAACAAAACAAACGGTGGCGTTTAGTCCCGCAACGCAGTATGTCTATAATACGAATAGATAACCAACACTAAAACCGAAACCAGTATTTACTAGAAATGTGATACACACAACAACACAACATCAATTATCTCGTCAACAGACAGACGACGATAGTTTGAGCAATCTGCAAACAATCGACAACTTAGTTACAGTTTACAGGTGATTGAGACGTTAACGTTCGTGAACTAACTAGGAGTGAATGCTTTGACAGAGTTAAACTATGTGGATTTATCTGTTAATGTATAGCAATGTATGTGGGTATTTGTGGAGCATTTTGGCAATTATATTAAACTAGCGACCCGCCCGCGGCTTCGCCTGCTTGTTTTAAATATAAATATATTGGAAAATGAAGTTTCTACCAATTCAACATAACAAATATTTTATGGCAATTTCCTATTGATATCACTTTTTTGTCTGTGGAACAATTCAAACAAAATAAACACTAAATGTTAACGGTAGCTTGCCAAACTAGAATAGTGAAAATTGCATTTAAATTGATTAAGCCGTTTCTGAGTTAAGAGTGCACAAGCGCACAGACAAACAGATAAAAATTTTAAAAAATCATTACTTATTAAGAAAACGAGACAATTTGAACGTAGCGGTATGTTAAAAGTCATTCCCTTTGATTATTACATTAATATATGCCCAATAAAAGAGTTTTATATAAATATATTTTCCATATATAGACAGCGATATCATACAATGTTATTGTATGTATGAATTAAGAAAATTAATGTTGTAATTATATGTTTTCAAAATGTTTGAGATAATCATATTTTTATAAAATATTGAATTGCTTATACATGTTCTAAAAAAGTATTTTTTCTTTATGAAATAATTAATAGTTAAAAAATGTTAAAAATGTCTTTGAACTAGTTTCTTAAAGATTTACTTCAATTACACGCGTACGATCTGAAATCTTCATAAATCAGTAGAAGTTGCATTCTACGCTAATAACTCCGTCTAAGATGGCGTTTCATTACTTATTATAATCTAGCTGGACTAATATTATTCTACAGCAGACGTATAAAATTGATTATAGTCTATATAAAAATATTAAAAAAAACTTATTTTAATCTATCCAACAGTTGCGAAGATAAACGTGTACGTGTACGTAGATAATGATGTTTATTTAAATGGATTAAAATTTTTATTTAACTTTATTTAATTTATATTCATAATTTCTTCAGTAATTTTCGAACGACATGCTTAAAAAATAAAAATTAATATTCCAATTTAATAAGTACAAACGTCAAACATTCTCACCTAAAATATATTAAAACTGTTTTACAATATTCTTTGTGAATTTTTGAATTTGCATGATTGAAGTTTTATAAATCTTTCACTAGAATTTCACTATTTACTCTTTTCTTCTTTTCAGTTTTTTTAGTCATAGCAAGGTAGACAGAAATGATCTAAAGGCTTAAAATTCCGTTCTTGATTAGCGTAACTTAACGCCGCACCTGTTTTTAACAGAGATTTATGTTATTTTTTAACTTCTCGCTGTATCCTGCAGAGTAGACAGAGGGAAGCTGTGAAGTGTTAAGACTGTCCGTTTTGTACTTTCCACCAAATTTTCGAGGCTTGACGTGTTGAGTGGCGGAACTTAACGCTGCGCTTCGCCTTTTTATCAGAGAGAAGAATTGATAATATAAATAAATAATAAGTCATTCCCCCGAATGAAATTCAAACTCACAATCGTCTTGTTTACAGTCATACGATTGTGTTACTGCGCCGCACCAACCTCTTGTCTTGTGTGTTCTTTCTTACCAGGGTGATGGAAAAAAATAATTTAAGCATAACAACTCCCCTTATAATTAGAAATTTAGTTAGAATCCCACAACCACTGCGTCACGACGACCTTCTTCTTCTATGTATCCTTAAGTTAATATATTAAACAATTTCAATTTACCGAGAAGGAAGATATCCATCTAAAACGCTATTTGCCACCGATCTCGAACTTCTCAGGTAAGTTAACAAACTATCTACAGGGTAGTTTAGTTTAACTTACTTAGAACTATAGCTTAATTAAAGAGGAACACTCTATATATAAAAGTTTTGTAAGATTTTGTGGAACTATTTAATAATATTGAGGCCGTCGTGGCGTTGGGCGTTGGCGTGTGACTATATAAACGCGACAGTTGTGGGCTTGATTCTCATTTGAGAGAATAAAATAATTTATATTTTCATTTCCCCGCCCTGTTAATGAAGCAAATCGAGCACTCCTCACGCAATACCTCAAGAATTGGAGAACGAAGTGGAAGATAGAAAGTGGATAACGAAGTATCTTTACGATGGACCCCATGTTCCCTCCGCCTACCTTGCTATGTGTGGGATGCAACGTTAAGAGAAAACAACAAGAAAAAGAAATTGTGAACGTCCATCCCTCTGTAAGGTTGGCGTAGTATAGTGTTGCACAGTGCGAGTTCGATTACCACTCCAGGGAGTGAATTATTTCCGCCACTCTATACTCAATGTCCTTTCGAGACATTACGAGAAAAATAGGGAAACGGAGTAGACACTAGGTTCCCTCTCCACACCCTACAACATCCGATATAGTATAAAGTGGAGCTAAAACAAAAGTAACTTGCAAATACCAGAAATTACATCACAATCTCTAATAACAACTCTGTAGTATAATTTCTTAGCAAAATTTTGACGACGCTACGTGATTATTATGCAAGTTTAACTCTGACATGACCTTGCCTCCTTCCGGATTTAGAAATTGTTTAGAACTGTTGCCTTTTAATTCGACACCGCGGCTGCTTTAAGGGACGACGCGACCTCGTAAAGTTAGGGTAAACTTTTAATAAAGACCTTTGGGTCCCTCCGCTGTTAACTTGGATACGTTTTATAGGTCAAATTTAACTTCCACATATTTTATCAAATACCATAATATTGCATAATAAAATTGTTATAGACCAATTAAATTACAAAACGTATAACACATTTTACACGAATTTGAACCCGCGTCTTATAGAAAGCTAGGACAGTTTCCAAGAGGCGCGGGTTCAAATTCTTATACGTCTTATTAAAAAGGTATTTTTCTTTTCTAAGTGTGGAACAACACTTTTAAAATGTAAAACTAATAATTGCTTTATGACACTCATCTGAGCAACAAGTTCAATAAAGAAATTAATAGGTCCAAAAATTTTATTTTAATTAAAGTACTTTATTAGGAGTTACAAATTGAGACACTTCAAAAATGATTGTAATACTCCGTTATATTAACTCATGTCTCGGATTATAGCATCCACAATGTAAGCAAAATTAATTTTGCTGTAAGCCACTTTACCCTGCACTTACAAAAAAAAATATTCCTATATTTTCTTTTTTTTTTAATATGAACCTGTGCTTCTTGGAAACTATCCAATTGAGAATAATAAGACTTGAAAAATATATATTTTTTATTTATTGACGAATTAAGTCAAGAATAAAAAGAAGACCTTCAAAAAGTGATATGACCCTTTTGGTCTAAATTAATACCCACATACGTAGGTCGTATCTGAAAATATACATTTCGTAATTAATCCTTAAGAGCATTGAGCAGTTAATAATATCTGAGAGTAAGATAAATCATAATCGTAGAAAAAACAATTAATTACAAGCCAGCGAAGCTTTCATGTTTTTTCATATTTACTGGGCTGACCCTTTGGGAGAAAACGGATAAACGGAATGTCCAAGACGAGGTTCCCTCTACCTAACCTGTTACAGTGTGACGCTATTTTTTTTATTTACACGTATTCTTTTAGATTATATTATATTTTTATACAAAAATAAATTTAGTTTTTGTCGCGATTTCCGTTTAGAGGAATTGTTCTTATTTCATCATTAAATATCATAATGCAATATATCAAGCATGGAGAGCGGAATATCCTAAGTATTAAGTAAATTCTTTCATATCTGCTTACCTCGTTTAGTAAATAAAAGTAAAAAAATATTTAATTAACCTACTACGTCCATGCATATTCCATCACACCGCTATTGTATTCATAAAGGGCTCATAAATAAATAGCAATAAGCTATAAATAAACACAATATTAAAATCAAATTGACGTCCCACACAAAATTAGCCAGGTCTACCCACTCTTGTACCTGTATGGATTTTTAGAATCACGCTTTATCCTGTATATAGCAGAGTAAGCAGAGGAAACCTAGTGCTAAGACACTCTTAGAAGGCGTATTAAGCGGAATTCAACGTCGCCCTTTGATTTGTTACCGGAACTACGGAATGTATATAACTCCTCCTCCAACTACGGAATGTATTCCCGAGTGGAAATCAAATCCACGACAAGCACGCTTACAGTCCAACGCAGTCCACTAAATAGATTTTTTTACAGTCGCTTAAATTATATTTTCTGTGACTACCGTACCTTAAATTGTCAACCCATTTTATATTTCTACATCTATTTTTCTAGGCCTAAGTGCGGGTAAATGACTTAGCAAATAGCTTTTTTTATTGCCTAGTGATTCATAAACTGTATGAGATCTTCATATAACAAGTATACGAGTATAGATACAAAAGGAAGCGCTATAAGCCTAAAGAGTTATTATAAGTCAACCTTCAGTAAATTTCTTATCGTTATTGTATTTTTATGGAGATATTTTTTTATAAAAATATGTTTCTTTTTCTGGTTTTGGGAAGTATTTTTAACAATAACACAGTATAAAATAATATCATTTCCAATTTTGTTGCAGATTTCGCTAATAGATAACAAGTAGCAAGAAAAAATTACGTAAATTTACAGTCAATGATTTTTAATGCCGTCGCAGAGTAACTAGACACCGTCTAGTTATTAAAGCGATGGTTGTAAGTGTGATTCCAATTGGAAAATTAAAATAAAAATATCTTATAAGAACATACAAGCAAATCTGATAAATTTCAATGCCTCTATTGAAATTTTTCAGATTTGCTTGTATGTCCGAGAGTAAGCCTTCCTGGTTTTGAACCAACAATCATGGTGACTACGACGGCATCCGTCCGATAATCTGTTATAGGACAAAGCTCGCAATAAGAAAAAATCTAAGCAAAAATAACAACAAAACGCTGTAATATATTTTTCGCTACATACTTTCATCAAACAAGGGGCTTCATAGATATTAAAAACGGATTTACTCGAAAAAAAAGAACGAGAAATGTGATATGTCTTAATTTTTTGCACGAAATATATTTATTTATTTATTTATTTATTTATTTTTTATTAGGGAAACAAACAGAACATAAAATTCACAAAGATTACACAATTTAAAATTATACATATTCCAATCAAGTTTCCACATAAAAAAAAATACAGATTATTGACAATTATAACACATGATCAAATTAAAATTTATCAGTTAAAAACACAAAAACATAAAATATACTATTAAAAGTTTTAGATAAAAAAAAGAGCTAAACAATTTAAAAATAAAAAAAATAAATTAAATTAAAAAATATTAATAAAATTATAAATACTTAAAAAATAATAATAAAATTAAAAATAATTAAAACATAAATAAAAACTAAAAAATATTAATATATAAAAAAAAAATACTACAAATTAATCACAATTAAAACATTTCATAAGTTTCTTTTTAAAATCATTTACGTCATTGTTTATAAAAATATCAATACTGGCAAACAACTTATTATAATTGGTGCAGGCTCTATTGACGAAAATATTTTTCGCATGCTGGCTTCTATTAATGGGCGTATTAAATAGTATAGGATTACGCATAACTCTTCGCGGGCATCTGATATTAATGCAACTTAAAAGGAATGGGGAGTTTATATGATTTTTAATAATCTTGAATAATAAAAGTTGGTCTCTGATTAATCTTCTATCGGCGAGTGATAATACTTTAAAACTATCAGTAGATTCATTTAAGGTTTGTTTTTTAAAATGTATAAATTTATTGAATTTATTTTGAACAGCTTCTAACCGGTTAATATATGTTTGTCATATGCAAAAGGATTGCGTTTACGAGTGAAAGAGATGACACTACATTTCTTAATATTTAAGAATAAAGAATTTTTCTTACAGTATAAGCTTAGCATATTAAGATCTTCCTGTAAAAGTATGCAATCAGATAAAGACGCAATCATCCTACAAATTTTCATATCGTCTGCATATAAAAGAATAAATGAATATTTAATTATGTGGATGACATCATTTATGTATAAATTAAATAGTAAAGGACCAAGATGAGATCCCTGGGGAACACCTGATGTAACAGGAACGAATGACGAACAATGACCCTTGACAGTAACTGCTTGACTACGGTTTTGAAGATAAGAGCATAGCCACCTAAGTAGATCACCATGTATACCGACTTCCTTTAATTTCCTTACAAGGATCGAATGAGAAATTTTATCGAAGGCCTTGGAAAAGTCGGTATACACAACATCCACCTGAAAACCTTCATCCATAGATGAAGACACTCGATGAACCAATTCACAGAGATTAGATTCAGTTGATTTGTGGGTAACAAACCCATGCTGTTGTTCTATTACGACAGTACGTAATAAGGGAAAAATGGAATCATATATAATCTTTTCAAACATTTTCGCTAAGACACACAGCTTAGAGATTGGTCTGTAATTCTGTACATTGTGTCTGTCACCGGACTTGAACACTGGTACCACAAAGGATCGTTTCCAAATAGATGGCATGACACCAGTTAAAAGCGATTTGTTAAATAATAAGTAAATGGGATATGCTAAAGTATTAGAACAAGATTTTAAAAATAAAGGAGGGAGACTGTCAGGGCCACATCCTTTATTAACATCTAGGTCATTTAAGTACTTCTCAACTTTGTTTTGTGTTATTATTACAGAATTAATACTTGTGATTGAACCTAATGAAATAACGTCATCAGCCTCGCAGTAAGTAGAAGATGGTTGATAGACTGAATTAAAATATTTGCTAAAAAGGTGACAAATATCATCACCTCCAGAAGCAACAACATCATTATAGAACATGGTATCAGGAAAACAATTTGATGTTACCTTTGATTTAACAAATTTCCAAAAATATTTACTATTTCTTTTAATTTGAAATTCAGCTTTATTAATATAATTCTCATAACAAACAATTTGAGAACTCTTTTGTCTATCGCGTAATAAGCTAAATGATTCATAATCCACGAATCTGTTGTATATTTTCCATTTTTTATGATATTTAAGTTTTTCTGCAATAAGTTTCTTTAAAGAATTAGAATACCAAAATGGATACCGATACCCACACACAGTTTTATTGGGTATCATATTACAGATTATTTCATTTATGGTTCCATAAAATAATTCGACTGCATTTGTAATGTCAGCCTCATCCAGCAAATCAAACCAATCCAACTCGGCTAAAACTTTATTAATTGTGACATAGTCTGCAATATGAAACATACGCACAGTACGAGAAGGAACAGAAATTTTACGAGACATGTCATCAATCTTTGGTAAAATGCTTAAAGTGGGATGGTGTGCGTCTTCGGGTACCAAAGGATCATTACATTTGGTTACCGAACATTCACAATTCCCAATCACTAGGTCAAGATATCTATTATTAATGTTGTATATAGTATTAAATTGCTCAAAGTTATTAAAATTAAGAAAATGGTATATGGAGTCCACCAAAATGTCATTAGTTGCGAAATTCTGGAGATTCATCTTATTATCAAAATACTTCCAATTGGCATTTGAGATGTTAAAATCCCCAACTATTAAAAAATAGTCGTTAGGATAGTATACGATATCCGAGGATACCAATTCATAAAATTCACACAATGATTCATAATGGTATTGTCCATGAGGAAAATAACAACAATAAAGATGCAATAATCTTGACGAAGGGGATAAATGAAGCGAAATGGAGACTCTCACTACTTCAGCCCCCGAATTTGATAACTTGATTTCAGATGATGAGTGAACACGTAGGTGCGACCGAACTGCAATTAAAACACCTCCACCAAGTTTGTCTCCACGTGAAGCATAATCACGATCATTTCTGTAAACGGTATAACGGGCATCAAAAATTTCATAGTCAAATATGGAATCATTTAACCACGTTTCACTAAGACAAACCATGTCACAGTAATTGTTTATAAGATTTCTATAAAATATATTAGTCTTAGATCGAAGTCCTCGGACATTTTGGTATATAATGCTGAGATCATTAGCCATATAGAATGATAAAGATTAAATTACACAATAAAACAACACAAAAGATAAATATTATTCGCCCAACTTCATAACTGAATGAAAAGTGATTAATTTTTATAAACATTACGCGATAGAACAAGTTATAAAATACCCATTTTACAAAGCAATACAACATGCGCAATAAAAATGTATTTATTCTTATTATAAAAGCCAAAGCTGCAAAAAATATTCCGGTCAAATAAAAGCTAAGCCAGCTGTAGCTGTCATTTACAAGTAAGCATAACAAAAATATGAATAAACAGCCAAAATCAATAAATATAAGATTAATGAAATTAAAATACAAAGTGCAACACGTGCCATAGAAAAAATATATTAAGCAAATTACGATGGCACTTAAGCAATTTTTTTTAAATCAGTTGAATTAATAATATGCAGGACAGGGCTGGTATCATTTCGACGCACCATAATGCTACAGTTTTTTACCCATACATATTTATAGAACTTTTCTTTTGCAGCTTTTTTTACCAGTTGCAGCAATAATTTATTAGAGCTCGTCAAATGATCATTGAAGTAAATACTGGTATTATTATTAGATATAAACCCTATATCATGACATTTAAGTTTAAGTTTCCTGATACGAGAGAGGAACTCATCTTTCTTCCAACGGCAGAGAAATTTTACAATTATAGGTTTATTCTTTTTAACACTTTTATCTTTTGCTGCAACTCTTGTTACGAAATCAATATCGGTATTGACATTAAGAGTAAAATCAGCTTTGTCAGCAAGGCTTTGTACAATCGTGTTTAGATTTTCACTCTTTTTTTCGGGAATTCCATATATTTCGACGTTAGATCTGCGGGACCACTGTTCTCTTTTATTATTTTCAATTTCAATAGAATCCATTTTAGACTTAAAGGAATTTAAGTCTGAACATTGCACAGAGATGTGCTTAATTTCAATTTCACAGTTATCAACTCTCTTATTTAAATCCTCAAATTTATCATTAACAAAATCCAAACTATCTTTAATACTAGATACCTCTTCACGAAGATATTTTAGGTCGTTGAGTAAGGGAGCAATAGATGATTTGATTTCAGTTCTCAAAATTGAAATTTCCGACGCTATTATAAACCTCACTTGATCCAGGAAGGAAGTATCTTCAGATTGACAGGACGTGTCCATTTCACAGGTTGAGCCTCCTCTACGTAAAGTAATATTCTCACTGCAATTTGACTTTGACGTATGATCTCGGATAGGCGTGTTGTCATTGGTGAATCATAGTTAAGCATGCTATAATTTTTCAAAATTTTTTACCCATATTAGTCAAAGACTGAAAATTTAGTGAAAAATCACTACTTTCTCAACTTTCTGATATGCTATGTGACGCTGCGTGGTGGATGTAGGTTTGAATTACTAAAAATGTTTAATTATATTCATTTCTTCCCTTTGGAGAAAAAGCAAATCATGGCGTTGAGCTCTGTATCTCGATATGCAGTATCTCAAAATTTTAACAGAAAGTGGAAAACGAATTGTCTTTACACTACGGTCGAGATATAACACCAAATTTAAACGTCTTAAAACTTAAACGTAGCTTAAAAATCTTAATCCAGGAGTAATATGTAAAAGCTACTTATAAAATGACAATTAATTGTGGTGCGGAGGCACAAAGTATGACTGTAAAATCAATCGGTTGTGGGTTCGATCCCCAGTCGCGGAAGTAAAATATTTATTTAATACTAGCGACCCGATCGCGGCTTCGCCCGCTTTAACTATGCAATCCGCATTTTCGTAGTTCCAATAAGGATGTTCTAATTGTTTAAAAAAACAGACTACTTACTATTCTCTTACCCAGGATGAGGTTCTGGACCACCTGCAGGATTTCTCGTTGGGTGATACTCGCTAGGCCGTTGTGATGTTGTATAGTGCGTATCGTGAATCAGTGTATAGTGCGTAGGGAGCAGGTGATAAAATGCTGCCCTGGGGAACTACGGCAGCGATCGAGTCGCTGCTAGACCTCGAACTCTCAACTCTCACACAAAATGTCCTGTCACTGATGCAGGGAGGCAAAGATATGCGCGACGTGCTGGCCGGGTGCCGGCTCTGAACACTTAATGAACTAGGCCCGGATGCCAGACGAGGTCGAATACAACTTCTAAAGTACTTATTAAAATGAAAAACAGTAAAAGACAGTTTTAATCTACATTAAATGGCCAACGTAACTAATATATTTATTTATATGCTGTATGAGTAAGAGATAAATGAAACATGAGCCAAATCAAATGTGAACAATTAAATGCGTTTTTCTCTAAAACTATTCGTAGTTTCTAATTAGTGTAAAGAGCAAATTTTATCTTAGTTTAACGTAGAAAATTAATAAAGTATTTAAAAGGATAAGGATTGATACCATTATGGACAAACATCCCTCATAATAAAAAAATATATTCAAATTACTATTTTTAGACAGAAATATGCTCACTGTATGTCATCCTTAGAAGATACGAATATGTGGTCGCTGACTTTTTTGTAGATCTTATTAAGAGAAATAATACTCTACTATATTGTTTTCATGTAGGACTTACCATTAAAACAGCGCATGCGTGAAAGTGCCTCAACGGGTAGGACTTTATACACATTTATCATATTAGGTCATATTACATTAAAATATACATATCATAAACTATATATAAACCTTTCCTGAGAAATACTCTACCTAATGGTGAAAACTGCATCAAAATCTGTTGGGTGGTTCAGAAGAAGAAGACTTAGAATGACCAGACAGAGAAAAATAGCGTGTCTATTTTATAATATATAGAGCTTATCATTTCTTCGCTCTGGTGTCAAGGCAAAGGGCGGCGTTGAATTCCGCCACTCAACACGCAATGCCTCAAAGAACTCGGTGAAAAGTGGAGAACGGAGTGTCTCAACAATACGCTCCTTCTGCCTACCCTGCTGTGTGCAGGATACAGCGTGAAGCAGATTTTTTTTATCTTTACTTATAAAATAATGGAACCTTATAGGGTTAATAAATAACAGTATACAACCAAGTAATGAACGAAATAAATAACACCATTAAAACATACATACTTCAATTCCGTTATCGACCACGGCAAAACCCCGGAAGTGTGGAGCGGGAGTGACGTGGTACTGTTCTTCAAGAAGGGAGACCGTACTCTCTTGAAGAACTATAGACCGATTTCACTCCTGAGTCACGTTTACAAGCTGTTCTCCAAAGTTCTGACGAATCGTCTTGCCAGCAGATTTGACGAGTTCCAGCCGCCAGAGCAAGCCGGGTTTCGATCAGGCTACAGCACTGTGGACCACATCCATACTGTTCGGCAGATAATACAGAAAACTCAGGAGTACAATCGACCGCTGTGTATGGCTTTCGTGGACTACGAAAAAGCCTTCGATTCTATCGAAACCTGGGCAGTTCTGGACGCACTGCAGCGATGTCATATCGATTGGAGGTACATCGAGGTGCTGAGAAGTTTGTATACGTCTGCTACATTAACTGTCCAAATCCAGAAGTGCAAAACCAAGGCGATCCAACTGCGCAGAGGTGTAAGGCAGGGGGATGTTATATCCCCGAAACTGTTTAACAACGCGTTGGAAGACGTCTTCAAAACCCTGGATTGGACCGGCTGTGGAGTTAATGTAAACGGCGAGTACATCACTCACCTTAGATTCGCCGACGATATCGTAATCGTAGCAGAGTCGCTGGAACAGCTAGCCTATATGTTGCAGAGCCTAGATGGATCTTCGCGGCGTGTCGGTCTCGGTATGAACTTGAACAAGACAAAGGTCATGTTCAACGAGCATGTCATACCGGGACCGATATACGTGGACGGCACTCCTCTTGAAGTTGTTCGGGAATATATATACCTAGGGCAAAATATTCAGCTTGGTAAAAACAACTTCGAGAATGAGGCTGATCGAAGAATTCAGCTGGGTTGGGCAGCGTTTGGCAAACTACGCCAAATCTTTTCGTCGCCTATCCCGCAATGTCTGAAGACAAAAGTCTTCAACCAGTGCGTTCTGCCAGTCATGACCTACGGCGCCGAAACGTGGACACTGACAGTCGGTCTAGTCCACAAGTTTCAAGTCGCGCAACGTGCTATGGAGCGAGCTATGCTCGGAGTCTCTTTGAAAGATAAAATCAGAAATGAGGTTATCCGGAAAAGAACCGGAGTTACCGACATCGCTCGCAGAATTAGCACGTTGAAATGGCAATGGGCTGGCCACATCTGTCGAAGGGCCGACGGCCGTTGGAGCAGACGAGTCCTTGAGTGGAGACCGCGGATCGGAAAGCGTAGCGTTGGGCGCCCTCCAGCTCGATGGACCGACGACCTGAAGAAGGTTGCTGGCTTCGACTGGATGCGGAAGGCGGAGGATCGGGAGCTTTGGCGCACTCTGGGGGAGGCCTACGTCCAGCAGTGGACCGCAATAGGCTGATTTGATTAAAACATACACGTGGTGTACTCACTATCATTATGAAGTTACCAGATTTCAGTGCCCACGCTGTAGCATGTTAATGGAAGTATCAATATAGAACAAAAACGATAGGCTACCAAGTACTCGTATGTATATATTCGTCACGTTCAGTTATAACGGAGTAGGCACGTACGAGGTGTTCCCTGGATACTATTTCAAACCTATAGCGTATCCCAAATTTTTGGTCCTTCGAGCCGTAAAAATGCTTTGCAAGTTTGTTGAACTTTTTGAACTGAGAGACAAGAACCATACGTTATATAATAATACATTTTGTTTACATTTTGCTGGGGCGTAAAGATATAAATCATTTTAAATTAAATGGTTTGCACAATCTGAATTAAATATTAATATTTAAAGCCAAGGCCAGTCGTGTTGCAGGGTCAGAAGGGTGTAAGTGTAAGCGCGACAGGTTGTGAGTTTGAATCACACTCTTGGAAATGAAATATTTAATATTTTAATTTTGCTCTGGTGTCGTGGCAAAGTGTGGCTTTGAGAATTCCTTGGAAAATGGGGAACGGGTCAATTTGGCATTGTACATATATTGTAGGAAAATATCCAATTCACGCACAAGATTGTATTGTATAGCCTACACAGAGGTTTCTTTTCGGTCCAGTAAAGGCATCCAGACTTTGTTATTATCAAATACACGCTCTAAATGTATAGTATAAATAAGTAGGTAAATGTAGACTAAATAGTCTACGACAAGAAGTTTTTTTTGAGGCCGTAGTACGCTGCGATTGTAAACGTTGATTCCCTGACTCGGTATAGTGAAATGTTTTCAAGAAATGAAAATTAACATTAGGTACTAACGTTTCTTTTGCCTACTTTTACTTAATGTATAAATACTACAAATAAATATGGATTTTTCTATAGAAAAAGACCCTTAATAAAAATAGTGACAAAGATAGTACTAAAATTACAATTGGTAAAAACCTATTAAGTTAATTCTATATTTTTTTTTAATCCAAATATAACTTAGCAACTTCAATATTAAATGAACGGAACTCTGGAATGAGTATTCCAGAAAATCACAAGATGTTATAAAATAAAATAAAAATACGCTTTACTGGAAAAATCTTATCAAACTGTCTCATAAAATAAACTGCAGTGAAAAAATACTATGTAGCTTTATAGAATTATTTAGTTTTTCTTATAACTCCAGCAACTAATAGAAGCTGACAAGTGCAGGAAATTGCTGGACTCGCGTCGCTTGGTGTTAGGACGGAAATTACGACCGGTCTACGTGTTACAGATAAAGTTAATTTTTGTTCACATGGTTCAAATTTTATAACAGTATACCCAATTTTATACTTTTGTATATATTTCTTAAGTCAGAGGGAATCTAGTGTTAAGACAGACATTCTGTTTTCAACTTTCAGCAAATTCTTGAGATCTTGATATCTTAGCACCAAGTATTGTTTTGTTACCAATACGAAAATAATAAATTCTCCCATAGGAACTGAACCCACAACCGTCGCGTTTACTGTCAAGCGCTTTGCCTTTAGCCGTGATATCCTATAAAATAAAATGAGAAACGTAATATTTTTATATTTTTTTTATATTAACACATAGGAAAATGTTGGATACCGCCGCCGGATAGAGACAATACTAGTAATTGTAACTTCAATCCCAAGCCAGGATAATGAAATATTAATGAAGATTTCTCTACACTCTGATGGGTATGAGAAAAATGGGGATTTCCTTAAAGTCGACGTAAACAATTTTTACGGGCAAAGAGTACTATTTTTATTAATAAAAAATCGAAATACATGCAAATACATTCAAATATTTCACAATAAACTTGATGGACGTTAAAATTATTTTACAGCTCACTCAGTCAAGTGCGTCTTAGTCACACACATTAACTTTGACATGCGAAAAATATTCTTAGTATTTTATTTTTGTGCATAAAACTCGTTGCGTCGTAAATAGATACGGCGGTAACAGATAGCATGTAAAAATATGTAAAGCAAGATATTTGAAATTCTTGTTGCAGCACGATATGCAGATGATCTTTTAACAAATTTTGTAGACATTCTTTTAGTAAAAAATATAAATATATCAACGCAGACGGTTTATTTTTCTAGACATTATGAACTACACATAGAACTACATAGAACTTTTAAAATTTCATAATAAAATACTTTTACACATATTATTTTCTTTATTATAAAAGGAGATCCTTTATAGGTCTCGTGAGCTCCCACATCATCAAATTCAAATAGACAATAAAATAATAAATCTCTCTATTCTGCGTTTTCCAGCCATTTAGAAATATTTTGTTTAGAGCAAAGCCATTAAATGTCTTTAAAGAATATATACTACCTCCAAAAACACACACAGTCAGCGTCCCAAAAAATTCTTACCCAGATCCATAGGAAGCGGTTAACAGCGTGATTTATTGATTCACTCGTAATCGATTACCCTTATTCTTTATGCTCGTGTCAAGTCAGTAAATAGGTTAGGGAACATTCGCCTTTATATCTTCACATATTGTTTTGGAACAATAAAAAGTTGTAAGAAAATAGGCTTTTAATTTTTTATGCAAATCAATTGTTTGTAACCTATGTTTGCAAACACCATCTATTGTACATTTACGTAAAAGAACTGATAAGTTCCTAAAACCACCACAAAGTAAAAAAAATATTTTAACATATTTTTATTACTTTTAGAGAATATGTGATCAAATAACATGCTAAAACACAAATAGAAAAAAAAAATACTCACGGACAAAAATGTTGGACATAAGCGTAGCTGGGAGACAAAACACGATGACCAATATATCAGCAACAGCGAGGTTCACTATGAAAAAGTTTGTAACTGTTCGCATGCGGGGCGAGCGGTACACCACTGCTATGACAAAGCAGTTACCCACGAGGCCCACTATGAAGACTAGCAAGTACGCCACACAGTACACGGCAGTCATTGCCCCGTTATGTCTGTACATAAAGTCGTTGTCTATCACACCCAGGTCAGACCTGTTCATCGTTATGTTCATCCTCAATGGATGCCTCTCCCCATCCATGTGAGTGGAGAGAGGCTCCATATCAGGTAAAACACTGTTCTCTGGCACAAATTTAGTATTAAGCACCTCCATTATAGAATTAGATATGACATCGACGAAATGATTCCTTGCGTGGTCCCGCGAATGATTCCTGTGCCTCAAATGATGGCGCTCTTCCGGGTGGTGCGTTGAAAAGTTCTGAAAGTCGTCAGCGAGATCACTGAGCACTCTTAACGGGGCCATAGTCTAAGTATTCATACTACAACAGCTACACATCAAACGTCAGAAAATAAAAAAACACTCCACACAAATAAACGTGAAAGTTAAAAAAGTATTAAAAGTTCCGTAGTAGTATTGCGTAGCACCGTAGCGGGTCTACGTGCGTGTAGTGTGGCGGTCGCGCGCCGTCTGAGCGTAGCGCCTCTACGGAGTAGGCTCGCTCTGTGCGACGCATGTGCATTTTCGGTGCCTATCGCGATTCTCTTATCTACTGCTATAATAGCTCTTAATACGAAGAAAATAAGATTTATTGTACAATATATTGTCTTTAGGCAAATTTGTTGTGGGAAATGGGAAGGTCGAGCACAACGCATTCGGGAAAAGGTTAGCATTTCATGAATTTTAATTACAGTCCCATTTAATTGAATTTTCGACTTATTTCGCGGAGTATTGCGATTGCTCGCGTGTTATTGGTATGCGTGCGGTATTCACGTATCCATTGCAGGGATAGTTTAGATAATTCGCTGAAATTTTAGACAAAAAATTATTAATAAAAATCATATTTTACAAAAATCTACCTTTTTCTTTGTCGCAAGTTGTGTTATTTTTTTTTATTTTCAAGAAGAATATTTACTAAAATACTTTAGTCATTTCATTTTAGTAAAACATACAGTGGTGATGAATTCCGCAACTCAAAATGTTTTACCTTAAAATGAACGTTGTTTTTTTTCAGCTTCTGCAGCAGCAGTATTCCGAATTTGACAGGGTAGCCAGAGGGGATTTAGTTCTAAGTCACGTCCATTCCTTCTTTCAAGTATATTTCTCTTTTCACCGAATTTTCAAGCCATTGTATCTTGAGTGGCGCAACTCAACGCCAAAGATCTTGGTATCGAGCGAATAAATTAAAATATTAATAAATCGTAATAAATTCTCCCGAGTGGAAAACGAACCCACAATCGTCGCGTTTCAGTCACACGTGTACGCCCCTGCGCTACGACAGCCTCAAAAATAAACATAAGATAAGTAATCAATTCTTTTATGCTTATAAACTATATACTATTCATAACGAAATTAAATTTATTTTTTAAGCACAAAAGTCATAAAGCAAAAGATATAATAATTAACACAAAATTACGTTTCAATTCGCGGAAAACAACATACTTACTTTGTAACTAGCGGAACGCTCGTCAAATGAAAATACTCCAATAAGAGACAAATTGCTTTCCCAGTGCAGCTACGATTGAAATGAGTTTCGAAACTTAATAACAATTATACAAGGTTATACATGACATGGTTGTTTATATGAGAAAATATTGAAATTTCTAAGAAAAAAGTGATTATTTCAGTATTCGAACCCGTTCCTATAGATTTTAACATTTTATAATTGATAAAAACTACTTTATGGGTTGGATTCCAGCGTGGTATAAGAAATTATTTTCATTTCCTCGCTCAACACACATATCTTGTAATCTCAGAAATTTACATGTGTCTACTATACTATATCCAAGAAGCTAAAAATAAGCAATAAGTTAAAAAAAAAATAAACAAAGTTAATAATTTAAATATAATTGTTTAAATTATAAACTTCTGTTTCTGTTTATAAGTTCTAAACAATTGCGTTGCTAATTTCACTTTATAATAAAAAAAGTAACAAAAAATGAGTTTTATTTTAAATGAATTTGAAATAGTTATTAAAATGACAGGGTATTTGACAGTGAATCTTACAATGTTAAGAGTAATAAAACTGTTATATAAATAGGTCAACCGTTTTAAAATGTTTATTAAATATATTAAAGTGATTAACCGTAGAAATTAGTGGCAAAACCCCCACGGAGCCCATTTAGAACTTATTTTAAAAAAATGGGAGTTCAAAATATGAGACAAAAACTGGTTATTAAAAATAATAAATGTATTTAAATCGTTTTGATAACTGTTTTCTTTCTTTATTTTTAAGCATTGTATTGTGTCCTTAATAATCATATTTTTTTTGGTTAATGCTCTTTTCCCCAAACAGGAGGGTAAGCAAAGAGAAGCTAGAGTTAAGCCACTCCATTCCTTATTTTTCCGCCTAATGTCAAGGAAGACGAGAATATCTAATAAATAAAAACATTCCCCCAAACCTAATTTGAATCCACGACCGCTATATTGTGTCCCAAAGAATCTGCTATATTGTGCCCAAATGGTATTGACTCCTTTAACATTATCTATAGAAAAAAGACATTCATATGGAAATCTATCGATACGTTAATATATTAGCTAGTTTTATATTAAGGACACAAAGGTTTCTCGGCCTTGCTGACGTCTTGATTAGTGTACTAAATGACCTACGCTCTGTACTATTAACTCTTATTTCCTAAATAATAGAGTTCATAATAAAACGACAATGTTATTCTAATAAGTAAACCTACCCTGATTTCGTCCTAGAACCAAGGATGCAATAAAATACATTTAAGGTCGCATTACATATACATACTATTTATATAATGTATCGATAAATCGAGGTTTTCGTGTGTCTATAAATATATCTTGCATTTTGCGGCGTTGAGTACTGCCACATAACACGCGTCTGCGTGTTACGCACGCCGAATTCTGGAGTTAGCCGTCTGGCAAGTAACTCCAAAATTTGGCGGCAATTAGGGAAGTATCTTAAAGGAAACGGAAGGCTTAACGATAGTGTTATGCCAACAAAAGAGATTTGATTATAACACTATTAAGTTAGTAAACAATTTTTCACTTACTTAGGGCGGACTGAACCCACAACCATCGCACTTAAAAGTGCAACTGCACCACGATTGGCAAGTAAGTTTTTCTTTTTTAGCTTTACGCTATATTCCGCACATAGCAGGATAGTCAGAGGGAACCTTAAAACTTAACGTTAAGACACATCGTTCCCGTTAAGACACTTCCGTTCTCCATTTTCCGCTGATTTCTTGAGGCATCGCGAGTTAATTGGCGGAACTCAACGCCGTATTTTACCTCATTATCAGAGCAAAGAAATTAAACAACCGGTGCATTACAGTCTTACACTTGTGACACCGCAACACGGCTCTACTTAAGTAAATATGATTGACACATTTTTACATTTTATATATCTTTAAAGTGAGTGATATGTACAAAACATGTTAGTAGAATACATTATAAATGATAATATACTATCATTGGTTTAAAAATTGTTTCGTCTTATCTAAAAATACATGAGTAGTCAATGTTAAAATAATAAGAATAAAATACATTTGAATTTCATCTCCTTGTGTAAAGTTTATAAAGATCAAAGTTCAAAATTCAATATGTATTTGTAAACACAGGTCAGTGCACTGTCGTAGTAGGCTCTTTCACAAATTTCGTACGCATACACACTAACCAAACGTTTTATTATATTCACTTTTTTTATATTTTGAGGAGAATGCGGAAATTGAGGCCAATCATGGCGCAGAGACACCAGCGTGTGACTGTAATCACGACCAGTTGCGAGTTAGATTCCCCATTTTTTTTTCGAATGGGCTTTATTGCTGTTGACCTTAGATGGTATTTACAGAGAATTACCTACGTAAATAGTCCAGACGATCACACAGTGTTACAAACTTGCTAAGATCTTGCTTCCTCCGGGTTCTTTCGGTTCCAATCTCAAACTGTCACTTGCTGAATCAACCGCCTAGGGCGTCGATAGCTCATTGCAGTCTTTCGGCTAGGATCCAAACGGAATGGTCCCGTGGTGTAAAGGACGGTGTCATCAGGATACATCGCAAGTTCGACTTTATCTGTACGTGGAAGTGCTTTATCTGTATGGTAAAGCGCGTATAAATTGGTGTGGACCCTTGCGGGAACTAGTCTAGAGGACGTTAGTGTCCTTTCTAATTTATATCGGAACTGACGGACAAAGTCTCCCATATTAATCATATTATTGGTAGCCCACGATAGCTTTAGTAAAATTGGAGTGGCCTGTAGCTTGATCTGTTTCGATTCACGTATATTATCCACAAATACGGTAATTTATGTTGGATAGCCCTATGAACTTCGAGATTAAGTACGCGGGGGCGGTGACCCACGCGTTCGTGGTCGACGCTGGAGCCATGATATACACCTGCGGGGCTGAGGGCGCAGGCACACCTATGGGGTCTCAAAACCCTACCTGGCCTACCATCCTCCCCAGGGTACCTGTGGCGCGGAGCCCTGGAGCAATCACAATAATTTGTGCTATCTTCTCAACAACCTTTGCCTTCCTCTTTGCCACTTTAGTGACGACGGAAATGAAAACCGCCGTTTGCGCAGTCCGCGCTACTTCCAACTCCGCATCGATGGAAGCGTGTGCTCAGGCGTCGATCATTGAGATCGAATCCTGGTTAGCTCTCGAATAGCTCGGAAGAGTTAATCTTGAGGGACTGTGTGAAAGTCACAAATCCGTCGTACGCAGTCAAGTCGCAGTCCTTCAGGAAAGTGACGATATTTTCCTTGAGGAGCGCAAGAATAAACGCATTCATTTCCGGATAAGTGAATAATCCCTGAAAGGGTAACAATAAAATAAGACGAGAAATAGAACTCAAATATATATCTATACCTCTCCTGGATCAAGCAGAGCAGGGCAGGAACCACAGCACAATACTGCACTTAACGTCACTGTACTACACAACACAACACGCACAAATGAGAGTGGAGTACGCATGACCATCCTCTATACAGCACGCACAGTCGGTATCGCACTTAGGCAGAGACGCTTGGCTGTTGGCTTGGAAGACGAAAACGTCCGAGCAGTTCTTCGGTCAGCGCGACAATATCGGTTTGATTCCCAGGAAATAAAATATTTAATATTTTCATTTTCCTCGCCCTAAGTTCCGCTTCTCACCAGTCCCCCTTCTATCTACCCCGCTATGTGTACAACTGCCTTAAAAAGAAAATCTTTTTAACCATTAGAAACATATAAAATGAAACAGTAATTTATTGAGGAGGAAACGCGCATCAATAATTTTGTCGTCGTGTCAATGACATTTCTTTACATACTATACTAGGTAATTATGTATCCGCAGTGTGTACGAGATCATTCGTTGAACTTGTAAATACTCAGAATATTACATTTTAATGTAACAGACGGACGGACACCTTTTATAAAAAGGTTGGAAAATATTTTTTTGCGCTTCACGCTATACCCCGCATAACACATAGGTATAAGACATTCTGTTCCCCACGCTCCCAATTTTCGAGATATTGTATGTCGAATGGCAGAACTCAACGCTACGCATTATCTCATTGCCAGAACGAGGTGTATAAGTAGTATTACGAAACTGCGCTTCGTCTTCCTGATAATTATTGTTCTTTCCCATGTTAAAAACGATGAAATTAATGAATTCACCAAATCGAACCTAAAACCGTCGCGTATATATCACAAGGGGCTTTATAATATAAATGTAAATATGAGAACCCATATAAGATGGTAGCAAGCAGTAAGTAAATAGACCAGTAGAACGTTATTCTACTGAATAAAATTGTCATTGTTAAGAGTAAAAATTCTTGATTTGAAGCCCCTTTGAGTAATTAATATTTTTGGGACTACTATTTCTATAAGTTTATAAACAAAATACTTGAATTTACATTACGGATTAAGTAAACAGTTTTAAAAATACTGTATAGAAAATTGGAACAAATGTATCTCGAAAAGTTTTGTATATTCACGAGCAGATCACGAGCAGTGGTAATGGACTCGATTCCCACTTGGGGAAATTGTTATATTTCAATTAGGTTCTTTTCGTTGCTCTGAGTCGTATAACACGTAATGTCTCAAAAATAGGGGAAAACTCCATACTGCGCTCAATGAAAATACTAATCGCCGGATTGGGACATGTATTCGTATATAGTATAGTCAAACCCAGTGAGACTACGCCACGACGGCCCCAATCTGTAATCTACAAATCAATCTTAAGAAAAATATTTTACTGCGCAATACAATAGCTTCGATTAACAAAAAACAATTTTCCATTTTCACAATCACAAGAGCAAAGTGGTTTTCAACCCTATTGCGTAAAAAACCGTGGCTGTTATCGTGACTTGAAAGATTCACGTTTTAAAGTGAATAACGTTCGCTTAATGTGAAATAAAAATCAGCTTCACGTTGTATCCCGCACATACCAGGGTAGGCGAGGGAACCTAGTGTTAAGACACTCCGTTCCCCACTTTCAAAACTCAACGCGCGTTTAACGAAAAACCTTTTAACCTTTACTATTAAAACGCTCATATGGAAACTTGAAAAAATACATGATCGACTGATAATTACTGTTTATTATTATTATATAGCTTCACACTGTATCCCACGCATAGCATTTTGGAAACAGTGCTTGTGAGTAGAAGAGCTCAACGCCGGAAATTACGTAGACGATAAAATAAAAATATTAAATATTTCCTCCCCGTGGGAAATGAAACCTGACAAGTCTTAAAATTGGGCAAGCAAGTAATTCTTGCTTATCAAGTGTTTAACATTGTCTCTTTTCTATCCTGATATACTAGTAGTTATAATGTACCAACTAACGCTAAAGAAGTACAAACTATTTGAATATAATACAAGAAATGTCAACGTGCTACCATACATAGACTTTACAAATACACAGTCTGCAACAGATTATGGGAGGATAAAACGAAAGTGGTCTCTAATTCTAAATAGGATTCTCACTGAGGGATGTGCAAAGTGCTTATAATATAATTTGAGTTCCGTCAAAGAAACAAGTTGATTTAAATCTATTTGATACAGTATAAGTCTAAGTATTATGATTCATCAAAGCATCGTGGTAATATAAATGTAATTATTAAAAATATATAGAGGTCGTAGTATACCAGACGCCGTCGTAATCTGACTGTGAAAGTGAAGGCCGGTGGTTCAATTTCCACTTGATAGAATGTACTATTTTCATTTCCTCGCTCTGGTAACAAGACAAAGCGCAGAGTAGACTTTCCCCATAAAATACACTGTTTCCCGGAAATTAGGGTACGAAGTGTCTTGATACTACGTTATCTCTGCCTACCCTATGGTAGTAGTAGAATATACAGCGTGAAGTTGCAAAAAAATGGCATATACAAGAAACATTCTCTTTAGAGAAAAAAAATGAAAAATGCATCAGAACATCGAAAAATTAATCAAGCAATATCTATATTTCACAAGCAAACAAAGATTTTGTATTAAACGACGAGTAAAAATATTTGTAATATTAGGTTTTTGTAGGGAAGAGGTCGTTAACACTGCACGTTGATTTATCACCACTCATACAAATTCAAATAGGCCAGGGGGCTATACGATTAAATTTTATAAGCTGCATTTTTGCCCAAACGCGGCTTCGCCCGCTTAACCATATTGTTATCTATACTAATATCTTACTATATACAAATAATACAAAATCTTTACATAAATTGAAGCCTATGTATAATTTTGATTTATAAGCTTCAAGTTCAGTAGATTTTGCATGAAAGTGGAATAAACATCCATTAGCCAAACACAATGGAGGCATCGTAGAGAATTATAAGTAGCATTATACTAATACTAGAATGAGGACAGTATCGCTATGATATATATAAGTATATATTAACACATAAAAAAATAAAATCCGTTTAGGCAACGTTTACCCTTAGATTTAGAGCAAATATTTATAATTTAAAAAATGACGTTGTAGAAAAACTTATAAATTAATTATTTAATGATTCATGTTCCAGAGCAGGTAAAAAAAAAAATTAAATATAATCATTTCCCTAAGAGAGGATTAAATGTACAACCTCATATACGTAAGATACAAAACACTTGCACTAATAATAAATACCGTTCTGGAAATCAATAATCTGATAGCTGCAGCCTCCTATACTAGAAACAGCGCATCAGTCATCACATCAACCCGCTCGTATGGTGTCGCAATTTCCTTCTGTGTAGTCGAATAACGTTAGATATTAATGTGAAGATACGTATATGTATCTTTGCAAAGTATCTATGTGCTATGCGTAAGGAACTCAATAGAAGAATCAAATTATATTGGGATGATTGTGGGTTACATTCCCCACTCATGATATGGATTATATTGAAATCATTATCATTTCAGCGTTCAGATGATGTTTTAGAAACATTGAGCTGAGAGTGAAGAACAAAAGAGCGGATTATATCACCCAAACATCGTTCCATAAATTATATTAAATTTAATTCGTACTAAATATAAATCAATCTAGCTTCACGCTGTATCCCTAGCGGAGCAGTCAGAGAAAGGAACGCCAAACGCTACGGTCTCTTCATACCTACGTATACGTCCACTGTCAATAACTTCTACATTAGACTATTATTGTCAAATATAAATTAAATGATAGAAAATAATACGTCTGCTTATAATATTTATTTAAAAATATAATAGCAACTTTAGCTTAAACTCACTTAATATACTTTAACTAACCATAAAACAGTTAAAATTCATTGAAGCAATTACCCAACATGAAATATATTCTAATGTTGTATTTTTACCCGACATTACCTCGGGGATGTAAAATAAACGGTGCTTGTTTAATTTTGCGGGCCTAATAAAATGGCTCGTCTTATATATTATATGGGTCAAGGACGATGGAGGCCTGTAAAGGGTGCATGGTCGGTATTCAGTTGATTTCTATTCGATAGTCAGGAGTTTTTCGTTGAATTGAATATAATGTACTGTAATGACAATTTTTCATATAGTTTTCTTCTTTTTTCTTTATTTAATTAATTAATTAATTTACTCTGTCACCGCACAAAGCAGAATAGGCAGAGAGGACCTGGCAATCCAGTTTTAAGACACTCAAGAATTGTGTGTTGAACCGCGGTACTCAACAGTGCGTTTGGCTTCGTTACCAGTGTGAGGAAATTAAATTGTTAAATATTTCTATCGGACCCACCACCTGTGGCGTTTACTTTCGCATGCCTGTGCAGCTGCGCCACGACTATCCTCAATATAAAAAAATATTTTTGTTTTGATAAATTAGAAAAGCTCAAAAAATGAACAATAATGCACATGAAACGTTAGTGTTCATCTACAATTAAACATAATAAAAAATAAGAAAACTATAATACAATAATTAATTCAAGAAAACTTATATTTTGTGTATAAAGATCACATACTTCCATTTGTTTTTAAAATACATTGCTTGATTGTCGTGATCTCATTACCTATATTAAAATCTACATATACATATATCTGTATATTATAGGTAATGAGATCATGACAATCAAATATATATATAATTAAGGAACACATTTCCGATATCGAGAATGGGCATTTATCGAAATCAGCTGCAGGTGGAGCAGGAGAGTTAAGTGGATAACCCAATTATAGGTTAGCAAAACGCTACACGCTGTTGTAAAGTTTTCCAGTCGCCGGGTTTCAAAAAAATGTATAATACTAATACAATTTACGCATTTAATCTGGTTAAATATTTTCATTTAAAACATAATAATCGTAAAAATCTAAGAAGAAAAGAAGCAGTCTATGTGTAGGCAGAAGAAATCTATATATAGAAACAGATTTCTTCTGATTATTCTGCTTTATACAGGATACAGCGTGAAGCTGAAAAATAAAATTAAAACAAGATTATTACACATTTATTTATTCTAATAAAATCATATGATCCTTTATAACAATATTTATTATTTTTTATTTATCTTTTTTAACATGTTTTACATTATCTACATTTCATTTTTGAACGACATATCATAAACGTCACCATTTGACGTTCACGAACTTCACATCTGTCGATTGCGACCTCCATTCATCCTCTGTCGTACCGATAAGTGATTTTAACATCATTTTTCACATAAATAATCATTAATTACACTGAAATCTTATAACATAACCCACCAAGTGCATTAAAAATAGTTTATAAGCGTAATTAAACTGTGTTATTGTGAAAATGGCGTTAAAATCATCACCGGGTCTATTTGGTCTCCTCTCCCGTATATCTCGAAGGTCTTTTTCTACTTCTAAAGCGTTGGCTTCAAAGCCTGTGACAGTGAGAGATGCTTTAAACCAAGCTATTGATGAAGAAATGGAGAGAAATGAAAAAGTATTCGTGTTGGGTGAAGAAGTAGCTCAATATGACGGTGCTTATAAAATTACCAGGTTAGTTATTTTACCCTGTATCAATGAAACAATTTTAAATGGAGTTTAAATTTTATAATTGTTTTATTGAAATGCTGACTGTTTCCAGTCAAGGTCATTTAAAAATACTTACAGTGAAAAGATTTTGCTAATTAAGTGTTATATAACACAAATATGTAGATAATCTCAAGTTATGAGGGTCTCTTTCAGCTACATGTTTCAAAAATCCTATTTTTGTTAATATAATTAATAATTATACAGTTTTTTCGTTTAATTAGAAGAATCATGTTACAATATTTTTATGTTATGTAAATTAATCTTCAAGAGATGAATCTGTAAATTTATTTCTTTGATTTAGTCTTATTGTTATCACAGATAAGATAATTCATTTCTTGAATGATAAGACTGTTTATTTAATTCATTGATGTAGTAAAAGTGCTTAATATCTACATATTAACAAAAAAATTAATAAGCAAAAAGCTTTTTGTTAAATATTTAAAAAATATATGTTGAGGGGGGGCACCTAAGGACCACACTTTGTGGGATACAGCTTAACACAGTACCCCACATATAACAGGAGGCAGAGAAGAATCTAGTGTTAAAGCATGATGTTCCCCACTTAAGATTTTTCAAAAACTTAATGCCACATTTTGCTTTGCTTTATTTCACACATAGTAGGTTAAGCATAGGGAACCTAGTACAGTGCAACCTCGATTTAACGATATTGAAGGGAATCAGAACATATTTGGTATGTGAAGTAATTTGTTACTATGACATTTGTTATATAGAGTTTACAATGATCTATGATTTTTTTAAACAAGGTGAATATTGATCTCAGTTTTTTTGTTTATGAGTCATTGCAAATTTCAAAACAAAAGTGTCAAACAGCAATGCTTACTTTACGGAACAAAGGTAAATAATATATATATTTTTTTTATATTTTGCAAGATTGATAATTTGCTATAAAAAGATTTTGATTTTGATTATGTAAAGGTATATTTTGTATTAGGCCTTACATGCAAAAAATAGTTAAATCGAGGAAATTGTTATATAGAGGGTCCTTACATTGAGATTATACTGTAATAAGACACTCCATTTTTCCATCCAAACTGCCTGCCCAGTAAATATTTCTAGACATTGCGTATAGAGTAGCAAACCATAACACTCTGCTTTGTCTTTGCTTTTTTTACAAAAGTGAAGAAATGAAAAAAAATTGTTCTGTATATGTAATAGGAAAAGAATCCACAACTAATGCATATACACTCAGATACTGCAATAATGTCCTTGATTGACATTAGTATTATAAGAAATTTTCCTGTCTATACAGCTTACTAGCGGCTCACTTGCAGTTTTGCCCCCAGACCACCCATATAACTTTTCTTATGGTGCATTTGCCAACAGATTGATACATTCAATCATGAACAACCCTTTTTTCATGATTCTGACAAGGTGCAAGCACTAGTTCATATCATGGGCGTCCATAAACAGTGTTGGATTATTTAAATTTATCATTTCCTTGAAAAGCATATGTCCAAATTACATGTTATAAAAGCCGAACTTTATCTTTATAAGACTTTCTTGATGATAGAATAATAAGAAGCTCATAATGTTCTATATCCATGTCACATAAAAAATTGTGAAATAATACTTGCAATTTTTGATTACTTTTTTTAAAAAAATGAGTTATTGTGTAATTTATAAGAGATAGGTATACGGTGTTGCGGACCTTATTTTGTAAACTAATAAAATGAATATTGTCATACAGTGTACTGACATATATTTTACTATTTTTAATTGCTTAAAAGAATTCAATGGTCTTTGTTATTTGATATATTGTTATTTAAGGATCAGTTTCCTCCTGTACTAAAAAGTCACTAAGCGTTTTGACCTTTGAGTGAAACTTTAGACGATAACTGTTATTAGATTGATATTCATTATTATTGATATATTGTTATTTAAGAATCAGTCTCCTCCTGTACTTAAAAAGTCACTAAGCCTTTTGACCTTTGAGTGAAACTTTAGACGATAACTGTTATTAGATATTTATCTAGCAAACTAACTTTCTGCCCATAGATTTATAGTTAGAACAAGGTCAATTTTATATAAAGCCTATGAAAATATAGTAAAAACCATTGTGTAGAAGAAATTTTGTTTCTAAGAAGCAATATACAAGTTCATCTACATTCAAGATCTTAAGAAGAATGTTTTTTACTTATGTGTCAAATAACAGGTAAAAATTATTAAAACAAAAAAATCTTTATTCCAGGGGCCTCTGGAAGAAATACGGAGACAGACGAGTAATAGACACGCCCATCACAGAAATAGGTTTTGCCGGTATAGCTGTGGGCGCTGCGTTCGCCGGACTGAGGCCTATATGTGAATTCATGACTTTTAACTTTTCTATGCAGGCTATTGATCAGGTAAGTCGAGTCCCACTTTTGGGAAATGTGAAAAATAGAAAAAAAATATTCAAATAAATAAACAAAGTGTGACTGTAAAACTGACTGGTTGTGGGTTCGATCCCTACTCGAGCAGATGAAATATTTACTTAAATTTATGTTTCCATTTCTTCGCTCTGGTGTCGAGGCAAAGCGCGGCGTTTAGTTCTGCCACTCAACACTCAATGCCTCCGAAATTCGGCAGATAGTGGGGAACAGAATGTCTTAACACTAGGTTCCCTCTGCCTACCCTGCTGTGTGCGTGATACAGCTTGAAGCTAATTTAATTTATTTAATTTTTTATTTTTAAATATGTGAAAAAAACTATAATATAAACTTCATGGCACACTCACATATGTGAATGATTCAAGTATGTGTATGTGTAGGTTACATATGTGGATATGCATGAATCTAATAAAAAGTATGAACTAAAACTTAATTCCACAGATAATAAATTCAGCAGCAAAAACCTTCTACATGTCAGCGGGTACGGTGCCCGTGCCCATAGTGTTCCGTGGCCCCAACGGCGCGGCGGCGGGCGTGGCGGCGCAGCACTCGCAGTGCTTCGGGGCCTGGTACAGCCACTGTCCCGGCTTGAAGGTTATTATGCCGTATTCAGCTGAAGACGCTAAGGGTGAGATATTCATCATTTTTATATTGTTTGGGTTAAGGGTGTAACAGAAAACCATAGAAAGACTGTACAGGCTTATGAGTATTGAATACTGTAGTAACTAACAAACAAATGTGCAGATAATTATGACTGAAAGAAACAGTTCAGTTTTTTAATAATTCATTTAGATACAAAAAAAGGCAACTCTTAGATCAGGTAAATGAAAAATAAGTCTGTAAGAGCGATATAATCATAAAACAATGTGTTTTATGCCTAATTTATGTTAACACAAAAAAATTCCAGGTCTCCTTAAAGCGGCCATCCGTGATGATGATCCGGTAGTGTTCTTGGAAGATGAAATCCTCTATGGTATACCATTCCCGATGTCCGATGAAGCTCTTTCACCTGACTTTGTACTGCCTATTGGTAAGATTGTATATAATATCTTATTTTAGCTTCACTCGGTATCCCACTTGAAGAAGAGTAGGCAAAGGGAGACCAATTTTAAGGTACTCTGCTCCCGATTTTCCGCCAAATTGCGGTTGAAGGCATTGCGTGTTGAACAGCAGACTCATCGCCGCTCTTAACCTCGATACTGAACGAAGACATCGTATCCGACACTTATTGTTTTCTGACCTCTTAAATTAGGAATATTTCTTTATAGTACGTAATTCATATATTTCAGGCAAAGCAAAAATAGAAAGAGAAGGTAAGCACATAACTTTGGTGTGTGCTGGAAAGGCAACTGACACAGCCCTACAAGCTGCCAACGAACTTGCAGGAAAAGGTGAGATATTATAGCTACAATACTTCTTTCTTTTAATATCATCTTTTTTTTAACATCCTTATATTAAAAATATTTCTGATGATCGTCAAAATTATACCTAATCTTAAATGTCATGTTCATCTGAAATTGTTTCAATGTATTTGACCACTCTTGCGCAGCCGCAGGTAAAAGTTTATAGTTGAGTAAAACTTTTGCATTAGAATAATAACTTATGTTCCCTATTCGGGTTTCAGGTATTGAATGCGAAGTGATCAACCTGCGGACCATCCGTCCATTGGACTTCGACACCATCGCGCGCTCCATTGCGAAGACACACCACCTCATCACCGTGGAGCAGGGCTGGCCTCAGTCGGGTGAGTGAGCGGGACGGAGATATGTAGTACTGTAGTAGGATAAAACATCGTGTTTGTATAAAGCTGAGAAGTATGATGGTTGTCGGTTCGATTTCCACTAGAATGATTTTCATTTCTTACTCTTGTGAAAAGACGATACGCGACGTTAGCTAACGCCACTTAACACGTAATATTTCGGAAATTTGCAAAGTACGTGAGGAACAGATCGTCTCACGTAGTGTTAGGGTCCTTTTTTTTCTGATGGACTTACTGCTGTTGACCTGGAATGGACCTTAACAGCGTCACCGGACTGGGAGGGGCGAGTGTAGCTCGCCCCTGAAGAATGTTAGGGTCCTACGGCCTACCTGCTTTATACGAGACAGGGCGTGATGCTAAAACAATTGATTATGGGCATTACTGTCTATAATTTGATGTACAACATTAAAATTATTTTATATAAATCTTTTATTTTATATAAATCTTTTCCCTTAAGGAGGGAGTCTTTAGAGCTCCAGTTAAAGGTTGAAGTGAAGTTATAGATGTTTCACATCGAAAAGTACCAGGCTACCATAACTCAACAAGAGTACTAACTATATATATTTTTTTATCTTAATCTTAATGCTGTATCCCGTATTTTTCGTTATATTTTCCAGACATTGAACGTTAAATGGAACTTGCCAGAGCGAGGAAATTAAAATAATTCGTTCTTCTTCTGAGTTGGAATCGAACTCACAATTGTCGCGCTCACAGTCTGCAGACAAGCATGACTAACCACAAGTGTGACCGACAGGCATCGGCGCGGAGATCTGCGCGCGCGTGATGGAGTCGCCGTCGTTCTTCGAGCTGGACGCGCCCGCCTGGCGCGTCACCGGCGCCGACGTGCCCATGCCCTACGCGCGCTCGCTCGAGGCGCTCGCGCTGCCCCGCGCGCCCGACGTCGTGGCCGCCGCCGCCGCCGTGCTCGGCAACAGGTGAGCGAGAGAGAGCGAGTGCGCGCGCGCGTACGGGCGAGCGGGACGGGGAGAGGAGCGCGTCCCAGCGAGTGGGAGGAAGATATGAGAGGAAGTTACTGTTATAGGAAACGGATACGACATGCAACACAACATAACTGATTATAAATATCAAAGACACATAGTATATAGTATAGTATTACTATAGTATAGTATTATATTACTTATATATTGGATATTGGTATATTGGATGATTATAATATAGTTTTTCTCTATTTCCAGGATAGCTGAAGCAGCAAATTAGATAATTTAGAATCTCTAGTGAAGCACCTTTAAATAAATTGTAAATATTTATGATATTGTATTTATTGTGAAACAGGAATGTATTGTTCGATACTCAGCGTCGAGAATGTATTGTTATTATTAAAGAATTTATTAATATATTTTTGTTTACTTTGCATCCTTGTATGTACCTGCTATAAATAGGTTGACGGGTTGGGTTGCGAAACTTAACTATTAACACACAGCTCGGGTGTGTTAATAGAGACGGGGGAAACGAAAATAATTTCAATATAATCGTTCTTACGAATTGGATCCACAACTATCTAGTCAACGAACAGATGACTGCGCCATGATAGCGGTGTAACTATGTTCAGACGCTACGCAGAAAAAATAGTAACTATTTACAAAATTATATTTAGAACAAAATGTATATAACCATTATATTATTTAGAACAAAATGTATATAACCATTATATTATTTAGAACAAAATGTATATAACCATTATATAAATAATTAATAGTAGTTAAAAAAAGTAAAAACACGCTTTACACATTAATAAGTAGGATATAAAGAACACTAACTCGAACTGTTTCCTAGAAAACGGTTCATTTTCCAATTCAATCATCAGATCAGCTCGATGGTACTATAGTATGGTATTGTCATTCAAGTTACATGTAATTACAAAGATCAACCTGATAAAAGCGTGTTGAAAATAGGATTGTTATGTTGACGTATTTAAACTTTTTTAAATAATAAATTAAAATTAAGTTAGCTTCACGCTGTACACCGCACACAGCAGGATAGGCAGATCAAACCTAGTGTTAAGACACTCCGTTCCCCACTTTCTGCCGAATTTTAGAGGAATTGCATGTTGAGTGGCAGAAGTCAACGCCGCGCTTTGCCTCGACACCAAAGCAAAGAAATGGAAATATAAAATTTTAAGTAAATATTTCATCTCTTCGAGTGGGAATCGAACCACACAACCAGTCAGTTTTACAGTCACACTTTGTGCCACTGCGCCACGACTGGCCTCTAATATTGTAATAGGCGTAATTATTCACATTATTTTAAAGTTTTTTAGTTGCGCCATCTTTTTTAATATAAGACTAGCGGTCGTATTAAGTACTAATATGTAGTTTGAACAGGTTTGATAAAATTCTAATAGATGGCGTTAACCAATAATTTTATAATAATATATTAACAATTCATCATTAAGCCGTTATTACTCTTTTGGAAAGTAAATACTGAACGTGCGTTTGAGTTGTGGGTTCGATTTTACGCTTTTTTTTACAAGTATTTCGAACCTTAATAACAGTGTGTTGAATAAGCTGAATTACATGCAAGCTACATTGCTTTATTTCCTAGGTGTCTAATAAAATAAACTTTTAGAAACGATGATAGTTTTATCAAAGTTGAGTTAATGTATAATGTAAAAAAAGTTGAGGTCAGTCGTGGCGCAGAGGCACGAAGTGTGACTGTAAAATCGAGTGGTTGTAGGTTCGATAACCTCAGTCGAGGATCCCCACTCTTCAAATTCGTACTCGGGTATGTGTACATCAACTCGGGCAAAGCGTTTGCAGAAATTAAACTCTTTATATTGCGATCGTTGTCAAAATATTCCAAGAACATAAAATTGTACCCGATTTTGAGCCTGATCTTACTACACCTGTTATGATAGTGGGACACTTAAATGTTGACGTCTCACGAAACCGCTCATGGTCTCGAGCAATTCAGATATAATACCTGAATTAATTTAACTTTTACCAAAAATCTCGACGTATCTTTAATGCTTTTTCTGTCGTAATCTTCATATTAAAGACCTATAATTTATAAAATTATATTATATCAATAATTATTTTGTGCCTCGCTTTTATCCTGTACATCTAGAATCTAGATAAACAATACATAAACGTATTCACGAAAAAAAAAAGCCGTATCTATGACACAGCCACTCGTTTACGTTTTATTCTTTACGCCTTACGTTTTATCCACACCATACATATGTAATGTATAATATGGCACCTAGTGTTAAAAACATCACTTTCTTTTTGTTACCCGAATTCGAGATACTGCTTGTTTAAAGACGAAACTAAACGCCGCACTTTTTCCGCCGGCCGTGTAAATGAAAATAGTCTTCACGCTGTACCGCGCACATCGAATAGGCAGAGAAAACTTAGTGATGAAATACTTCTGTACTTATCACTACGTTTCCTCTGCCTACTCGATGTGCAATGCGATGTGGGAAGGAATTCCCATTAAGACACTTCCATTCTCAACATTCCGCCTAAATATCGAGACATTGCTTATTGAGTGGCACCGTGACACCGCTGTGCATTACCGCGTGATCAATGCGAGGACATGAAAATATTAAATATTTCATTCTCTCGAGTGGGAATCGAACTCACAACCTTTCGCGTTTACAGTCGCACGCTTGTGTCCCTGTGCCGCGACTGGCCTCGCCCATACATTTCACATAAAACTTACTGTTAAATAAAATACAAAAGTTAGCTAGTAACGTGTTCACGTATACAAGTTCCCCGTTGACAGTTTGATCGATAGTCAGGAGCTATTGTCAAAATCTAAAGTACATACATACATACACTGGAACGCATGGATGAATTACAGCTTATTGTTTAATTATACTAGTTTTTACATCTGATTTAGTTTTGGTTGTCCATTCAATCTATTATATGAATGTATAGACCATTATGGCGCAGTAGAACAGTGTTTCATCTTATACACGATGGATGAAGTCAAGAGTCTCTTTTCGTTACAATAGTTACTGAAAAGCTTAAGTTTTTTTTGAGGTCAGTCGCAACGCAGGGGCATAATCGTTTGACGGTAACTGTGACAGCTTTGAGTTCCATTCCCATTCGAGAAAATTAAATATTTACCTAAAATCCATTTTTCGTTCTAATGTCGATGCATAGGGCGGCGTTGTATTCCGCCACTCAGTAGGCAATGCCTTGAGAATACAGTGGAAAGTTTTGCCGTGTGATCCCGGCCTAGAATAGGATCATCCTGGTACTGGTGGTGTCGTAAGAGGCGACTAAAGTACGTGTGGTAGAGTCATGTCACCAGCAATGGCAACACGCATGGGCAGACTCGACCGGATCATTACCACCCCCGGCATTTAAAACCAGCGTGAAGTAGTGGCTTTATGCCACTGCGTTTCGCATCAGGTAATGCCGGGCCCCGGCGCCCAACCCATCTTAATAGGCCGGCAACGCACCTGTAGCTCCTCTGGGGTTGCACGGGGCCGTGGGCGGCGGTAATCACTTACCATCAGGTGACCCGCACGCTCGTTTGCCGTGTCTCTTCCATAAAAAAAAAAAAAAAAAAAAAAAAAAAAAAAGTGGGAGAGTGGAGTGTTTTATTTAATACTAGGTTCCCTTACCTACCTTGTTACTTGAGGTATTAGTGTCCAGCTGAAGAAAAAGTTTTTTGGGTCTTGTTGAAGGCGGTGTTGAGTTCCGCAATGTTCTCTTAGATTGAGCGGAAAACAGAGAGTAGGATTATTTGCTACTAATTCCTTTATCTACCATGCATAATAATTCTTGTTTTTACTAAACGTGTTACTTGTCTATTTGTAGCTGTCATATTAGAACCATTCAATGTAGAGTGCCGTCAGTCAACAATTAATATATTCAGATCGGGGACAGTGAGCAGAGTGTCTTAACACTAAGTTCCATCTGCTGTATCTGTTCTGTTCCTCCACTCAACACGCAATCACTGAAAATTGAGCAATGTATGATGAACGGAAGGTCTTAACGCTAGGTTCCCTCCTCCCACCCAGCTGTATTCGATATTTGGATACAAAGAGATATTGCCAAAACGACATAATAACCTTAAAAATCCTTATTTTTATAAGAATCCCATTTCGCCCGTTCCGAAATGAGCACGTGCGCTCAAAATCTGTCCGCCACTGATCGATCACCACGTTACTAATACTGGGAAAGAGAGGATTATTATATATTTTTATTTATAAATATATCGAAGATTGACATTTTCGTTGGCTTCGGGGCTTCGGGCCTTTGAATTTTTTTTTATGTCAACGCCAATTTTGTATTGATATGTTATTTTTCGTAAAAGCGATGTGTGGAATTTCGGTAGCGTTTGTGGATAATTTTCTGTAGGTTTTGTACTATAAATTACAATAGATAATTTCAATTTGATGTGGTCGTGGTATTGGTATGTATAAATATATAAGATATAGTCGTCGTAGTTCAATATCCGCTTCGGTAAATGTAAGTAAGAAGAATATGAATGTATTAAATTGGTGGAATTCAATATTGTTACATTTCTTTCTATATCGTTGTGGCGCAACGGCGCAGTATGAACGCGTCTGTTGTGGGTTTTATTTTCTCACCCAAAACAACAAGGCAAATTGGTGCATTGACTCCCTCCACTCAATACGCAATGTATCGAAAATTGTGCGAGAAGTGGAAAATGGACTGTCTTAACACTAGCCTCCATCTGTCATGCATTATGAGAAGCTTAAAAAAACATCGAAATAAAAAATATTTCATATCCTCGAGAAGGAATCAAACCCATAATCTGTCTGCATGTACAGTTGCACGCCTGTGCCCCGCGCCACTTGACTGACTTGGCTTTTTATTTTAATGCATTTTTGCCTAAACGATAAGACAAAAGACATAGATAAACCAGTGAGTATTTTGTTAACTAATTATTAGGTGTACAAATAAGTTTCCGCGGTTTTTTATAAAAAATTAGGAATTTATTGTGAAGGAACAGTACATTACGTTTTATTTAAAGTATTTTCCATCATTTGCCACTACTTTTCCCAATCTATCTGGCAACATTCGGATACCCCGTCGAAAAAACTCTTCCTCTTTTGACGCTATCCACAAATCTACCCAATTTTTGGTGTCTTCATATGATGTGAAGCGCTGCTCAGACAGACCATGTGCCATCGACCGGAACAGATGATAATCGGAAGGGGCTAAGTCTGGTGAATACGGCGGGTGGGGTAAAACTTCCCAGGTGAGTGTTTCCAAGTATGTTTTTACCGGCGCCGCAACATGTGGACGAGCATTATCGTGTAAAAGAATAATTTTGTCGTGTCTAGAGTAGTAATGGGCGCGTTTTTCCTTAAGTGCCCGACTCAATCTCATCAATTGTGTTCGGTAGAGAGCTCCAGTAATGGTTTCGCTTGGTTTCAGCAATTCATAATACACGACACCAAGCTGATCCCACCAAATACACAGCATAAGTTTTTTTCCATGAATATGCGGCTTAGCTGTCGATGTTGATGGTTCGCCGGGCTTAACCCATGACTTTCTCTTCTTTGGATTATCGTAGTGAATCCATTTTTCGTCACCAGTGACTATACGCTGCAAAAAACTCTTTTTTTTATTCCTGGCAAGCAGCATTTCACTCATGCATAATCGGCGTTCAACGTCTCTCGGCTTTAGTTCATATGGAACCCAATTTCCTTGTTTTTGAATCATTCCTAACGATTTTAAACGATGTGAAATTGCTTGTTGAGTCACTTGTAATGTAAGTGCAAGTTCTTTTTGCGTTTGGGACGAATCTTCCTCCAATAGTACTTCTAATTCCATGTCTTCGTACACTTTCGGCCTTCCAATGCGTTCTTTGTCCTTCACGTAAAACTCACCTTTCTTAAACTTTTGAAACCGTTCCTGACAACTTCTCTCACTTAAAGCAGCTTCACCATATGCTTCTAGAAGCAATCGATGCGCCTCAGCTGCAGATTTTTTCAAATTAAAGAAGTAAATCAAAAGTTCCCGCAAATGATGCTTATTGGGCACAAAACTTGACATTTTTGCACGAAAAAAATTACGTGATGCTGATACGGAATCACTAGTACTTTAAGGTTATGGTGTTGCCGGATGACGAAACTTGGGATATTACGTTTTACATCTGACAATTTCTCCAAAACCTTCTGGTGGGGCCATCTTTTGACAAACCGCGGAAACTTATTTGTACACCTAATATTATTATACTTTTATTTATTTATCAAATAACTCTTATGTTAATTTTACATAATCTATTTAGGCGTTAAATACCAAAAAATAAATACAAACAAAATATTTAATAGTTAAAAGGTAAGAAAAACTTTTTGGCAGCTACCGATGTTCGCGTCGCGACGTCCAACTTTAGTAGGTACTTTACTCGTGATGGATCACTGCTTTACCATTTCTAGATATACGTATATTGTATTTATATTATAGAAAAATCTTTTAAAAATACTGTTAACTTAATATGAAACTTTCCGCTTTTTCTCGCATATCGGAGTAGGCATAGAGAGTCTGACGTGAAGACATTTTGCCATCCATCCTTTTACTTCGAGACACAGTGTTTCGAGTGGCGGAGCTCAACTCCGCGCTTTATTCATGTCAAAGTGAAATGAAAATAGTTACACTCCTTGCAGATCCTGTAATCATGATCGAACCTATAACCATTAGGTTTACAGTCAGATACTGCCATTCCACATTATATTTATTATTTCATCGTCTAAACATTTATTATACGGTGATGAAAGTAGGCTGACAAGGCTCAACCCCTAATAATTTTTAAAGTCAATTTTAAAGGGAGGGTTGTAATTCAATGAAGCATCCCCCGCTGTGTAAATCTTTCCGGTTACTTGAAAACAAATCTTCTAATAATTAATTAGTTTTTACTAACGGTTTCGTCCCGTGGTCAAATGGATATAAAGTAGCTCTTAAGTCTGATTATATGTACAGTGGTTTCGAAACGATTAACGATATAATATAACCTACATATCTTCTATAAATAGGATATCCAATACAATGAAAAAAATAATTCGAGCCAGTAAATAATAGTTATATTAGTTTTAAAAACTGTCCGAGTCAGTTCAGCCAAATATATTCTAAAAAAAAAACAAAATAAAAAGTTTAAATTGAGAGATATGTGTGTGAAAATTTTTTATATGTGTGTGAAAAGCTAAAAATAAAATAATAATAAAATTTTCTGAAGTTAAATTCAGTTCTAACATTATTAGGCCTAAATACTATGTAGAACTGTTGCTAGCGGTGAGAATGAATGAAGAAGAACGAGCTTAGCTGGTTTCGGCACGTTGAACGAAGGAGTGATGAAAGAATGATAAGATTTATATGGAAAAGTGAGTGGTAGGAGAGAGAGAGGGGGACCTTCCTCGGTTGACCTTCGAAAACACAGTATCAAAGATACTGAAGGAAGGTCACTTAAAAAGCATGAGGACTCCGACTACCCTGTTAGGGATACAGCGTGAAGGTAAGTTAAGTTTAAGTTTAGTTTTAAGTGTTGCTACATTACAGGCAATGCCTAAAGAAAAAAATATATTGGTTAATAAAAAAAAAAAAAAAAAAATTAATAAGCTTACAAAATAAATTAAGTGCCCATTACAATATGAAACTAAAATTACTCAATTCTCAGTTAATATTAACAAAACATAGTAATTAAAATATTTTAAAACCACCGCCGTGTTTTTGATAGCCGTGTATGTCGATTCTTGCATAAAAAATATTTTTCATCTTTCCGACGCACTATCGACTATACTATACTATAAATGGCAATGATTATTTTAGGTTGGAATTTGGTCATTTAAGACGAACTATATCATTAAAAAATCAAATAAAAAAATAATCAGCTCCACGCTTTATCCCGCACACAGCAGAGTAGGCAGAGGGAACTTAGTGTTAAGAGTTAAGATTCTCCATTCCCCACCTTCCGCCGAATTCTGGAGGCATTGCGTGTTGAGTGGCAGAACTCAACGCCGTGCTTCGGTTTCACAACCAATCGGTTTTACAGTCAATTTCGTGCCGCTGCGCCACGACTGGCCTCACTGGCCACGGCTGGCATCTTATACATTAATACATGAAATACTCGATAATATCATAAAATTGTCAATTCTATAATAGGATGAGGACAGGGCAATGTCACAATGTTAGTTTTTTTAAGTCTTTTAAAATGACTACATTCATAGTTAGCTACTATACAAATCGAAATACACAGCCAAATTTTAATTCACGCTTGACTGCTTCACGCTGTATCCCACATATATAGCTGGGTAGGCGTATACTGATAATAAACTCTGTTCTCAACGCATTGTCCAATTTCATTAAGTGGCAGAACTTAACGCCGCGCTTCGTCTTATTACCAGATCGAGGATACGAAAACAACTTATTTATCCGAGTAGGAATCGAACCCAAAACCGCACTATATTAAACAGCCAGACTCCGCCGATCACAGAACGGCCTTAAATATATTTAAGTGCAACTAAATGAATATATTAAGATAAAAAAAATTACAAGCAAATTAATTACATTATTTCATCAAAACATAAAATTCGCAATAAATCTGAGGTCAGCTTTTATTACATATATTTAAAAGTTATTTTTGATCGTTTCTTTACCTTATAGGTTGAAAGCGTGAATTCTTTTCTTGTTAAAATATTTAATAAAAATTGTTTATTTTTAGCATTATAATTCAATGTCGTTTGCGACATTTCTATTTTAGTAATAATAAAAGTACCTCTATAGTTCAGTGGGTTTGGGTCATATGGCTTTAAATTTAAGATCTTGACTTCAGAAGCCCTTAGAGACGCAGGGGCACAAGCGTGCGACTATAAACTCGGCAAGTTGTGGATTCGATTCCCACACGGAGAAAATGTAATATCTAATAACCTAATTAAATTAGATTAAATACGCAAGACCTCGAAAATTTGGGGGAAAGTGGGGAATGGTCACTACCATATTAATGAAAACGGAGTGTCTTAACATTAAGTTCTCAGGTTTTCTCTACCTAACCTAACCTGCATGAAGCTAAAAAACATAAAGAGATTTGACGTCGTTTTTTTACACTTTCACATCACGACATTGACATTCCTGAGTTCCATTACTATTTTCGTTAGTCCAATTTAAGATGGTCACGGCTGACTGTGACGTACGAAAAGGTTAACCAGACACATGGGTGCAACAACGATAATGTGATCATAATTATAATTAAATTCCATACAAAATGCAGAGCATAGCGGTATTTCAACCCACGTACCGTACGTACGTACAAAAGTGTCCCAGCGAAAGTTTTGGCGATATTGCGATTTTAATAATATCGAATACTTCATTATGTAAGTATTTTTTTTTATCTGTTCCGGTTTGATAACTTATGGTAATGAGTTCCGTAATTCGATACGGAAAATTAAGAATTCTCTATACAACTTGGCACTGATGCTTTAGTATTGACAAAAATGTAATAGAGAAATGATAATGATAAATAAAAGCAACAGGGGAGACAGCGGAACCTAGTGATAATACACCGTTATAATTCAAGACAGTTTCATGTTGAGTGGTAAAACTCAGCGCAGCGTTAAGTCTATCATACCTGAGGAATAAAAATTTCTATATAATAATCATTGTTGCCAATGGGGATCGAACCCACAACCATCGCACGCGCTTACGCTCGTACTGCGCTATAACATAGCTATGTTCTTTAATAAATATGACATTTATATTCAGGTTAATAGCATCCTCGGGCGTCCCACTTTACTTGAAAGTCAAATTCGCCATTATATGCTGTAATGTCAAAAACACACCCAATTTTACGTTTTAATACCTTATTGTAATAAAATAATAATGTTTTCATTATGTTACTATAATTTATTTCCTTGTGTGACCACGTTTTAGTTAATTTTATTCTATTTTATGCTTTAGTTGGCTCATAAAAGAAAAAATATATAAAAACATATTTAACTATATCTTCAGCTTCACGCTGTGCGGGATACACAGCGGGTAGGCAGAGAACCTAGGTAACCTACCTACCTAGTGCGAAGATACTCCGTTCCCCATTTTCCGACGAATTCTGGACGCATTGCGTGTTGAGTGGCAGAGTCAACGCCGCGCTTTGCTTCGACACCTGACGAGGAGAAAATATAAATTTAAATAAATATTTCATATCTTCGAGTGGGGATCGAACCCACAACTAGTTGATTTTTCAGTCACACTTTGTGCCCCTACGCCCCGACTGGCCTCAAATATACGTTCATAATCTTATAAAGCAAGAATAAAGAAGAACAGACTATTGAGATCACAATATCGATAATACTTTATTTTTTTTTTATGGAAAAGGACAAGGCAAACGAGCGTGCGGGTCACCTGATGGTAAGTGACTACCGCCGCCCACGGCCCCGTGCAACCCCAGAAGAGCTACAGGTGCGTTGCCGGCCTTTAAGGTGGAGATAGACGCGCTAGCGCGGAACTTTGCCCTCCCCTGAATTCGAAGGGCGGCCTGAGTTTGAAGACTCAGGGAGGGATTCTCCAGCACCGGAGGAGCTGGTACCCTCCTGGGGTAATTTGTCTTTGAGGTCCGCTATCATATTCCAGGGCGGGGTGGGGGTGGGCTCCGGAGCCCGGCATTACCTGATGCGAAACGCAGTGGCATAAAGCCACTACTTAACGCCGGTTTTAAATGCCGGGGGTGGTAATGATCCGGTCGAGTCTGCCCATGCGTGTTGCCATTGCTGGCGACGTGACTCTACCACACGTACTTTAGTCGCCTCTTACGACACCACCAGTACCAGGATGATCCTATTCTAAGCCGGGATCACACGGCAATACTGGAGGATGGTCACGTAAAAAGGATGAGGATTCCCCGGAGACTATGTATGAGGAGGTTGAGAGTAGAGCAATGGCGAGGACAATAGAAGTTACCCTACCTCGTTAGGAACAAAGCTTGAAAATAAATAAAATATTGACTTAATTTCGGTCGTGGCGTAAAGTTACAAGCGTGCGCCTGTAAACGCAACGATTGTGAGTTCGATTCCCACTCCAAATATTTAATATTTTCATTTTCTCGCTCTAGTAACTAGGCAAAGCACAGCGTTGAGTTCTCCCACTCAACACGTAAAACGAAAGTGACTTAATGGCGATGTCTTAATACAAGGTTTCCATGTTTCCTCTTTGCTATGTGACCTATGACTTATTAAATTGACTTTTTAACCAAACGCCATTTCTAAAATATTTATAGCACAAATCATTTCATCAATTAATGTAATAATTCGAACCACGAGTACCCACTGCGAACACCGACACCGCTAAATAATAGTCTTGCAATTATTTTACTATTAGGTAGGTTGATCTTAATAGATTTTCTTATATCAAGTATTGCGTGTGACAAAGTCAAAGTTGATATTAAATTATTAATGTAACCACAATTATGCATATTTTAGATAGGTTTAAATTAAAAAGGGCTAGGTTCTCCTTGAAAAAAAGGTATATATATATATATATATATATATATGGAAACCTTGTATTAAGACATCGCCATTAAGTCACTTTCGTTTTACGTGTTGTGTGGGAGAACTCAACGCTGTGCTTTGCCTAGTTACTAGAGCGAGAAAATGAAAATATTAAATATTTGGAGTGGGAATCGAACTCACAATCGTTGCGTTTACAGGCGCACGCTTGTAACTTTACGCCACGACCGAAATTAAGTCAATATTTTATTTATTTTCAAGCTTTGTTCCTAACGAGGTAGGGTAACTTCTATTGTCCTCGCCATTGCTCTACTCTCAACCTCCTCATACATAGTCTCCGGGGAATCCTCATCCTTTTTACGTGACCATCCTCCAGTATTGCCGTGTGATCCCGGCTTAGAATAGGATCATCCTGGTACTGGTGGTGTCGTAAGAGGCGACTAAAGTACGTGTGGTAGAGTCACGTCGCCAGCAATGGCAACACGCATGGGCAGACTCGACCGGATCATTACCACCCCCGGCATTTAAAACCGGCGTTAAGTAGTGGCTTTATGCCACTGCGTTTCGCATCAGGTAATGCCGGGCTCCGGAGCCCACCCCCACCCCGCCCTGGAATATGATAGCGGACCTCAAAGACAAATTACCCCAGGAGGGTACCAGCTCCTCCGGTGCTGGAGAATCCCTCCCTGAGTCTTCAAACTCAGGCCGCCCTTCGAATTCAGGGGAGGGCAAAGTTCCGCGCTAGCGCGTCTATCTCCACCTTAAAGGCCGGCAACGCACCTGTAGCTCTTCTGGGGTTGCACGGGGCCGTGGGCGGCGGTAGTCACTTACCATCAGGTGACCCGCACGCTCGTTTGCCTTGTCCTTTTCCATAAAAAAAAAATAAAGTATTATCGATATTGTGATCTCAATAGTCTGTTCTTCTTTATTCTTGCTTTATAAGATTATGAACGTATATTTGAGGCCAGTCGGGGCGTAGGGGCACAAAGTGTGACTGAAAAATCAACTAGTTGTGGGTTCGATCCCCACTCGAAGATATGAAATATTTATTTAAATTTATATTTTCTCCTCGTCAGGTGTCGAAGCAAAGCGCGGCGTTGACTCTGCCACTCAACACGCAATGCGTCCAGAATTCGTCGGAAAATGGGGAACGGAGTATCTTCGCACTAGGTAGGTAGGTTACCTAGGTTCTCTGCCTACCCGCTGTGTATCCCGCACAGCGTGAAGCTGAAGATATAGTTAAATATGTTTTTATATATTTTTTCTTTTATGAGCCAACTAAAGCATAAAATAGAATAAAATTAACTAAAACGTGGTCACACAAGGAAATAAATTATAGTAACATAATGAAAACATTATTATTTTATTACAATAAGGTATTAAAACGTAAAATTGGGTGTGTTTTTGACATTACAGCATATAATGGCGAATTTGACTTTCAAGTAAAGTGGGACGCCCGAGGATGCTATTAACCTGAATATAAATGTCATATTTATTAAAGAACATAGCTATGTTATAGCGCAGTACGAGCGTAAGCGCGTGCGATGGTTGTGGGTTCGATCCCCATTGGCAACAATGATTATTATATAGAAATTTTTATTCCTCAGGTATGATAGACTTAACGCTGCGCTGAGTTTTACCACTCAACATGAAACTGTCTTGAATTATAACGGTGTATTATCACTAGGTTCCGCTGTCTCCCCTGTTGCTTTTATTTATCATTATCATTTCTCTATTACATTTTTGTCAATACTAAAGCATCAGTGCCAAGTTGTATAGAGAATTCTTAATTTTCCGTATCGAATTACGGAACTCATTACCATAAGTTATCTCACCGGAACAGATAAAAAAAAATACTTACATAATGAAGTATTCGATATTATTAAAATCGCAATATCGCCAAAACTTTCGCTGGGACACTTTGTACGTACGTACGGTACGTGGGTTGAAATACCGCTATGCTCTGCATTTTGTATGGAATTTAATTATAATTATGATCACATTATCGTTGTTGCACCCATGTGTCTGGTTAACCTTTTCGTACGTCACAGTCAGCCGTGACCATCTTAAATTGGACTAACGAAAATAGTAATGGAACTCAGGAATGTCAATGTCGTGATGTGAAAGTGTAAAAAAACGACGTCAAATCTCTTTATGTTTTTTAGCTTCATGCAGGTTAGGTTAGGTAGAGAAAACCTGAGAACTTAATGTTAAGACACTCCGTTTTCATTAATATGGTAGTGACCATTCCCCACTTTCCCCCAAATTTTCGAGGTCTTGCGTATTTAATCTAATTTAATTAGGTTATTAGATATTACATTTGTGGCGATCGTTCTCCACACTTTATTGATTTATTTTTTTCTTTATTAATTTTATATATGCGGACGAAATCCAGGTGCGCGCGCCTAGCGAGCTATACGGCTACGCTTGACCGTACAAGCGGCAGCCGATGCTTTGTTCTCGCGGAACCGGTTACCGACGCGATCGGCGGCCGCGCCGCCGTCGGGAACTCACTTGCCGAGCTGCGAAGAGTCAGTACTTTTCTGATTACTCGCGACAACCGCACGCTTGATTTCTTTCCGTGACTATTTATAATTACCATCCTATCGCTATTAATCCTTCCGTAATCTTACCTTCTGTACTTTCTTATTATTCTTACCTGCTTTCTTGTGCTTTCTTGTTATTCTTACTTGTTTTCTTGTGCTTTCCTTTTTTATAATATATTCGTTATAAAACTACACGTTTTATATTATTTATTTCCTTTGTCTTATTTAGTGTAGCGTAGATTTTCCTTTTCCTATACGCTCCTTATTGGTGACCCGCGTTAAGAGTACGTGTGAAGGTTACGTGAAGGGCAGTAATAACGGACAACTAGATGTCGCGCAACGGTAAACCCGAACCGGAAGAGTCCGTGTGCCGAGTGGGCATGAAGATGCCGCCATTTTGGCCTAAAGAGCCAGCGCTCTGGTTTGCCCAAGTCGAAGGCCAATTTTTTATCAGCGGGATTACGTCAGACATCACCAAATTTTACTATGTCATCGCACAACTAGAGCACCAATACGCCGCCGAGGTGAAAGATATTATAGTTAACCCGCCTGCTGATAACAAATATCAAAAACTGAAACTGGAACTTATTAAGAGACTGTCGGAGTCACAAGATGCACGGATCAAGCAGTTAGTGACGAGAGAGGAATTGGGTGACCGGAAGCCGTCGCAGTATTTACGGTGCCTGGAAGAACTTGCAGACGGGGCTGTTTCCGAGAGTTTTCTACGATCTATATGGGCGAGTCGTCTACCCACTAACATCCAGACAGTGATTGCGACGCAAATGAATACGACCTTGAAGGATGTTGCTGAGCTGGCAGATAGAGTGTACGACATTGCACCACCCGTTCCTGTCGTGGCTAGCGTGCAGCCGAGTACAAGTACTGGAAGCGCGATCGATGACATCGCGAGGCGGATGGAGGAACTTACATGTGAGGTAGCGTTACTCCGATCACAGGTACGTGCTCGTTCGCTTTCACGAGATAAAGGTAGACGGGATCGTAGTAGATCACGTCATAGGCCGCACAGTAGCAACGGTCAGTGTTGGTACCATGCCCGTTTCCGTGACCGCGCCTTTCCCTGTTCCATCTCAAAGATTTTCCCATATTCACCTGGACCTGGTTGGTCCGTTACCTTATTCTTCTGGTTACAGGTACTGCCTCACGGTCATTGATAGATATACGCGATGGCCTGAGGCGTATCCACTTGCTGACATCACCGCCGAGACCTGTGCCCGCGCTCTTGTTGCTGGCTGGGTTTCTCGGTTCGGGTGCCCACAGAGGATAACAACAGACAGGGGCCGCCAGTTCGAGTGCGAGCTCTTTCGCACTCTAACAGCGGTGCTAGGGGTGCAGCACCGCCCCACTACAGCTTACCATCCGGCCTGCAATGGAATGGTGGAACGTCTCCACCGTCAAATGAAGGCGGCCATAATGTGCCACTCAACTTCATCCTGGACAGAGGTTCTGCCTCTGGTGCTGCTGGGCATCCGCAGCGCCTGGAAAGACGATGTAAAAGCGTCGGCGGCGGAACTCGTCTACGGAGAGCCTCTTCGCCTTCCTGGTGAATTTTTCGTCCCCACTTCCGAAGCCGACCACGATGCTACGGATTTCGCCGCACGTCTACGAGTTCATATGGCTAGACTTACACCAAAACCTGCCAGCTGTCACGAAAAAAGGACCTTTTATATTCCGCAGGACCTGGCAACAGCAAAGTATGTTTTCCTTCGTCAAGATGCTGTTAGGCGGTCGCTTGAGCCTCCATATACAGGCCCCTACAAGGTGTTGGAACGCTCGGCGAAGACGGTCAGGCTAGCTTTGCGAGGCAGAGACGTCACAGTGTCCATCGATCGGGTGAAACCTGCCTACCTTGCCGCAGACAGCTCTGTAGATGAACCAAGCAAGTTTTATATTACTTCGCATGGACGAGACGGCATTAGAGCAAAACCAGAATCATCACCACCGGATGACAACAGGGGAAAGAAGACGCGTTCCGGTAGAGTAGTTCGTTTCCCGGACTACTATCGACCTTAGCGAGCTTCGGTCTCAGGGGGGGTGTAGTGTGGCGATCGTTCTCCACACTTTATTGATTTATTTTTTTCTTTATTAATTTTATATATGCGGACGAAATCCAGGTGCGCGCGCCTAGCGAGCTATACGGCTACGCTTGACCGTACAAGCGGCAGCCGATGCTTTGTTCTCGCGGAACCGGTTACCGACGCGATCGGCGGCCGCGCCGCCGTCGGGAACTCACTTGCCGAGCTGCGAAGAGTCAGTACTTTTCTGATTACTCGCGACAACCGCACGCTTGATTTCTTTCCGTGACTATTTATAATTACCATCCTATCGCTATTAATCCTTCCGTAATCTTACCTTCTGTACTTTCTTATTATTCTTACCTGCTTTCTTGTGCTTTCTTGTTATTCTTACTTGTTTTCTTGTGCTTTCCTTTTTTATAATATATTCGTTATAAAACTACACGTTTTATATTATTTATTTCCTTTGTCTTATTTAGTGTAGCGTAGATTTTCCTTTTCCTATACGCTCCTTACATTTTCTCCGTGTGGGAATCGAATCCACAACTTGCCGAGTTTATAGTCGCACGCTTGTGCCTCTGCGTCTCTAAGGGCTTCTGAAGTCAAGATCTTAAATTTAAAGCCATATGACCCAAACCCACTGAACTATAGAGGTACTTTTATTATTACTAAAATAGAAATGTCGCAAACGACATTGCATTATAATGCTAAAAATAAACAATTTTTATTAAATATTTTAACAAGAAAAGAATTTACGCTTTCAACCTATAAGGTAAAGAAACGATCAAAAATAACTTTTAAATATATGTAATAAAAGCTGACCTCAGATTTATTGCGAATTTTATGTTTTGATGAAATAATGTAATTAATTTGCTTGTAATTTTTTTTATCTTTATATATTCATTTAGTTGCACTTAAATATATTTAAGGCCGTTCTGTGATCGGCGGAGTCTGGCTGTTTAATATAGTGCGGTTTTGGGTGCGGTTGGGTATGTGACCTATGACTTATTAAATTGACTTTTTAACCAAACGCCATTTCTAAAATATTTATAGCACAAATCATTTCATCAATTAATGTAATAATTCGAACCACGAGTACCCACTGCGAACACCGACACCGCTAAATAATAGTCTTGCAATTATTTTACTATTAGGTAGGTTGATCTTAATAGATTTTCTTATATCAAGTATTGCGTGTGACAAAGTCAAAGTTGATATTAAATTATTAATGTAACCACAATTATGCATATTTTAGATAGGTTTAAATTAAAAAGGGCTAGGTTCTCCTTGAAAAAAAGGTATATATATATATATATATATATATATATATATATATATATATATATATATATATATATATATATATATATATATATATATATATATATATATATATATATATATATATATATATATATATATTTATTTATTTATTTGTCAATATACACGTACATTTACAAATATATATTGAGACATTCTTATTTTAATAAAAAAATCCTACATGTATTCTACGTGTGAATTTGTAGGGATGGATGTCTGTTCCAATTTCACGCAAAAAACCATCTTTCCAACACATCATTTATGTCATGATATTGTATAATTTGGAATTATAATCGAACTAATAAGTTTAAGCGAGCGAAGTCACGATCGGATCGTTAGTTTACTTAATAATGGGGAAATTTATTTTAATTGGCCAGTTAGGTGAGTTAAAGTTAAGTAATATATATTTTTTTGTTTACTTTTAGATACGACCTGTATACCACATATAGCAAGGTAGACAGAGGGAACCTAAAGTAAAGATACTATGGAGGGAACTGGAAATATTACCTAATTCACACCCCCGAGCGAAAATCACTATTGCATGACAGCCTCGGTTAAACTGTAACAATTTAATTATAGTAAGCATCGAACCCGCAACCGTTGCGTGTTTGTACGACAGTGTCAAATTGCAACACGATGGCCTTAATTACCAACTCTCTCACATCTATTATTATCTAATTATAAACATTATTATAAATTATAACGCATTAGCATTAAAATATATTTAATATTTGTAATGAATATCTGAACCTACTATCTAAACTAATAGTATTAAGCTTGTTTGGTTGAACGCGTTAATCTCAGGAACTACTGGTTTGTATGGAAGTAGAATAGTAAATTTATCGAGAAGGATTGTGTTCTAAATTAAGTTAAGTTGTCATTTCACTGACGTCGTCGTCATCACGTGTGTATACAGAAATATTTTCAGATGAGAGCCAGGACTTTTGAACTGATATATTTGAGATTTTTTAAATAATTTTTCAGGACAAAATTTTTGTTACTGAAATTTCTGGGGTAGACACAAAACTATTCTGGGGTAGGCACGGATCACCTGGTCCTCCCGAATCCTCTATTCCTACACCCATGGTCATGTGTCATACACAACTTTCAGTCAGTTATTTCCACTTGACCACGCAGGTATCTGCATAAGCTATACGAGCTAGGTAATAAAACCAAAGAATTTTTTACAACTCAACGCCCAAAAGTAACAGTATCCTAACAGTATCCTATTTTGGACAAATTCAAGGTCACACATAAGATTACATGCAACTATTATTCATTTATGCATATTTCCTTAATTTGAAGTTATCATTAAGCAGGAAGTCTCAGATTCAATTTCGCCCTGAGGCAAATAATAAATTAAGCAAATCAAAAATTGTTGTTATATATTTTTAATATTTTTTATATTAAAAATATATAGTAAAATTACATAAATTTAGTGAGAACTAATGATGTTTTTTATTGTAATACATATTTGTACATATTTTACGATAGGTTTGTAAATTGTTATAAAAATCCATTTTAATTTCATTCTAAATTTAAAATTTACTAAAAAATATAATATAAATTATTTCTCGGCCAGTCTAACCTATCTATATATAAGCCTAAAGGTATCACTACCTATAGCTAAAATTATTTAATTAATTAGCTTGTAAAAATTAAGCAGTTAATTAAAATTATTAATAGAAAAAATCTCACTTTCTACAGCGCGACGTTGAGCTCTCCATCACACAAGATTGCCTCTTTCTACCCTGTACCTAATTGCAATATAAGATTTTTGCAAACAATCGACATTTTCATTAAATATGAACATATACAGTAAACTTGCTATCATTTTCTTACGCTGCTCACTGCTAACCTAACCTAACAGGTCACAGCTTCAAATCTTCCCACAAAAAATAAATAATAATTCAACCAACCAAGCAAAGCCACGGGCCACGCTTAATACAAATAATTGCTGTACCTACTGTTGAGAAGCAGTCCGTGTACCGCTTAGGCCTCGCTAATGGCATGTGACAGTAAGATTGATCACCCAAGAGCACGGATGGGGCGAAAATTGTAGATGAAATTCGATTTCGAGAATAAAAATATTTGTTTATTTCCCATATTTATGGCTGTGGAAGTATAATATTGTGTTGGTATTGCGGTAATCTAAGAATGATTGCTTATTTACTTAGAACTGAGTAATTTGTCTTGTTGAGGCCAGTCGTGGCGCAGTGGCAGAATACAGAATTTGGTGGAGAGTGGAGAAAGGGAGTATCTTAATGGAAACGGAGTATCTTATCACTAGATTCCTAGAAATAATATAGGAATAATATAGGATTCCTAGGAATAATAGGACCTAGGTCCTATCTGCATATTCTGCTCTGTACAGGATACAGTGTGAAGGTAGAATACTTCTAGCAATTGAGCGTAATCAGACTCTGTTAGACGAAACATAGACGATACTCTGTTAGACGAAACACAGTAAATAAAAAATATGTACGAACAAATGTAAAAAAACTATAAAGTAGATAGTAGTGTAACGAAATCAAACACCTAGAGGCTTTCCTTATATTTCTTCCAGAGCAAAATACTGTTAAGCTTGTACAATGTCTATCTTAAATTCTCATATAATATGATATTCTAGAGGACCTCCTTCTACTTCCTCTCCAAGTCTAAAAGCATATTTCAAATTTACCGACCACATAAAGCGTCATTTTATTAACATTCTCTGGTGATAGTTCTATCTATATTACTTATTTTTAAACATGTTTTTATTAAGTAAAGAGGTTGATTTACATTTCTATAATATATTAAAACTTATAAATATAAAACCATTAGTCATTAGTCTTATGTATTTTTAACATTTCGAATACTTATGCTACTTTATACTGGCGGATTTAAGTACTATATTATAATGAATACTGTCAAAACATAAATTCCTAACATACCTTTCAGAAATATGTTAAATAACACATAATTTACTATCAGAATATTAAAATATTTCTCAAATACCACGCAAAAGTTTTAAAATATACAATAATTTTAAAGGCGATCACTTGTTTCACCTTGACCTAGTAAAAACATCAACATTCTAAATAATAACAATATCTCGAGTAGGATGGATCGGATTTGAACCCACTAGTGCACTGTAGCCCCGGCGGCTCAAATCTACAAATCATTACAATTGAAATAAATCACTGAACTAAATATATGATTAATGGACTATAAACAAAGAGTGATTACATTATTACGTTTGTACGTAATGAAAGCAGATACATATTCGATCGTATACAGCCCACTTTGTGTAGGGTAACCATGTTTTAGAGGCCACTCATGGTGCAGTGGCTAAAATGTGCTGCTGTGAGCATTACGGATTGTAGGTTCAATTCCCACTCGCCAACTTTAATATTTTCATTTCCTCGCTCTGGTAAGTAGGCATAGTGCGCAACGCTGAGGAAATTCATCAGAAAGTGGTAACGGAAGTGATTTGATGGTAACAGGGAGTCCTTACACTAGGTTCTCTGGTTCCTAATAAAAAAAACTAATTTCATACTTTTTTCTCGTTAATCCTTTATTCCGCTGAGCAAGATAGGCAGAAAGATCCTAGTGTCTAGAGACTCTGTACTCCATTTTCTGTTCGAATTCGAATAATTCATGGCGAATAGCGAAATTAGAGATAAAATATAGAAACGAATAAAGTTTTAAAACAAACAAAAATATTGAAAATTAATATAAACGAATATTTTTCTATTTCCTCGTTCTGGCAAGACAAAACAGGGCGTTGAATTTTGCCAAAAAATACGCAAATCATTAATTCTATTGGAAAGAGGAAATACTAGGTTCTCTGAAAAAAAATAGTGGATTAAGCCTTATGGCTTTTGGCGGTGTTGTGTTCCGCCCTTCAACACAAACATCGATATCTTGTGAAATACGCGTACAAGAAAAAAAGTAAACATAATTTACAATCAATTTATAATTTATATAAATAAAACCACTTCAGTATGTATCAAAAAATCTTTTCACTTCCACATTCCAACTAGGGTCATTTACTTTTGGTGTTATATAAAAAAACATTCAATAAATGTATGTATGTACAATTTACATATTTTTAAATATAGCATATTGAGGCCAGTCGTGGCGCAGCTTCATAGCAAACGTGATGGTTCTGGGTGTGATCCCTACTCGGGGAACTAAATGTTTTTTACTTCTCCTCTACGACATAGAAAGTGCGGCGTTGAGTTCTGCAGCTTGTTATGCAGTGTCTCAAATTCAGATGGAAAGCAGAGTACGGAGTATTCTAACTCTAAGTCCTTTTCTCTACAATGCAAGGCAAAACGTGAACCTAACAAAAAAAAATAAGTTTAAAATTTCTAGACAAGAAGCCACAGTGGCAGTGAAAACAAAATTATATTTGGCAATTATCATAACACTCAATTAAGACACGCCATTTATTTTGTTAACGAAATGGATATTAAATAAATATAAATGTAGTATGATACGGTGAACAAGTTAAGAGACAAATAAAAAAAATATTAACATGTGAATTGTTTAATTTATCTGAGGCACATCGCAGATCGTGAGATAGTTAAAACTGTATATTTTGCTATCTGTCAATCTATTATTGGCTATTGTATCACTTCATGGGGAGGATCTTATAAGTCCCATATGCTAAAAGTTGAAAGAGCTCAAAGAGCCATCTTAAAAGTAAGTGCTTTTCTTCCTGTCCTGTTTCCTACTAATGATCTATACAAATTATGGAACGTACTCACTGTGAGACAAATTTTTATCCTACAAACAATACTAAAAAAACACGCCGAAATATCTTATTTCCCAAAAGAAAATGCAACTGAACGTAGGAAAGGTAAAGTGTGCCGTACGTCTACTCACAGAACTAAATTCTCACACAAATTCTATTGTTTTCTTGGTAGCTTTCTCTATAATAAGTTAAATGCAAAATTTTTATTCTACGGCTTCAATAAATTTAAAACTAAAAAAGTTCTCACTGAATGGCTATTAGGCATGTCATATGAATCTACTGAAAAAATAATAACTTCCTAATTAAAACTTAAAAAAAAAAAAAAAAAAAAAAAAAACACACACACACACACACACTCACACACACAAAAGCATACTCACGTAAACACACACATACACACACACACCCACGTACAACATCCAACTTAGTCATTATTCTGCAACGGCAACCTATAATTATAATATGAGTGTAAATAATGTCAGTTAATGTATCTATTTTTGTGGTTTTTTTTATATTGTACTTACATGTATCTCTCTATCTTTTGTGTATCACCAACTTTAAATATAATTCGGTACATACTTGTAATTTTACCCTCTCCGCGAGTGGGGACCTGGCGACTAGTAACACAAGCTCAGAGCTTAGTACAAGCGTCAGTCTCACATGATTGTAAATAACAGTTTATGTACCTAAATATACACTACTTGTTTTGTATACTTTACAATGTGTGGAGAAATAAATTATTATTATTATTATTATTATTATTTATTATTATTAATTGTGAGCTTGATTTAAAATCTTAAGGCCGTCGTGGCACAGAGACACAAGCGCGTGACAGTAACGCGCGATTGTGGATTTAATTCATACTCTGAGGAATGAATTGTTAATATTTTAATTTCACTAGAAACAACAAACAAACTACCTAGTAAGTGCCTACCTGTATATTGCCCCCAGAATTCGGGCAACGAATAGTGGGCAACGGAATATATTTACACTAGGTTCCCGAGTTCCAAGCCTGCTATGTATGAGATACAACGTGAAAAATATAAGCGCACGTATAAAAATTATGGTCACCATACTAACGTGAGAAGATAGTAATTATCGCGTTATATTTTTTTTCTATTACAGCATTGCCTTGGAACCTCGTGACCAAATTATTTCATTTTTCCTTGCCACTGACACTGTCTGACTGCTGGTTGGTGGTCGGTTAGAGACAAAAGTCGATAATTATGTGAATATTACATATCGAAACTAATATTTGCAAAATTGAGCATAAAATCGTATAGATTTTTGTTACTTAATAGTTTTCCGCTGTGGAATGACAGGTTTTTATCTTTAATTATAATATTGTGAAGGAGAACGTACTGAGTTGGTTCGGGCACGTCGAGACAATGAGTGACGAAAGACTGGCAAAAGAGATATATTAAGCAAGAGTGCACGAAAGACTGAAGATGCTGTTGATCTTCAAAAGTTTATTATATTTGAGGAAACGGAAACCCCGGAGTACAACATGTATGAAGAGGTTGATCATGAGCGAACGATGTGTGCAAATAACGCAGCGTTTGGCGCTCTGTTCTTCCTATCAAATTCGCTACGGATAGAACGTGAAGATGAAAAAAAATAATTAACTGATCGGTGAGTCCCCCGGTTCTGCACGTTTAATTTACTTAGATATTTCTTTTCCTTAATGCTTATAATGGTTGGGGGTGGTATTTAATACTGTACTTTCTCTATCAAATCAATACTTATATTTTAGACCTAAAGAGTTCGTTTGGTTGAACGCGCTGGTCTCCAGAACTACTGCCTTAATACGAAATTTTGGACGTAGCGGGAGTTCCGACCGCTCCTCGTAGAATTCGACCCACTCTAGTGGCCAGAGCGCTTGGATGGTTGCCAAGAAGCTTTTTAGCTTCATTTTGAAGCGAAGAAAGAAGAAAGAACGTATCGCCGAACGCTACAATCTGTACATACTTTTTCGCCTCATCGACCGTCTTTTTTTTTAAATGTTCTTTTAAAATGTGTGTGAGGCGACACGTACTAGTGTGTCCCCGCGGGTGTAGTGAAGAGTGCGGCGATGGGGACCGCCACCCAACACGACATGTCTGAAAAGGCGCGGAATAATAGCTACGTTTAATATTTTATACGGTTTCTTCAAAAGTAGATGAGACGTGGCTTAAAGATACTCTGTTCTCTACTTTTCGATCGTTTAGATAAATAATGTATTTCCAAATTAAACGCAGGCGCAGTAGCACAAACGGTCTAAACTTGACGGTTGTGGGTTGGATTCCCATAAAAATAGTTGGCGGAAAGTGGGAAACGTAGTGACCTAACATTAGCTTCCCTCTACCTACCCTGCTAGAGGCGTAAAACTAGAAAGAAATTGAGCAACGTGGAAATTCCATCTCTTGCCACGCCCAAATTGTTTACTTCGAAGATTTTTCAAAGAAACAAGTTGTGTCCTCAGTGACCACTTCCTATTGACGACAGTGTCTAGTTACTAATCTACATACAAATTTCCAACCTAATTTATTGTCCAGGAAGTTGCGTAATATTAAGGAGCTCCAAGTTAGTATCCGGGTATCGCGGCTTACTTGACAACTGGCTGGTTTAACGTGATAGTAATAGGTTTAAATCCCCCTTTTCCGACATTTTACATGAGTTTTATTTAATTAAAATATTAATGGGAACTTTTATTTTTTGTATTTTTCTTGGCAATCGTGTAAGTAACATTTATTCGATTAAACAAACATTTTGATTTGGTTCTTTGATTATGGCGTTCCGAGTGTGCCAGTAGAGGATATATCACTTCGCCAATGTCACGTTGTATGAAGAAACAACCATTTTACACACAGTTTCTTAATAAACATAATATTTTTATATATTTGACAGTGACAGTTTTGGATTCGATCCCAACTCGGAAGATTTAATTATTGCTTATTAATATTTTCCTTACTTCGCTCTAGTAACAAGGCACAGCGCGGCCTTGAATTCTCCCATTCAATTCGCAATGCCTCGAAAATTTGGCGAAAAATGGGACAGAAAGTGGATTCTAGTGTCTTAACACGATTACCTCTGCCTATCCTGCAATTTGCGGGATTCAGCGTGAAACTGAAAATAAATTAAATTAATATAAACTTTTCTCTATTGAGATCAGCCACCAATACAGAGTTGCAAAGATAACAAAGGCCAACTAAATCGTGTGTTCAGCCTTGAACCGATTTAAGGTGGTGATTGATACATTTCGCGTCCGTCTACTGTTCCGGAATATGTTTTACTAACGTTTTACTATGACATTGGTTAAATATCTTTTTTAATATGAGTACATGAGGCCAGTCGTGGCGCTGCGGCAGAAAAGGTAAGAAAGTGGAGAACGGAACCAGAGGGAATCTGGTGTTAAGACACTCCGTCCCCCACTTCCTGCCGAATTCTGGAGTCATTGCGTTTTGAGTGGCTGAATTCAACGCCGCGCTTTGCCTCGACACCAAAGCTAAGAAATGGAAATATTAATTTAGGTAAATATTTCATCTCCTCGAGTGGGGATCGAACCTACAAACAGTCGGTTTTAAAGTCACACTTCGTGCCGCTGCGCCACGAAAAACGACTGGCCTTGTGTGTATATAATATTTTAATTTTATTAAATATATTCAATCCCTATTGTAAGAGTTAACCACATCCACCACTACGCTACTACGACTACACTTACTTTAAAATTCTAAATATCAATAAGACTAGCCCACGCATCATCACATTAAGAGATAAGTACGAGTATCTAAAACTAGAACAGATAGTCCTTTGCTTAAATATTCTGTCAATTTTGAATTAATACAAATATAAGTGGATAGAAATCGATCATAATTTAAGAACAATCATTTAAAATGTCACACATTGTGAATTATGTTAGAACAATGTGCTTACAAATTTATAATGGCTATCGCTAATATGATGAACTTCTGAACGAAAATCAATTCTATCATCAAAGTTGTTTTTAATATTATTTTACATATCTTCCTCGTGCAAAGCGCGGCGTTGAGTTCCGCCACTCAAAACACAATGCCTGACAGGGAACTCAGCGGAAAGTGGGGAAAGGAATGTCTTAACTCTAGGTTCCCTCTGTCTACCCAGCTGTGTGCGGTATACAGCGTGCGATTATAAATATTTTATATAATAAAGCTGGTGAAGAGATTTTTTTTGTAAGTTCAGGTATCTAATCTCAAGAATTACTGGTTTGAAATAAAAGTTGTTTTTGTCTTATATAGTCCATTTACCGAGGAAGGTCATTATTATTTATGAAGTTGTAACGGCGTAGGGACACAAGCGTATCACTGTAAACGCGACTGTTGTGTGTTCGATTTTGACTCAAAGGAGTGAAAATCGAGCATATCAACTCTAAAACTAAATATTCCGATTTTTTCGAAGAAACGGAGCCCTCGCTACGTGCCCTCTGCTTTCCAAAAAAATAATTACGATTCACGATAATTCGATATAACCCACTGTATTTAAAGTTACATGGGATACTTAGAGTACGTCATATACAAATCTAGTTTTTTCTACTACGCTACGTCGTATATTTTTATTTAGAAAAAGTATTAAAAATTAAACAATAGCAGTCTCAAAAACTATTTTCATTTCCCAAAATATAAAATAACTCTTTAAAAATGTTAAAAAAGAACTAGTATCTACGAGTACATATATCTTCGAATCGAACCTCCCATTACGGAGGTAAGCACTATTTTACACCACTTAACCATCTAGCCTCCATTGGCCGCTATAAGCCAAAGTGAATGAAATTCCTATAACTCGGCTAGAGGTCACCATTATTACAATCACCTCTACAAAATATGTACCTACACCTTGTCTTAACAATAATAATGATACGGTTTGAATTACTCTAATGATAGCTTAGATTAAACCGTTAATTCATGGTACTTTATATGGTCATAGGCCGTCGTGGCGCATGGGCACAAGCGTGCAACTGTAAACGCGACGATTGTAGGTTTGAGTTCCAGTCAGGGCAATTAAATATTTAATAATACTGGACTTCCAGTTTCTTTTCGCCTACCCTGCTATGTGGGAATTTTGGGATTCAAACTATAGGGCCAGTCACGGTTCGTTTTTGGTCTGATCTTGTATGTGTGATTGAACCGGAACGACAACATGGGTGTTCTTATTGTTTCCCATATAAGAATATTTTTAACAGACTGAGATCGCACCGAGAATGAATGGTAACCGGTGCTATAGCGTGAATCCTCCTTTAGACGTGACAGAATAATATACAAATTATAAAGGTAGTACTATTCGTACAAATTACCATTTTAATTATGTCTAATTGTAGCGTTGTAACTATGTAATGCAGTCTATGAACTGAACTTATGTGGGTTCGATTCGCATTCAAGGATATTTCCTTGAATGCGAATCGAACCCCATGACTTATTAGTCATTTACATTTCTTCGCTCTGATATCAAGACAAAGAAATGGAAATATAAATTTAAATAAATATTTCATTTCCTCGAGTAAAGATCAATCCCACGACTAGTCGCGTTTACAGTCACCCTTTGTCCCCTTTTTCCCCGGCGCGACGACTGGCCTCACAAAACCTCAAAAAAAATATATATAGGGGAAGTAGAACCAGTAGGTAGTCGCGGTAAGAGAGGTAGAGGAAGACTTCCGTTGACCTTCGAAAACAAACACAATATCAACAATACTGGCGGTCACGTAAAAAGCAGGAAGTTCCCACTGGAGCGCCGTATGCAGAGGTTGATGACAGCGGACGAGGCAAGATACATGCATCTGACCCTACCAGAAACTGATATTATAATGTATCAGATATTCGGGATACAACGTGAACCTAAAATATCATTCATTTCTACCGCTATAGTTTTAACGTTACATTACGTAACTGGCCAAAGTTAGTATAAAGCTAATTAAGTTAAGTAACAAGTGTTTCTATACTGTTGAATTATGATTTATTCATTAACTTACGTAGAGTACGAAATATTTTTGTTCCAATTATCCAGTGGACCTCTGCATATATTGTAATCTATATGTATACAACTCTTCCGTTACTGAGTGACAGACAAACAACACAAATTAGTAACTACTAGATTAAATATATTGAAATTTGTTGTAATGTAGTTGTAATGTAGGTAGGGTTTGAAGTTTAGGGAAGGCAGTATAAAAACTTTCTAGAAATTCCAATGGGAGCGGAAAAGATGGATTTCTTTATTTTAATAGTAATATAACAAAATGGAATAATCTTCGTGTAAAACATATGTTTTGTCAAAACCATTTTAAATGCAATCACAGTTTTAACTACCCCATAAAAATCGAATACAATTAAAATAAAAGAGATAAATAAATAAATCAACTTTACGCTGTATCCCGCACACAGCAGGGTAGGCAGAGGGAACCTAGTGTTAAGACACTCCGTTTCCTACTTTACTCTCCGCCGCGCTTAGCCTCGACACCAAAGCGAAGAAATGCAAATATAAATTTAAGTAAATATTTCATCTCCTCCAGCGGGGATCAAATGATTAGTAAAATTAACGTTATAAAATAAAATGTAATTTATCTATAATGATGCACACAGTCACAAACCTACTGCAGTCTATACCTACTGCAAATTAATTTACCTATTTAGTATAGGTATGCCGTAATATTCATCCCCTAGTAAGACACCAGTGGCATCCAAAACAAAAGTTATGACCTACCACTGTTACCATCTGTTTCAAGAACAGTAAATGACGGTAATTGAATACACTCTCATGTCTCCTCACATCGTATTCCCTGGGTACGTATCCTGGGTTCAGTATGACAAGAAATATAAAAAAAAACTGTAACATATTTAGTTCCATCATAGCAGTAATATAAGAATAGTTCGAATATTGCTGAAAGAAAACCGCAGTGGTCGTAATGCGATAGCTACATGCATAATAGATACCTATGACAAATGTCGGGGTCAGTTGTGAGACTTATTTAGTATTTGGGTCATTCATAATACTTTTATTATTTATCATTATCATATTTCTTTTAATGTAATTGAAGTCTCCATCTTAATGAAAATAGAGTAAGTTTAAATATATTTAAACAAGTGATGTAAAATAAACGAGGACGTTTTAACGTTTTATTAATTTTCAAAATATATTTTGTTTTAATTTTTATTTTCTTTTTTTCAGTTGTTATTTTTTATCTGCGATTGTGATTTTATGTGACGATAATTAAAATAAAAGAAAAATGTGGCGGTTTTTTGTAATTATTATTTTTTGTTTTGTTTGTTATGGTATTTTTTAAGAATTGGAAATGATTCGTATACAATAATTTTTAACTTTTTTTTTCATATTCACGCTGTATTCTGCGTATAACAAGGTACGCTCAGCAAAGTACGCAATTTTATCGTTGCGAACCAACGTCTAATTGTGAACACGACGGTCGTGGGTTCACTTGGGTTAATCAATTTTCATTTTCTTGCTCTACAAACAAGACAAAGCGCAGCGTTAACTTCCGTCACTCCACACTCAATGCCCCGAAAATTGGGTCGAAAACGGAGTGTCTCAACACTCAGTTCTCTGTCTGCTTATGCTATTAAATGCGAGATACAAGCTAAGGAGAATTACGCTAAACAAGTATCAAGAAATTAACTAAGAGGCGAAATCCAACTCTGCCCTTCAACTCTAACTTTTTCTAACTAGATCAAATCACTCATAAATCCTACGAGTACTTGGTTCATAATAATATATTGATTAATAAGAATTTAGCATTGACATATTATTACATAACCTGAAATTAACTCAATACATAATCAATTTCCGCAAAATACGCAAAATTTATTAAAAGTCCTTCATTATATAAGGCTTTTATTCATAAGTTGTCGTATTGAACAAAAGTTGACCAGCAGTCTGTGGTCAAAGTCATTCGGTAACAAACGTTCGTCTTGTATAGTTGTGTAAAAATTGATCGTCGCGTGTATAGGCGGCTTTATTTTGTTTTAATTTTTATTTTCTTTTTTGTTGTTATTTTTTGCCTGTGACTGTGATTTTATGAGTCGATAATTAAAATAATAAAAATGTGGCGGTTCTTTGTAAGTATTTTTTAATTTTTTATATTATTTAAGAATTAAGAATGGAATAACGAACTATTTTTTTTTCTCTTATATAAGAAAATATTATTCCAAATTTAAGGATATAAAATATTAACATAGTGGGATTTGAACCTGCACCACTGGTAAATCGTCCAAATAATAAAAAATCGTCTTAATAAAAAAATATGTTTATTTATAAAATGTTACTATTAACAATTTTTTCTAATAATTACATAAAATCATTAAAATAATTACATTTATAAGTAAACATGTGTACATATTAAATAACGTGTCAGTCAGACAAAAATTAAATAAATGATTATATTTATTAATAAAATATCATTACATAAAACCTTTCCAAATTGCTAAGAAAAAAATGTGCTGCGATCGGAAAGGATGCAATAAATGCGACATAAACAACTTTTTATTTTTAATTTAATAAAATTATTTGACTTTGACTTTGAAACCAATAGTTGTTCAAATAGATTTTGAAAAACAACAGTTTTTCAGGTTGACTTTGAGTTTAATAAGCAACAAATTCTCAGAAGCAGGATAGACACTTCGTTCTGCACTTCCTACTCGAGTTCGAAATACTGCACGTATACGCAGACCTTAACGCCGCATTCTGTCTTTCTACGTGACATTGGCGAAGTGATTTTGTGCTCAACTGGCGCGCTTAGAACGCCATATTATAAGAAACCAAACCAAACCAAACCAAATAATCATCGTCACGTTTACAATGAAACACGTCCATTACTTTCTCTTAGTAAATATGTTAAGAATAAATAAAATATCTTAATTTGATGGCACAATCATAATGTCTTTTTAATATAACGTTATACCTACTCATATAAAAAGCACGAATACAATTTCATCCGATCTCACTTTTATATAATCAGAACATTTTCTGATTGTAAATATCATTTCAACTTGGCATATATATGTATATTATTAAGCTTTATCCTGCTACTCTGCTGATAGGCAGAGGGAACCTGACTGAGTGGAAATTGAATACAACCAACTCACCACAATGGCGTCTAAAATACATATATATATATATATATATATATATATATATATATATATATATATATATATATATATATATATATATATATATATATATATATATATATATATATATATATATATATATATATATATATATATATATATATATATATATATATATAGATATATAGTCTCACGCTATGTACCGCATATAACATGGTAGACAGAGGGAACCAGTGAACTTAGTGTTAAGACACTCGGATCCACATTAACACTTCTGTTCTCCACTTTCCAGCTAATTCTTGAGACATTGCGTGTTGAGTGGTTCTCAACGCCGCAATTTTTATAAGATAACCTATGATTTTTTATTTTTTCTGCCACTGCAGACCACGTAATATTTATATATATCTATTAAAAGGCTGTAAAATATAAAACACAGTGATTAATAAAATTACTTTCATTTTTAAGTAAGTAAAGAACCTCACCCGATCATGAACCAGTAACCACCGCCTAGCTTTAAATGTCTGTTTAAATGGTCAACTGTATAATGTAAATTCCAACGTAACTTTACATAACTACTTGTTTTTAGTTCGTAATATTAAATAACTATAATTAAAATGTACCATTTGAATATAAGAAAACGAAATGAAATTCGCACTAATCATATATAATTAAAAGTTCAAGTAACGATCAGTTAGTTCTAAAGCTGCTATACTTGTTTTAACGACCTGCTTAATTGTGATAATATTTAGATTTTTTTAGCAGCTTCACGGTGTATTCCGCACACAGCAGGGAAGTCAATGGGAACCTAGTGTTAAGATACGTAACGTACTTTCCGCTGAAATTTGGATATATTTCGTTATGAATGGCAGAACTTATCGCCACGCTTTGCCTCGATACTAAAGCGATGAAATGAAAATATAAATTTAAATACATATTTCACAACCAGTCTCGATCACAGTCACACTTTGGACCCCTGCGCCACGACTGGCCTCGTAATATTTAGATATTTTTTTCATATTTAAACATAGCCACACCACCACACAGTCTCCTTTTTTTGCTATGCTATATATCGATGCTTTCCTTAGAATAGGAATCGAACCCACAACGGTTATGTTTCACAGGCCGATAGCTGCTGTTGCTTATGTGCCGCTGTGCCAAGACGGCCTCAATTGCGCTCCTTTAAAAATTAATATATCAGAAATTGAATCTACGTCCTCCGATTGATTATCAAGTAAAGCATTATAGAAATTATTCAAAAGGTCCATGTAGAACTTTTATACGTTTATACGATTTCGAAATTTTATACGATTGGAAAAACTCAGCACGTTGATAAATGAAATTGAAATAAATAAAAAATTTTCTAACAATTTTTGTTGTTGTTTGCTCCTATTGGTGATATTGTCATGTAATGTAGCCACTAGATGTGCCGTACAAAAAACATTTTAGCGCGTAAACTCTTTAGGACTTTACGGGCTTCATTTGTTTGCTTGGCCCTTTTATTTGTTCAATAATATAACAATTATCCATTTCTTTAGAAACTTTTTTCTTTAAGTTAGTGACTCTATACATGTATCAAAATTAACATTTGCCCAATGCAGTTAATGGTTGATTGAAAGGCAAATCCGCTCCCGTCGATTGAGCATTTAGGAAATAAACGATTGGACCAAAGCTCCTCTATATTTTAATTATGTATTTTTAATAAAGTGTCACAGGACTGGCAAAATACCTTTTCTTGCTAAATTTGATATACCTAATGCATATTTTCTAACGGATTTAAACGCCGCACTTTGTCTTATATTTTTATGATATCATGGGGTAGGAGCATAGTTATTTTTATTTCCCGCTCCGATTAGACGTTGGTACCCTCCAGCCGTCACGAAGGCCACGTAAGATCAGTTGTGGTGCATCGCACAAGCGTGATATTGTAAGCGAGAGAGTTGTGAGCTCGATTCCAACTTGAGGTATTAGGTTCCTGCTGCTACAATAGCACACCAACAAGCGATCCTTAGAAGTTCCTTGTGTGGCTTAGGTGGCTTAAAAATGATAAAATATAAAAACATATTTATAAACGTGTGGCCATAGAGATGGTTGTGGGCTCCAATCCCACTGAGGGAAATGAAATATTGAATTTCATTTCTTCGCTCTGATTACAAGGCAAATGAGGAACCCTGCGATATGCGGGATACAGTGTGAAGCTGAAATATTTTTATGTTACGCAGCTTCGAACAGGGAGGAATGTGGAGGCGAACTTAAGTCATAATTGAAGATTTCTCGATTTTTTATGGAGACGGAATCTTATAGTACACTTAAACCACATATTAAACATTTTATCTAAAAGAATTGAACCCACAACCACCTCATTACCTTCACCTACACTAATATAGACACACTGCATCGTGCAACCATTAGCATAGCTTACAAAAATGTTAGTTACACAACTGCACGTATCATCGGTTACTGGGGCACACGAACTGGTCTTGATACTGCTACCAGCGTTGAGTTGAGTAAACTTGTAAAAATATTTAGTACATGTTCTTATTAAGAATTATGTTTGTTTTTGTTTTTTTTTTTGCTTCACGCTGTATCCCCCGCATAGTAGGGTAAGTAGAGGGAACCTTTTTTTAAGACGCTCCGTCAACTTTAAGATATTATTGTTTTCACTTTTCGTCGAATTCTATATAAATTGCGTGTTGAGTGGCAGACTTGAACGCCGCGCTTTACCTTGTTATCAGTGCGAAGAAATGAAAATATTTAAAATTTTCATTTCCTCGTATCCTCATATTCTTCTATAAACGCTCGAGTGGAAATCGAACCTGTAACGGTCCCATTTACAGTCGCACCCTTGGCGTTATTTCATTATGGCAATGAATTAAAAAGTTGAAATATTTTGTCTCAAAATGTCTATACTGGTATGTGTTCTAAATTCTAAGTTGTATGATAAAATGTTGATATTTAAAAGATATTTCTCCACACTTGGTAATCAATACTTCGAACAGTCATTAAATTTATAATTTTTAGTTTTTCGCTTTAATTCCGCCCCTCAGATTGACTTCTGGAAATAGGTGGAGCAGAGAAAACCTCGCTAGATACTCCCTGCTTGTAGCTCTTCAGCTGCTAATTTATAACTATGGCGATTAACAAATAAAGCTACACTTCGATTAGTTAATTCATTCCAGAGTTTCGGTGCCACAGACAAACATATAAACAAACACACAGACAGCTCAAACTTTTAATATTTTATTTTTGTATGAGGGAGCTTAAAAATAAGATGAAATTAAATCAATTTGAAATGAATTTATATAATAAATTTAAATAGTAACTTATGGTAAAAGGAATGTTAAGGTAAAGGGTAAAAGGGTAGGATGATGTGATCGTCATACGAATAATTCTGACATTTTTCAAAAATTATATTCCATCTGCTATGCGGGGAAATAGGCAAAAGGAACCTAATGTAAAGTTACTATATTCCTAAATGTCTATCTGATTGAGTGGCAGAACTCAGCGTCGAGTTTTTTCTATAGAAGCGAAGAAATTAAAATCACAGTCAGACGGTGACCCACTGCGTCCCCATCGTCCTCTTTCATTAATATCTTCCCATGATAATTAAATAATATAGAGTTAAATAACAAAATTATTTTACAACGACACAATGATTATGTAAATCAAGATCGCAACTGATATGCTAATAAGCCTATAAATACTCAATAAACTTTCTTTTGCTCACGTAATACGAGTACCACAACTAAGTACTTCAATAAAATGTTTATAGCCACTTGTTAGTGAATCTTCTTAGGACGAATGGCGTTTTAGTTAAAATTTTATGACTAACTTAATACATGAGTATAAAATATTAACTTTCGTTATATAATGTGTAAAATTATAATATTCTTAGCATTTAAAATTATAATATCTTAGAAATATAGTCGCGTAAGAGCACAAGCGTGCGACTGCATACGCGACTGGTTGTGTGTTAGATTCCCACTGAAATGAAATACTTCATATTTTCATTTCAGTGAATGAATTAATATCAATAGAGTATAGATTTTTTAAAATTTAAATAATAGTGTCGTTACGATAGAATGAGTTCAGGATAAATCACATCTTAGTTACTTCAATAGTTTTTTTTTTGCATTCTAGGTTTTTAAATATATTATTAAGAACATTTTTTTTCACATTAGGTATGTAACTGTCTCAACTTAATTAAAATCTTATATTTACATGTTCAAAGCAGATTGACAGATTAGATAGTGTATTGTAAGTTTTATTTGAGTTTATTTTTACTATCTTAATATTTTAAAATATTAAATTTATTTCTTTCCAGGTACCAACACTAGCACTGATCGCGGGGGTCTCATCCATCATACCGAGACCGATATCAGAACCTTACTCAGCAGCATCTGCAGCTCAAATTAGGTTTGCCATCGAGAACAGTTACGATAACACCGGTCCAGGAGCTAAGGAACCCGAATATGCTTATCACACGTACAAAAACGTGGATGACGCTCTCATCAGTTACTTAGACGACGCTGATACAAAATTGCCAGAATATGAAAGGGAAAGAGCCATATCAGTTTTACAAGGCACCCCCTACACACCGCCTCCTCGTCAGCTTCCCAAGACTGTAGAAGAATACACAGGATACACTGAAAGACCAAATCCAATCAACCAATTTAACTATGGCGAACAGGTTATATATGATCCTAAAACAAATTACAAATACACGGATTTGAGAGGCTACGAAAATAATCTAGCACAAAAGAATTATGACTATAAAGTGAATGAAGACAATGTATACAATTTGCAATCAGTTCAAAGTCCAACTGCATCGTCGTATGTCAATAATTATGATTTGAACGCAGCCCATGATCAGTTCGATCCTCACCCAAAATACAGCTTCTCTTATGGAGTACACGTGAGTATTTATTAAATATTTTTTATATCAAGAAAAAAATAAGTATTTGCAATATTTTCATAGCTCTGTGACATCTTTAGCTTCTCGCTTTATACGTTATCGAACTTTTAATGAAACGGACAAGAGTATAAACAATCGAAATAGTAGTTCATACCATCGTGGTGGAGTGGCACAAGCGTACGTAGTCGTATGACTGTGTTGGGCTCGATTCCCACCCGGAGATTCGAACAAATGGATTATAATTTATTAGTATTGTCATTTGTATTACTCTGCTAACAAAACAAAGCGCGGCGTTGAGTTACGTCACTCAACACGCAATTTCTTCAAAATTCTACAAAATATGGGGAACGGAGCATTGTAAAACGAGGTTCCCTCTGCCTACCCAGCATATGCGGAACACAGCATGAGCTGAAAAAAAATGTTAATAGTAATTATAACAACACAAATTATCAACAATCATTCTGCGTTAACAATAAAATTTTTGTTGAAAAGAAACTTTATAATTTCGTGTAAAAATAGAAAGGCGGTAAAATGACTCGTGCTCTTGATGATTATATCTATTACTTAATTGCTACCAAGTAATTTATTATAGAGTTTCTTAGTCCCGGGACAAATTGCTTTAGAGGAAAGTTATTTATCTTAGCGCACTTCCGGAATCTTGAAAATGGTGATTTGGTTCCTAATGCTCTATGTATTCCTGACATTATAGGTGGTAAAATTATACGTTGCATTTTGATTTATAATTAGATACTCCGTGCTAGTATAACAAATTGTGTTCACTTTTCAAATGAGTTGTACATTGTATACTTGTATACTTATATACACGCAAAGCCTTTGTAATTCCGTGGAAACGTAGTATTTAATGAGAAATGGATTTTTTAGTACTAAATAAATCAGCTTCACGCCGCGCACAGCAGGGTAGGCAGAGGGAAAATAGTGTTAAGACACTTCGTTCCCCACTTTATGCCGAATCCTGGAGGCATTGTGTGTTGAGTGGCAGAACTCAACGCCGCGCTTTGCCTCGACACCAGAGCCAAGAAATGAAAATATAAATGCAAGTAAATATTTCATCTCCTCCAGTGGGGATCGAACCCACAACCAGTCGGTTTTACAGTCACACTTTACGCCACTGCGTCGCGACTGCCTCTTAGTACTAGGTTCCCAAAACCCTCTTTGCTTACCGTGATATGAGCGCGATAAAGCGTTAATATAAAAAAAAAAGAGACATAACACGTTTTTTAAGAAAATTTAAATGCGTTACGGTAGCATAAAGTAGTCTTACTTAATTCCTTATTACTTAAGTATATTAGTATTACTTACTAACTTTCAAATGTTGTGATCACCTTATTAAATAAATAAAAATATTTTAAATTATTATTTTTATTCTAACTTAAAAAAAAAAACAATTATTAAATAAATAATAGTCTATCGGAATACTAATAAGATTATTAGAACAAGCATTTGTGTGCTTAAAAATATATTAATTGAATAGAAAGGAAATGTACTTTTTGTATAGATGTATGTACCTATAGAGTTTTTCTATCAATCACTTTTTTTTTTAAATTTGACCTTGACATTAACTTTTTTAAAAGCTTCCGTATTCAATATCTGACTCTAGACGAAACGTGTTCGGTTCTCACTCGAGAGAATGAACTATTTTTTATTTCATCGCTCTGGTTACAAGACAAAGCGCGGCGTTGAGTTCCACCACTTAAAACATAAAGCCACTGCGCCATTATGCGCTCTAAATTGTATATTTTCAAATTCATCAAACACCAAAAGTTGTTACAAAATCGCACGGCGCGGCTTCAAATACACCCAGACGTTCAAATTAAAAATCAAAAGCAGTTATAATAATTTATAATATTTGCGTTCATAATATTAACTATTCGCGATATTATCAAATTCATCAAGGTAATTGTAAGTCATTCAGAAAGCTAACAAACGCAAATGTAATCAGATTTGTTTGTTCTAAGTATAATACAACGTTTAGAGCAGTCGACAGAGCGGGACGGGAGTATTGACACTTTACTGTATATTTTTTCACGCTTTCCATTGTATCCCGTACGTACTTACGCGGAGTAGGCAGAGGGAACCTGAGAATCTAGTGTTAAGTTACTTCCGTTTCCCTCTTCCCGCTCATTTCTTGAAGCGTGTTGAGTGGAGGAACCCAACGCTACCATTTTGCTTCGTTGCGAGAGCAATGCGATGCAATAGCCGTGATAATTAAAATATTGGAATTCCTCCAGTGGGAATCGAATTCACAACCTGACACATTTACAGTCGTACGCCCGTGCCCCAGCGCTACGACTGGCCTCGGCGTCTCAATAGCCTGGATTGTATATTTATTATAACTGCTCGTATGTAAATATTTTTATATAAAAACTAATGCACAGCGATGAATTCCTCCACTAGAAACGCCATATGGAAAATTTTATAATTTAAGCGTATTTGATAGCTTCTCATTTCTCTTTGACACTAGTTCTACATTTTTTTTCTGCATTTTGAATACAATATATACCGGGTGGCTGACCTTAACTAAAAATATTGTATATTTGAAAATAAATATGAAACTTCAGAACATCAACACGTTTCTAAAGTATAAGTTTTTTTTAGCTTTAAGTATTCCAACTATATAGAGACAGACGTGGGCAGACGAAACTTAATCTTGTACACTGTAATTTGTGTATGTGTTGTGTATTTCCAATTGTATTAGCTAACTCGACGTCACTTTACCTTCCTACACCAATTTAAGGCTTCGAACCTGCAATAATCGTCTATAAAAATAATGCTATCCAAACATTCTCCACTGTGCAATCGCGAGTCCTTGAAATATATCATGTGATAACACATTATATTGAGTTGCGGTATTTTTGTTCATTGCTAAATCGGACACAACAGTTTTGTAATATTTATGTTTTATTTTAGTATAGTAAGAATTTCATTTGTCATAGATATATAGAAGGGAATTTATTAGTATAATTTTATACTTGCTGACTGTAAACGCAACGGCTGTGGATTCGATTACCACTCAGTTGATTATTTTAATTTTCCCGCTTTGAAATGCATCTTAATATCAAAATTTGTTTGCCTACCTCAAATAGATATATTATAAAACATAAATAAAAATCTAATCAAATCAGCTTCACGCTGTATCCCGCACATAGCAGTCAGAGGGAACCTAGTGTTAAGATTCTCCGTTCTCCACTTTCGGCCGAATTCTATAGGCATTGCTTGTTGAGTGGCGGAACTCAGTGCCGCGGGTGGCAAAAAACATAAATACATCTAAAAAAGCTCGATAAGTTTCGAAGCTACACCAATGTCTCAAAAAAATTAATGGCGCGTAGGGAACTGAATGTCTTAACATTAGGCTCCCTCTACCTGTCTTGCTATATGTATACAAGGTAATAGCCATAAAATAAAATCCACGATCTAAGTTCATAATACAAAAAAGAACAACAATTTATAACAAAATCACGTGCGTCTGAACGGTTTTCAAAATAGGTTTCTCCTAAAATGCCTTGAATATTAACATCTAGGTACTAGAAACATTTTACTATATTGCAAAAATATTATTCCGTTTTTTTTTGTATTTCTATTATGTAGATTATATTTTAGCCTTGCATTTTTAATATGAAATTTACTAATATATTTGTGACATTTCAACATTTGAACGCAGCGGGATTTGGTTTCCAAGAGACACGGGTTCAAGTCCCTCCTGCTATGTTATCCCGCTATGTTCAAATACCTTTACCAATACCTTTTCTAAATAAATATTATTTATATATCTAAAGTTATGTCAAAACAAATAAGTAAAATGTAATTTCCTTTGTGCTTAATATAAACAGTTCTTAGAGGCGTGTCCAAAGCCACCTTGAACTGTTATTCATTCACGTTCGGTCCGTGAGGCCGCGCGAGTACAGTTGTAAGGTGAAAGCTACTATATTACTAGAGACGAGTACACGGAAGTGGTATGCATAATCTATACAAATTCTCTTCACGCTTCACGCTCTATCCTGCACACAGCAGGGTAGGCAGAGGGCACCTAGTGTGAAGACACTCCGTTCCCCACTTTCTGCCGAATTCTGGAGGTATTGCGTATTGAGTGGCAAAACTCAACGCCATAATCTATACCTACAGTTTAAGAAATAAATTGAAATATGGGTATATTTTGGTTCCTTAGTAAATGTAGGGGAGTTTAGAAAAAAGAAATCCTGAAATTCCAACGGGAACAAAAAAAACTTATTAGTCATGGGGAAACTAAAAAACATAATTATTTATATTTTTAGCATCACACCGTAACTGGCACTGAGCAGGATAAACAGAGTGGAAAGACACTCCGTTCCCATTAAGACACTTCCGTTCCCCATTTTTAGGAGTTACAGAACGCAACACCACGCCGTCAGCAGATCGAGGAAATGAAAATATTAAATAATTTCATTCAAGTGGGAATCGAGCCCACAACCATTGCTTTACGTTAATAAGTTAAATAACCTATAAACACTCTGTTCTCAACTTTCTCCCTTTTCTGTTGGCCCTGACACCGCTAAGAGGTTTTTATTCTACGGTTCGTTGTCGTGAAAGTGCCAATAATAATTGAGACACTATCAGAGTAGACTGCATGCTCTACCGAATTGGTTTATGTAACTTATAATTATATGAGAGAGAAATTAATACGACCGTCGCGTCCTTCGTCGTGTAGCCAGTGGACCAACCTGCGGCAGGCAGATGGAACCTAGTGTTAAGACACTTCCGTCACCCGTTTCTGCCAAATTCTGAAAGTATTGAATGTTGAGAGACTCTACGCTTTGCCTCAACACGAGAGCGAGGAAATGAAAATGTTAAATATTTAATCATTACCATTAAATATTTAATGATTTCCTATATTTATATTGTAGCTTATAACTATTTCACTTTTAGTTTATAAGTTCTCTTACGCCGTTCTATCTTATCTTTATATTCATTAACAAAAATATTACCTTGATATCGAATAAAATTTGTAAACGTCAAAAAAAAATACAAAACCCACTAAAAGATAAACTAGACGTTATTATATTAATAAAAAAAATATCATAATATTTATATCTTAAGCATAAGCTAATTAAAGAAAAAAATCAGTTTCATATAAAAATAAAAATATAATAAATTATTAAATTATACGTTTTCTTGATTAATAATAATTGCTGTTACCTTTACAAAAAAAAAACCAATAAAAAATAATTACTAATTTTAAAGTAACAAAAATCCAATGCAATTTTAACGCAAGAATTCAGGAAAAAGTGAGGAATGGAATGTGAGGCACTAGGTTCCCTCTGCCCACTTGGGACGGGATACAGCGTGAAACTGAAAAAAATGAGAAAATAAAAAAAAATAATCATGTCCCCGAGCGTCATTTATTTTTATTATATCTATATCTAAATTTATTTATGTGTAAACCCATCAGTTAACTTGTATTAAAATTACAAATCATATTGCGTTACGCGTAACGTTATCGCGATGACCCTCCACAATTTTCGTCCGAAGATTTAAATTTAGTTTCAATTGCAAAATAAAAAAAACTGGAGCAATGTCAAGAATTACTTAATTTTATTTTTTTATATTAGTTCAAAACAATGGTTTAAATTTCAAGGTCGTTTCTTTTTTTGTACATTACTTGTTTTGCATATCGTTACCATTTATCTCATCTATACATACATACATACATACATATATATTATATGTATATTATGAATTTACAGATAGAGAACAGGAAACACGTGACACAGAACGCTGAAATTGTTTCTGGTGAAGTCAAAGTAAGCAATGAGAGAGGATTTCTCGAAATTGCAATAGGTGCCAGAAAAAAGAATATAATTTTTGTAAAATGACAACATAGGCTACTTAGCCTTGAACAAAATTTCTCGTAATATATATTAAAATTACGTATAAAATGTCGAATATTATAGAATTAGTGTTATGGTACCATACAAAGAAATGCTTTTAAAAAAAACTGACCATATAATAAAAAATAAACAATAATAATAAAACTAACAATATTATTAAAAGAGCAATGTATACTATTTATGAAGTATGTGCCAAAAATTACAGCCAAGTGCGCGTTGAATTAATAAATATAGAGTTATTGTAATTTATTCTTTTTCTGCAATTACCAATAAGGGTAAATGAAAATAAAGTAAATATAATAATATCCATATGTTTGGAACTTACAACAATTTCGCTTACAGTCAGAAGCTGTATCACTGTGTCACAGCGGCCTCTCTACTCTTCATTACATGGGACTGTAAACGCAACTGGTCGTGGGTTCGATTCCCACTCAGGGAAATTAAATATTTTCATTTCGTCGGTCTGGTAACTAGGATAAACCGTAGCGTTGAGTTCCACCACTCAACACGTAATGCATGTATTATAGAATTCAACGGAAAATATGGAACGAAAGTATCTTAAAGAACACGGAGTGTCGTAATATTAGACTCCTGATGCTACTATGTGCCCGATACAGTATGTAACTAAAAACTTTGCATATTCACGATCAAGGTAGGAAGTAATAAAGGTGTGGTTATTCCACAATACGTATACGTAAGAAATAATTTACTTTTATAAATTAGACGTTATGCACTTGCAATAAAGCTTAAAATTAAAAAAGGCTATTACAAATTATAGCACGTAATGTTCAAGAAATTGGGTATACAGAACAGGAAATTAATTGAAATTGTACACACTCTTTTAAATGAAACTATTTTAACCGGATTAATAGCGTATATTTTGTATTTTTATACATTTTTGGAAACCCGACGTTTCGAACACTTTGCAGTAGTCCGTGGTCACGGGTAGACTCACGGACTACTACAAATACAAAATATACGCGATTAATCCGATAAAAATAGTTTCATTTAAAATGTGTAATAATCGTGAAAATCAAAGAACTTATTTACACACTCTTTTTTAAATTTTTACACCGTATCCCGCACATAACAATGACGGCAGTAAGAATCTAGTATTATGGGACTACATTCGTCATTTTCCATCTGGTTTTCGAAACATTGCTTGTTTCCTTAGTTGTCCGAAGCTCAACGCCGCCTATTTTTTATGTTTTATGTTTTAGCAGAAGGAAAAGTCCTTCTGCTAAAACATATTATAAAATAATAAAAAAATATTAACCTTATTCAAATAATTACCGACTAATATTTCGCCTCCCAGCTCCAAACGCGCGAAGCATATAATTGTAGATATTTTGTTATTTTTCATGTTGATAAGAGATGGTTTTATAAAACTGACAGCTGTTACAAAAAATATTTAATTATTTAAACCAATCTCATAAGAAAAAGTAGTGAACTGAAGTGTCACGAAGGGTAAGGTATGTTTTTCCTGTCCCTGTCCCTGTCTACCCTGCTATGTGCGTGAAACTAAATCACAAAATTTAAAAAAGAATAAAGAAATATTATAATTATAAGCAATTATTGTAATAATCACCCAGTTCGTGTGTAATTTTATTACTCATTAATTAGTTTCATTATAACGATCGGAGCGTGAAGAACATAAACAAAGAAATTCACTTATACATACATGATTAATATGTTTTTACAAGTACTTTTACGCCAAATTTTGCAGATATTGTGCAGTGAGTGGCAGAACTCAGTGCCGCGCTTTATAACATCACAATAATTTCTCCGAGTAAGAATCAAACCCAAAACCGCTGTCTTTTTAGCCATTCAACAAGCAAAGTCTCGAAAACTGAACGGTGCGGAGGGAACATCGTTATAATACAAGATTTCTTTTCCCTACTCTACTTCGCGGGAAAAAACGTAAACCTATTTTTTTCCTATCACACAAAAATCTATTTCGGGAATTGAAGTCACGACTTTCTCATTGAACTTGAATATTTAGATTCACTAATATCTACACTGTAAGGTCAGTTCGTGTATAAATTATCATATGTTTCGGAAATATTTTTTAATTGACCTCGCATTGATTTCCCAATTTTATACGTTGTTTAAATTTCTGCAAGCTATCTCAAGACATAGTTATCAATATGAGCATAAATTATGTTGTTTTTGCTGTTTAATACTGATTTTGGTTATATGACGTTTTTGCCTTTAATGGATGGAGCAAGAATGAATGTAAAATACGTCATACTTATAAGGTATGGTTTACTATTTCAAAATGAATAAATTTATAGGCAATAATAAACAATTTATAAAAGAGTATAAAATTTCTCGATAATCATGTTATTTTGTGGAGCAGTGGAATAGCGTCTGACTGTAAACACGTTTGTTGTCAGTTCGATAATATTCAAGGGAATGATTATGTTAGTTATTTTCATCGCTTCGCATTAGGCGGAAGATGAAAAAAGTGATCATCAGATTTGTTACTTTTTTATAAGATCCAAATACCGTGCGGTCTCAATTCTCGCCACCCAATGGGTAATATTTCCGAATTAGTAGAAAATTGCAAAATTCGGATAACGCAGGAAATAATGGCAAATATATATTTATTTTTTTTGTCCATATAAAACTCCCTGTTATACGGGCAAAAAATAAATAAACAAATAGTACTAAGACACAACTATTTCCAACAAGATCGACGCGCTTGTCACAAGAACCAGAAAATTAAAATATTTCTCTCGCCTGAACCGAAATTGAACGTGCAACTGTCGAATTTACAGTTATGCGTTGTTGCTGCGCTATGAGGGCCTTAAATATACCTAGTTTTATTAAACATGCTAAAATAAAAAATAAAGTTATTTTTTCTAATTTCAGGATAAAAGCACAGGTGATTCAAAATCTCATCAGGAGGTGCGTGAAGGGGGTTCTGTAAAAGGTTTCTACACGTTCATGGACCCAGATGGCAAACGGCGCACTGTGCACTACACCGCCGATGACAAACTTGGCTTCCGCGCTACTGTACATCGATCACATTAGAAAATATGATTAGAATAACGAACATGGAAATATACCTACAAATATGTGGTTTGAGTAAAATGTTGGTGTGAAAAGATTATGGAACATTCTTGTTGTTAATAGAATATTTTGTTGTTTCGATTTTAATTTTTAAGTTCCATTTCGCATGTAATAGGGTAAGCAAAGGAAATCCAGATTCAGGGAATTCTGTTTAATTTCCGAGATATCGAGAGTGAGACTCAACGCTGCACTTTGTCTTGTTACCAGCGAGATGTGACGAAAGTCTCCCTACTAGAAGAGGTTCGAACCTACAGCCGTCGTGTTTTTACTCAGATACAGTGATTCAGCGAAGTCACTTTTCTTCGATCTGTATCATGCTTAATAGAGGGATTATTATAGTATAAATATTTTTCTACTTGTTTTTTAATAATTACGCAAACAGCAAATTAAAGTAAATTTCAATTCAGTTCATATTTTAAGATAGTGATTATATATTTTTTACTGAATGCTCTTTTACAATTTTGTCAGAAAAACACAACATTTTCATTGTGTCAATATATTTTTTTTAATACGAAGTCTTAAATAATAATTAACCTAATTAGGAAAAAAATCTTTCGTAATTTTGACTGAAATGGATAGAGGGGCACTTAAAAAGAATAATAGAAAGCAAAAATATTTTTTTCGAATTTCTTGTCTGTCTGTCTGTCTGTCGAGATGTATGGTCACAGTTTTCTCTGAAAGTACTGAACTGATTTACTTGAAAATTTCACCAATTGCTTTGTTTTAACTCAACTAACCTACTAAAGTTGGTTAGTTCATCAAAATTGGTTAATTAAAAAGAAAGTTATTGTCATTTGAATGAACTCAAGGCATTAGTTCGCCTGCGAATGTTATAGCAATCGCGCTGGTAAGGTTCTTGGCCAAAGAATGACATTCTAAATGTGTTGGTTATATGACTGGATAAAAATATATATGTTTGAAGCACTATTATACAATATTTTATACAATAAAGTAAACAAAATTGAATTGTAAATGGAGATTACCTTCATAAATCATAGCAATCATTTAAGTTTAAGTCGTAATTAATTCAACACAGAGATAAAGAACGATTTTTTGGTTCGTTCGTTCCTTTAAAATATAAATTAAAAAAAATCCTTTTTATATAGATTAAAAATGCCTAAAACATCCTATCTACGTGTACACTGTAATAACAACATATTTACCAATTGTACATTTATCTAATAATATATGTAACTAATTTAAAAACTGTAAGGAGTTAATATGCAATTATTATATTTATTTTACAAATAATATTATGAATTCTTACCCAAATCAATAATTTAACCTTAAGGCTGTTTCTAAAGCAGTAAATTAAAATATTTACTGACATCAGCACATTTAACAGAGTTTTAAAATTATAATGAGACTTACATAACATAGATAAAAAGAACGTAATGTTACAAAAATATATACGTATAATACATAATTAGCTTTATGTGTATTTTATTATATAAATATCAAATATCAACATTGGTCGTATTTTTTAATTCAAAACAATTAAAAAATTCTTATATAAATTACGATAATGTAATAAAAAATTAACATTAGAAGTCATTATAGTTGTCAATCAATTCTGTTTATTAAATCAATAATCATGTAGTTTCAGCGGGAGAAGCCGCGAGCGGGCTACTAGTTAAAAATAAAGCTCCCATTCCAGATGTTGTGACTTAATTTTTTTTTATTTATGATTATTTTGTATATTTTCTTGTTTGTGTGTTGCTTTTAGTGTGAACCAAACCTTCAATTTTTGAACCTAAACTTTGTTGATGTAGGTGGTTATTATATTAAATACTTTGTAAATAATAAAATACTCGTTAATGTAACTTATTTTTTATTCTTTAAATAAATAAATGAAAATATGTAGTTTTTGTTTAAACACCTTATATGGGTAGAAGTAGTAAAAAAATATGAAGCAACAGGAGGTAGTAAGAGAGGCAGGGGGAGGCCTGGCGTAACCTCCGAGAATACAGGGTCGATGATAATGGAAAAAGGTCACGTAAAAAGCTAAAGGTCGAGGAGGATGAGTTTGTATGAAGAAGTTCATGACAGTGGACGAGGCGAAGGAGGTGTGCAGATACCATAGCGTTTTTGCTTGAAGCTTGAAGCAAAAAATATATAAATCTATAACAATAATTACAATTTTTTTAGCTTCACACTGTATCCCGCACAAAGCAGGGTAGGCAAAGGAAACCTGGAAATATAGTGTTAAGACATATCGTTGCCCATTAACACTTCTGCTCCGCTCTTTCCGCCGAATTATTGAAGGTTTTACGTGTTGAATGGCGGGATTGAACGCCGTACTTAGCCTAGATACCAGAGCGAGGACAGACAGAACCCTGTTGTGTGCAGCGTGAAGCTGATTTGATTAAAATTTTATTTAATAATTTTATGAAACCAATTTTATGGCACAGCAACATTGCTATTAAAAAATAAACGTCTTAGTAACAACATGTTTTTATGTATATTGTGTTAAGAGATCCATTAAGATATAACGATCAACTTCAAAAGAAAAATAATTGTGTTTTAAATTAAAATTTTAATTACTAAACAGTAAGATTAATGCAAAATGCGGCGTTGAATTCTAACAAGATGCAGAATGTCTTTAATATTGGACGAAAGGAGGAAATAGAGTGTATTCACACAAAATTGAATTGAATATAAAAACTATGGTGAATTCAAATATGCGAATTCCTACTAATTGGAAAAAAGCTATAGGCTAAATTTTCATAAATATACTTCACATCTGCTTTCAAAGGTATAGCAAGGGCACTAATTGATAACGTAACATAATTATACTAAGTTTCGGTTAATGATATTATATTGTTAGCGAACTCGTGTAAAGAAAAGTGAAAATGACCATAAAAGCAGTGGAATTGTGTCAAACAAAACTACAGCATGAGCAGGCTGTAGCGCTCATATACCGGCAGTGTAAAATGTCACTTCGAAACTAGCTGACATTGTACAAAACTTGCATCCGTCCCGTCATGACCTATGCTTGTATCGTGTTCAAACGCACCAAGGTAGACCTTCCTAAATGGGTCCAAAAAAAATTCCTCCGTATGGTACCCGGAGGCTTTTTGAGAATATTTCAACTTATATAAATCATAAATACCTTTCATAAATCTCCTAAATGCACAATAATTGCACAATATTTTTAAAAGATTGTGGAAAAGAATCCTTTTTTTATATCTGTACTCAGGAATTTAACTCACTACGTTCATCGTCATCCAATATAATATTTGCTAAATAGTATATAAATAAATATAGCCACATTTACCTTGCAATACATGATACTTTATTTTCCTACAGATATTTAAACGTTTCATTCGTCATACAACAATAGCGTCAGATCGACTTGCTTGTCCCTTTGTGATGATGTTTATCGCATTATGCACTTAACGATTTTGACACTGACACGGTTTTTGCAAATAAAATATTTTACTTAAAATCACATTGGATGCAGTTAAGAAACCTCTGATCGTATAGAATGGTTCTTCTTTTTTAGCTTCTTGCTGTATGCCCCACATAGCAGGGTAGACAGAGGGAACCTTGGAACCTGTAGACCTAACCTAACTTTAAGACACTCATTTTTATTTCCCCGCTCTAATAACGAAAAATGGCGCTTCAAATTTTGCTACTTCTAATATACTAATTCTACTATACTATATACTATACTTTCCTTTCTACTATATGCGGGATGAGGCGAAAACATGTATGTCTTATATAAAGTAATAATATTTCTTGAGGCAGTCCTGGCGCAGGGGTACAAGGGTGTGACTGTAACGCGATAGTTGTGAGTATGATCCTCGGTCGAGGGAATGAATGATTCTATTAATAACTTAATATAATATATATCTATTAATAATTTAATTTCTTCGCTCTGTCACCAAAGGAAAATCTCGACGTTAAGTTCCGCCACTCAACACGCAATGCCTCGATAGATTCGACGGGAAATACGGAACGAAGTATCATTACATTAGGGACCCTCTTCCTACCCTGCTGTATACGAAATACAGCGTGAAGCTCATTTATTTATTTTTTAAAAATGTCTTATAAAATAACGCGTAAATCGGCACAAAGTAAAGTTTGCGTAACAGATAGTTATCACTTTATCAACCCTGGCACAAAATAAAAATCTTAATTTTCATTTATCTATTGTGTTAAAATAAGTCGCTTATCATTTGTGATTTCAATCGGACTGTCACTATTATCATTATTAATTGTTATTTATTGAAAATGTTTATTTATACACGTACATATATGTATAAATCGTTGCTATTATACCTAACTCTAAGAAACGTAGTAAATTCACGTTTTTTCCTAGACAGCAGAGTAAACAGAGATATAGAACTAGTGACCGTGGGCGTGGGAATAGAGGGGGGTTTAGTGGGCCGAGCACATACTAAAATAGTCTGGTGCCCACCCCAAAATTTTAGGAACAAACAAATCAATTTAAAAACAAGAAAAGCGCTCCCTGAAAAATATATCTAGATACGCGAGTGCTAATAATATCAAGACACTTCAATCTTGGGACTCTACACCGCTTTTTATCTTCTCAGAACTAAGAATTGAATGTAATAGTGAAATTAATTTTAAACATAAAATAAGTTATAATGAACGCCTATAATAATGTATGTGGCAATTCCATCGCTTTTAAGAATAAGTTACGGTAAGATTTAAGAAGCGTAGATTAGGCTTATTTCGATTGCTATATGGCTGTGGATATACTGAAGCTATTCCCTGTTATATAGTATCAGACTAATATAAAGATATAATTCAACATGGAAAGTGGGAAACGGAAGTTGTGTTGTTGTTGAAGTTGTAGTAAACACTAGATTCTTGAAGCTAAAATATATAAAGATCTAAAAATATTCACAAATATAATTTTTTTTTCGTTTTCACTGAAAGCAAAAATCAAAAACATATTTGATAGAAAGTAGGACAAAAGGAAAACTTTTCAGTAAATATTCATTCTTTAAATCGTAAGGATTGAAACATATCAATGTTTCTTTCTTCTCTTTTTTTTTCGGAGTAAACGTGACGATTTTATAATCAATTCCCACTCGGGAGGAAGAATTATTTAATACAATATCTCGGATCCGGGAGAAAAATGCAGCAACTGTCTACAATTTCTTGGGTTGGTTATCTTAGTCTAACCTGTTGTAAAACTGTAAAATTAATTTAGCAGTTATATTCATTTATAGCCAGTCGTCGTCTAGGAACGCAAGACTCGAGTAAAAGAATATACATTTCCATTTCCTCACTCTGGCAACGAGGCAAAGCGCAGCGTTGAGTTCCTGGCGGAACGCGCAAGTAAACTTGTACTAGATAATTCGGGGTTCAAAAATTTGGTTTAATCTTTCTTTTCAACAAAATGACTTGACTTTGACTGACATGGAGGCACGCGCTGGGATTAGACTAAAATAATACCACTCGGCATTCATAGGATGAACAATTAGTGATCTCTTTAGAGACTTGGTCCAGTACACCGGGCAGGTAGACAATAGCATTATTTATAGTTAGCTTACTTTATTTATATTGTAATATTGTAAAGATGGCGTCCCGGCGAGCTGTCAAAACAGCACAACCTGTCGCGCGGATCAACGGATGTGCAGTGGTGCTTAAACTTTAGCTTTTTTTAATTAATATTCATATTTAATTTATTTTAATTATTAATTAATTATTATTAATTAATAGTTAATTGTTTAGTTTTTTTTTTGCTTAGATTCACATTATATATCGCATGTAGCAGGGTAGGCAGAGGGCTTTCGGCACGTTCGGAACGCCGTAATCAAAGAATAATAATAACAACTGATAGAGCTCTAAGACTCTGTTTCCTCACTTTCTGTTGAATTTTCAAGGTACTGCGTGTTGAGTGGCGGAACTCAAACCCGCACCTTGTCGTGTTACTAGAGTAAGGACCTTAAAATTAAACACATTGCCCCGAGTTGTAATCTATTAAAAACATAAAATCCAATTATTTTGTTACAAAATTGGTGAAATGACATTTTTGTTTTAACGTTACTTTTAGGGTTCCCTTCTTTTAAAGGAATAAAAGAACTCTTAAACCTTTATCTGAGGAACGCTTGCATATATCGAGTTGAAATTCAAACTATAAACTAAGTATCTGTAATACATAATAAAACTACGGCCCCATAATTTTTTAGTCCTAATTCAGGAAAAAATGTGAAAACTATCAGAAATGTATATATTTGTGATTAAATCCAAAAAATAATAGCCTAGAAAGGGGGCCAAAATTTTGTATTAAAGCCGTTCGTTCAAGTGAGGTTCAATAAAAGCTAGAGACCTCCGTACCGTACGGTACAAAATTACGAAACCTTCGGTTGGCGAACCGAACTCGCGCTTGTCTGGTTTTTTTTTGTATTATAATTACTCTCCCAACAGGAATCGTCATCTCATTCTCTACTAAGTACTACCATCTATGTATAGATAAAGCTCTTCCGTTATTGAGTGACTGACAGGCAACGCAAAGAAAAGACTGAAAAATTAGAAATTTGAAATTTAGCATGTAAATTACACCAGATAGATTTTAATAAACTCCTAAGGAAATCTTCTTAATACACCAGGAAGATTTTCCTAAACTCCTAAGGAAATAGGAAAAATATTATGAATTATAAACAATAGTTTGGGAAGCGCACTATCATGAAGCGTTCATTGATTCGGAAAGGAGGTTTTTTGCTCAATGTCCCGCCAATGTCAGGTTATACCTGACCGTCGCTTGTTATCTCACGTCGAGTCGTGTCGAACCGACTGACTAACTAAAACTGTCAGTCAAACTGTTGATAAATAATAAATAATAAAAAATGTATATTTGTATGTTATAGTACAAAATAAAAACATCCATTAAATAGATATAGTATAAAAATAAAATGAAACTAAACTAGCTTCACGCTATATCCCTAGCGAAGTAATCAGAGAGAACGGAGCGCCAAACTCTACGTCATTAACCTTTTCATACATGGTTTTCGGGGGATTGGGGCTAAAGGTCTCACACCATGTCCACATGGAGTCAAAGTTACCTTAGTCGTTTAGAACGTGTCATGTGCCATACAGAACTATTAGTTATTTCCATTTAACAAGGGAAAATTGATTATTTTCATTTCTTCATTTACTTACGTTTCACTTAAGAGAGTGAAATATTTAATATTTTTATTTCGAAAGTTCGGCCTCGGGGAAGTGGGAAACGGAAGTATTTTAATGAGAACGTAGTGTTTTAACACTTAGTTCTCAGATTCATTCTGCCAACCCTACTATATTCGGGAAACAGCGTAAAGCTAAAAAAATACACATAAACATGTGTTAAAATAGTTCTTTTTTTAAATCACTATAAGCTCTACTTGTTGAAAACTTAAAGAGCTTTAATGCATGCGTGAGGGCGGCACTAGTAATTTCCTGAAGTGTCAGTTGTTTACAGTTTTATCTGTGACTTTAACACCTACATAATTACAATATGGATATCTAACTAGAACTATTTTATTTTCTTTTTCTTGCTGTAATAGACTATCTAGAGCGTGCTTTTGACCAATAAAAAGGGGAATATATTATTATTATGGCTTTTTGAACTGGTGTTAAATTGTTTGACGTTCAAAAAATGAAGCATGTAACTTCTTATTTTGTATAAAATTATTTAATTTTGTTTTTTTTTTAATATTGAATTTATTTATATTTTCATTTTACTCTGTTACGAAGGCAAAAGAAATACGTTAAGTTCCGCCACTCAACATTGTGGTAAAATTCAATTCCTCAACAAATTTGTCAAAGAAAGTGGGGGAACGGAGTGTCTCAGTCTCTGCTGTATGCGGGATATAGCGTGAAGCAGACTTGTTTTCCACTGGGCTTCCTCCGCCATCAGCGCTGTAGGTGAAACTATTAAAAAAGTATATCACTCTAAGTAAAGATATTACTTATTTATAATTTTACATATTGTTAATGATGACGAACATGATGGTGGTGAAGAGGCCATCGTGCAGAAGCACAAGCATGTGACTGTAAACTCGATAGTTGTAGAGTCGATACCCACTTGCTGGAATAAATTATTTAATATTTTAATTACCTCGCGCTGGTCACAAGTCAAGGGCACCGTCCACAACCCAATACGTAATGTCTCTAAAATTTGACGAAAAGTGGGAACGGAAGTATCCGAATAGGGAATAGAGAGAGTTTTAAATCTACGTTACCAGGTTCCCTCTGCCTGCCCTGCTATGTGAAAGATACAGCGTGAAGCTAACAAATATTAGGTATATTTAGACATCTATACACATATCTGTCCAAGTAACAAATCACTACAAATCTGCAAAACGATTAATTGATATTAATACGATTTTTACCGACATTTTGTATAATTATATTATTTTTCTCTGTTTATATATAGGTATTTCTAATATACAACATACATTACCAAATATAAAATTATATACAGCAAAAAATTCACATCGATTATAGTTTACACAATAAATAAATAAATAAATAAACAAAAACATCTCTTTCAATGGACATAGTACTCTAATAATAAACAAAGGCTTAAAGATACTCAACTGTTTCCGTTATTCAGTAGGTGAAAACAAACTTTTAAGCTAACAATAACATTAACCACTAAATACTTAATCTTACCCCCAACCGTCAGCGAATTCTTAACAGCCCCACTTACAAAAGAAAAAAAATAGAAATTAGCAATTTTCTACCCTAAAATGAGGGTGAAAAAGGCTAAAATTTTAATATTGTATCCGAAAATATCTCAATTCCTTAAGGAATACACATCACTCGCGAATATCTTTAAGATATATCAATAAAGAATGTCACGTTCAAATATAAATGAAACTCATTCAAATTCTGACATTTAGGATTGTAGATACGTGATAAAACCTTTAAACTTTTTATGTTGTGGAAAAGATTACGGGAAATATTGGTTTGGCTACCTTGTGTTAAAATTTGTACTATATGACGGTGTTTCGAAATAACAAATTATTTTTATTTTCTCGCTCAGGTAACATGACAAGGCGCAGCGTTCAACTCCACAACTCAATGTCTTGAAAATGGTGCGGTGCGTGGAGATCGGAGTATATTATGTCTTAACGCAAAGTTCCATTTATTTTTTATTAGTAGTAGGCAACTACAATTTTTTATCTATTCTAAATACTTTTTATAAACAACATACCTGGTACCCCATAGTACACACTACTTACCAGTTTTAAACAAATCTTAAAGACATTATCAAAATTCAAATATTATTTTTTCAATTAGTAGTTCATTACAAGCACCTTTGAATGGTTAAGTTACAAAGAAATGTGACTTAACTGTCAGTCCTACGAGAAGGTACCACCAGTTCGGAAGGCAGTTCTACTGAGAAGAGCCAAGGTCAATATCATAGAAATAACTGAAAGTAGTGAACGACATATTCTTAGTGGCCAACATTACTTTGACCGCAGCTAGGTCCAGTGTGTTACATCGAAACAATTAACATAAGATAATTTAGTCTTTCTCGATAAATACACTATCCAATAGAAAAAGAGCCATCGTTGGGGCACAAGCAGTTCAATTTCATTGCCTTGCCAAGTTTTAATGAGAAACGAAGTGTCACAATACTAGGTTCCCTGGTTCTTTCTGTCTACCCCGTGATGGGTGCAGGATATAGTGTGAAGGTGAAAAAAAAATTGTCAGTTCGAACCAGTAGTCCCTGCTATTAGCGCATTCTACCAAATATATTCTGTAGCTTTAAAATATTAGTATCTACCTTAAACAAAGAACTTTAAACTTAATTAATTAACAATTTATACTTAAAACAGCAAACTAATTTTAAATTTGTAGTATTTTTTCGACATTTTTTGGCTTTTTTGTTAGTGACCTGATACTTCAGCGCGTGTCCGCTCGCCTCAGTGCTTACAACACCAATGTATTGAACTCGTAAATGAGCCGTATTTGGTTACATCACAAAAAACACAGTATTATATATACATGGAATTTATTGGTTCTGTATGTAAATATTTTAAAAAAAGTAGGTAGAGGGAACCTAGTGTTAAGACTTTCCACGCACCGCTAAACTTTCTGGACATTCCGTGTTGAATGGCGGAATTCAACAGTGATTTATCTAGCAGAGTGAGAAAATTCAAATACATAATGAGTACTTTGATTTTTATTTAACTGTATTAATAGCGTATATTTGGTATTATACGTTTTTTGGAAACCAGATGTGTCGAACACTTTGCAATAGTCCGTGGTCACACGCGGTGGTAGACTGAGATGGCATTCTGTCAGTTTACATTATTATTATATCAAACTACCGCCAATGATTTCTTAATTTCTTCGCGTACTGCCCTGTAACCCAGCTGATCCTGCTGCTGAATGAGTTTAATGTCACTTGCCCTCTGGTATGATGGGTTTGAGACTTCAAAGATTTTCCCCCGCCACCACCTGGGATCCGGTGGTAGAAAGTTTCCAACCATCCTCTCGCCCGCCCGCTATATGCAAAATACAGCGTGAAGCTAAAAAAAATAAGTAAGGAACAAATGGAATATGAACTTGCTACCTCCAATATATAGGAAATCATTTTAAGTTACTTTTACCGTGACAAAAATAAATGAATATTCAACTTATATGGATCCCTAAAACTAACCTGCCTTAAGTATACACGTATTCAAATTAACGCTTCGAGTCAGTCTTCTGTTTAATTATATTTGATGTTATTATGATTTTGTCTACAACCTAAATTAACTTAGAAGTGTTCAGACACCTTGGATACCTACAGGCATACTTGAATTTCGTACTCAAGCGATAGATATATAAATTTTCAATATATATATTTTCAGATTCACAGTCCATCCCACATGTTACTCAAATAAAATGGGAGTTTCGAATGTTTTATTAATAGGCCTACCCTGCTATCCGGGATACAATGTATTCTAAATTGCCACTACCACAATTTAAAGCATCTGTAAAAAAATACTAACAATTAAAGCTTATTTACACTGTTCAACAATATTAAGAGGATAAACATGTATGAAATTAATGTCTATCGAATGTAATGCGGGATAGCATCCAGTTAATGTAATAATTGAATAATACCATTGATATGGAAAAGAGCAACTGTTGAATTTCTTGCCGGCTCTTCTCAGCAAAACTGCCATCCGAACTGGTGGTAGCTTTTTTGTTTATATGTTCATTGTTTATAATAGTCTATTTAAATAGAGAATATTTTGAATCTGAATTTACAGCCTGATAATAAATAAATATCTTCTCCATTATATAAAGAAGTAAGTTTTCTTTATTATTTGTTGTGAAACTCAAAAAATACTTGACTGATTTTATTTCTAATAATAAAGATATACTGTATTTTTATATAAATAGTCTTACATAAAGTACGGAAAATTTTGTTAAATGTTTGCTTCATTTGCAACAACTGGAAGTATATAAAAATTCAGGAGGAGATTTTTTTCACAAATATCGGTAATACAATTCAATACCTCTGTAATACTCATACTTACAAAATACTCATACTATCCAATTAATTAATAATCTAAGTTGTTTTTGAATTTCATAAATATAAATTCCCTTTTTATGTGATTCAAATTTGTACATTTCCTTTATATCTATGAGGAGTGAAACAAAATAAAAGTTACTCTCGCATCGAAAATCGAATCCCTAACGGCCATTGAACTAATAATATACTAGGTAGTTACTAATAATATATTAGGTAATTACTAATAATATATTAGGAGCCTTTATGTTTATAATTAAAGGAGATTTTTCCTGCGTATTCAAATAAGAATAAATAAGAGCAGTGTATGACACATTAAGATGATTAACAAAATTTAATGTAGCCTTCCTCAATTAATGGAATATCCAACACAAAACAATTTTTAATTCGTACCAGGAGTTCCGGCAATTAACGGATTCAACAAAACAAACTCTTCATCTTTACAATATCAATATAGATACATACATACATCCTCCCATTACACATTAACCGTATCGAACGCCAAAAGCTCATAACTCCGATCACGATAAATCTTTGACATTGCACGTTTTTTACACGACTTTTTATTCCAGACCGGAAAATATCATATTCTTATTTGTTTATCTCCGCGCTTGTCATCTGCCTCCATCACTACATAATTAGAAAGACAAGAATGATGCTTTTTTTTCATATTAATTGAGTACGCTTCTCAAAATGGTTCGAATCATTTAGAGCTCTACACAGAAGGGGGTAGAGTGCATATTTGTTGAACTTTTTTCATATTTTTTTATGAAGGCTGTCGGTGGAATTTTTGAAAAATTATTTTTCGGTGACACTGCCATTTTACGGGTGAGACCAGATACGATTTCTTTGTTCAGAGAATGCTAGCCATCTAATATGAGTGAGTTTTAGTTAATTATTGTAGATAGAGCACTTAATATTTTTAAAAATAAACAAAATTATCTTTGCAAACATGATATGCTATCTTTGAGACCTTTGCCTGGAATTAATTATCCATATATATAAAATTAATAAGTAACGTTTGTTTGTTAATTATTAATTTTATCGATTACTTGTGTATTTTATCAGACCCACCATAACTTTAAAAGGAGTTCCAATAATTAGTAAAAACGATATGTAGAGCAAAGAAAAAGAAAAATAAAAAACAAAATTGTTTTTCTATATATGTCACATTTAGTATATTGCTGATAAGTAGGGGATTACGGACTTACCGGCTTAGCCAGCTGATAGCGATAGATTTATATTTATCAATAACACCGTAATACGCACGGTCACTGCGATTGTTACGAGCATTTATAAATATTAAACTTAACTTGCTATCTCTAAGAAGAGAACTTATAGAGAATCTTTGACAGGACAATTGATAGATTGTTGTCTTTTTATTTATTTATTAATTTTTAAGATTCGCGCTGTATCCTGCACACAGCAGAGTAGGCAGAGGGAACCTAGTTTTAAGAAACTCCGTTTCCCAGTTTCGTCAAATTCTGGAGGCATTGCGTGCTGAGTGGCGGAATTCAACGCCGTCGATTTTATTTTTATACTAGCTTTTTATCAGCTCCGCACTTTTTTCCCGCATATTGCAATGAGAATAACTAAATCAGTTTCTATTTCTCATTTCTGTCCGCAGTTACAAAGTGTTACATCGAAACGTTTATTGTGATAGTACAACAGTTGTTCCTGAGAATAACGCGTACAACCAAATAAACTCTTTCCACAATATGAATAAGTATATATTAAATAGGGTATTATATTTAATTAATATATTTTTTTAAATAAATATTTTTTTTCACTCGTTCTATGTAACTAGCCTTTTCAAAAATTTGCGGATCTAAAATACTACTAGAATTTTAATGCCGTCGTGGCGCAGTGTCACAAGTGTGTAAATGTAAACGCAACAACTGTAGATTCGATTCCCGCTCGGGATTGCATTATTATTTGTTAACATTTTTACTTTCTTACCTTTGGTAACACTTTAATCTTGATTTTTTATTATAACTGCCTGAAATACTCTTATTACAAAGATATTTTATTAATTTATTATACACATTTATATATTATGTTAAGCAACGACTATGCATGATTTAGTTTAAGATAGCCTTTAAGTTATTTTATTTATAGCTTCACGCTGTGTCTAGAAGAGAACCTAGTGTTAAGATACTCAACTTTTCTGCGAATTTATATTGCGTGTCGAGTGTCGGAACTCAACGCCGCACAAAGTAAGAGGATAAAAAATATTGAGAGTTTTAAAATATTGAGTTCATTAACACGTAACAGCGTGATCGTAAGGGAGATAAAGTAAGGTTAAATTTAATTCTTTGTTACAAGTAAAAGATAAGTGATAAGAGTCGTGATATCAACTGGTAATACCCAACTGCGATGTGATATGATAATAGTTTTTTTTTATATTACTAGATTTTTATTCGGAGTTTGCTTTACTTAAATGTCTTGTTTTCTAATTTTTTTTTTCTTCATGTTAAAAAAACGCCTAGGATTTTTATGAGACCGTGATTTTAGGTGAGTAGGTAGGTAGGTCTCAGGGCTGTGACTTTAAATATGATGTTTGTGGAGTCGGTCCCACTCCCCTACTAAACACGGAATACCTCAGAATCTCCTTCTTCTTATATTTTCTTATACACAATTGTTATTAAAATCATAACTTATTTTTAAAAGACTGACTTTCTACTATTAATAATGGTATGTATGAAGAGGTTGGTGACAATGAGCGAGGCGAAAGAGAACCAATAACAATAGTGTTTGGCACTCCATTTTCGCTGAATACTCCGCTAGAATTAAAGCATGTTATATTGTTATATATTACGAGGATTATCTTTATATAATCCTCTAGTTATGACGCTTTTTCATCTTTTGATATACGATATCAAAAGATGAAAAAGCGTATATAATATAATAACTTAAAATATAAAGAGATTTAAAACGATTCGTCTAATTTTAAGTGCTTAAGATTTAGGTGGTACAAGAAGTTTTAGTATATATATAAAAAATATATACATTAAAAAAATGTGCCCAGTTCAATTCAGCATTGAGTTTCATCATGAAACACTCTATTTTTTTTATCTTTATGCTGTAACCCTCATATGTCAGGAATGGAGTGTATGAACACTAAGTTCCCTCTACCTAACCCTAATCTACTATATGCGGGATACAGCGTGAAACTAAAGAAAATCAATATTAGTATTTGTCATTTAGCCAAAACATAGACAACGAAGTGACTTACCACTTACCACTAGCTTATCTTTGCTTATACCCTTTATTATGTGAAAGAAAAATAAATACAGACAAAATATAATTATATATAACATATAAAAAATATATATCGAAATCCGTTTGATATGACTTTCATAAAGATACGTCAGAAATTCCTTATAAATATTTAAGAGTTTTATATGTAATCATATATTATCTACAAGTATAAATATTAGATATTCAGGTGTCTGTGTTATTGTAAAAAAAATGTTATTGAGCAGTCCGTTTGTCAGTTTCTTTTATATTATTTTTTTTGACGCTTAAATACATTAAAAATATTTTTAAACATAGCGTGTATATAGCTCTACTATTTTTTCTGTCATTTTCATTGTAGTGTCAGAGTTCCGTACCTCAAAAGAAAAAACGGAACCTCTATACGATCACTATGTTGTCCGTATGTCTGTCTGTCAAGATCATTTATCTCGAGATCGCGTGAAGGTATCGAGTTAAAATTTGTATCAAATATTTAGGTCAACGCTCTCTTGGAGCACAGAAAATTCAAATCAATTTCTAAATCAACGCAATTAAAAGATACGAGCAATTATGCATCGTTATTCGTTACTTCCCGTGGAAGTTTTAAAATTTTGTACAAAGTGAGAACTTATAATAGTAATTAAAAAATAAATAAAAAAACAATACTTTTAGATATTTGGTAGAAAAACTTAGTTACAAATTTTTATTTGTAGTTCATTTCATACAAAATGAGTGCATACGCTAAATTTAAGGTTGTAAATTTTTATAAGTTGTACTTTCCGGTAACCTACATTCCTGAAATTGGTAAGAAAACCGCGTCGGACCAGGGTGGACCTCATTTATCCCTTGGACAAGAGTACATTTATCCCTTGGACAAGAGTATTGTACAGCAGTACTCAACACCACGCTATGTCTTATAACCAGAGCTTTTTCTGAAATTCAACCTTCTCGTAGCCAGAGCTCACTTAAACTTGCGGCTTTAATACCAAATCTTGATACAGAACCCTAAAAATGACACTAAAACATACTTAGGAAGTCAACACTTGAGAAAGATAACGCCCGATAATGATAGCTACATTGAAATTATATCAAACTTCGTGATTTTTACAACATCACAATCTTATCGGTCTCAAATAATCTACAATCTGAAACGAACGTACTGTAATTGGATTTATTTTGTATATATATTTATATCGTAAGTAGCAAGGAAGACAAGGGAAACTAGTGTTAAGTCACTCAGATTCCCACCTACCGCCCGCTGTATTGCCTCACTATGGCGGGAACATAAAAATGGTTTAACATTGTCTTCTATCGAGTGGAAATCGAACCAATAACCATCGCGATTTCAGTAGAATAGCCCACGGCGTTACAATTACAATTTGAGACCTTCGTGGTGTTGGTTGTAGACGCGACCATTATGGATTCGGTTGGCACTCGAGGGAATAAATAATTTCAATTTTCTCCCTCTGGTACTAATTATTCCGTAAACTAGACAGAAGGTCTGCCTATCCTGCTAAATGCGGGATACAGTGTGAAGTAGTGATATATGTCATATTTTACATCCCAAGCTTTCCAAAACTGTTTTATATAATTATTTTGCTTACTATTTTAGTAATTACCTAATATGTAATTAATGTTATGAATTATGTAAAACGTCACTTTACAGATGTTTTATAAAGGTCAATCTACTTACGCATTTAGTGGAAAATACGTTACGGCCTAAATTATGCAATAAATCACAAGACGCCTATATACGTAGTGGTAGAAATCGGAAGCGGTTACGTTTTTAAAATAAACAAGATTAAAACACATATTCTCTATACGTTTCTAAATTATTCGGAAAGAGGTTCTGTTTTAAGGTGAAAAAGATTATAAAAGCAATGGATTTTTTTCAATGGCTGCAGTTGCTTGTAGGCTTCGCTGTATCCCGCACACAGCAGGTTAGGCAGGGGGAACCTAGTGCTAAGACGCTCTGATCCCTACTTTCGGCCGAATTTTGGAGGCATAGCGCGTTGAGTGATGGAACTCAACGCCAACGTCCCTTGCCTAGACACCAGAGTGAAGAAATGGAAATATACATTTAAATAGATATTTTATTTCCTCGAGTGGGGATCAAATGCATAACTTTGTGCCCCTGCGCCACGACTGACATTATTATTATAATAAATAAAACACTATTATTATAAAAATATGTATTATGATTGTAATAATAATAGGTATAACATTGTTATTATAACATATAAACACTACTAATCACGAATCAGGCATTTCCAAATGGCCCATGATCTTGTCTCTAATGTAAACTAGTTACAAAACTTAAATTTAAACGGGTTAAAACATTACGTCAAATCAATTAACCGCGTCAATTAATCACTCGACGCTCCATCACGCCACTCGCCGTTTGACAGCCGCTGTCGCGTTGACAGCTGTCACTTTTGACAGCTCAAGGTTAACTGTCAAGGGTGAAAGCCTAATTTGTTTATTTACATGTCGATCCTGAATTAATCATCACAATTGTGGTATTATTACATTGGTTTTCTTGAGACTTAAATATACGATAACTACAATTAAAATAAAAAAAAACCTGGTGTTTTTTTGTGTCTTGATATATTCAGAAAAGGTAATGTTAATATGTATTTTGTAGAAAAAAATATTACAAAGTTATATTTTTGTTGTTAATTTCATACAAAATAGGTACCAAATGGCTTTGCAAACTTTAGCTTGTCAACTTTTAAAAGTTGTACTTCCCATTGACATACAATCCTAAAATTGGTGCAGAACCTTCAGTGGGTGAGTCCGGGTTGCCTTTGGCCAGTTTTTTTTTAAATTAATAATTTTATTTTAGAATGATAATGTGAAGAGAGAGAGAAACTGTAACTTTCGCAATCTTAGAAAAATTCAAGTGGAGATAACTTTCTTTTCTTACCAGATATTTATATAAGTGTAAAATATATTTATGTAGGGGGAAATATACATATGATTATTTTTTTTTCTTTTTATTCCTGCTGGAATAAGAAGCTATATATATGCCAGTCGTGGTGCATGGGTACAAGTGTGTGACCGTCTGCCACTCAACACGCAATGCCTCCAGGATTCGACGGAAAGTTAGGAACGAACGAGTGTCTTAACACTAAGTTACCAACCCTGCTGTGTGAGGGACATAGAGTAAAGTTGATTTGATTTAAACTTAAATTTTATATGCGATAACCCCGTCTATGTTTTAGTGAATAATCCAGCGGGATACAACGTGAAGTTAAAAAAAAATAAGAAATATATTTATTTTGCCATTATACGAACTTAATTTTCTAACAATATCCTTCCTACGCTAGTAACAGAGATAGGGCTACCACCACGGTGGCAATACAAACACTAAATTGTTTTGAAGGAATCAATAGATAAACATTTGTGCTCCTTATCTTTACCGCGGCGCTTTGTTACGTTGTAAAATCTAGTCTTTATGGCCGTGGGAAGCCATTATAGTGTGATTATATAATTATGAATTATATAGTTATTTGTATAGGTTTTTTTAAGTATCTATACTTTTGTAGTGTTAAGGCTAGTCGGCGCGCAGAGGCAGGCGCGCGTGACTGTAAAGTGACAAGTTGTGGGTACAATTCCCACTCGAGGAAATGCAATATATAACATTATCGTTTCCTCGCTTTGGTTACAGAGCAAAGCGCAGCGTTGAGCAACGCTACTCAAGAGTCACCACGCAATGCCTCGATAATTCAATGGAAAGTGGAAAACGTATATGTACGACGGGGAGGCCATCATAAACTAACACGCAATACCTCAAACGAAAAACGAAGATCGGAGTGCTTTAACACTAGGTTCCTTTTTACTCTTATTTATGTGGGATACAGTGTAGAGTAACCAGTATTTACATATTTATATTATAACTGCAACTACAATGTAGGAACTGTAACGTGTTTGCCGACGGGTTCTTTTAAATGCTTTATTTAAATAATTTTCAAATAGATTTACATTAGCAAGGAAATGATGTTCTTTTTTATAAATTATTACTGCAGTATATTAGTTAGTATAAAGAAATAAGATCATATTACAAAATAAAGTTATAAGTAATTATAACGAATATTGCAATTTCTTTTAAATTGGACAATTTAAAATATTTTAAATCAGTCTTCTTACTCTGCTTTTGGATACAGCGTGTTACCCTGCTAAGTGCAGGATACCCGCAACTAGGAAACTTAAGGCATTCCGTACCAATTAAGTATCCGTTCCCCACGTTGTACCGAATTCTGGAGACATTACGTGCAACAGGAAGTGGCAAAACTCAACGCCGAGTTTTATTTCGTTACCAGACAGAGGAAATGAAAATATTAAATATTTGTTTTCCCCAAGTCGGAGTCAAACCCACAACCTGTCCGTTTATAGTGCACGCTGGTGCCCCTGCGTCACGACTAACCTCTACCCATACCTACTTTATTTCTTATAGTATAACATACCTATCCTCACCCGACTTAAGATGGTAGTGAGAGAGCGTAAGATAATACCTCCACTACTACAACTCCCTGGCGATATGTTACGTCCTCATCCGTCTTGGTTGCAGATAAATCAGACGACTTGTACCGAAGGTAAGTCCCTAAAGGGTAAAACATTCACATGTTAACCCAAACTTATATTAAAACTTAATAAACTCATAATATTATTATTTTTTGTTTATTAGAATAGGCAGAGATTGCTTACTATCAAAACATTTCGTTTCTCGATTATTTTTGGCCGAATCCAAGAGGTTTTGAATTGGGGAACTAAACGCCCTATATTTTTTGCCACAGCGATTAAATAAGAATAATTAATTGTCCCGAGTGAACATCGAACCCGCAATCGACGCGTTTGCAGTCAGACGATGCGCGGCCATGCCACGACGAAATGTAAGTAAGAAGAAATAATATTTATATTTAAAGTATTATTAATTTAATAACGACTATATGAAAAGTATATTAATAGTAATTTTCCATCCAGTAAGTAACCTCTACGTGATTCTAAATACATTGTTTTGTTGGAGATGTAACTTAGGTAGGTATATTTGAGTGATATTTCATAAATACAAGGATACTAATCTGCTTTTTCTTATTTTATAAATATAAATCTTATCTCAGGAACTTCTGCTCCAAATTGAAAAATATTCCTTTTTATTGGAAAGTTAATTTTTTGAGGATAAGTAATAGATAAGCATTCCGTTAATTGTATCGTTGTTATTTAAAACGTATCTTAAATAATTATTAATAATTTAAATTTTACCACGCAGGCGAATCCTCAGTTAGAAACTAGTAACATATAAGATTTTATTAAAACTATATTACACAAAATAAAAAGAAACCGAGATTAATATTAAAAGTATAACTTTAATTGTCCCCAATACAAAATCAGGTCGTTTCATGTTGACAGAAATGGTAAAAAATAATTTAAAAATGCGATAAAGAAAAAGTCAACATTGAAATCGGTTGAAAGCGTTACGCGTTGCTTAAAAAAACTCACTGAACATGTTCGCTCCATTATTAATCAAACGGCACGTCACAACACTATGATATGCGTATTGAGTAATGACTAATAACCCTTTTCATTTAGAACCCAAATGATATACAACCCTACATAATAAAACTCAAACTCTACAATACATTGTAAAGTATATAGTCGTTTATAACATTTTTAATGTAACACACGCTTTGTTATTTGTTAATAAAATATAGACTGTATTTTAATCAATTAAAGCCCATATTAAATTAAGGTTGTACATTAAAAATTTTGGTATGATCACACAAATTTGGACTCTATATTTATAAAGTTATAGTCCAAATTTATAGAGTTGTAACATTTTTAATAGCGTGTAAAATGATAGGCCATTGTTTTGTGTATAGAGACGTCTGTCAGGGCGGTTGTTCGTCGCGATAACGTTGCGTTTCTTTAATGCCTTTCAGAATTTTTTTTCTCGAGATAAATGAGTGGGAGGATGGTAATGGCATTGAATCAGAAATATTATGATATTCTTGTTAGATTATACTGTCTTTGAGATGATGTGAGTCGATTGAAAAAAAATGATACTTTATTTATAATCTGGCGACGACGTGCGTCTGGTGTACTTTGGGTTTATCTAATTATTATAATTTTGATACAGCTCTACAGCTTTCATATTCATTCACTTACTTATACAAACATGACAAAGGTATGAAATACTTTTTAAAATAAAGTGAAAATACAATGTAAAATATTTTAGACTGTGCCGAATTTGTAATTCTGAATTATGATATTTAATATTATTTATACAACATAAAAATATATGTTTCGTTCATATAACATTCTTTAAATAATCTTAATCTTGTTCATTTAGTCAGTCATTTTATGAAGTAAAGAAATTTTGTTAAGGAAAAAAATAATCTTCAGTATTATAAGAACAAATTGACACGGACACAGACTACTCTCTAAAACAGTATAATATAAATATTTGTAGTATTAACACTACTATTATATAATATTAATAATTATAACAGTATAATACTTACACCACATATAGCCGACAGAGCAGAGAGAACCGATCTCCGTTCCCCACCTTCCGCCCAAATTTTCTACACATTGCATGTCAAAACTCAACGCTACATACACTTGGTCTTGTTACCAGAGTGACGATTAAAATCATCTACTCTCCCAACTGAGAATCGATCCTTCAACCGTAGAGTTTACAGTCAGTTCAGCCATGCCGCTATAATTGCCTTGAAACTGCCTGAAACTGCCGCCATAAAACTTATTATCAAAATGAATGTGAAAAACATAACTAGGGGCATTTATCACTAGCTGCTACCTACTCATGTTATTGATTTAAAAATAAAAAAAAACCTATTCAAAATGGAAGCTAACATACCATACACATACAAAAAGAAATATACAACCATATCTATCTCAAAATCATTTTTAAACGAAAACTTTTGCAGGTAGGTATAAACATTTAATTTACAGTTTTGAAATAAAATATGTATTTTTTTTTAACCCCTTGCCACTGCCCCTATCGTGATCATTGGCTCACAACGAGTGCTTCCGTTGCCGTGTGAAAGAGATGGAACGATAGTATTGTATGATGTGTGACAAAGATGGATTTCACCACTCAACAACTTAATTGAATATAGTGTAGAGAAACGAACAGTCGATGTTTTTTTTATCGAGTAGCTATTAATTTTAGTATTTGTATAGTATTTATAAAAAGTATGCTTTCATTTGTGATTAAAACAAGATATACTTTTATATATAAGTATAATACTTAGGAATGATAAATATATAAGTATTTATCATTCCTAAGTGTGGATTAACACTTTAAAAATGTTTAAAAAAAAGATATACTTTGTAAAATATTATACTTTGTATAGTTACTCTCTATTTAGAATGCACATAATATGTGCTCAATTTTTGTATGTTTGAGTAAGATTTTAGCTTGACCCAGTAAATTAGGTAAAGTAGACTAAGATACCAAATTTAATGTTAAAAACTCCTATTCACCACCTTCCGCCCTATGTTCGAGGGATTGCGTGTTGAGTAACGGAATTCTAAAAAATACAAAATAAAAATATTAAGACAGTTTTAGGAACCATTTTATTGTACACAATTTTCACTATATACACGTATTAAAAGCAATTAAATTATAATTCTAAGAAATATTAATCCTCCTCATAACTTAAAAAAAATCTATTGCAGCAAAGCCCACATCTCTACGATCATCAGTTACATCGTTATCTGTCCCGCCTGTAGCATTAACACGTCCAGCCTCATTAAAATACCCTCCATTATTTACTACTTCAATTCTATTTTACACTCTATTCAAACGACATAAGGTTCTAGTAATTTTTAAACAATGTATAGAAACTGCTAGTAAATTTAAATCTTAATGCCTTCATCATAAAGAATAGTATAGAAGTAGAATAGTGTAGAATTTCAAGATTTTAGTTTATCTTGTCAGAGCTTGTGTGGTGGTGCGCTTACATCGGACTTCAAGATCACAATCATCCCATTTCTGTCATTGTTTGGAAAATTGGTACTGTTGAGATGAAACAATTATATAGAAAATGAAATGTCAATGGTGTCAGATTGTTTCTGAGATATGAGAAGTAGTTGGTTGGGTGTCAACGTGTCTGGTAGGTAGCAATTAGCTTGGAAGTTGTGGTTGGACTTCTTATTATTTAGTTATATAGAATTAACCTAGTCATGGCGCAGCGGCACGAAGTGTGACCGTAAAACCGACTGGTTGTGGGTTCGATCCCCACTCAAGGAGATGAAATATATACTTAAATTTATGTTTCCATTTCTTCGCTCTGGTGTCGAGGCGCAGCGTTGAGTTCTGCCACTCAACACGCAATGTCTCCGACAGTGTCTTAACACTAGGTTCCCTCTGCCTACCCTGTTGTATGTGGGATACTGCGTGAAGCTGATTTAATTTAATTTTAACCTATTGATAGTTAGTTAGAGGCAGTCATAGGGCAGGGGCCCAAGCGTGCGATTGTAAGCGCGATTGTTGCGGGTTCGAATCCCACTCGAGGAAATGAAATACTTAATGTTTTCATTTTCAAACGGCAACGAGGCAAAGCGCGGAGATGAGCTCCGCCTCTCAGCACACAGTCGCTGGAGATTTCGTATTTCGGGTAAAAGTTTGGAACGGAACCACACTAGGTCACCAGATACCGTCTGCCTACCCTGCTACGCGATAGGATACAGCGAGAAGTTGAAAAGCTACTAAACTAACAACTACTACTCGGCCAACCACACATTTTGACTAAGTTGTAGAGTTTGTGAAGTAATGATCTGTACATAGAGTCAGATGTAGAATTACAAATTTGGCTCTACATGAGATCTGATAACATTTTATAGTGTCAGCCATCGTCTTGGCAATATATTACAATAGATATTTTTGATAGAATGACATTTTCTTATATCATTTTTTTACTTATTGGATAACTCTATATCTATATCTATATAATGTAGCTCTGATGAAAAATAATAAGGAAAACACCACAATTAAACTCTTTTTCCTGATTAGTAGGTTAAGGCTATAAAACTTAGCGTCAAGACCCTTCACATTTGAGTTGCGGAACTTAACGTCGCCGAAAAAAATTTCTATAAAATATAAAATAATAGGTAGGTACTGACTTAATTGCAAACTACTATAGGTTAAAATTTTACACGGCAAAAATTTGTTTTTTATTACAAATTTTGTAATAGCTAACATAGTCATAAAAAAAAATATTTTAAACTATTTATGCTTTTAAGATATCGTTATGGCACACTGGCACAACTGTGTTACTGTAAACGTGTCTGTTGTCGATTTGATTCTCCGAATTATTACTTATCTATTTGTTAGGTCTGGTAAAAAGGCAAATCGTGGCGTTGAGTTCCGCTATTCGATATGCTTAATGCCTCGAAAATTTGGTGGAAAGTGAGGTACGGAATGTCTTAAGTGTTAAGGTTCCTTTTGCCTAGTGTTGATAAGTAGTTAATTGAGTCCTAAAGTTAGTAGAGTCATTTCGAGACAATTCAGTCAGTGAAAAACTGCTCCTTGTAGTATTGAAAGCTGTATTTAAAATTGAAATATATATATTTTTTTCTTTTTTTGTCGTAAGAATCTATATTTTTTTCCTTCAAATATTAAAAAATCCCGCTTTTCAACGAGAGAAAATCTAACACCACTGATAGGTGCAAAAGGTGTGTGAAATAAGGAAATTGAAATCTCATTTTCATTACAATAATAAAATATTATTTGACTAATAAAAATAATATAATGAAACTTACGAAATTTATTATACTTTTTTTAGCAAGCATATAAAAATTAACTGGACTTGGACGGTTATTTATTACGGCGGCGGTTCATATTACGGCGCAAGCTTAAATTTCGCTACGTTTTATTTTTAGTTAATTGTTTTCAATAATCAAAACTGTAATTAAATAAATTTGATTTCTGATCCATTTTCCATATTTATATAGTCCTTAAAAATATAATTGCAAAATAATCATTACGTATGTACATATTGTTATATAAATTTTAGTCCAATTTATACTCTTTTTAAATTTAAAGAAATTTTGATAATTTTGAAAGACGTACACAACTGTTTATAATAACTTTTTTTTGTAAAGAATAACATATTTTGTAAAGAAATACGACCCAGAGAATTGCACTAAATATAAAGATAGACTCAGGGAATTATAATACATAAAAAGACTAAAATTCATATATTCTTTTAAAAAATCAGTAGATAACATATTTCAATAAATTGTGAATTAAAATATCATTTTAAATCCCAATCAGAAAAAAAATAAACAGCCATTTCAAAATTATACAACAAAAAGACTGACATATTCATACTATTCATAAATTGTCACGTTTTAAAGGGGCAGTTGAAAAGATGCCATAATAATAATATACTTATGTATGTCCGTATGTACAAGATTTGCTACCTCCTGTACTGACAACAAAGGAGCAAAGGCAACTGTTCACACCTCGAAATCGATTTACGTCACGAGAATAAATTGAAGCGTTTCGCGTAAAAACACCCGGAGCATTCAACGCGAAGTAAATAAAAAACACGCATCCAGCCTCCAGATTCGCAACTATTATCTCGCAACGGCCAATACGAAATCGCCATTAATTTCAAGTTTCGTTATTGGTAGAGTCGATCCCTTCAACCCCGCCTTCCTCTTAGGCCACGCCTCTTGGTTACTTTTCTGAAAAGTCTACCTGACTGTATGTCGTGGAGCTCAGTCGTCCGTAGTAATATGTTTAAACTGGCCTTTAGAGTGTAAACGCATCGTCTTTCCACTAAAACACATTTTATTTCCTTATCAAGAGCCAATTGCGCTATCTCTTTCCGCTGGTGTAGTTCGACATAAGTAAGATAGAGACAGCGTATAAAAATTTTAGGTGCGGCCAAGAAAAATTGTTTGGATATACGTGAGCGCGATCAGTGCCAGCCGGCTCACCTGAGGTGCGGACGGTCGATCTGCCACTTCGCTACTTTACCAGTTAAACTCGGTCGCGGTCACGGGTTCCGTTCAGTGATGTGTGTGATATAACATCTACATATATAGGTATATATGACAAACATGATGACTATGGACGTCGGTATGTACAACAATCAGCAGAGCGGGTACAGCGCGGAATATTATCAGCAAGGTGCTTCTTATCAGCCACCGTATGAGGGTTACCATGAAAGTTATTATGAACCTACGCCGTACTACGAACCCATTATCCACGGACAGCCGACCCACGAGGCCACCCCCGTGATCAGCACAGACACAGGACTATGTTACACTAACTTGGACTATGGTGAATTACAACAGAACTATCCTATACATCCTATCCCGCCGCATCCCGAAGCTTTCAAGCATAGAGAGGATGTCCCCCGTCCGGAGGAAATGCATATTCACGAACATAAATTAGATAATCATTATTTAGAAACAAAATACAATATGCATTTTGTTGATGACTCGAGCATGCACTATAGTCATGGGTCGCCGTTGCCCTGTGGGGATTTCGATCCCTACTCTCCTAAAGAGGAGTTCGGAGGGCTTCGGGAGTTCCCCAGAGAGGACTTACAGAATCATCACGTTGGTCACCAACCGCACCCCTCCCACGCCACTGTGCCGACGTACAAGTGGATGCAAGTGAAGAGAAATGTTCCCAAGCCAACGGGTAAGTTTTTTGTATCCATATCGTATTAGTATATATATATATCTATATATAGTCTATATATCTCTTAAGATATTTTTATATTAGGGTTAATAATAATATTTTCATGATATGTATCTTTATATGTATGTTTTCATACAAATGATAATGAATATTATAACTAAAAGTTTTAAACTACTTTCTGTCTGCAACTTTGTTTGCTTTAGAACCAAAAAACTAAAGGAACAGTATATAGTTTTTATTTTACTAAAATTCTAAGGAAACTATTTATTTTTTTACTGTAAAACACAGCATTAATCCTAGTAACCTCATAATATATATTATATTACTAAAATCAATTTAATTTATGTCCAGACTCTTCAATAGTAACAAAAGTAATTAACTCCTTATAATATATTTATTAAGATATTTTTTATATTTTTCCATTAAATTATATCAACCCGAAAATAATAGTTCTGCTAAGACTTATTTGAATTTCTTTAGCTTTAAATAAATCCTGAGAAATTCTTTAATAAATTGATTTTATAAACACTAACATAGAGTTCGCGACACTAAAGTTGAGTTTTACATTGGTCTAAATACCACTAAAAAAGAGCCATAACTTTTTTTTATTAAATATTTTTTGAGATCGATAAAAAATTCGAACGTAATATAACATATACTAATTCTTCTACACCGGACATTGTATCCTCATAGTTTAAATGTCGTTTGATTTAACTATAAAAGGGTCTCTGTTCTTGTTGAAAAAAAGGGTCGTCCCGATTTATCATAGCGTTGTGTCCTTACTTTTTTTATACCCAATTCCATTCTTATGCAGTGATAATGCCAACTTTATCTTTAATTTTTAATAAATCGAATAGAAAAAAAAACAATAGGAATTACGGTGGTCAAACAGCAGTATAAACCGGCAAAGCCAGCCAAAAGACGTAGCGCTTGTAACGTCACATCTACACTGTATTAAATTAACCATTTCTTCACTCATTTCTCTGCTATCTACTGGAGAGATACAAATGATGGAATTTTAGATATTTATTTTAATCTAATCAGATCATGTAAACTAAAGCTTCATAAACCGGACCTTACGATCCTCGTCGTGCTATTTCCCTTTGTGTCTCGTGTCATTTATACTAATAGCAAGTAGGCTTGCTTAGAACGCCATAAACTAAGAACAGAACAGAAAGAGAGCGTTGTGTTAAGACACTATGTTCTGCAATATTTTGAATTAAAGATTATTAGCGGCCTATTGTCAATAAAAATATTATGAAAATAATAGTTTCACTGTAATGAAAATAATATTATAACTCAACGCCGCGCTTTCTCCTCCGTACACCCGTAAAACAACACTTAAGATAGAATGTAAGTCGCAATTGGAGTTAAGCGCTATTCTATTGAACCACCATAGCCTTAATTTTATAAGTGCATATTCCCATTTACTGTATATGATATTAGATTCATATAACTAAAGAGGCATTTCATTAATATTTAAATCTACAATTTTTATACATTTTATATTAAAAAAAATAATGGAAGTCAACTCATTAAGTGTCCATTATATTATAGCAAAAGCGAAAGTGAGTTTGCTCGCTTGTTACGTTGTCACGAGTAATCTATTCAACCGATCAATATGATTTTGTATACGCATTTTTCTAAGAGTAAGGAATACCTTCAAAATAATATCAAAGTAACTAAATGTTGATAAAGATTTGCAGGACTAAAACGTTCCGTACCTTTTAAGGAACGAAGAAACCCTCAAAGATCACTTTGTTGTCCGTTTGTCTGTCTGTCTGTCAATTTATCTCAAGAACACTAAGGGATTTCTAGTTGAAATTCAAGCCATATACTCAAAGCTACGGTCACATGATTTCCTGAAAATATATGTCTACATTTACTTAAAAAAAGATATGGCATATAAAAAAACGTATATTTCGTCACTATAAGAGGAATCAAAATTAATAGGGTACTTCCAGTTGATGTAGAATTATGAAGCTTAACAGGTAACATCTACAGGTAGTATTTGATCAAAAAAAAAAAATTGAATCTATATATTTGTGGTTAAATCTTAAAAAATAATAGCCTTAAAACGGAGCAAAATCTGGTATTATAGTCGCGAGTTTAGTGAGGTATTAGATGAAAGGGTTCTGGCTAAGCTACGCTTGAATATAATATCTAAAAAACTCGAGATATCCAGGTTTTGTAGTAGCTTCAGAAGTAAACTACTGTAAACACACGCTTGATTGTCGAGCATTGCCTATTTAGTAAATATGAAAATAATATATTGCCTAAATGGGAACTGAACCCGCACCCGTCGTCTTCTTTACATTATATTTTCAATTTATTTAAGTAATGTGAAGAGTTGTTGTTTGACACTTAAACTAACCATTGACATTCATATTAGAACTATACTGATTCTAAAACGAGCGAAGACGCGGATTCAAAATTGTAAAACATAAATCTATACATATATGTATGTATCTATATTGTAAATAGGTATAATAAAATTGTAATTGCTCTCAGTCAGTATATAAAAGACAGGAGAAAAAAATCTATTACTAGAGGATTTCTCAATGTACCAACAATGATTTTTTAATATTTTTGTCTGTCTGTCGGTTTACCAGAATCGTCTTAACTGATTTTATTGCAATTTTCACTTTTTCATTTTGGCAAGCTTTCCTTAACATTTAGTCTGTTTTATTTAAATACTGGCTTGTAAATAAATAATTTCCTATTTGAAGCGGGCAAAGCCGCGAGCAAGTTGGTAGTATAAAATATAATAATAACTTACCACATCCCGTACCTATTTTATTTCGTAAAAACCTTAGAATAGAAATAGATTGTTATCAAGTGATTGCTCAAATCAGCTTACTCGTTCAAGGTGAAACTGTTTTGTAGAGGTTAAACAAATTAATTATGTATAATGATTAATGTCTTTAAAGTGCTTTTGACACTTTACAATAAGGAAGCTAGTTTTAATGGCCTACTGTGTAATTATTCTTTGCTCTTTAGACAAGGCTCGTTGATTTCTGGCACTCAGCACTCATAACGTCTAGATTTTTTTTAAGTTAATGTGCTGAATGGATTGAATTGGAATGGATCTTAACACAAGGATCCTCCGCTTATACCGGATTTAATGTAATGCTAAAAGAATATTATCTTTTATTTTATGGCAAAGGCTGAGAAAGCTTAGTGCTGCAATATTTTGTTGTTGCGTTTTCTATCTACCAAACACAGTCAGATAGCTCGAAGGGAAAATATTTTTTTTAATATTAACGTTAAATAACTTTACAGTATCATGTAACTATACATAAATATGGTATACTATATCATACCGTGGCACTGTGAAGTTCAAAAACTACGTTTCAATTCATACCAGTAGTTCCTGAGATTAGCACGTTTACTCAAACAAACTCGTCAACCTTATAATATGTGCCGTATATAGTTCAACATTCTATTCAGAACGGAAGATTTACCTACCGATAAAAAAATTACGAAAGGCTTTTAATATTAAATATTGTAACTTTTCACTCTATTTGCTGTCTAAACTCTCTTCTCTTTGACAGTTGGTTAGTTTGTCTGTGTGTCAAAATACGGCAACGTGAAGTATTTGCCTCGTGTCAGCGGGTGAGTCGCGACCTTTGACACCAACCAACATACAGACAGCGCTCACTGACAGTTATTATGTAGTAGAGGCATACACAGATTAAAACGCTTTAAAACGTATGTAAATTTTTTTAATTTATCTGTTAAAGTAAAAAAATATATAATTTCTTTTTTTTCTTCAATTAAGTTCTATAGAGGCCGGCCGTGGCGCAGTGGCACGAAGTGTGACTGTAAAACCGACTGGTTGTGGGTTCGATCCCCACTCGAGGAGATGAAATATTTTCTATGCAAAATTTGAAGGCCTTAACTTCCAATTTATATTTTTTTCTGAATAAAAAAATCCTGTATTTAAAATCGAACGCAACACCCAAACCCTTGTTGCAAATACATTAGAAAACTCTTTAATTATCCTATGATCGCTAAATATTTAATAATATAACAAATGAATATAATAACGTTTGGAAAGCGATTTGTCCTACATAAAAAAAAGCGTTAAAATGGTGTGGTTTTTTCCACGCCCAGACCAAAAGCGGTGTTTAGTTCCGCTACCAATTACACAATATGCTTACAATAATAAAATTTTAATATTATATCTCCAGGATTTTTTTATTTTCGTATAAATGTAGAGACTCCCCGGTACCTTACCGGCTCACGATTTAATGATCGCCGTATTAGAGATAAGACGTCAAAACAGATGACGTACGTTAAATGGACGTTAAAACAACACCATACGTCAAGAAGTCTAATATATTTTGTAACATATTAGGAAAGGTACTGAAGAACAAGTCGTGGCGCAGGGGCACAAGCGTGTCCTTCTAAGGCGGCGGTTGTGGGTTTGATTAATTATTATTTATTAATATTTTCATTTTCTCGCTCTGATAACAAGATAAAGCGATTCGTTGAGTTTCACTAATCAATAAGTAAAAGTTCTAAATAAATTTCCATTCCCTCCATCCTCCCTCTATACAATCTGTTAACAAGTAAATATAAGATTTTGAGGTTTTTCTTATATTTAATTTATTTAATTTTAAAATATTTAATCAACACACTACAGTTGTTCAACTCACAGTCGCTGCGTCGTTGCCGGTACAGTGCGTTAAAAATTATATTTTCTGTATACACTATATATTAAATACATTACTTCACGGTATATAATCACGTAAAATAAAATAGAAATTGAGCACAAAGTTTTATCTTTCCATTATGAACATGCATTTTATTAAAATTTTATTTTTATCTTCGAAAATATTATCACCTTTCAACTAGGTAATAAAATTTAAGAAAATTATTTTGAACCACTTGTAATAAAAATTAGATCATCAATTATGCGTAGTTTAAGTGACTAAAATAGAGGTGGTCTAGTGATGGAGCCAGGACCTGAATAGGACAGGAACTCTTCAGATGTTACTAGTAAACTACTCGAGTTTAACTCTAAAATAATAAGAAAGTACTTTTCCGTTACTGATTGACTCACAGACAGCGTATAGCCAATACTACGCTGAGTAGATCACTGAAATTTGGTATTCAGGGATCTTAAAGCATACCCTGAAATTGTAACACGGAAGGAAAAAAGAATTTTACAATTTCGTTGACGCCGTCGTGGCGCAGGATCCACAAAATGTGACTATAAACGTGACTAGTTGTACGTTCAATCTCTACTCGGAGAAATAAAGTATTGATTTAAATTTATATTTCCATTTCTTCGCTCCGATCGCAAGGTAAAACGCTGCGTTGAAAGTGGGTAACAGAGTGTCTTAACACTAGATTTCCTTTGCCTACCCAGGTGTGTGCGGGATACAGCGTGAAGCTGATTTAGTTTTTACAATTTCGTTTTAAAATCCACTCAAGCGAAGTTGTAAACGAAAACCAGTAGAATACAATATGAAACTTTTCATAGAGTGACTTAAAAATAGATTTATTATTATGTTATCATTACCAAACCCAAGTCCCCCTCACTACGAGTTGCTCTACACGTCTAGGGGCAAATGTAGAGCAATCATATAAGGACTGTTGTACAGTAAATATAAAAGTAAGGGAAGCGATAAAAGGGTAGAGAATGTAGATATATTATTATTATATTTTAAATTCAAAATCTAATAATAACAAAACGACTTAAAACAATATAATTAAAAAATAACTATTGGTAGAAATCGAACTTCATAGGAAGTCTGCTTCGTTTCTGCCGTTCTGCTTTAGACTGCTTCAGAGTAGGCCTATGGAACCTAGTACGACAAACATTTCGTTCTGCACTTCCCATCCAAGCGCGACTAAACGCGGTATTTTGTCTTTAAAATCATTACCGAGCGAGAATCGTACCCACAATCACTATATTTACTATATAGACACTGTCTCACTGCACTACAATTTCCTATCCTACCTTTTTTATAAGTATATCATCTTAGATGTGTTACTGACTATTATTATATTTATTACTAAATATCGAAATTACGACAACAACAACAACAACAACTTTGACTGATGCATATGTATGTATAGCTGGAATACGTAAGTGAAGTGATAATATAATTATAAATACACAAAACTAATTATAAATAGTTATGAATGTATCACTTAATAACATAATGTATGCGAGAGCGAAGATATTTAAATATAAATGTTAATAAATATTTCATTTCCTCGAGTGGGTATCGAACCCACAACCAGTCGATTTTAGTCACCTTTTGTGCCCCTGCGCCACGACTGGCCTCTGAAGTGTATTATTTATTATTAATGTCATACGAAGATTGAAAATCTTACAGAAAATATCGTGACTATGTCGACTACATTATATAATACTAGCGGGCGCACGCAGCTTCACTCGCTTATTTGCATCCTTAGGAGTCAATTTTAAAAAAACCACAATAAAATATTTTTAACAGGCTGAATTTAATTTTTTTATGAAAATTGGTGGCGATTTAAAAAAAAAACCATATAGACTTTCTACTACACCTTATTTGAACCCTTAGGGGGTGAATTCTAAAAAATCATGAAACACGTGTCCAATGAAATATTTTAAAGAGTCTGAATTTCAAATTTCATAAAAATCGGTGCCGATTTAAATTTTTTTCCATACAAACTTTCAACCCCAATTTCATCCCTTTGGGGTGAAGTTTTTCAAAATCCCTTCATAGTGGATGTCCAGATTATGGAAATAAACATCTGTCCAAATTTCACGTTCCTACCATCAGCGGTTACGGCTGTGCGTGGTGCGTCTTACCTTAGTCAGTCAGGCACATGATCCTTTATATATATAGATAGAAGACTAGTCGATGCCGACTTAAATTTATAAATAGGTATACATTGTATTGAGCGACCAAGTTCTCTCTTTTTTATAACTATCCTTTACTTTGACCTCTTGGGACAAATTATTCTATTTAAATTATATTCCTGAGTCAATAGACCGTCCAAGCAGATCAAAAACCGTTAAAATATTTTTTGGTTAAAATATTTTAATGAAAAGACACTTCGTTCCCAATAAGACGCTTCTCCACTTTCCACTGATTCAAGAGGCATTGCGTTTTGAATGTCAAAAGTCAATGTAGCACTATACCACGTTACCGGAACGAGGAAATGAAGGTATCAAATATTTGATTCACCTCGACTGGGAATCGAATTCACAACCTATTACATTTGCAGCGTCATCAGCTTGTGCCACTGCGCCACGATTGGCTTGTGGCCTTCCAAATACTTGGTTCCTATCAATACTTATATAGCGTATAGCGTATGGTAATGTAGAGCCCCTATAAAATATTCGTACACGCAACGACGTCAACTTACTAATCCTAAGGCTATCTGTATTCGCTTCTATAATAACACGCAACACAAACTTATAATATGATAGAGAGTTGAAAGTTTTCCAAATTCCAATTCTTAAATTAACATCTAAACCAATATGTTTTGTAATCTTATCTTATGTTTACTTAGAAAATAATAATTTTAATTACATTATATTTCTCCCGATAAAGATAATACATTATTCTTATTACTTTTTTTCTTCACGCCCGCCGTCGTATCGCAGGGTAGACAAAGAAGATGTCAACTTTTTCACTCTCCGCCCGAATACGAAGAGTGATCGATGGCTAAACTCAACGCCGCATTTTGCCTTGCCATCAGACTGAAAAAAAATAAAAGAATAAGTTCTAATGGAAATCGAACCCATAACCACTGCGCCACGACCGCATTAACCGTAAAATTTTCGCGTTAACATAAATAACTTAAAGGTTTTACGACCAATATATTAGATGAAACTCATTACGTATGTACTTATTATGTTGCATTGGAAACTATGTTGCAAATTAGCTATAAAGTATCCTTACGATTTATTTATTATTTAAACGACATTTTAAATTATTTTTTATTTCAACACTACTTCTTAAATATGCATGAATTTATATTTTATTATTAATTTTTCGAGGCCAGTTGTGGCGCAGTGGCACAAAGTGTGACTGTTAACCGACTGGTTGTGGGTTCGATCCCCACTCGAGGTGATGAAATATTTACTTAAATTTATATTTCCATTTCTTCGCTCTGGTGTCGAGGCAAAGCGCGGCGTTGAATTCTGCCACTTAGCACGCAATGCCTCCAAAATTCGGCAGAAAGTGGGGAACGGAGTGTCTTACCACTAGGTTCCCTCTGCTTACCCTGCTGTGTGCGGAATACAGCGTGAAGCTAATTATAATAATTATTTTTTTGCTTCACAGTGTAACCCGCCCATAAGATAGACAGAAGCAACATGTCTATTGTAGAGACAGTCCGTCTCCATTGAGACATTTCCGTTCTCCACATTTACCTTTTTTCTTTATGTTGAACGGCAAAATTCCGTCTTGGAAAAATTGGACGGAGAGTGGGGAACGGAATGTCTTAACACTACGTTCTCACAAACGTCGCATTTACTATTCAGATGATATCCCGCTACCAAACAACGGTCTCTTAAAAGAGAGTAGGAGATTAAAAAAAACGCCCATGTTTCTAACCAAAATATGGTATCGGTACCTAATTTAAGCAAGGAGACGAGAGAAGAAGCTAGTGTGGAGTAACTGCGTTAGTTAATATGCGAAAATGTATAATAATAAATTATAATTATGTATAAACCATATCCTATAAAACTGTAATACTTCATCAAAATATACTAGATTTAAGTTAACCATAAAATAAAATATTCTATTAAGTATAATCGCGTAATAGTTATTTATGAACGGTTTTACACTTATTGGGTTTAGATTCATGCGTCTCGTAAAATTTTAACATTTTTAATATAAGGTTGGTTGCTACCGATCGTGGCGCAGGTCATAAGTATGCGACAGACTGTGGGTTTGGTTCCCGCTCGAAGAAACGAAATACAAGGCAAAACGCGACGTTAAGTTCCGCCACTCAACGTGCAATGGAAAATGAAGTGTCGTCATCATCATTGTTTGCTACTTTCCTACCAACTAAGCGGATGAATGACGGAAATCAAAACCGCGTTTGTGTGTTAGCAGATCAAATAAAGAACAAATAATTTAAATACTGTGACAATCGAACTCACAACCACCTCACGTACCCAAATACGTCACAATAGCGTCAAATACCGTATATAATTCTACAATATTTACCCAGCTACCCACAAAGCCAGCCGCTGTACATGGACTGCAAGTCACCATGACCAGACTGGAAGGCAATAAAATCATATTAGCCGTGTCAACTCACACGATAGGACAAATTGCTGTAATTTTGTTGTACCGATCTGATACAATAAAAGAAAATTGCAAATCATTCGGACTCAATATTTATTATATAAGCTTTTGACTTGTCCTTGTACCGTAGCTGTAGGATGACGTTAGTTTTAGATTGGAGGGAGTACAAAATCGAAAATATTTTCTGTTTGAATTTGATGTTATATCCAGCTACCGTTGTTTTGTGTCACACTTAAGAAATCAGTAAGAAGATAAAATTCGATGTTGAATTCCGCGAAGAAAGGGAGTGTATTAACATTAGATTCCCTCTGTCTACCCTACATGCGGGATACAGCGGAATAAACGGTCACTGCTGCTGGTATATGACTATGATTCATAAAAGTAACATAGGAATGATACATAATACATAAATATACATAAATTCAATTATATCAACAGAAATTTGAAGATATATATACTTCAAAAATTATTTAGTTCTAAACAAAAAGCTCATTATTGCATTATTATTTTGTCTACACGCATTATTTTTTAGCTTGACGTCGTATCCTGCACAAGGCAGGGCAGGCAGAGAGAACCTGAAAACTTACTGTTAAGATATTCTGTTCCCCCAAGTGAAAATTGAACTCATAACCGACACTCTGAGTGAAAATACACCACGATTTTTTTCATCTTGGATGCCGTTAACTTGGATAAGATGCATAGATTCTAGTCCCGTTAGGTCCAAGTTTGGTATTTTAGTGCTAGTTAGTTAATGTAGAAATACAACAATCCTATTCAATCATATACATATGAAATGTACTACGGCGTTAAGTTACGTCGTATTTATCAAGGAATTAGTCAAAACGTTTCCATTTTTAACTATCTAAGATCTACAAACTATGCATGACTCGCACATTTAAGACCACACGTGAAGGATGATCTTATCTATTTTGCAATTCAAACCTCTTGGGACGTCAATGTAAGTTTCGTTATTTTTAAACTAGTTTTTACAAAGTAACTTTAACTTTATTTATATATAAATAAGGGTTATTTTAAACTGACATAATAAAATGTCTCACGTTGACATTTTCTGGTTAAAACATGCAAAAAAAATTGCAGAGAATGCATTTTGCAAAACGATTGTATTTTATGAAAAATAAAATATTAATGTCTAAACATACAAAAAATCCGTCGTTGCGCAGTAAAATGTTTAATCTGATTGTGTCGGATGTGAGTTCGATCTGCAGACGAAGAAATGGTTATAGTTTATATATATTTTCTTGCTCTAATAGACATAGCGCGGCGTAGAGTGGACCAATCAACACACGAAAATCAAATTAAATCAAATCAGCTTCACGCTGTATCCCGCACACAACAAGGTAGGCAGAGGGATCTTAGTGTTCTAGACACTTCGTTCCCCACTTTCCGCTAAGTGTTGAGTGACGGCTCAACTCAGCGCCGCGCTTTACAATGACACCAGAGCGAAGAAATGAAAATATAAATGTAAACAAATATTTCCTCGAGTGGGAATCGAACCCACAACCAGTTGATTTTACAATCAACACACAATGTCTCAAAAATGAGATAGAAAGTGGGAAATATACTGTCTTAACACAATCCCTTCCGTCTCCTCTGCATTGCGGAAAAATCTGTAAAGCTGCTTTTGAGAAATATAAAAAAAATATGTTCATTTTATTTAGTTAAGTAGAATATGAGAAATAGAGAGTAAATTTTTATTTACATAATAGCAATAGAGACCCTCTCATTAATAGGTAAAGTGGCAAGCTAATAACCCTTGCAAGTCACCTGCACTAGGCGGCCCTGTGGGACGTGGTACAAAATATTATTAGAAATTGACGTATATTTTTTTGTTTTAGCTTGGACTGATAAGAAAGTTTTTTTTAATATATATTTCTTAATAAATTACTGATGATATTATGCATATAAAAAAACCGTAACTTATGGTTGTCTGTACATGGAAGATACAAGTGATTATTGTGGGCATGTATAAAAATGTATAATTTTAATAATTTTCAAAATAATAATTTTCAAAATGTTTGTCTGTTTTTTATTTTGCCTGTGCGTTTGTGTGCGCCAATCTTAAAAAAGGCTTAATTTTCATGCAGTTTTCACTATTGTTTAAACTAAACTTTTAAACTAAACGTAAACTGCCCTTAACATATAGTGTTTTTAATTTAAATAGTTTTATAAATAAAAAAGTTAACATCAATATAAATCATTCTCTTTGAGAAAAAGGGCTACAAGAACTTTATTTTATTGATTTAGTTGAAACGTTAGCTATTAATATAATATAGTATAAACACAAAAATAATTCTGATTAGTAAATAAATAATTGTGTAGTTGAAACGGGCGAAGCCGCGAGCAAGTCGCTAATATTATAAAAAAGTCTTTGATATTTTCAGCTTTCACTACTATTAACTTTTTACTCGATTTGTAAAATGGAAATGACTAAGAATTGTGTAAGTATGACACAGGACACAAGAGCCCGAAGTAACTGTCACCACAGTTCCATACTATACGTATTGGGTGACGGAACTCAACGCCGGGTTTTATCTTCCAGAGCGAAGAAAGGAAAATAAATTAAATACAATCATTCCCCAAGGTGAAGTTCGCCCCAAAACCAATGGAACGTTTCTTGATGACAGGAGTAGGTAGTGTCCTGACACTAGATTCTCTCTGCTATACTGCTGATATCTAAAAAGCTGAAATAATTGACTACAAATAAGACTATCGTTGATTAACGATGAATAGTTGAAACTCTATAATAGCACTGGCGCCGCTTAAGGCTTGTGACACACGTCAAAGCGTAGCAAGTAAACCGATTACGGGCGAGTGGAGCGCGATATCTGGCGATCTCACGCGACCACCCTCACGAACATTCGGCGTTGATAATGACCCCAGAATGTGAATTAATTTATAGAAAAAAAAAACTATTAATGGCATGTGAGTTTTCTTGATTTCTTTTCTAAATTACATCATTCTTTTTTGGATAGGAACCCATTGTTAACTCTGTGTTATCTTCCGCGATTAAAAATATGGCATATGTCACATTCAACTCTTAGTTATTTCTATTCCACCATGTAAAAGCTAACCGCGGGTTAAAGTTAAAAAAATACAGGTATTTAGTTTTATGGTATAAAACTAAATACCTGTATTTTTTTTAAGTATTATTGTACGTCACAAACTTAGATTTTCTTGTGCCTGCCTTTTTTTCTTAATCTTAATTATTTAGTTAATTTCTTATTAACTGAATACTTCAGACCATCATAGCGCAAAGGAACAGCTGACTGGAAGCACGATAGTTGTGGGTTATTTCCCCAATTACGAAAGGACAAAGCGCCATCAGTTCCGTTCTCAGACTCAACACGCAATGTCAAATTCGCTAAACACTAGTTTCTTCTTAGCTTTTTACTTTTATTGTAAATAATTGAAACGGATAGACAAATTAATTTTATTGTTATGGTTTCACTACCACCCTATAAAAGGGTCAAAGTACACGTAAAGTATTACATTAACGTTTGTCACAACGTACTAAGGGATTAAAGTGGAAATTATAAATAAACAATTCAGGTTAGATAGTGAGTTCGAATTGGAAACTAAATCTTTTAAATGAAAAAAATCAGCTTCACGCTGTATTTCGCACACAGCAGGGTAGGCAGAGGACACCTAGTGTTAAGACACTCCGTTCCCCATTTCGTTCTTTTTAAATAAATGTAAGAAAATATTTTTATATCAGCCATAGTGCTGCGTCTCAGTATCTAATAGTAAACGCGAAGGTTGCGGGTGCGATTTCTAATCAGGCATTAATCATTTTCATTTCCTCGCTCCCGCAATGAGACAAAGCCCGGTGTTGAGTTCCGCAACTCAACAGTCAACATGTAGTTTCGTTTATTTGTCGTTGCGTGGGAAAAGGAGTGTCTTAACTTTTGGTTCATTTATTTTCCCTGCTAAAGATAGGAGTGCGTGCGTGGAGATACTGCGTGAGATATTAGCTTCTAAAAATATATTTATAAGGATATAAAACTTCGAAGCAAAATCATTATGAAACGAATAATAATAATAAATTAACAAAGTTAATTAATTTTTCATTAAAAAAACTTAAACGTCCATTTATAACTAAAACAATGTTGTTTTAGTGTATGTACACTATCACAAAAGATCACTACTAATCACAAAAATATGTTCACCCGAATTGAACAGATGACCATCATTAACTATTCAGTCTACTTGTCCACGATGTACTCGTATGCTTCTACATTCTTAGATATAAAACCTGTAGCATTGTCTTCAATAGCGACCGCGTAGGAGTTAATAGCGGATTATTTGTGTTGAATAAATCATTTTTAGAGATCCTTATGGGATGATATTATTATTTTTTTATACTTCACGCTGTATAGCAGGTATAGCAGGGTAGAGAGGTTTTCCTCCCGATTTACAAATTGTGTGGCGGAACCCAACGCCGCGCTTTTTTTCTATCTACCAGAGAGATTAAATAAAAACAAACATAATCATTCGCCCGAGTTAGGATTGAACACACGACTATCGCGTTGAACGTCACACACTGTTCCATTGTAACACAACGGCCTAAATGGTTTTAAAATTTACATATCAAAGTGACAAAAAATTATTTAACATGTACGGAACCAAATGACATAAAAATTAACATTCTTTACCATTCAATTAAAAATTATCGGGTAATACTATTAGAGGATTATTTGACCACCACTTATAATACCACGACAATTTCTGAACTGATATAAAAACTTATTCACCTACGTACGGTGATTTCATATTCTATATTTAGATTAGATTAATAAATAGCTTTTACTACCTTTTTAATGTATGATTGTCAACGCTACGGTCGTGGGTTCAATACCCACTCGCAATCAGGAATTGTTCAATAATTACATTACCTCAATGTGGGGAAAAGGCAAAGTGCAACGTTGAGCTCTGCCACTTAACTCGTAATGTCTTGAAAATTTGGTGGTGATGTGGGAGCTGAGTTAATTTACTTACTTATTTACTATGGACAGTCAAGTTAGTTGTTTTATTTTATATCAAAAACTTCGAATTTTGTTTTAAATAATAATGGAGAGGGCAGTCGTGGCGCAGGGGCGCAAAGTGTGACTGTAAAACCGACTGGTTGTGAGTTCGATTTCCCACTCGAGGAGATGAAATATTATTTATATATTACATAAATGTATATTTCCATTTCTTCGTTCTGGTGTTGAGGCTAAGCGCGGCGTTGAGTTCTGCCACTCAACACGCAATGCCTCCAGAATTCAGCAGAAAGTGGGGAACGGAGTATGTTAATACTAGGTTCCCTCTGCCTGCCCTGCTGTGTGCGGGATGCAGAGTGAAGCTGATAATAATGCTATAACACTCTATTCCCCACTTTCCGCCAAATTTAGAGACATTATATGTTAAGTGGCGGAATACAACACAGCGCTTTGCCTTGTTACCAGAGCGAGAAAATAAATATATTAATAATTTCATATTTATTTTTTTTACACTGTAAAAACCTTATCTATACATAAATATATTTAATTGAACTAGTTTATCAACACTAACTAACTATCCTCATTAGCTTAATATTAAAAATATTTGTTGTAAATAATGAATTCATTTAGAATTGTTGATTTTTAAAACATGGACGACTTTGACGATTTTTGTTTCTATAATAATAATACTAGAAATGAAACTAAAGACTATCCAAATCTAGATGAAAATGTTTCATATACTTTAATATTGGGAACAGTATATACATGGCTATTTGCTATCGCAGGACTTGTCATACAGTGTTGTACGAAGAAATCAAAAAACCTCAACAGATTCATACACCAGCAGCATATTTATTGCGGAGTGATTCACCTCTCTCTTCTCACGCTATATTACAACCTATCAGCGTGTTACTCTGGACTTTTATATGAAACTATCACGTATTTAAGCCTGTTGACTCCAATATGGACAGCGTGTGCCGCGTGGAACATGTTTCTACACACGTTTCCTTTTTCTGAAAGTAGAAGATTTGTATAGTAAGAAAGGAATTTTAAAGTTCACTACTATATCTATAGCAATTACACAAATGTATGAACAACTTATAATATTTTTGCTGAGTTTAATATACTGTTTTTTACCGGAAATGGGCCATGTGGTTGTGCCTGCGATACGAACGACTACAGTTCTACTTACAATGGGACTCACATCGGAAATTTTTCTTGTAATATTATTTTTTACCATAATATCTTCGAATTTGAATAGAAAACTGTCACTTTCATTTATTTTACATTTATTTTTACTACAGCTCTCTGATTCTATACTAATTTGGTTTAGAATAGATGTATGGAAACAGCAAGTAGATGGGTATGATAGTGACGTGTCAACGAATTTTTTGTATGTTAGATTAATTTTAGAGATTATTTGGTTTACAGTGGTACCGTACACTAAATTACCCATATATGGTAATAATACAACCAAGTGACGTGTTTTTTGAAAAAAATCTATTGAATCAGTAAGTATCTTAGTGAGTGCTTATTAGAATTAATTACTATATTAAGCTTACCTTAAAAAAAATGAAAACTGATTTTCAAATACAGTGTTACTTAACTATTATTAAACATGTTCTAGAAATGTTAAAGTATTTTTTTTATTTCAAATTAGAAGTATAAAAATATACATATTTTAAATGAATATTTAAATGTTCTTTATCTTTTTATAAAATTAGAAGTTAAACCGACCAGTCGTGGTGCAGGGGCACAGTGTGACTGAAAAATCGACTGGTTGTGGGTTCGATCTTCACTCGAGGAAATAAAATATTTATAAACATTTATATTTTCATTTCTCCGCTCTGGTGTCGAGACAAAGCGCGGCGGCGAATTCCGCTACACAACACGCAATGCCTCCAGAACTCGGTGCAAAGTGGGGAACGGAGTGGCTTAACACCAGGTTCCCTCTGTGCGGGATACTGGGTGAAGCTGATTTGATTTGATTTTAGAATTTAAGTCATTTTATACGTTGCCATAATGTTCTGGATTTTGATAAGTGGTTGAGATAGAGTCGTTGCGCCAAATAAGTGATATGTATTTATAGATTTTCGACAATTTTTCCCGTAAATGTTATAAAACAATAAAAAGGAAATTATATGTATTTGTAATTAAATATTCTGACTTGTAACACAATTAGTTATATGTTTTTCTTATTTTACAAACACCAAAAACAAGATAAATTACGTCGTTCAGTTTCACTATTCAATATACAAAGCCGGGAAAGTAGGAAACACAAGTGTCTTAATGGGAACGAAGTGCCGTAACACTAGGTTTCCAGGCTCCCGCTGCCTACCGTGTTATGTGCGGGATAAAGCGTGAAGCAATAACAATATAAAAACAGCCAAACCACGGTGTCAAGTGTTATCTCATAAAAAATGTGTTAGGCACAATTATAATGATACGTTGTAATGTAACGAAAGCGGTTATCTACATATAATCGCAAATTGGACAGGTACTGTGGAATCGCCTATCAATATTTGTTGGTGCTTTAAAAATCACTAAGTATATCTTATCAATGGGCCTTTTTAGGATTTTAATAATATATTTTTATGCAATGATTTTGTTTCTGTATAAAATGCGGAGCTTAACGCCGCAGTTTTTCTTTAGTAAAATATTTATTTATAGCTCTAATAAGAACTCCAGTGATAAACAACTAATTTAACTGAATTAACTAATTGTCACTCGTTGTCGAGTTAAATTATAAATAAGTATTATTTTAGTGGCTACTTTTGTCTTTTTTAAAACCTTTAAAGTTATTTTTTCCCCAATTTTTATTATAATTATGCAACGTAGTTAAATGGGTATGACCAGCTGATGTATCCAGCTTATCTGATGGTGAATCACGAGGGTAGGAAACTTGAGACTGAAAAGCCTAAGAAAACCATAAAATTTGGGTTTGTTAGAGTTGTCTTCATCATCAGGTCTTCGTTAAGAGATATATACAGTATATATCTATTAACGAATACCTGATGCTGAACGGTCACTGATAGTATTTAAAGCCTGATTTAGTTTTTTAAATTAATAATGTATTAATCCAACACAACCATTATATTCGAAATACAAATATAAATAAATATATATTCTTTCTCTGCTTTCCCCATACCGATATCCGAGACATTTTAGGAGGAACTCAACACTGCAACGTGCCTACATTGTCATAGCGGGAAATTGTGAATAATTAACTCTCCAAACAGAATTGAACCCACAACCATAGTAACTATACTAACAACTAGCCCACTGAGCCAGGACGTCCTCCAAAAATATAAAAAAAAAATCTTTTATACCATTACATTCTTGTTTGTCCGTATATCGATATTCGATAAGTCCGATGTTTACAGTGACCGAGTGTCTATCGGACAGATTTACGATCACTATCGGTCGTAACCCTGGCGCGGGTTTACTGTAAGACTACTTTTCTAAATTTCTGCAATAAAATTATTTATATGATTTATTTACCTTACATTATGCAAGAGTTGAAAATCACAATTTCCCTTATTTTTGGTAATATTTTTATTATTTATCAAAAGAGAAGTTGGCCTTTTTGTTTGTTTTGTTATTATTTTACAATGTATTCAATATTTGAAGGGTTAGGTTAGGTGAAGAGAGTAAGTAGTGTTGAGGAACTCCGTTCTCTCTTTCTCATATATCTAAAATATAAACATTTTTTTATGCATATTTGCACATACCTCAATTTTGTTACCAAAACGTAAACTAAAAGTATTTAATTAGTAAAAGAGCGATATATTCCTACCCTTTACACTTAATCAAGGTAATAAAAATATAATATACATATAAAGTTGTTAAATGATCGTCTTGCATGTATGTGACATACATACGTTCTTTTTTTTCATTTTCAAGTATCTCTCGCAAGTTTTTTTTTAAATATTAACATTACCTCTAACAGAGACTGAACCTTTAACGTCCTCGTATATACAGATACTCTTCAACTAGGCACATAGTTATATGATAAAGACAGACGATCGATCATAAGTTACGTCGTAACGTGTAATTTATTATATTTGGAGTAAGTCCGGATGCTGCCAGGTATCCTGTCAACAATCAATAAATCAATTAACAATCTACGACAGATAGGACTATACCACTTCTGGATAAATTAATATATCTTCTAGATAAATTAATATATCTATTGATACAAAGTGTGTTGAGTTTCGTCACTAAACTTAAAAAATGGGGAATAAAGTGTCTAAACACTAAGTTCCCAACTACTTTGCTTTGTGTGTGTTTGTGTGTGTGTGTGACAGTCGCTTTGTCTGCCAAATCATTATTTATATTTATTGCAACACAACACCGCGCTTTGTGTGATAGAGCGGTGAAATAAAAAAAAATAATAGAAATACAATCGTTTTTTCCGATTGTAGAGAATGATGCATCTTAATATGGGTTGTCTACTATATTGCTTTATAGGAAATAAAAAATCTGGAAATTTCATGATAAGACGATACAGGGTCTAATAAAATACAACATATAACATAGTTCAATGGAGAAAGTAAGTTAACGAGACGGATTCAATATTTTTTTTACCCCAAATTAATTTGAACTCAGAAACACCACTCAATATTTAAACATTATTAAATTAATGTCATCAGGGCCATAGGATTCAAAACCATTACAAGCAAATAACAACGTTATTGTTAAGAAAGTACTGATAGACGAAAATAAAGTCGATTTTAGTAGTAGTCACGGTACAGTGTGGCCACAGTACTGATAACTTATCACCAAATTACCCTTGATAACCGTTGATGGATGATCGCTGTGCACACATATTATACACCTCGTCTCTTCACGCCAAGAGTCGCTACTGGTTTAGTGAGACTAGCTAAGATATCGGTATTTCCTTACATCAATTCAGCTATCGATTCTTCATAAATAATTATTCGTACTTAATAAACTTCTACAGAATTGTACCTAAACCTACTGAGAAATTTCATAAAGCTATCATTATTACTTTATATAATTTCTTTCCTATTTTCTACGCCCATTTCATATATGGTGCTCTGGAATTTATCCGCGTCTTATTATGCGTTGCCAATAAACTGAAAGTCTAGCTTTAATATCTAATGTTTCAATCTGAAAAAATGGTGGACGTACTATAATAACATAATATTATAAGTCTAAAGATTGTTTAGTTAACTAGTTTCGATTGAAAAATATGTTTTGTCTTGGATATTCCATTTATGGAGGATATATTACATCAGGTTAATTGTTTTGTCGACTATGATCAGAGAAACCTCGGGCCTTATATTGTGTCACGTGTCATACAGAACTTTTAATTATTTCATTTTAAACATACAGACGGAACCGCAGCTAAAAGCTAATATTTAATAATCTTAACCTTTATATTGCATAAATGTTAAATAAAATAATACCAGATAAATGTTACCCACTGTAGATTCTTTTTCTTTATATTGATAAAAACGTAGAGTTGTATTTAATATTTCTATTAAAAATGATATTACAGTAATGCCCTCATATCAGCAGACATCTTAGATTCAGTTATCAATTCCGATAAACAATAATATTGTTTAAAATTGGAGATCCCAATAAGAATTTAAGATTTATTTTAATTTAGCATTCTGAGCTAAGGATTTTTTTAATAGCTTCTACATAATATTCGTGCGTGTCATCGTCATAGAACATTTTGTTAATTTCTATCTGCATTAGTTTCACGCATTTTCCCGCATAACAGAGGAGGCAGAAGGAATCTGTTGCTAAAACAAACGGTTCCCTAGTTTCTGCCCAATTTTCAAGACAGTGAAGATTTTGCGTGTTGAGAGACGAAACTTAACACCGCGCTTTGTCTTTCTTAATAGAGTGATGAATGGATGGAATATAGTTGGCCCGTCAACCAATTCCTACACTGTGCCACTGCGTTTTTGCTTATATCTGTAGATGATTAATAATAATAATTATTATTCATCTACAGATATTCATCTACAGATATAATCTACAGATATAATAATGATTGTGTATCTTTACGGTTTTTCCGGGTCGGTCATCGGAGTACGTAATATATTTAGTCTTTTTCTGTCTACACCAGTACTAGTATGTATTAAGATTTATAAACGTATAAAAAAATTACATAACGGCACTCGAACCTGGGCGTTTTTGAAAGCTGTCCACCTTATTATACATACCTTCATTTAGTATGTAAATAACACTTTTAGAATATTAGAAGCTTAGCATTTGTAATGTTGATGGTGAATAATAAAAAGTCTACTCACGATTATCACTGAGTATATTCAACATCACTTTAAAGTATATATAGTTTGAAAACAAATAGTAAATCATGGCACAGTTTGTACAAAACTCAACCACAAAGATTTATATAAAAGAGAACACGAAAATTACAATAATATTAACAAATAACTGAGGAGACAATGGAACGTCTATAAGGCGCATCGCGTGCGCGTTAGAACACCTTAGCCGTTCGGTCAACGGCTGCGAGCTCTTTCACATAAATAATCTAAATACAAATACTTACTATAAAGTAAATAAATTAAATTAAATGTATGTTTGTATATAAATGATAAATTACAATATTAAAATATATAAATAACACATATTAAATAAACTATAAATATAAATAATAGTTCTCTGCAGCATTAATGGTAATTGATGTAAGTTTTATGTTTTTTACAATTTCCAATATATTTGATAAAATTTGTTTATCAACACAACAACAGTGTAAAAGGCGCGACAGGTTGTCGATTCGACTCCCAATGCCTCCAGAATTCGGCGGGAAGTAGGAACGGAAGTATCTTAATAAAAATGGAATGTCTTAACACCAGGTTACCAGATCTCTAATAATAAGTTCTTTGATTTTCACGATTATTACACATTGTAAATGAAACTATTTTTACTGGATTAATCGCGTATATTTTGTATTATTTACATTTTTGGAGAACCCGACGTTTCGAACGCTTTACAGTAGTCCGTGGTCATGGGTAGACCCGTGACCACGGCGCATAATACAGCATGACGATTAAAAAAAACGTTTTCGTCTTATCAGTCCATATCAGTTGAATCTGATTTCGAATTTAAACTGACTTCTAAAGTAGGTATGTTACCGGCATTATCGGTCGGCCTTGTGGCTAATACGTTTCACGATAACATATGTATCAAAATAACATATTATATTTTCCAGAAGTTTTTCATATAATATAATATACATTAACGCTTAACTTGACTTACTATAAAAAGAGAAGCTTCACGCTTTTCTCCACATTTTTCATAAGTAGAAGTAACCTGGGAACTTAGTGTCAGGGGCACAAAGTGTGACTGTAAACCGACTGGTTGTAGGTTCGATCCCCACTCATCCAAAATCCATTTCGTCGCTCTGATGTCGAGGCAAAGCTCGGCGTTGAGTTCTGCCACTCAACACGCGCACGGCACTGGTCTGGCTGGTCTTAACACTGGATTCCCTCTGATTACCCTGCTATGTCCGGGATACAGCATGAAGCCTTACAATTTCAAAAATTTATTAGTACTCCCTGCTTACTATATAAAATAAAACAAAGGTCAATTTTGTATTTCTTTTCTACATTTTAAAATAGTTTAAAAATGTGCACAACAAAACATAAAAACAAATTAAGCAGGTTTAGACTCTAAGTTATAAGTAAATCTAGGTTTTAGATTTAACTCAATTATAGATTCTACTATTAAAAAATATATATACCATGGTATAGTTTTAGATTCTTTTTGTTTAACTATAACTAATAAATCTATGTTTTTCAAAAGGAGATGTGATTTTTCCAAAAAGTATGACAAAATGCGTCACAATTTATCGATAACAAAACTAAGAATATTTTATTCTAAATATAGTCTATAGCTCATATTTACATACTATTGATAATATTTTATTTTAGCTTTAGATATAAATATATTGAACCAAATGTGAAATAAACAAACATTTTTACCTCATAATAATATTATTATATTTATTTAATTTACAATTTAGTGTACAGCTTTTTGTAAATAATAATGAAACGTGGAAAACGCTAAGGCTCACAAGGTGCAAAAACAGAAATACGGACAGTCAAAAAACTTAAATTGTTTATTTGTGTTGTAATATTTTATAAATAACTATAAGGAGTTGAAAAAGTACTTTAATTTTATTTATATAAAATAAATAAATTAGCATCCAGCAGACAGCAGGGTAGGCAGAGGGAACCTGGTGTTAAAACACTCCGTTCTCCACTTTCTGCCGAATTCTTGAGGCATTGCTTATTGAGTGGCAGAACTCAACGCCGCGCTTTGCCTCGACACCAGAGCGAAGAAATGGAAATATAAATTTAAGTAAATATTTCATCTCCTCGAGTGGGGATCGAACCCACAAGCAGTCGGATTTACAGTCATACTTGGTGCCGTTGCGCCATGACTGCGTGAAGATTAGATTTATAATATTTATAATATGTCAACGATAAATGCTGATCACGCTCAATAATCTTTGTTAAAGCGGAATTTCATTATTTCTTACAATTTATCTAGACTGTTTATATTGTATTTTTACAAAAATATTCAATAAACAGACTCGACATTTTTCTGTTTTATTATAGTGCACAATAGATATTTTTAAAAATAAATATTATGCCATATGTATACAAATAGCGTAGTCAAATGCATATAATTGTCGATTACAGGTCCGGATTTTACTCGGGAACTTAAACTATTTATCTTTTCCTCAGCGCGGCGTTCATTTACGTTACCCAAGACGTAGTATCACAAATATAGTTCGTTGCGTAGAGAACAATGTCTTTACACTATGTATCCTATACCCTGCTATATGCAAGTCATAGTGTGAAGTTATAAAATAGATACATAATATGTATGTATTTTTTTCTTCACATTAATATTATTATTGTATATCTTAAATGTCTTCTTATAATTTATTCTTGTAACAAGTCCATGTAAAACAGTGAAATAACCAATTTTTATATGTATTGTATTAGTTTCTCTCTTCAATTAACCCTTATATAATTAAAATCAAGTACAACCTACAATCAAAAAAAAAATCTTACAATTTCCATAGAGAGATCAAAGATAAAAATCTCAAGTGCAAATATTTGGACAATATTTTCAATATAAGAGTTATTTTAGTTATTTTTTCTGTGACGTATAATGGTGATATGCTTAAATTATCAATTTAAGGTGGTAACTCGGGATAAGGCGATAATATACGATAAAGTACGCAGATTTTAAGATACGTAGATACGATGTTTTTTGTTAGACACGTCATACGCGTTTGAATTTTTTTATTTCTTTTTTTTGCTAAAATCATGGAAAATTACAAAATGTTATCTTATCTTGCTACAAGGCCTTGTTTGTTAGATAGTTTTGTGTACAAAAATATGTACTATAGTAAGTAAAACTAGTAACTAGAATACCTTGTGATCCCGGCCTAGAATAGGATCATCCTGGTACTGGTGGTGTCGTAAGAGGCGACTAAAGTACGTGTGGTAGAGTCACGTCGCCAGCAATGGCAACACGCATCGGCAGACTCGACCGGATCACTACCACCCCCGGCATTTAAAACCGGCGTGAAGTAGTGGCTTTATGCCACTGCATTTCGCATCAGATTATGGCGGGCCCCGGCGCCCAACCCACCTAAAAGGCAGGCAACGCACGTGTAGCTCCTCTGGTGTTGCACGGGGCCGTGGGCGGCGGTAATCACTTACCATCAGGTGACCCAAACGCTCGTTTGCCTTGTCTTTTCCATTAAAAAAAGAGTAAGCAAGTAGCAGCGTGAAGACACCGTTTTTAGGGTAGTAGAAAGGGACTCTAGTAATAAGACTGTCCATCCCTCACAAAGCTGTAGCTCATGAACCGTGATAGAAATACAGTTGAAATTTTCACAGATAATGTATTTGTGTTGCTGCTACAACAACAAATACTAAAAAGCAGAATAAAATAAGTATTTACGAGGGGTCAATAATCGTGGTTTTTTTTTCCGTTTTTATAGATAACAAGATTCCGTTAACATACCCTAGTAGTATAGAACACTATGTGCACGCGTCCGACTTTCATTTGTCCAGTTTTTTTCTCCATTAAAAAAAGTTGTCAGTTGGTAAAAAATAAAAATGCCATTCATTAAAATGACACAGATAAATATAAATATTAAAGTACTGAGAATTAACCAAAAATCTAATGAAATAATTCAACAAGTCTAACTTTTTTTTTGTTTTTACATAACAAAAACAAAAAAATACATCAAATTTATAATTTCCAAACACCACAAAGTATAACTTGTACCTACAGACTACGAATGCCAGTATATGAGAACAATATACAGAGTGGACAGGATGTATTCACTTAAATTTGCACCCTATTACAAAAACAGTAGGGTGGAGAATTGCACATATCAGACTCTAAGGGGGATGAGACCCCATGAGATGCCATCAATCGTGCTTGACGCTCCTATGGGAGAGACTCGTACGTTACGGACAATAGACCGGGAGCCGGCCCCGGATTGCTTATACGCTTTGTATTTTACTATGTGGCGTGAATAACGTGATATTTTCATATATTATTTATGAATTCTGTTCTATGTAAAATTGTATGAGCTATTTCATCGAGACTGCTGCTAGAGAATGGAAATGAACGTTTTCGCTGTTTATTATACAGTTAATTATTTACTACAACTATCAATGTTACTTAATACCATTAATTTGAATTTTACTAATACTAGGTTTATTTCTTCATACTTTATAAGTTACTCAAAATTTTATATTGTCATATATTGTAGTTTAAATTATGAAGACTTTTAATTATTGGAACGTTTCAAATACCCCAGAAATTCTTTGTGAAAAATCTAAAATTCTTATGTCAATCTATTCTAGAACTTTCGCTAAACGTTCTTCTACTAATTTTTGCTTATGTTAAACCTCAAATAAGTTTCAAAATGTTATATGTATATAACAAAAAAAACTTATTTGAGGTTGTTGTAGCACAGAGGCACAGGCCTGCAATGTGATGGTTGTTGGTGTGATTCCCAAACGGGGAAATGAATTATTTTTTATTAATATTTTCATTTTCTTCGCTCTGGTGCCTGAACTTATGCGTGAAACTGAAAAAAAATCTTAATTTCGATCCAGCAAGACATTTCATGTCACTTTACCATAAATAAAATAAAATAATTATAAAATGACATTTTCTTAAGTCCACTAACTGTAATGATTGCATATTATTGCCTGTACAGTTTTTAAATTAGTTACATAAATTATTAGATAAATGTACAATTAGTAAATATGTATTTATAACAAAGTACTCGTAGATAGGATGTTTTAGGCATTTTTATAAAGATTTATTTCAAATGAACGAACGAACAAAAAAATCTATGAACATAAAAGTTTTGATATTTCATTGAAGATCAAATCGTTCTTTAATTAATTACGCCTTAAACTTAACTGTTATGATTTATGAAGGTAATCTTCATTAACAATTCAATTTTGTTTACTTTATTGTATAAAATATTGTATAATAGTGCTTCAAATATATATATTTTTATCAACAGTCATATAACCGAAAAGATGTTTCGAATGTCATTCTTTGGCCAAGAATCTTACCAGCGCGATTGCTATATAATATTCGCAGACAAACTAATGCCTTGAGTTCATTCAAATGAGGATAACTTTTTTTTAATGAACCGATTTTGATGAAACAAATTTAATTGTTAAGTTGAGTTATAACAAATCAATTGGTGAAACTTTTAAGTAAATCGGCTTAGTACTTTCAGAGAAAAATGTGACCATACATATCGGCAGACAGACAGATAAGAAATAAAAAAAAATTTGCTTTCTATTGTTCTTTTTAAGTGTCCCTCTATCAATTTCTGTGAAAATTACCAAATGTACAGACAAAATATTTTTACTGTCTTATTATATATAGAGAAGAGATTACATTTGTTTCTTCAATTCACCACTTAAAAGCTCATCGCTCACCGTCGTGTCACATCTAGATAATTTTGTGCAAAAAAATTTTTTAGTAATTCATCATATGCGATAACAAAGAATCTTCATAATAAGAAAACAACACTGTACTTTAATTAGTCAACTTTGTTTTTGTTAGTTTTATAATTAAATAATTAATTATAATTAAATAAGTTTTATAATTAATGTTACGGCACAGGGGCACAAAGTGTGACTGTAAATCGACTGGTTGTAGGTTCGATCCCCACTCAACTAGATGAAATATTTACTTAAATTTATATTTCCATTTCTTCGATCTGGTGCCGAGGCTAAGCGCGGCGTTGTGTTCTGCCACTCAACACGCAATCTTCCAGAATTCGGCAGAAAGTGGGGAATGGAGTGTCTTAACACTAGGTTCCCCCTCTGCCTACCCTGCTGTGTGCGGGATATAGCGTGAAGCTGATTTTATAACAGATTTTAATGAGGGTTTTTCCAATACACGAAGTGATTCAAAGAGATTTATATATGGAAATAATACTTACATAATGTAATATAAAATAAGGAATAGATTAAAACCAATAAATATGAAAAAAATATGTGATGATGTAAAAACATATTTTTAGGCGCAACTCTACCCAAAAAAGAAACAATCATAATCATATAATTCACGCGCGCCGTTTCGCAAAGGCAACATTAATAATTAATATTTCTTTATCCTTATGCATTTTCCACATTTTGAGGACGACGACGAAAACTATAATTGGTCACTCTGTAGTCCACTTCCTGTTTATGTTAAGGACATTAAAAGCACGCAGAATTGAAAGCCCAATCCCGAGCTTTGGGAATTAAATGAAAATTAAAATTACATTGTGAAGACGCAACCTATGAAGAAGAGAGACACTTCAGTCACTGGACCTTTCTGTAACTTCTTAATATTATAATGATTTAATTTTTCTCTATAAGCTTCACGTATATAGGCTAACCTGGTCTAGGAGCACTCACTTAAAGTTTCAAATATTTTAAAAGAAACAATATAAAATGAAAAAAATCTAGTCATTTATTGCATGTACAATCTAATCATATTACATAAAAAAAAGAAAAAATAACAAAAATACTATTTAACTCTCAAGATAACAAAAATAATCACAAGTGGGAATTGCGTACTCTTACATATATTATTGTGTAAGAGTACGCATTTAGGGTGATAAGAGTACGCGGATCATCAATTATCTTATGGCCACTTGCAGAGCCGGCAAATAAAATGTCCTAAGCGCTCTTACATTGTGCAACCTTCATGCCACCATTCGGAGCATTTCAAATGTTCTATCCAGTCCTCTGAGGAGGGGTCCACGTACATTTCAGTATATGATAGGCATCTCCAAATCTTCTTTTTAGGCATTTTCTTTGGCACTTTAAAGGCACTTTTGAACTTTTTAGAGAGAGTCTTTGAACCCTTTTTTGGTACTTTCTTTTAATGCTCAACTTTCTTTTAATTGCGTGGTCTTTAAAATTTGCAACAAATAAGAATGAATATGTTCATAAAACTAAAATAAAAATTATTGCACGTAAGAGTACGCGCGTCCTTTTATAAGATGCACAACTGAGTACTTATACACATTCTAGTCAAATCGTAAATAAGCGAAGTTTATCGCCATCTCTTGACGACAACCGCAATTACTCTGGCCGCATGTTTTAGGCAATGCCTTTGAATACTTCACAGTTTACTTCGATTGTACTAAATAATTGCATTTTTGTCTTAATAACACTTTTAAAATGGTAAAAACATTTAACATTTTGAGTAAAAATCTAAAAACTTACGTAATATCTATGTTTTCCGAATTTAATTTTTTTTTCGCTCAATACTTCCTTACATGGATTGGATCCCATTACGACTGAAATTAACCGCGCATCGTAAATAACTTCACGGCATTTTAAGTAGCGTACTAATAGACCAGGTTACCCTACTCGTATGTACCTATTTCGCGCACAACCAGGTTAGCCAGAGAGAACTTAGAGTTATAACAATTGGTTCCCCATTTTCTATGGATTTCATACTAAATATAAAAGTTAATAACATAATATCTATATAAAATTTCTTAAATGTGTTTTTTTTAAATATTTTCTTTAGCTTCACGCTGTATCCCGCACATGGAAGGGTAGAGGGAACCTGAGAACCTAGTGTTAAGGTACTCCACTTCCATTAACACACCCGTTCCTCACTTTCCGCTGCATTCTCGAAACATTACGTGTTGATTCGCGGAACGAGCGGAATGCCGAGCTTTTTCTTATAACCAGAGACAGAAGATGAACTTATTAAATATTATTCTCGCCCGAATCCCTGGGAATGGAACCCACAATCTTTGTAAATAGCAATCTCTCTTGATAATAATTCTAAGCTCTTAAGGAACGCCAATTTCTAAGTCTCTTTACAGATATGCTAACATCTTATATATTAGTAATTTGTGTCAAGTGTATAGGAGTTACGACGTTTTTTTTGTTCAAAACATATGGCTTATTGTTCAAAGCTCCTCAATGGTTTCAATAGAAGCGGGTTCAATTCCCGCTACGTTCACTTTTTTTATGTTTTACAAATATATTTTTTTTAAAACTCTTATAAATAAGCAAGTGGTTTGCAAAACATTTACGCTTTTGCCTCAAGATACACTCAAGTATGGACTCCATATCAGCTCTAACTAAAACAAGGCCTAAATTTGTAATTTAACTAAGTCAAAAAATTTATAATTCAATATTTATATTACTTAAAAAGTAATATAAAATACCTATTCACAAGTCGTCCCGTTCGTTGTAAGCGCGTTGATGTCTAAAATTGGTCGTTATTCAAACATTGACTGGCAAATATTGGCTCTCATTGTTAGATGATCGCATCACGAGGGTATCCTTTTACCTTTTTTATCGTCTGTACGTGGAATCTGTGCAAATTTATATTAGAACCTCGTTTAGGGTGTTCATTATAATATAAATTCATAATGTTAAAATTTAGATTTATTAGTAAGGTTTTTTACTATTTTGTAATGAAATCGCTTATACCACATACAGCAGAGTAGACAGAAGAAAATTAGTGTTAACGCACTCAGTTCCCCACTTTCTGCCCAATTCTTTAGGCATTGCGTGTTGAATGGCGAAACTCCACGCCGCGCTTTGCCTCGACACCGGAGCGATTTCATTTTCTCATGTGGAGTTCGAACCCACAACTGCGCTTTCAGTCACACCTGGCCTCAATTAATTATTATATTAATTTTTACTTCTATTTAAAAATATTATATATTTTTTTTATCCAATCCTTTTTTTATTAAAAAATATTTTTATATAAAAAAATTATAACATTTTTATATTATATTTTTTTTATTAAAAATTATTTGATAAAAAAATATATAATTCTCCTTGTTTTGTCGTTAATACTTTGGTGATTGTTTCACTCTTTATGGAATTTTAAAATAATGATCAATCCATAAAATGTTATTAAATTAACTATAAAAATTGTAATAACGGTATATAAGATTAGTTAGTATCTAATAACGGGAACATATGAATGCTTTAATATTAAGTGGAGCTTAAACTTAGACTACACAAAACGCGCAAAATAACACGATTTTTCAAAGAAAGGAAATCACTTTCGATTTTTCCAGTCAAAATGTATCCAGACAATATTATATTCAAGGGATTAAGATTATTAAAAGCTCAAAATATTGTTACAAGATTTGCTTTTTCTGATTTAGGCATTAATAAAATAACGAATTATTTTAAATACTATTATTATTATTAATAAATTAGTTTTATAATTTATATTAAAAAGAGAATTTAATTACAGAAAAGTTATTTTCGCAATTCAACTCTTATCTTATCTTACTTATCTGCAAAATTGATTAAGTTTCTATAAAATAGTTTTTTCTATACATCAACTTTAGAATTTTAGCTTTATCCCACACGTAGCAGGGTAGGCAGAGGGAATATAGGAACCATACGTTTCCCATCAAAACACGTCCGTTCCTTATTTAAAATAATTAATATAATTAATATTATTATTATTTAAAATAATTAATATAAATTCTTAAATTAAAATAATTAAATTCCCAGAGTGGGAGTCGAATCCACAACCGTCGCGTTTATAATCGCACGCTAGACACGACGGTTTACATTTAAATTTCCTGAACCAAAAACACAATATAAAGTTTAAATCTACATATGAAACATGTTAGGTTTAGGAGTGTGGAAGAGCGCAAAGTGAAGATTTCTTTCTTTCTACGGGAACTTGAGAAAACGAAAGTTTCCATTGTACTTTTGAAGTATAAATATGAATTATAAATATGTGGGAATAGATTAATGTTTGTTCTAATTTCACGCAAAAACTACTAAAGTGGCTTATATGCAACATTGCAATAATACACCTTATACACCAGAATAACACACATCTTTTGTTTAAATTTAGCTGTAATATAACAATAACCTTAAGCGGGCGAAGCCGCGAGCGGGTCGGTAGTACAGAATAAAATCTCTCGATATTTGTACATCAAACGAAGCTCAGTGCTACCCCTACGAGTAAATAGAGTATTTTTTTTCTGTAACAGTGATCCGTCATACTGTCGGCCGCTGTCGCTTCGTAATGCATAGACCGAAATTAATATTTCGCCCGAGACTTCGTGCACTCGAGTGAAATTATTGAAGCTAGATTTGACAATATAATATTATAAAAAAAGTGGAGGCTGCCGTCTGAACATGAACGCAATGGTTGTGGGTTTGATTCTCACTCGTGGGGATTAATTATGTTCAATTTGTCGATTTAGTATTAAGGTAAAGAGCAACGTTGACTTATGCCACTCAGTGCGTTTTCTTCCTATTCTGCTATATGTAGGACACAGGGTGAAACGAAAACAATATTATTTTCTAATAAAGATATAAATTCTTACCTAAATAAACATTACATACATAGTTGGTATATACACATAAACTTGTTTTCAGCTCTACGCATCTCCCGCAAAGCACACAACTTACTGTTAAGACTTTCCGTTCTCTGTAATGGCTTTTTTAAATAAATAAATACTTAGCTATCTACAAAGCATCACACCCAGGGACGTACAAAGTTATCACCACGATAGCTGGGATTACGGGATTACAGATATTGCCACGGTTGTTTGCACACCATCCAATTTGGGATACTTATCTATCTTTATCCTAATCTTTATTAAAAATACAGTAGCCCTTATTGATTGCTTTTGTATGAAGAGGTATGCGTGTTTTGAAAATGTTGCTTGTTGATCGTAACTTAACCGTAATAAATCGTAAATGAAATAAGCCCGAATATTATCGAGGATGGAAAATACATAATAACCAATTCTATGTAAATCTTTTAAAATCTTATAAACGTGTCTTTGTTTATGTTAGCCTGAGTAATCATTCTAAAACTATTACAAGACATATTAATGTATATAAAAGTCAACAACCTATAAATTAAATTAAATAAAAAATTAAATTAGCTTCACGCTATATCCCGCACACAGCAGGGTAGGCAGAGGGAACCTAGTGTGACACTCCGTTCCCCACTTTCTGCCGAATTTTAGAGGCATTGCGTGTTGAGTGGCAGAACTCAACGCCGCGCTTTTGAGATTTCTGATATTGACTTACCAGAACACATTGTCTTCAAAATTAAAGAAAATGAGACACAGAGTGATGTATCACTAGGTCCTTCCACAAAACAGAATATACCTAAAAAAACGGAAAAAAAGGAGCGAAACACACCTTTATCTATATCTGTCAAACTCATGACAACTTATAAAGATGTCAGCTGTATATGTATATTAGTTATATTATTATTCATTTTACAGTAAAGAATTTGGGCAAACATGGCGGGTGCTATAAAAAAAATGTACGCAACGCATCTGCTTCATTGTCCAATTTTCGACCAATGGCAAGTGTTCCCGCTCCCCTCGCTGTCACTTAACTGTCATAGCCATTGACGTGTAATTGGGTCTGCGCAATGGTATTAAATTATACAGCCAAAGAAGGGGATGGAGATAGTGAAATGCTACTGTTTTTTGTCGGTTATGTCTCTCGTCAAATTTATAATGACATTCATTAACATGCAATTATAATAATATAAATAAATTAAAAATTAGATGTAGTTATAGATAAAATATTTATGACTTTTGAGTTATTTCATTTTCTACGCTCAAAACTCAAGTTATAGTTGTGTATTTGATGTATATTCGGAAATGATTGAGAAATAATATCTTTATTTATTACTACTAGCTTTGTTTTTATGAAATATAAAATGTTCCCCTTGAAATTTAAAAAAAAACTCTTTTAGTGCTTCTCTACACTCCCCATGTACATGTCAAATTTCAACGTTCTAAGACACGTGGATTAATCGAGAGAGCGACGGAACAGACATTTGTTTCTACATAACTAACACTAAGAATCGGAATAATTTTTATGTTACACATAAAAATTGATATTTATTATAAAACAAGCAAATTCCTTAACTATTACAAAACTCTATTCTTCCCAGAAAATATTTAAAAAAAAAACTTTTATTATATACTAAAATCGCTCGCTCCCTTATAACCAACAGATTAATACAATAATATTCTGCCACAGATTAAATATTTAATTTTATACTTTTTTTTTATCCACGAAGGGCGTCAACGTACACGGTCAGCCTTGTTCAACAATTGAACTGATTGAATTATGGGTGATTTGACGGGATTATTGATAGCTTTGTGGGCGATACCCGCATTTACATATAAGATCAATAGATAGGGGTGTTGATTTTGCAATATTTTAAAAGGACCTAATGGCCGACAATTTGTGTAAGTATTTGGGGTCTTTATTAATCGTATGCTATACGCGGTGATACTGAATTCAATTCTTAACTCGGAAAAAATGAACATTTAAAAAGGAATCCTTAGACAATTTAAATCTAATGAAGTAATCATTAATATTAATAATTTTCAATTGGCTCAATTTTTAAGTTCAAATTGAGGGCCTAAATAAACACCAACATATTCTAAAATTGACCCTTTATACTTCACTGATTATGAAACGGTCAAATCTAAAAGGACGTAAAACAAATAACTAATATTGGTACAGATTATTGATTTAAAAATTAAAGTTTGACGGAAACCTAATACAATAGTCGTCAGCAAAGCAAAGTAGAGACAAAACAAAGAGGCTTTTGTGTGCATGTGTGTGTTTGTTTGTGTTTGCGTCACAGTCAATATTGTATTAAGCTGCGTATGCGCATGCCGACGGCGTGTACGTGTCCATAGTATGTTCATTTTATTTAAAAATTTTGTAGCTTAAAGAAAACTACAATGTTTTCATATGTAAGGCTAAACTCGAGTGGTTTACAAGTAACCTTTGAAGAGTTCTACTATCCAGGTCCTGGCTCTATCGTCATGTAAAGCTATTACAAGAGAGTCAAATATATTTTAAAAGCCTGTTAAAAAAGAGGCAACTACAAAAGTTTTTCTTACAATTTTACTTTTTTTTGTGGCTAGAACGGAAAATATAGCTTTTAGTAGTATGATTTAGTATTTTTTTCTTTTATTAGTTTACAATATTGTTTTTTTTAAATCCAATTTTATTCAAAAATCATTTTCTTTTACGCTGTAGCCTGAATATATTAAAGTAGGAAGAGGGTTTTTTTACATACTGCGTATTGAGTGACATTTTTACATACTGCGTATTTTGCCATATTGCGTATTGAGTGGAGGAATTCAACGCCACTCTTTTCCTTTTAACGCCTTTTCTTTGACTTTTTTAATGCGTGCGCCTCTGCCCACTCTACCGTATATCACACACTAGATTAGGCAGATGGAGTCTGGAAACAGTCTTAGTTTGTAGTGTTAAGACACTCTGTTCTCAATAAAACATTTTCAATAAAACGTTTTCCATTTTCTAGAATTCTGTAAGCAATGCGTGTTAATAGAACTCACCACTACACATTGAAAATATAAAATAATTCAACGTAAAATGAAAACAGATACAGCACGTTTAGTTTCTTATGAGAGTATTTGGGGTTGCGCAAACACCGACGACTAGTGAGGGACACGCCGCTATTTGCTTTGCGGGTTGCTGGACGCCCGTAGGCGCATGTAGTGCAAACTGAATGCCAGAGTCACATCACTCGAGTTGAGTGCTGGCTGGAAATTGGAATCTGTGAAACATATACATAATACCAGATAAATACGCGTAGCTTCGCTCGTTTAAATGTATTGCTAAATTAAAACATAATTATATAATATATTTACATAAATTGTAGTTGTTTTACTCTGATGTCCGTATATAGTTTATATTACTGTAAAATTGCCTCCAGAGCTCGGCGGAAAGAGGGGAATGGACTGTCTTAACTCTAGGTTCCCTCTGCCTACACTGCTGAAACTGAGCTGCACTGAGCGTGAAGCTGATTTAATTATTATGTTTTAACTAGGCCAACGTGGTGCAGCGGCAACTGTAAATGCTACGGTAATGAGTCCGAAACGTACAAAAATCCATCCTCATAAACTTTTACATTTTTAATATTAGTAGGATAGCACTACCTACAGTAAAACATATACATATAATAAATAGAGAATTCTACTGACTTCATTTAATGCCAGAGTCACGAGTAGTATAGTATATAACTATAATTTATTATTTTCATTTCCCCGCCCTAACTCTGGCAAACAAAACGCAATGTTGAGTTACGCAAATTATTTTTATTAATAAATAACCTCTCCATTTGTATCCATTCGCCTAAACTGTTAGGGAAAAACTTAAAGGTGCATACTTATTGGTATTATTTCACATTTGTTAATAAAATTTATTGTGATTTGAACCCACATTTAAAAATGGTTGTAAAATTGTAACTTTTGTAAATCTACTTCCGAAAACAAAAATATTGCCAAGAATAAAGGAAGGAATACACTATGCCGCTGCGCCACGAGGGCCTCAGCTAAAACATACAATTTTTATTTCATTTCCCTAGCCTGTTGGAACAAAAGTGACGGCTTTGAACAAGAACGTAGAGTGAAAAGTAATATTTAGTGACTCAAATTTTCTCTATACGTATATATCCTGCTTATTTTTTATTGTTATTAATAATGAGGATGGATGTTTATTTAATTTTTACCCAAAATCTACTAAACATAACTTATATCAAAAATCCAAATAGCACACAGGCCGCAATTTATATAATTTGGCTATAATCTAATAATATCTTTAAATCGCTTGTCACTCCTTTTCGCCTATAACTTACCTATATTAGCGTATTAAAATCAAAACGTTCCACTGTTGAGACCGCCGCGCGTCCCACAAGGTGCCGCGTGTTTGTTGTAACAGAAGAAGGCCGACGCGACAGCTTTAATCCATTACGTGAACAAATATTTGCCGTCCATGGATTTTGCCTTCGATCGGCCAAATGCAATGGTTGTTACGCAATTGTGTATATAGCTTCACGCTCTATCCCGCATTTATAGCAAGATAGAGGAACCTAGTGTTAAGAGACTCCGTTGTCCGCCGCCCAATTTCCGAGAGTTTTCGTATAAATAAATTTAATATTTCAATATGCCGATCACATTACCAATTAAAACCTTACGGTGCTCCTCCTCGACCGCCGCCTACCGGGCTTACAGGAGCAAAGTTTCAATAATACTGGCGGCCTTCGTACCTGGCTCAACGCGGCGCTTTACCTCGTTTACAGACTGAAGAAATGGAAACATTAAATATTTCATTTACATAGATTTGTGGGATACAGCGTTTAGCTACAACATATCTAAATATATGTTGTAGCTAAACGCTATAGTAAAAGATTCTTTCACTAAGTTCATGAGGTCGTCGTGGCGGAGGGGCACAATAGTACGATTGTAAGCACGACGATTGTCGATTGGTTGGGTTCGATTCTCACTCGGAGGACTTAAAATAGTTCATATTTTCATTTCTTGGCTTGGCGCTTGTCAAAGCTTGGCGTTAAATTAACGTAGCCCTACGCCGCATAGATATACAAACATACATCTAAAACCAAACAATTCATATTAGAAAACATGTTTTAATAAGTGTCAAGTTGCCAACTAACGGTACAAGGAGAAGGCTTAATGAAAACCGTCCCTTGTCCAGATAATCCCTTAGTTAAGTAATTAGACAACTGTCACCGCGTTACGGGGGATTCAGCGATTGTGAGATGATTTGTTTTGCTTTGAATTATTATTTATTTTGATCTCTTATGGAAGTAGTTTAACGATAAAGAGTGAAAAATAGTGATGATTCACTACGAAGCCAAAAATTGTTCTCTTATTTTATTATAAATAAATCAGCTTTACGCTGTATCCCGCACATAGCAGGGCAGGCAGAGGGAATCTAGTGCTAAGACACTCCGTTCCTCACTTTTGCCGAATTCTGGAGGCATTGCGTGTTGAATGGCAGAACTCAACGCCGCGCTTTGCCTCGACACACTATGTGCGCCTAGACTAGCCTTATTTTTTATATGTGTGAGATATATTTATGTTGCCCATATTATTAAATTAAACTATTTTGCATAAATCAATCGTGTTTACCTTATGTTTTATACATTAAAATCATCGTCAAGTCCAGTGAATCCAAACAATGCTAAAATAAGTTTTTTTCACTTTTATCTACACAACTAGCTAGCTTAATGTTTTTTTCTTAAAATGTTATCTTTCAACTTTTTTTTTGTAAACAACTATTTAAGTTTCTCTAAAAAAATATTAGCAAAGATCACCGTACATTCAGCCCGGCACCATTGCTTGGCATTACAATGATATATCCTTTGCATTTCACGTGAGATCGAGACAGGTGTCAATTTTTTCTAATACAAACGAAAGAGATAAAAGAGATGGCCCCCCGCGGCAGCACGAATATGAAACTTTGACATATTGTGTGTAAAGTAAACACGGTTGGATTGTAACTTGTACGTGTTTGAGTGTTAGTTCGGCCATTTGACGAGACTTTTTTCAATTTGAATTTATTTTTTATCCCGCCATAACTACAGCAGAGTAAGCGGGGGAACCTAGTGTTAAGACACTATGTTAACACTTCCCCACTTTCAAGGCATTCGGTGTTAAGTGGCTAACGCCGTGCTTTGTCTTTCTACTGGAGCGAGGAAATAAAAATATTAAATAATTTACTTCTAGTGGGAATCGAAGTGCCACAGTCGTAGTGTGTACAGTCATACGTAATGCCATTACGCCATTTAAAGTTATTTTTCATTTCTTATTAAAAATTGGTTATATTGTTAAAATTGTTTAACATGATAATTTTAAAATCGAATGTATAAATTCATAATATACCTAGGTTATTTCTCTATTAATGTCAGGTAATTTCAGCGATCAAAATGTGTAAAAATTGAAAAGGGATTTATTATTTAACTCTCTTTACTTGCCTTGTAAAATAAAGACCTCGACGCATTTTGAATATAAATTTTATAGTAGGTAACAGTAGTTACATTAAAATTTCTCCGAGTTATTTTATTCCTCCCAAGCTTCGTGCTTCACGCTTTTTCTCTCAAAACAGGACAGAGAGAACCTAGAGTCATGAGACCTGTTCTCTGCTTTCAAATCATGCCGTGATGAGTAGCTGAATTTAATACTATACTGAAGACAATTTTGTCAGCTTCACGCTGTATCCCGGATATAGCAGGGAAGACAGTGGTGGCTAGTGCTAAGATTACTACTAATAAATAACTAATAAACTTAAAATATCTTATATAATTTCTATTTCATTCTTAATTCACTTGTTATTCTGATTTCATTCAACTAAACTAAATTATCACAATATAAATCAGAGATAATTACATCCTGTGATAATGTTATAGTTACGCAATTTCTTATCACCGATACCTTCATGCTGCAATAGATTAAAAATATTTTTATTACTCAAAGAAATATATTTCTAATAATAATTTTTTTTAAAAATGTTGTTAATCAGTTCAAAAAAATTAAATAACAATTAATTGTAAACCGTTTTAGGTTAAAATACAAAATGTTGCTTTGATTTTTTTAACTTCACACTATATCCTTCAGGATATGCAGTGGGAACCTGTTGAATGATGGAACACCGTGTTTTACATTTTAGAGTTTAATTTAAATGTATGGTACACTATCTGAGAAGGGAGCTATAACCAATGCAGCCAGATATTTTGGCTTCCCATTTTAAATTTAAAAAATATCTAAAATAAGCAATTGTAAATATTGTGAAGCCTAACATTGCATTATTTTGTTACAGCACCTAAACTGATGATACCTCCTTCGGAATTCGTGAACCAAGGCGTGCTGGGAAGTCCACAGGACGGTCTACGCACACCAACAGGCAGTCAAATACTGTCGAACCCACTACTAAATCTAAACAACACAGGCCGAACCAACTTCACTAACAAGCAGTTGACAGAACTGGAAAAAGAATTCCACTTCAATAAATACTTGACTCGCGCTAGAAGAATAGAAATAGCTTCAGCGTTACAACTAAATGAGACTCAAGTAAAAATATGGTTCCAGAATCGGAGGATGAAACAGAAAAAGAGAATTAAGGAGGGCTTGATAGTCGCGACGGACGTAGCTCCTTCTACTTCTCATCCTAACGTAGGTTCCAACGAAAACAGTAGGGAGTCGAGCTAAGTGAAAAAGACTAATTTAGACTACTGACTTGTTTAGTTTATGTGCATAATGAGTGATTACTTTCAGTAAATTTGATAAAATTTTCCATATCATCACCATTTAAATGTGTTTTTGGTCGTAAATAAGAACATTTTTTGTTCAATTTTGAGAATAAGTTATTCAAAATTCTTCAAATTCAAAATTTAAATGAATAATATTGTAAAAGTTAGACAAAATTTGTTTTTCTTTTTTTATATTTTCTTGTAGTTTTTTTTTATTTTATATAATATTTTATTATATAATTCCAGTTTCTATTTTTTTATGTTTCAAATATATCTGCTTATTTATGTGCAAATATAATAAAACTCAAACCAATTAATAAAACTGTTAGTATTATTATAGTACTATTATAGTATAAAAAAAATTCTAACGCAGTACATACACTTCACGATAATGATTAGATAGAATGTTATGAAAATGTCTTTTGAATCGTAAATAATCACAATCTTTCTAGTTATCTATTGTAGGATACAACTATGAATGATAGTAAAGCGGTAAAAAATATTTATATACTAATATATTCACAAATGTAAATATGATATTTATTAAATTACTTGTCAGCATACCAAAATTGGCCAGTATTTTACAATTTTCACTTTAAGAATCTTCAAAAAAAAAAAAGAAAAATCAGCTTCGCGCTGTATCCCGCACACAACAGGGTAGGCAGAGGGAACCTATTGCTAAGACACTCCGTTCCCCGCTTTCTGTCGAATTCTAGAGGCATTGTTTTGTGGCAGAACTCAACGCCGCACTTTGCCTCGACAACAGAGCGAAGAAATGGGAGTATAAATTTGAGTAAATATTTCATCTCCTCTAGTGGGGATCGAACCCACAACCAGTCAGTTCTACAGTCACACTTTGTGCCGCTGTGCCACGACTGGTCTCTTTAGAATCTTGGTTTTATTGTATAGTCTTATATAATCAATAAAATTAAAGATTTTCTATAATAATAAAAATTATACTATGAATTTTGCCAAATGAGACTTCGTTGTTGTATTCAACTTTAGATGCACTGACCTACATTAATACATTTCTATATTAATAATGTTAATGTTACTAGTGTAATGTGTAAGCGTCAAAAATGAATAATGGATGCTTCTTTGTTATTTTTATAAAAAATCATAGGATTTCTTTTCTTCTACAACATGAAATAGGATATATTAGTTTGTAACAGGATTTATCGTTTATTTCAAGTACTTTGCAGTCTGTGGTCACGGGTACATTGACCACAGCGCTCAATGCAATACTAAATGTAAAAAAAATTAAATAGATGTAGTTAAAATAGTTAAAGCAAAGTATATTTAAAAAAAGTATTTTAATATGTTTTGCTTTATATTTATTGGTCAAAGTAAAAAGAATAATTAAAAATTGTTTCAAAATCCAAACTAATATACGCTTCAAATACCATGGCTAAAGAACTGTATTGAACTGAATTTTTACAGACAAGAAGACAATTTTTAATATAATAGACCTAAAAGTCAGTTTACCTACAAAATATTACATATGTGTCAATCTAAAATGTCAGTTCTGTCAGTCAATATAATTCGATTAACTTTTTTTATATATTATAAACCAAAACTTGACACATGTAGATGAAAGCGTGTTCAAAATAGCTTGTGTTCTTTAATAGTCATAATAAAGCATTTTTTTTTGCTTGGAGATTACTTAGCGATTAGTCTATTTTCTTAGAACAAAAGCTTTAGATTAAGTTAGTTAGTTGTGTAAAATTTTTATTTTTCACTAATTTCACATAATTAGGTGAACTCATTTTTTGTAACTTATTGCTTTTTTTTATTTTGTTTGTTTACAAAAGAATTTTTAGATATATATTTTTTTGTCATTGTATTTTTTTACTATGTAATTAAAAACCAAAGCTCATTTTCTTTATTTATTAAGCTGCGGACGGCAAGAAGTTTTTGGGAGTGAAATGAAAATTCGCTTTTTGCTGCTGCGACGCGTAGTATAGGGGTCATTTTCAAATTATAATGTCTTGTTAAGCAAAGCGCGTCCATTTTTGTTTTAATATAAATAACGACGCAATAAAATATTTTTTTATATAATACCTGTAAATTGTCGAAAATCTATAAATTTCCATTAAATTCTAGCATTTTTAAACTAGAAATAACATTTCTTTTTTGTATTTTTTAGTTTGACGCTGTATAGGGTGGGCAGAGGAACGCTGGGAACCTAACGTTATAATGTGAAAGTTTGTGAGGTTGAATGGTTATTCCACTTAAGATATTTATTTATTAAACTCAAGCTTAATAGTAATATATATAGCTTATACATCAGAATAACACACGGGCTACAACTAAAGTAAACATTTTTTTAAATTTGACTAAAATATATCAGTAACTTTAAACGAGCGAAGCCGTCGGTGGCTAGTTAGTTCTGAAATAATTTGAAAATGACCACATATAGGCCCGTGTTTATAATCTGCTCTCAACTCTAAGAGCGATCTTGAAATGCCGTTTTTATTTGAAAAAATATAATCTATGAAAGAGAACGGCAACTCAAGGTCGTTCTCAAGATTGATCTCAGAGTTGAGAGGGATTTATAAATACTGGCCATAGTACCTATAGTGTAGTATCTATATAGTTGTACAGGTTACTTGACTATAACGTATATATTATAACTATTGTACATATAATACAGCAGCGGGTACGTTTGTGTGTAAATTTTTTGTATTAAGTACCTTTTAAACTTATCAATAAAATAATTTTATCTATTTTACATTGCATTTTCTTTTCCTTTTCATATGCGTTGAATTATATATTTTTTTATTGAGTTGATGAAAATATTTCAAACCAGATTATGTAGCACCGAGATAGATCTGTAAACGTGAAGGTTGTGGGTTCGACTCCCGCTTGGAGGCGTGGTATATTTGAGATATTTTTAAATTTCCGCTCCGACAGACAAACCGTGGCGTTGAATTACATCGCTCAACACGCCTTGCCTCACAAATTGGGCAGAAAATGGGAAGTGAAAGAACGCGAAGGATTCTAACTATAGAGTCCTTCTTTGAGCTCATTATCATTCTTATCTTTCCCAAGGGGGAACGAAAAATTTAATATTTTTTTAAATATTTTATTAATGATGGCCTCTGTTATATAATATCATAAATTAAATTAAGAAAAAGATCTACAGTTTTAGTACGGCTTTAAACAACCTAAATTAAATGCTACTAAATATCCCATAATAACAAATGGTTGATGGGAACAACGTAGCTTTATAAAGTATACTAAATATAAATAAATTATTTATTGTGTAATCGTACTGAAAAGCGGTACGATTACCTATACCTATTTTTGTAGCTTCAATTAAGAGCCGAACCTTACTTAAATCAGGTCGTAAATTTTGCTTAATTGTAAAAAAACTATCTTAAATTAAATATTAATCATATATAGTTAAATTTCTATGAATGACACCTATTATTATATAATAAATATAAAAATACACGTATATCGATAGAGGCTTAATAATTTTAATACATTAAAATTCCCAGAGTAATAAATCGTAACAGCTAGCGCCATCTTGTATTAAGCAGGAGATACTATTATACCAAGCCATCTCAAGAAAAAGATGCGACGTAAGCGATGTTTTTATTAAACAATAATAGATGGCGTTGCTTCACTTAATATTCTGTTTACAGCTTCACGCTGTATTAGTTTTTTGTTAAGCAACGATAGATGGCAACGAACGAAGCAACGTAACTTCGCTTAATATCAATAATACCGTTTATTTTTTTTGATTCTTCTTGTATACCGCTTACAACAGGGTGGTAAGAAGGAACCATAGTGTTAAGACACGCAGATCCCCACTTTCTATCGTATTTTTAAGGCATTACGTGGCCAAATTTTTTTAAATACCTTTAGTTTTCGTTACCGAATATAGAAGGACATAGCATAACATAGGTCAGGAGAACTTGTGTTAATCAATGAACTCCGTTCCCATTACACATGACAGTTCCGTACGTCACTGTCCGCCAATTTCTGAAGGCTAAACAAAGGCTAAGTGTTGGATGGCAGAACTCAACGCCGCGCTTTGTTTTATTAACAGAGCTTGTCTCCCCATGCCGCGACTACTCTTAAATTGAATAAACTATTAATACTAATAAAGTCTTTAAGCGACACGTGCATACACGATGACATTTTTTAATAATTTTATTAAGAATTAAGAAAAATAACAAATAAACTAAATTGTAAAAGAATTTATTATAGCCATTACCAAAATAATCTTATTTAAAAATATATATATTTAATCATTATTTTTTTAACTTCAGCAAAATTGTATAGATATAACTCTACACTTAAGTACCCTTTCTTTCCAATCGAATCTACAACATGTCGCGCTTACAGTTACACGCTTACACCACTGCACCATGAATGGCTTCTATTTATATTTTTTAATTATTATCAATAATTTCAAATTTAATATTATAGTCTTGTAAATGTTTTAAAATGCTTGTATTTCTGAAGGCGAATCCCGGTGTTAATACTCCACCACTAAAACAATAGAAAGACAAAAAAATACTTTATATTTTCTAACATAATGAAACTGAATATCATGTCGAAAAATATTTTTCCTCCTCAATCTCGGCTTGAGTTGAAAAATATTTTGTATAGCCCATTTATCGTGAAAAGCTATGATGGGCTATATTATATATCGTTAATAGTTTCGATATAACCCATTATGATCAGAGTTACCTCGGACACTAAGAATGTGTCATGTGACACGTGTGTCATCTATCATTTCTCTCCTTGTTCTCTGTGATCGTGGTTGGAGGTCTGCTTTCAAGCGCAAATGCGTTCCTGCCATCGATTGCGATCCATTGCGCACGTCACCACCTCGTGGAATTTATGAGAGAGGTCCCCAGTGTTTAGTTGGTCGGTCTATCGCGCTGGTGGCGGCCCACGTGATCTCCTGCCTTCAGTATTTCCAACAATGACTCACCATTCCATACTTTCGCCACTTTTTCTCATTATATGGCCAAAATACCAATTAAAGCGTTGCTGAATTATTGAAGAGAGGCGCGTCAGTATATTGAGCTCAGAAAGTACGGAGTCATTTGTACGTTTCGCAGTCCAAGCAATTCGTAACATGCGCCTCCAGCACCACATTTCGAAGGCATCAATGAGTATTGAGTAGCTATTTCCACGCGGGCGAAGCCGCAAACAAAAACTTCCCTAGGTTGTGGGTTTCACTCCACAACCACTTCATGGACTACGTCCATGATCCACTTTTTTAGGCGTTGGTCACTTTTAAATCTATAATTAGGAGTATTTATTCCGTTTTCGAACTAAGAATGCTATCACTGCTATACTTTTCGTATATTTTATACATCTTGCTTATAAAAATCAGTAAGTCATTGTGTGACTTTCAAAGCGATTGCTGTGGGTTCTGAATCTAAACTTGAATGAATCATTAAAATAAAATTATATTAAAATTAATAATACAGTTACCGAGAGTGAGACCGTCGTCGACCAGTGGCACGAGTGTGAGTAAACGCGACGGTTGCGGGTACTGGGTACGTTTTCCACTCGGGGATTATTAAATATATCACTATTTAATACTTTCATTTTCCCGCTCTGATAACGTGGCAAATCGCAGCGTTGAGTTCCGCCTCCCAACGCAACGTGAAGCTAAAAAAAGTAGAATATAAGGAGAAAAGGTTTTTGTCACTAGGTAACCTTTCCCTATATGCGGGAGAGATCATAAAGAAAAATATCCAAAACTACTTACACATTGGGCATTTTGTGTTTTTCTTTCAAAATCATAATAGCAGAGAATATAATAGTCACTGCAGTCCCCACGTACGCTGGATCTACGCCCTTTATCTAAAAACATAAATATACCGTCACTGTTTTCTATTCCTTACCCTACTTCGGAGTTATTAACCTTCTTCTTAAGAAGTCTTAAGTCTTCTGTAAGAAGGTTATCTATTCGCCTGTATTTTTCGCTTTATGTCAGCAGCATTACCTCAGTACTTTTGTTGTACAAAGTAAGTATAAAAAATGTTTTTAACTTTGGATTAGAGTACTATGCTGCACTCAAGGCGGTCCGCAGGGTAATGGAAGAATCTCTTGGCACCCTTAACTCGGCTGGTGGCGATTAAGGAGAAACGGCGTGATAGTTTTGGCGGACCTAAATGGACCAGGATGGCCACACCTGCTGTTGCATGATTCCTACAGACTAAGTCTCCACTCGGACGATGTAACGGTAAAGTGCCAAAAGACGAGAACACTTGAGTATTTTTTTCTTAAAATACAGGAAAAGCCATATAAAAATTCGTAATTATGAAATATCATAAAATCTTCATGGCGTTGCGGCAAAAAATTAGTATTTTCAATCGTTGAATTGAGAATGGCAGTATATTTGTTAAAATAAGCAGATTTATGCTGAATACTCTATAGAAAAGTAAGCAAAAGAATATAGAAGTATGATTGAAATCATCGTCATGAGTGAGGTTGTAATCAATTCCTGATTGGTATGATATAAGCATTGGCAACTAGGGATTGTGACCCATTAATACAATTATTAATAGTCCTGCTTTTGAGTATGAGTTCGACGTCTTTTCGCTTCATTTATTTTTATTTATTTAAATTATTGGCATTTACCGGCTCTGTGCTCTAGTAAACAAAGCTGTGCGATGAATTCCGCCACTCAACCCACATGTCTGGATGGGAAAGGAACGGAGAGTCTTAATACGAAATAATATAAATAAATAATAAAAAAAACAATACTTACACTAACTCTAGCGACAAGTTTCTTATTCATTTTATCAGTCACATCAGTGCCTTTATCCCACCCGTTGCCAATCATCTCGTATTGGAAACATGAATCGTCCATTACACCCTCTTTAGGGTCACCGTATGTCACTACGCCGAAGGAACACAGCCTTAAATATAAAAAATAAGATTGAAGTAATTTTTTATTTGAACCTTGGACTAAATAACCAGATTGAGGCCAGTCGTGGCGCAGTGGCACAAAGTGTGACTGTAAAACCGACAGGTTGTGTGATCGATCCCCACTCGAGGAGATGATATATTTACTTAAATTTATATTTACATTTCTTCGCTCTGGTGTCGAGGCAAAACGCGGCGTTGAGTTCTGCCACTCAATACGCAATGCCTCCAAAATTCAGCAGAGACTGGGGACCGGAGTGTCTTAACACTTGGTTCCCTCTGCCTACCCTGCTATGTGCGGGATATAGCGTGAAGCTAATTTAATTTATTAATTTATTTTTTTAATAGATTACTATTTTGTGAATTTATTAATTAACTTAATCCTTATAGATACATGGCTTTTGTTTCCATTAGGGTAAAACGTATCTGAATATACCATTAGGTACTGTGTTGTGAGGTCATTGCATTGAACAAATTATGTTCTTAAAACTAAATGATTGTTAAATTAGTTTTTTGGAATGTTTTATGAGATTTTAACATATACTTCTTATGCTGTTAACGTTAATTTTATACAATAGTCACGAATTCATTTCACAAAAAAAGCAATCCTTAAAATTTAAATACGATTAGAGTTTGCCAGTCTTCTTAAATTTGTCTCTAAATAAGCATAAAGTCGAGGAAGCGTGAAGGTAAAATGAAAAATATATATATAGCTTCACGCTATATCCCGCTCACAGCAAGGTAGGCAGAGGGAACCTAGTGTTAAGACACTCCGTTCCCCACTTTCTGCCGAATTTCGGAGGCATTGCGTGTTGAGTGGCAGAACTCAACGCCGCGCTTTGCCTCGACACCAGAGCGAAGAAATGGAAATATAAATTTAAGTAAATATTTCATCTCCTCGAGTGGGCATCGAACCCACAACCAGTCGGTTTTACAGTCACACTTTGTGCCCCTGCGCCACGACTGGCCTCAACAAAAACAAAAATATATATATAATAAAATAAAAAGAAATACCTCGGATACTTGAGCATAAAATTTCTAGTCCATGACATTTTGCTAAAAACAAATAATAAGAATGCAGCAATAATAGCCCCTGTAGCCGTAAATATTGAAGGGAAAGTGATATAAGGTCGGTAGTGCAAGGTTCTCTTCCCGATTAAGGCAAGACGGTGGCGTGTTCGAGACACTATTGAGGAATCTGCGCCAGGAAATGGAATACACCATTTGTTTAGATTTTTGTGAACTAGGCATCTGGAAATTAATATATATTGTAAGTTAATCTTTTTGTATCCATGGAGGTTTCTTATGTATAATAATAATAATAATAAAGAATTATATACATTATAAAGATTTGATATTTTTTACCTTTGCTTTATCTCTGGTTCCATTTTAATCGAATTTTGTCGCACGTTACTTAATGAAATATAGGCTATGCTGAAATAATTTTCGAAATCGTATATTAATTAATTAAAACAGTCATGGTGCAGTGGCACAAACGCGTGACTACAAACGCAATGATTATAGGTTGTTATCTCATTCGTAGTAGTTAAGCTTAATTAAGCACCGTTTTCTCTTGTTACGAAACAGAGAGCGGCATTGAGTCCCGCCACTCAACATGCAATTTCTCGAGAGTTCAACGGATAGTGGAGCTTTTCGTCAGTTTCCGTTGAATTAGAGAGAACTTAGTGCTTTAACAATTCTTCAATAACCTCCGTCTCTCCTGCGGGATACAGCGAGTTCCGGCACTCAACATTCAATTCCTATAGAAATCGGCGGAAAAGGGGAAACGGAGTGTCATAACACTAGTTTCCCTCTGCCTACACAGAGGCACATTCGTACGGGATACAACAATAAAAAAGTAGAGCTAAACAAATGTAATATTTGTAATATAAACAATGCAATTACAATTTTTATATATGTAATTTCCTTCTTTCTATAACGCTATTTTCAAAACAAACTATTTAAATATATATATATATATATATATATATATATATATATATATATATATATATATATATATATATATATATATATATATATATATATATATATATATATATATATATATATATATATATATATATATATATATATATATATATAATGCAATATGAAAGGAAAATACCTATTTATTACGGACTCCCAGCTGCTGTACCGCACGATGCCGTTGCGCCGACTCTCCGCCATCATTTTGGGAGGAAAATGTGTTATTAGGTATGATTCCACCAAATGTAATGTACCTTTAGGTAAAATATAATGAAAAACATAAAGTGATTTAGATTAAGATTTTAACTCTAAATTTTGGACTTTTTTGGATTTGAACTTTTTTGTCACATCAAATCACGTCATAATAAATTTACAAGTTATTTACACATTTATGAAGTACATCATAATCGCCTAATTTATTCAATTATGGATTCGAACCACTAAACACATTTATAGAAACATACCATTAAAATGTTCCTCCAAGTACAACACGCCCAAGTCAGCGGGAACGCTGCTCAGGCCGCAAGCATTTATTACATAAGTATTGGCTTCTTTTGCTTGTTCATGATAATATTGCTCTAAACGTTCTATAAACTAAAAAAAAATATTTATACATTACTTTTATGCTTCACTCTGCCTCCCACATATAGCGGGATAGACAAAGGAAAGCAAATGGAAATGAAAATAATTCATTGCCCCGAGTGGGAATCGAACCAACACAAACCGTCACGCTAACAGTCAATCTATGTGTCTTTGCTCCAACACGTTAAAAAAAACTTAAACTATTTAAAAAGTTTTAATAAAATTGTATTTTCTTCTGACTATTTAAAAATGATTCTTTTGTTTATTATCTCCTCGAAATACTATGGCCACTGTACTGTAGTCTGTACTCTTTGTGTTTTGTTCAGTTTTTCTTAACACTTGTTAATTTTCCTTGTTCTTCTTTAACCAGGCAAAAAACTAGATTATGATGCCTAGGAGAGTTTAGATACTTGACTTGCATTTTGATTGCACTTAATATTATTCTAATAACTGCTTTATTATACAACTATTCTTTTAAAAATATTTTTTCTGAAATGACATAATTAAAATAGCTATATGTAGGTACTTTACTTGACTAAAGTACGTATACACAGACTGTAGGTGCAGTTACCTCTTGTGTTTTGTTAATAGTAACGTACCGGAATTGGACCCGCTAACGATTAAATACACCGTAAATACTTGCTACTACGCTAATAATGCTACGTCATTTGAGAAAAAAAATAAAAGAATTATTACTTAGCATTTATTAGAATCAGTCGTAGGCGCAGCGGCACGAAGTGTGATTGTAAAACCGACTGGTTATGAGTTCGATCCCCACTCGAGAAGATAAAATATTTACTTAAATTTATATTTCCATTTCTTCGCTCGGGTGTCGAGGCAAAGCGCGGCGTTGAGTTCTGCCACTCAACACGCAATACCTCCAGAATACGGCAGAAAGTGGGGAATGGAGTGTCTTACACTAGGTTCCCTCAGCCTAGCCTCCTGTGTGCGGGATACAGCGTGAAGCAGATTTTTTTTATTTATTAGAATAATATTTACTTTCTGTTATTACCTGTATCTCTCCACTGACATCGAGGTAGTGTGTCTGACACTCTATAGCGCTGGACACCACACTCTCGCCGTACTTCACGTAAGGCCCGCAGCAGTTTATAAGCACGTCTGCCTGATTGCACATACGTTTTAAGGATTCCTTGTCATTCACATCGGCTATTATTATTTTCGTTTGAGATAAATTTGTACCTGTAACAATAATTGAAACCGCGGTTAAATGTAGTTTAAATTTAAAAAATAATAAAAATCTTGTTGCTCACTATACTAATTTGAGATTTAAAAAATTAATACAAGTTTAGACATAAAATTTTTTCAATTGTTGTTTTGCGTAATGGTAATAATAGTATAATTAGGTGGGTAATTGACCGTGACCAAGGTTAGCTAGATGCTAAACGACGCCTCCTAACCGAGATGACTTGAAAGAAGTGAACCAAGACAAATTATATACTTTTTTTTATTCTAGAAAAATTTACAGGTCTTTAATCTCTGAAGATTATGCCAGACACATCGTATCACAAAAAAAAATTAAATACTATCAACACACCTTAATCATTAAAAATAAAATTACCTTGTCTAGTGTTGCAGGATTAGCAAGTATAGTATGAAATTCATCAACATTTCTAAAATTTTAATAATTTTTCTTAACAAATGTGCTTTTGTAACATTATGTATGTACATCTTCTACTGTACCACAAATACTATAATACAATTAGGTGTAAGTGATTTTGTCATTCAATATTTAGTGCCATTACATTACCTTCTCTACGCATTATGCAATTAGTAAACCAGGATACACGAGTTCTTTCTGTATTGTGCTATACCAAATGCCTTTTACTTTTGAAACCTCACTAAAGGGCTTGGACCAACTATCAAGTATTTCTAGTTTAGATATATTTAAATTTCTGTAAAATTTGGAACAATATAAGTCTCAGCCCCAGTTGAAATTGTTCCTTTAGCTAAACTGCCAACTTCCTCGTTGCCACTAAGCCCTATGAGAGCCGGTATCCATTGCAATCTCAAAGACACGCCAACACCAAAAAATGTAAAATTTTCTTTATAATTACATAGGCTATCTATACACCTCTCTGAGCAGAGGCGCCTCGAGCCAAAGGTTGGAGAGCATTTTTACTGTCCGACAGAATTACCACCTTTTTTGATTGAACACTATTAGTACGATAGTGCCTCTGAGATTGCAAGAAGCTCGGCCGACATAATTGACACATTTGATGTGAATTTAAACTTTTGCTTCAAATTGTAACTAGGACCATAGAAAGCTCCTAAACCATTGATTGTTTTCGAACAGTCAGTATACAATTTGTACCATCCTTCATAACTGGAAGCTAGCATCTTAAGAGTACAGTATTTTAAAAGTGTATTCATATTGCTATTTTTAGAACCAGAAAATTCTTCTATCTCTGCAAATATTACCTTTGCAATTACAATACAACTTTGTGACAAATTGAGGATAAATTGGTTCCTTAACCTGCAAGAGATAACTTTCTTTTTTTGTAGTTTGTCATAAACATCAGCTAACAATGGTTTCTTCTTTTTTTTCCAATCGCTCAGTTGACACAAGTGATTTAGTTCCTTCAACAAAGTTATCGTTTTGCTTCCACTTGTAATCATAGATTTAAGACAATACTTACTAGCTAAAATTAACGCCTAAACATAAGTGGAGGAATATTAAGTTCACATTCCATAACGTGAATAGGAGTCGTTTTAACGAACCACCTATGATACGTAAGGCAAATTCTGCACATGGTCTAGTTTTAATAAATGCATATTCGCAGCAATATTAAATAAAAAGTAACCGTGATCTATCCTGCTACGGATCAATGCAATATACAGATGGCGTAAATATATTGGACGAACTCCCCTTGAGCTTCCTGCAAATATTTTAAATAAACGTATTGTTTTCATAATTTTTTCTCTGATTTCGTTGATGTGTCTTCCCCATATTAGTTACTTATCTGTCCAAATTCCTAAATATTTAAAACAATGAACCTTTTCAATGTTATAATTATCAATTTTAAGGCAAATATTATCAATTTTAAGGGAAATATTATTGAGGCCGGTCGTGGCGCAGCGGCACAAGGTGTGACTGTAAACCGACTGGTTGTGGGTTCGATCCGCACTCGAGCAGATGAAATATTTACTTAAATTTATATTTCCATTTCTTCGGTCTAGTGTCGAGGCAAAGCGCGGCGTTGAGTTCTGCCACTTAACACGCAATGCCTCCGGAATTCGGTAGAAAGTGGGGAACGGAGTGTCTTTCACTACGTTCCCTCTGCCTACCTTGCAGTGTGCGGGATACAGCGTAAAGCTGATTTATTTATTTATTTTATATTATCAACCTTCCTCCTTCTTGTAAATATACTATACTTAGTCTTTGTCGAAGAAACATCCAAGCCAATAAGTTTCAAATTCATTACAACAGTATCAAGACAATTACGTAATGCTATAGAGCTATTAATAATATTTTAGTTTCGTGTAGAAAAAACCAAGTCATCGGCATATTCAAAGACATGAACACCTGTTAGCCCTGTGTATATCTGACAAGTAACTATATTAAAAAGTAAAGGCGAAATTGGATCTCCCTGAGTTAAGCCTCTATTAGTCCATCTAATAAGTGATTCTCCATAATCATTAACAATCCTTCGAAATAGACGGTCTATTTAAAAAATACCACAAATATTTGCATATCTTAGCTCCAGCGTTTAAATTATCTAATATTACAATAAGTCGCTCCACAGAAACATTATTATAAGCATTTTCAATGTCCAAAGAACACACAAGAGTTGGGATGTTTTTTGTCATTCCTATTTGTAAATATGATATAAAACGTACCAAGCAATCTATACTAGATTGTCCTTTCCGAAAACCAACCGTGGATGATGACATTATAATCCTTTGCTCTACAAAATCTTCCAGCCTTACTTGTTACTTGATTCATCGTATGATATATATACTTATTTTTCATTTTTAAGTTTCACGCCGTATTCCGCACATATAAAAAATAATATACTACTATATACTAATCTTACCAGTTTTGAAGGAAACATCTTGTAAAACAGCCTCCAACTTATCCTGGTCCCTCCCAGCGATAGCCCACGTGATCTCGGGATAGCTTCTGCCTATCCTGCTCATTTCCTTCACTACATGTTTACCAGTAAAGCCGGACGCACCAAACACTACAATGTTTATCCGCTCCTTAGAAACAAAATATTAACAAGTAATCTTTTGGATATCTTAACATACTTAAAAATATATGCAAGATTAGAATTTCTTCTCTCTTAAAGAGAATAAATAAGATCCCTTAATCTTTTAAAGATATCGCTCAGAATACCATATTCATCTGTAAAAGCGATGGGTTTGGGCATGACAAATAAAAGATTGCCCCGAAAAACAACATTTACATGAGCATATCTGTTCAAAGATAAAGTCCAAGCAGCATTATTTTCTTTTCTCAGCTCTAGGAAGACAAACTGCAGCTTAAATTTCCACCACCCATCACAATTCGGGCGAAAAACGGACAATTGCGTGTCTTGTCCACAATCAGTCCCTTGTGCCACTGCGCTTTTAAATCAATTACCCTTTATTGTCTACTGTAAAAACATATTTATTAGTTTAGGTGACCTGCGCTGCCGCTGACGCAGTTGACTCAACTGCGTCAGCGGCGTATTATATATATATATTCTTTATTGCACTTTAAAAACACATATAGGTAATACAATTTAAGAAATCTTAGTTAGCAATGGTGGGCTTATCTCTAAAAGAAATCTCTTCCAGCCAACCAATGGAAGTGGATATGATTGTCAAACAGCGGGAAGAAAATACAGTGTAGTTTTTAAAAAGAGAGGGAAGTAAATAAAGACAAAAATAATAAAATAAAGAAGACACATAATATCCAAATACATAAACACATATATATACATATACACACATAAATATACACACACATATACATACATATATATATACATATACTGCATTAATAAAAATAATAATTAAAAATAGCAAATACATACATACATATAAATAATACACAGATTTATATATATATTTGAAATATACCTCACTTGAACTAGCGGCTTTAATGTCAAATGTTGCCCCCCTTTTATGGCTATTATTTTTAAGGATTTAATCACATATGATGTTCTTAGATTTTTTCGTGAACTAGTATTACTTTTAGATGGTAATGCAAAATTTTATAATTCTAGGTCAGGGGCTTCCCAACCTTTTCATTTATATCATTCTTGGTAGCAGGGACCACTATGCATGTAGGTATAATAAAATATAACTGTCATAATTAAACAGAAACTTTGCCTCACCATCCCCAGTCATAAAATTAAAATCGCTCGCGGACCATATTTGGGCTTCTGCGGACCACTAGTGGTCCGCGGACCGCTGGTTTAGAACCACTGTTGTAGGTTAACCGGAAGACTACTAATTCTTATTACCTTAATAGTGTCATATCTTTATTTTAAGAAAATGTGGAAATACGTTTTCTTTTCAGGAAATCATCGATATCTCTAAGAAAATGGCTTGACAGACAGACGGACAACAAAAAGATCTAGAAGGGTTCCTTTTTTCCTTACAAGGTACGGAACACCTAATAAGTACTATTAAAATATTAACTTCTAACAGTAGAGGTTATACAAACACGTTATGAAAATATGCAAATTAAATATATTTGGTTTTTACCCAATATAATGGTAATCAATAGTGTTTTAATTATATTTAATTTGAGCGCATATTGAGCTCATGACGTAACCTTACGTTTAAAGGATAATATAACCGAGATGAACAAGTGCAAATTATAGGTAGGTTTTTAGTTTCACTCTGCTCCCAACTTTCCGCCAAATTTTTTAAGCATTTTTCTCGACACCAGAGCGAAAGAACTAAAATATTAACTATTTCATTTCCTCGAGTGGGAATCGAACCCACAACCTGTCGCGTTACAGTACAGTCATACGCTTGTGCCCCTGCACTACAACTGGACCCTAAAATGATTATGATACGTTAATACATAAATATTTTCGCATATAAAATTTCTCGGTGTCACGCTGCGGTATCTGTACACTAGGTTTCGCTTACTACGTAGCTCAAAATATTATTAGTATTACAAAAAAATATATCAAAAACAGAATTTTAAAAGCCGGTTTAGTGCGAATCGGATTCGCCCACTGAGGCTTCTTTACCAATTTCAAAATTGTAGATCATGAAGTATGACATTATAAAAGTCGGCAAACTTTTGCTTAACTACATATATGCACTCATTTTGTATGAAACGAACTACATTTTTTTGAAATAATGCATTGCAAAGTACAAAGCTTGTAATTATTTTTTTCTATGAATTATTTAAAAAAAATCTCTTTTCTGATTTTTTCTTTTATTTTCATTGTAAGTTCTCACTTCGTGCCAAATTTCATAACTGTAGGTCCACAGAAGTACCCTATAGTTTAGATAACGCGGCGATTTCATGCAAAGTGCAGCAAAATCGATACATAAATAATTGCATCTTTTGTACTATGCTGATTTAAGGCTGAAGCTTCAAAGGACCATAGAAGCGGGCAAGAAAAAAAGCTTGGGTCTCCGATTTTGATTACAAAATTTTGATAGTACGGTATTTAGTTTAGGAGGATGATGGGGGATCTTCTCTTTCAAATTTCGTTATCCAGTATTATAAAGTGACCAATATATAAATAAAGTAGTGGAATAGATTACTTATTAAATAAGCTTTTTAATGGCACTTTAGTTAATTGACATCGATACAAACTGTCTTGACAAACTGACAGACGGACAACAAAGTGATCCTACAAGGGTTCCTTTTTATCTATAAAAAAAAATCAGCTCCACGCTGTATCCCACACACAGCAGGGTAGGCAGAGGGAACCTTGCGTTAAGACACTCCGTTCCCCACTTTATGCCGAATTCTGGAGGCATTGCGTGTTGAGTGGCAGAACTCAACACCGCGCTTAGCCTCGACACCAGAGCGAAGAAATGGAAATATAAATTTAAGTAAATATTTCATGTCCTCGAGTGGGGATCGAACCGACAAAAAGGATAGAACAAAAAATAATGATGAAATAAAGATAAATCATATTTTAAGTTTCATTGAGACGGTGATGATTCTTATAAAATATTTTTAAACATTTTTAAAGTGTTATTCCACACTTAGGAAAGAAAAATACTTATTTGGAAAACGTATAAAAAAACGTATAAATCCCGCTACGATCAAATTTTTATACGTTTTCTAAATATGTATTATTCTTATAAAGTAAGCGATGGAAAATGGTAATGATATTTATTTACAGTATAGGAAAGACAGTATGGTAAAAGAAAAAAATAACGTACCATTACGTTAACGACTTCTTGTAGAATGAGGATAGACTTGAAGGAAGGCTATTATTGCTAGCTTAGGCTGATTACTAACTTTTTAAATTTGTTATACCTAAGTATTTATTTCTAATAATTATACCATCTATACTAAAAACTAACAATACATGTTTTTTTTGACATTCGCTTTGCCTCTGTGACAACAAGACAACAAATAAACAAGAGTTTTCTAATCGTCCAACGTAACTGCAAATATATGGACACATCAAAACAATAATTTATATTTATTATAATCGACTTTTAAAATAAATAAACAATCAATAATAATAAAAAGCAAATCGAATCATTAGTCACTGAGAAACAGCGCATTGACTCAAACAAATTCTTCAAGTTTATAAAATTTGTATATACTAAAGTGTCTTATAAAATGTATTTAACTCTTTGTCCCTTGTTTTTTTTTTTTGTAACTAATCTCGTCGTAACTAAGTTGTGATCAAAAATATTGATTTGTAATTTAAATGCATTTAAATTAAAATATATTTCATCAGATTCACGCTTTTTCAACATTTAGCAGAGTAGACTATGTGTTGTGAGACACTTCGTTCCCCACTTACGGCTATATTTTCGTAAAACGTGTCGAGTGATGGACCTCAACGCCATATTTTGTTCTGATTACAAAACGATAAAATTAAAATAATTGAGTTTCAGTTCAGTTTCAGACATTTCAGACAATAAAAAACTAAGTATTTTGTAAGCGCCCTTATATATTACTCTACGTGAGTCGTAGTGTAGTGTCATTGGCGTAGATAGGGTATTTGCTGCCTGGTGCAGCTTAGGACTTGATGTCTTTTAAAATGGTCAAAATAATTTCACATTTCAATAGACAGTAGATATATAATTTTTTATTGCTTCAAAACTATAATAACTGTGCTGCGTGATCCCGGCCTAGAATAGAATCATCCTGGTACTGGCGGCGTCGTAAGAGGCGACTTAAGTACGTGTGGTAGCAATGACAACAAAGTGCAATGACGGGCAGACTCGAACTCCATCTTCAATACCCCGGCTACAAAATAGAACATAACTTTATGCCTCACGCCGGGGAGCGCCCTGACGCAGTCTCCCAGCACCACCAAGCGCTGGAAAAATCGTAATAGGCAAATTATCTTATAAGCCGTTACATTACTTACGTACTTGTAGATGGAAGAATGCAATTACTTAGAATGTCTATTTTTCTTTTCTTTATTATATTACTTTTAACTTGAATTCGAGAAATTGCATGCAGAGTGGTAGAGCTCCACGTAAAACTTTTTTTGCAAGAGGGATAAAATAATAATAAAGCAATGTCAGAAACCCCCACTTTTTTTTTGGTTCATACACAAGCAGAAAAAGTGGACTTAACCAGGAAAGGATACGGAAAGAGGGGAAACTCACGCACCCTTACCATCAACGAATCTCAAGGACTTACATACGAGTTTGTAGTAATGATCCAAACTAAGGCCATTAAAAACGCCCTGCACGACAGCATATCACAAGCTATCGTCGCCCTAACAAGGCATACAAAAGGATGCATCTACTACACTGACGGGGAGGAAGACGCTATCAGCAAGTTCATTCGCCGGGCAAATGAAGGTTCCGTGACTGATATAGGGGAGCACAACATCAAAATGGCTACTTCCTATGAGGAGGCAATAGAAACATTACGAAGTCAACTAACTGCGCCACAATCAACATAATCAACGGCTAAACACTCAGATTTGACTAAAGGAACTGCAGACCATACAAGGTAGGAAGATATTAACGTCGACTTCACATTTTAATAAGAAAAAAATAACAAAAATTTTATAATCAGCGCGCAGTGCCTCCAGAATTCAGCAGAAAGTGGGTAGCGAAAGTGTCTTAATGACAACGGAGTGTCTTAATACTAAGTTCCCAGGATCCCTTGTCAGGTAGAAAGTAAGAAGTCTAAGAAATGAACATGGTTATATCAGTGTATGTATAAGTATATTTTTAACACAAACTCAAAGTAAGACGAATCGCAGCATTGATAATCTCTACTTGACGCGCAATGTCTCAAAAATTGGATGGAAAACGTGGAAGGCCTACCTGCCTACGCAGAAGGGTAGGCAGTTAGGCCAAAAATTGTAAGACAAACATTGTTAAGCTAAAAAAGTAACATTTTGAAATATACTCCTGGTGTAAAAATAAGAGCAAAGTACCCAATTTGTTTTATTGCTCTTAATTATTTAAGACTGCACAAATCTAAAACCATCTTTGTGTTTCAAATAAAAGAACTGGTAATATATTACATTATATAAGAAAAGGTCGTTTAATATAATTTAGTTTATTTCTATAATTACGGCGTCCCGTGCATACCAACAAAATAAGGCAACGCAGTCAACTTAAGTAAGTCCACTAAGATAGTGTTATATCTATCATATGTATATACAAAGTAGGGCAGGTTTCACCAATTGCTGAAGGTCCAAGATAATCTTATCTGGCAGATAAACCTCAACTTATGCTAATAATCTGTGATAGGATTAATAATATGAGGGAGTCCTTTCTTGCCTCAATATAAATTATAATACTTATTAACTAGAACGGTTGAACGGTGTTCAAGACATGTGGATAGCTGTATCTCACATATAGCAGAATAGGCTCAGGGACCCTATTCTTAAGACTCTGATCTCTTCTTCCAGTGAATTTTCAAGGCTTTGCATGTTCAGTGCCGTGTGATCCCGGCCTAGAATAGGATCATCCTGGTACTGGTGGTGTCGTAAGAGGCGACTAAAGTACGTGTGGTAGAGTCACGTCGCCAGCAATGGCAACAGGCATGGGCAGACTCGACCGGAACATTACCACCCCCGGCATTTAAAACCGGCGTGAAGTAGTGGCTTTATGCCACTGCGTTTCGCATCAGGTAATGCCGGGCCCCGGCGCCCAACCCATCTTAAAGGCCGGCAACGCACCAAAGCATAGATGCAGTCGTAAAACTCAACGCAGCGCTTTACCAGAGCGAAGAAATGAAACTATGAATAAATAGTCATTCATTTTCCCGAGCGGGAATTGAATCTACAATCGCCTTTTACAATCACACGCAAGTGTCAATGCGCACCGACGGCGTCTAGGTAAGAGAGTATTAGTAACAGTTAGTTCATCCAAAGTCCAGACAAACACACACATATTTCAATAAAGTTGACTATGTGTGTGTAGATTAATATGGATCTTGAATTGATAATTCAGTTCAGTACGAAGTCGACTTATCTCAAAAAATACTAAACCAATTTCAATGAACTTATTTCGAAGTTGTAGTAGTTGTAAATATACCTAGGTACCTACCATATAAATCAAAAGCAGTTTCCGAGAAATTAGTGAACAAGCATACTTACGCTTATAAAATTAGTATTTAATTTTAGAGGTGTAAGTATGCTTGTTGAGCGCCAAAATTGATCATCATATTATTTAAATATTATTCAATTCGAACAATTGGTAACACATACATACATACATGCATACATACATATAAAACTGATCCTTTTCTTGAAGCCGTTTAACTAATGATTACTTCAATTACATTATTAAATTATAATTTCAAGTGATTGTAGTACATGTCCAGCAACCCTTCCTTGCTGTTACATTTTGGGGGTCAATTGTTATTAATTGTCAATCAATCAATCAATTACGCTAGTTCAATTTCAATAAAAACTATTGATTTGGATATATATATATATATTTCAATACACACTTATAGGTGCGGAAATAGTTTTCCTTTTGTAGAAACTATATTATATAGAAAACTTCAGCTCCACGCTGTATCCCGCACACAGCAGAGTAGACCGTTCTTCCTCTGAAGCAATTGCGTATTGAGTGGCGGAACTTAACGCCGCCCTTTTGCTTCGACACCAGAGCGAAGAAATGGAAATATATTTTTTTAATAAATATTTGATTTAATCGTGTGGGGATCGAACTCACAACCAATCGATTTACAGTCACACTTTGTGACGACTGTCACGACTATAGAAAATTTACCATCTTGTTTTCTGTAAATCATAAATAAACGGTTGTGGCTTCGATTCCCACTTGAGGTAATAAATTATTTTTATTTTCTCTCTCCAGAGCGAGCTATAGTCGCCAGCGGCTAGACGAAACGCAACGTTGAGTTCTGCCATTTTGGACACAATTGATCGAAAAGTGTCTTAACACAAGGTTGCCTCTGCTTACCCTGCTACATTAATACGCATATATGCTTATACTAAAGCGATATACAGCGTAAAGCATAAAAAAAAATAATGTAAAAACTGGAACAATCACGACTAGCCTACTTCCCAAGTATTCTACGATAGCGTAATTTCATATAATAATAGACCCTTACAATGCCTCGGGATATTATCTTTCTTACCTGTAAATCCACTTTACCTGGTACTACGCCGTAACTGTGTAATAGGAATAGTTTACAAATCACTATCGAATTATATAATGGGAATGAAATGAGTCACGAACATGTGGATACCTGGTTCTTATATTTACTAGCACTATTTTGTAATAATTGTTAAGATTCGTTTTATTGGACTTTTCTTTTGTTTCGAAGAAATTAAATGTTCCGCTGATATTGTTTATTTAAAAAATAATCTTTGAAATATGAGAACTCAATCATCGATGTAAGTATATATTCTGAATCCTGGTATATTCAATTCATTGTTGTATTGGCAAATTTAATTTATTCTTCAATGCAAAAAATGCACATTGAAATTTGAATAAATATTTGAATTTATTGTTTATATTTTATTTTTTTCGCTCTCGCTCCGCCTCTCGAGACGCAATGCCTCGTAAAATACAGCGGTAGTACAAAATGAAAGAAAATAATAATAGTACCTAATACTAATATAAACAAATTACAAAAAAAAAACTTATTTATCTTTTTATTTAATATTCATTAATAATGTTCCACCAACGCATAAATAGAAGTACACTAAATTATAATTTAATACGAACTTGATACCATTTTATAACACTATAGTTCAATGTGTGGGATGACGAATTTACCAATAAAGACAGGGCGCGTGCTTACGAAATCCTACCTAATATGGTAACCTTCGAACTCTAAATTATTCTTTATTATCCAATTAAACACTTTCTACGCGGTGAATGCCGATACACCTACACGAACAATTTATATCTATTGGCGCCATTCAAAGTTCAGTTACAATTCAAAATTGAAGTTTATATCGTTTCGTTCCACGCTTACTTCAATATGTCATAAGTTTTTTACAACTTTATGAATAATTAAAATTATCACATTGTTGATTAAGAATTTATTTGAAACTTTATATATTTCAAAATATGTGTATTTCCTAAACATTTTTTTACGTAAATATATAAATATATATGTTTAGAAAGTGAACACATGAAACGGAACGCGCCTCTGCCAAACATAAACAAAGAAATGCCGTGCGTGACTGACGTTAATTTGAAAAGTTAACAAAAAACAAACGACGTACAAGCACACAAGCACTGTGTTTTCGATAAACTAATAAATTATGGTTATTATATTAGATATTATTATTAAAAAGATAATATTTGACATTGGATTTAAATAATCTATAAATAAAAGTGATAGCGCAGGAAATCCCGCAGGAAATGAAGACATACAAGTCGCGGGCTCGCCGACTCGACTTTTAATTTAGTTTCTATTCGCGAAAACCATGGGAACGACGTACCGCGAGCTTTTTAAGTTGTACGATTTAATACAGAACGGCGATGCTCGGTAATTCACTTCTTAATAAATACACAGTGCATTAAAATATTTATTAACAATGGAATAAGAATAAGAAAAAGATATTTTAATATATCATTTTTTATTTACACACAGGTCCGTTGAGAATTTTTTACAGGACTCCACTGTGGATTTAAATATGATTTTACCATGTAAAGGTATTGGTATTTTACATTTGGCTGTTGGAATAGAACCTTTGGACAAATCAAAAAAATGCACTGAACTTATTTTAAAATATGGAGGAGATCCTAACTTAAGGTAATTTTTTATATCCGATTATTTTTATTTTAAGCTTGTTTATATATGTATCATATAAAGACCATACTCAGTGAACAGTAATATCTAATATTCATCTAACTGCATAATTAAATGGTTAAATTATTTCATAATATTACTACATTTATAATTATACCTCAGTTATACTCCAATATTTAATATTTATTTAAAACTTACTTTTTTATTTCTATATGACTCAAATAATAGTTATATTACATATTATTTATTTTTTTAATTATTTAATTAAAATATAAATAAATGCTGATATATTTATTTACTATTTTAGTAATGACGAAGGTATAACCCCCGTGCATATAGCGGCAATATGGGGTAAAGTAGACAATTTAAAACTTCTTATCGGCTGTGGTGGAGACCCGTGTAGACAGGACTTCGATGGTATATCAGCTTTTGACTATGCTGTAAGGGAAGAGCAGTGGGACATTTATGACTATTTACATAATGTAATTGATGAAAGTGATGACTCTATAGGATCAGAATGTGCTTATACCTTAGATTTGGGTAAGTGTTTTTATATTTTTGTCTAATTTTGTGTGCAATTACAATTTTGGGTGATATTAAATCTGATAAGATAAAATATTTTATGAAATTGACATTGGAACAGTAAACTATGTAATAGTAATCTTAAACTGTTCATTATTGAAAAATGAACTGAAATATATTGGTAAAACTCTGTTTGTGGGATGCCTTGGAATAAACTCAAATACTATATGTTTTTAACATTTTTTTTAGTTTTATGCTTTACTCTGCTATGTGTAGGGTACACAGCAAGGGAAACCATTAAGACACTTTGTTCCCATTAAGACACTTCCCTACTTTAAACAGAACTTTAGAGGCATTATGTGGTAATTTGGAGAATTCATTGCATTTTATTTCTTTAGCAGAAGCGAGGAAATGAATATATAGATTATATTAAATATTTCATTTTTCTTTTGCCATTGGAGTGAAACCCACAACCTGTCGCACTCTTGTCCTACACCATGACTCTACCAATTAACTTAATATTAAAAAACAAAATGAACTAATGTGCAAGAGGAAAAATAATAGAAGTGCCACGCCTTTACAACAATATTATCCTGTTTGTCTTTGTCGATTTATTATGCAATATTAGTTTTGACAAACATCCATTTTTGAGTTGCATAATAATATACAACTTGGTAACTTCCTTTGAAACTGCTCTAGAATAGAAAGGTGATTTCCTTTCTTTAGACATTTAGAAATGTTTGTATAGTAAAAAAGTTGAAGTGAAGTTGATGGTTTGATTGATGAATGTGGGTTCAATCCCAGTTCAAATAAAAATTATAAAGCTTAAGATTTTATTTGGTTGAATCAGAAACTGCTGGCTTAAGTTAAGAAAAGTTTTTTAGAAAATATATAAAGATTTGAATGTAGTGGGCTTCAAACCCGCACCTCTTGATAACCCTCCAGCCAAGAGGTGCAGGTTCAAATCCCGCTATGTTCAAATATTTATATATTTTCTAAAAAGTATTTCCCTTTTCTAAGTGTGGAGTAACACTTTAAAAGTATAAAAAATATTATTTTTGTGTTGGATAGTCAATTTATTGAGATAGGCTATATTGCACCACATTAATAATTTTGATGTATTTGTATTTAAAACGAAGACGCGGGCAAAAAGTAAGTCTAGTATATTTTGATGCTTCATTTTAATTTATCCAAAACTTAGTTACTAAATTGTTTTTAGCAGCTTCACGTTTTATCCCGCACATAGCGGGGTAGAAAGAGGAAACCTAGTGTTAAGATACTCCGTTCCTCACTTTCCGCTGAGTTCCGAAGGCATTGCGTGTTGAGTGGCGGCATTGCGTGTTGAGCTCAACGTCGCGCTTTGCCTTAACACCAGAGCGAATAAATGAAAATATAAATGTAAACAAATATTTCATTCCCTCGAATAGGGGTCGAACCTACTAACAGTCGATTTACAGTCCCACTTTGTACCCCTGCGCCACGACTGCCCTTCTTACTTGTTGAGTAGTAATTAAAATAAGTTTATACATATTAATTATTGTCAATATCTAAAACCTAATAAAAATAATATCTAAAACCTAATAAATTACTGTTTAGTTTTTCAAAAAACATATGAAGCCATACAAAAATATGACGCGAAGTTTTAAGGTTTTCCTTTTGTAAAGGTATCTATCTCTTTGCGTTATCAAAGTTCAAGAAACACGTTTAAGTATGTATGAGCAGTGAGTCATGATCGTATCTCTTAGCTTTGGGGTCAAAAGTGACCTTGTTTCCTCGAGTTAATAAACATTCTTGTATCATGTATGCTGCATTTATGTGGAGTGAAGTAGGCAGAAAGAAAATAATATTTGGTCATTCTGTGTGTGTGTGTCTATGTGTCTATCTGTGGCACCATAGCTCTTGAAAGAACGAACCGATTTAAGTACGGTTTTTTTTAATCAGATTTGTGGCTTACTTATTTTTTATGAAAATCGCATTAGTAGTTTAAAAGTTACAAGCACTTTGCCACTATTTATTTGTATTTTGCTGTCACGTATTTTTCTAGTCTACTTGTCGCCTATGTTTAGAGTATAGAAATAGTAGATTTTTTTTACTGACGCTACTGACATTTATTGTTTCTTTTAATAACGATAAAACATATAATTAATTATAATGTTTTTATCGCATTTAATGCTAATTAAGATTAGGTTAGTGTATTACGTTACATGGAAGCTTGAGCAACAAATAGTATTAAAAAGCTCGCAATTATTACGCTTAAGTTAAGAAGATATAGGTTCAAATACAACTTAGTTCAACATTTATGAAAATCAGCTTCACGCTGTATCCCGCATACAGCAGGGTAGGCAGAGGGCTTCTAGAGCTAAGACACTCCGTTCTCCACTTCAACATTAATAAATGGTATAATATGTTTTTTTGCAAATCTCTGTTATTTCGAATATCTAACAAATTTCAAGAAAAGGAATAACACGGTGCGTTGTACATATTTATTTTTTCTCGAGCAGAAGTCGATCTAGCGTGCAAAATGTGCGCAATTTATCCTTTCACGGCAAGTGAAGCCGATCTTTGAGAAATTTCATATAAACATGATATAACCATATCCTATAAGGTAGTTCATGGGAAACGGATTGTACCACATTTTTGCTATATATATATGAATAATATATTTTTTTAACATTATAACTGCGACCGTGGCGTAGTTAACGCGATGAGTTTAGGTTCAAATCGTTGTTTATCTATATAGATTTTAAAATAGAGTACAGCGTTGAATAAACAATGTGATTGAAAAATTATGACGGGGGGAAAGAACAAAGTATTTTTAACTGATTTAAAAAAAGGATATTACAATAGTTTTACTTACAGTATGTATCTGATATTGTTGGAATTGGATAATATTTGTGTATGGTAATTAATTTAGTCTCCCAAGTACGTGCTAAGTTTTGTAAATGTATGTATGTTTGCTCATAAACTTCTCGGGAACTTAGTCATATCTTGATGATCTTTTTTATTTAAATGAGGTATGTTCTATTTTAGGATTTGTTAACTTAAGTATATATACTTAAGTTTAAATAAGTTTTATCAAAATACATTTAATAGTATTTCTGGAGTTGTTCATATACCTACGATATTGTCCTGGTGCGCACCAGACCTATATCTACCACATAATTGGCAGATATTTACGGTTTTTAAATGACTTATTATATTAATCACTATGGATTGTCTCTGCAAAATGACAAAAAATTCTATTAGTCTTTAATTCTCAATGGAACCTTGCACTTTGATTCTCAATAAAAACTTTCAAAATTTATAACATCAGTAGGTGTTTAAATACAAAGATTTATATACAGCGTGGGAAGGCTAGCCAATTTACTTCAAGACTTGTTTACGCCTACGTTACTACATAGTACAGTACGGTCGACAGGTCGTGGCCTCCCTAAATATACGCTCTTTCTACTTTTGCGCCTCATGCACTTGGGAACGATATAATAAATGGTACGAAATCGAAATCCCATAATCAAGTCAGAGTAGCCGTCCATCAGGGCGCAGCAATTTTCGTTTAGGCCACGACTCGTCGAACGTACTATACGTTACGGTCGGCCGCGCTCCCTTTCTAAGATTAAACGGAAATGCCACCGCGAAGTCTTAATGTGTTTCGTGTTGTTTAAGTATTAATGGGTACAATATATATTTTTATTGCGAATTTCGTAATAACTATAAAAATATTTCTACGTTCTCCTTTTACTCAGAAACAATATAGTCTTAAAATATCTCATAGCTTATCCTAGATACCTAGATAGGTGACTAAGACCCAAAAAAACATCGGTACCTATTACATATCGCTCATATAGTACAAGAATAACATGTTTATACTTAAAAGAAACAAGTTTAATATGAGTAGTTGAGGCTAATGCAATCTATTATTGTAAACGAGACACGTTGTGGGTTCGATTCCCACTCAGCGCTCTGGGGACGAGGCAAAGCGCAGTATTGAGTTCCCACACGCAAAGCTTCCTAAATTTGGCGGAAAGTGGGAAACGGAAGTGTCTTAATGAGAACAGAGTGTTTTAACACTAGGTACCCTCTGCCTACTCTATTCATTGCGTATCCCGCACATTTTATGAAGCCCAAAAATTAAAGTTAAAGCTTTAAAACTCATATATATGTGTGTAAGTATATTAACAACATCTGCCGTTCGTATCTTAATTGGTATTGGTGCGTTATAGTGGTCTCAATGGGCGACAGCTGCACTGCGCAGTCTGCCGCCTCCTGTGCACCTGCACAGCATCCACGAGCCAGTTTTGCCAACCACCTGTTGTAGTAGTTTTGTTTTCTTTTTATTTTTGCAAACCTTTTGTATTAGCACGTTCAAATCTCTTAATGTAATTATCTCTTGTCGCTACATTAGAGAATTTACATAGCATTCATATTTAGCTGAATCAAAGAAATCTGACTCGCAATGTATCTCGCATGTACTAAGGCAGGCAGAGGGAACCTAGTGTTAAAACACTCCGTTCTCAGTTGTTAGCCGAAATTTTCAAGGAGTCGACGTGGTAAGGCTTTTGACTTGGTGCCAGAGCGAAGAAATGGAGATATTAATACATAATAATTCTTTTCCCAATTGAGATCGAACCCACCACCGTTGTGTTTCAGGCTTTTAGGGGAATGATGCTGGATAAAGTCGCTTACATTAAAAGGAAATATGTATAACTAGCGACCCGCTCGCGGCTTCGCCCGCTTTAACCACAGAAATATTTACTTAAAACACTAAAATTATATTCATGTTTTAATATACCTATAATGTATATTTGCAAGGCACTTAAGATTTATAATGTGAAAATTATTAAAATCTTAGGTCGCATTTTCGTACCACCCATAAGAGAGATGCAGCTGTCAATATATTAATTTCTTTAAACTTTTGCCTTAAGGAGTCCTTAGGGTCTAAGTTATGGTTATAGATAGCTATATAGTTATATCAATACTTATAATAAAATCCTAACTCATCGGTGTCTATACATGGAAGATATATTAGAAAAATTGTTATTACGGACATTTAAAAATAATAGAACTTGGTCAGTTTGTCTGTTTATCTGTGCGTTCACGATAACCTCAGAGTTTTGTAATTTGGCTAACTTCCTTTAAATATTTAGTATTAGTTTTATTATAATCGGTTCACACAAAATTAAAACCAGATTCACGCTGTATCCAGCCTATAGCAGGGTGGGTAGAGGGAACTTAAGTGTTAAGATACTGCGTATGATATATGACTGACGTGCGAAATGAAAATATGATTAAATTACAATTCAATCCTCCAAGTGGTCATCGAACCCATAACGTCTCGTTACAGGCACAATTTTGTGCCCCTACGCCACGACGGCCTTTAATATTTATACAAAATGGAAGCGTCAGCGCATCTTTTACGGGGACAGTATATAGGATTAAATATTTAAAACCCATACCTAAAGAAATTAATAAAAGTACCTCAACAGTTTAGACGTAGAGTTTTTACCAATAACGTTACCACATACTACTACAAAATATTACTAAAGGTTAAGCAACTTTGAACTTTTTTTCCCTTTGATAGGCTTATGTCTGTTTGCGTCTTTAATGACAAATAGCGTTTTATTTTAATATCAACGATAATATATAATTTATTTTGTATAAAAAAATAACTTTTTTGAATATTTTCGCGCTATTATGACGAACAAATTAGACAAAATAGCCCAATAGAGTTTCGTTCAATTCAAAATGTTCAAAATTAAAAGTTAAAAAATGTTGATCGAAAATAATTATACTGTAGGAGGATATCTTTATATGTCCTGTTTAAACTTGTTTTTTTATGATATTATGTAGAATAATATATTCTATAGAGGAATCACACATTCCTCTTCACACTTTTTATTCTTTAACTATACGTAAATATATTTTTTAGAGGTTACTTTGTACTAAGATGGTAGCTCTGTTCCCGCATTTACGTCCCTGGTATAGAAATATAAATCATTGGAAAGAAAAGAAGAAACACAGAAAATGATTATTTCATGTATTTATTTTATATACAAAGTTTTGATTAAGTTCTCTTGAGAAATATATGTACTGTAAATGAATGTAACGTACCTACGTGCCAATGATTAAAATGTATTGACATCACCACGTGATCCATCTAAACATAATATAAACTTTTATAAACTGTAGCAACCAGCTCGCGGCTTCACCCGCTTAAATTTGTAAATTATTGTTTTTTTCGTTTCTTTCGATACAGGGAATTACGTTCCTGTTTTAATAAATAATGTATGCTTGCAGCGCACTTATAATTTCTAATGTGAAAATTATTAAAACCATAGGGTGGCATTTTAGATTTTCATTAGAAAAATTCTTATTGGGGGCACATGACAAAGTAGTAGAACCAGAAACAATAATATTTGTAAATTTTGTTTGTTTGTTGGTTTTTCTGTAAGTCGACGCTTATCTCAGAAACGATTTAAGCGATTTAAAGAGCTAAGACGTGAGCGCGGTGCGGGAGCGGTAAAATCGGTTTAATTGTTTTTATTGTAACATTCGTCATGTATGAATGGTGTAATGATTAAAAAACTGACCTTTATAACTATTTATGTATATAGAGAAATACTTTTTTGGGCACTGTTAATTTTTTAAGAAAATAAATTTGATCAAAATACACTTATTTATCTATTTATCTATATGTATAAAAGGATATGTACCTGACTGACTGAGGTAAGACACAGAGCAGAGCAGAGCCGTAACCGCTGATGGGAGAAACGTGAAAATTTGTATGGATTTTTTTTAAATCAGCACCGATTTTCATAAAATTTGAAAGTCTCGTTGTCGTTTGAAATTGCCGTGTGATCCCGGCCTAGAATAGGATCATCCTGGTACTGGTGGTGTCGTAAGAGGCGACTAAAGTACGTGTGGTAGAGTCACGTCGCCAGCAATGGCAACACGCATGGGCAGACTCGACCGGATCATTACCACCCCCGGCATTTAAAACCGGCGTGAAGTAGTGGCTTTATGCCGCTGCGTTTCGCATCAGGTAATGCCGGGCCCCGGCGCCCAACCCATCTTAAAGGCCGGCAACGCACCTGTAGCTCCTCTGGGGTTGCACGGGGCCGTGGGCGGCGGTAGTCACTTACCATCAGGTGACCCGCACGCTCGTTTGCCGTGTCTTTTCCATAAAAAAAAAAAAAAAAAAAAAGTCAGCAGACTCTAAAATATTTCATTGAACACGTGTTTCATGGTTTTTAGAATTCATCCTCTTAGGGATAAATTCTAAAAACAATGGACGGGGTTGAAAGTTTATATGAAAAAATCTTTGAATCGCTACCGATTTTTATAAAACATTAAATTCAGACTGTTAAAAATATTTTATTGAACACGCTTTTCGTGGTTTTTTTAGAATTCACCCCTAAGGGTGCTAATAAGCAGGCAAGGTTGCGCGCACCCGCTTGTTTTAAGATAAAAATTAAAATAATACATAATATCTTATTGTTATACTGTAATAACATATAATATATTTATCAAAATGAGAATGTATTGTTTTGTTTAATAGCTCCTGATAGTTATTACAACGCATGCAAGGAAAGATCATTTTAGAAAGTTGTTTAATTAATATTAGAATTAAAAAACTACTAACATTTTTATGGTGAATAAAATATTGTCTGTGTTTTCCACCTGAAACACAAAGGGGAAAAAAATATTAAATATATATAAAAATATAGATACCACATTAGTATCGATGCTGTTGTACTGGTAATAATAAATGAAAAAAATGATATACTACGTACGGGATACCTTTGTATGCAAAGTTTAAAGCTATTCATTATGACACATAAAATATATATATTTCAGATGTCCCCTCTGTACTACGATGGCGGCTCTGTTCTAGTTTGCACTTTTTCCTTTGAAAATGAGTTATTGTAACATAACTCTAACAGTTACACATGGTATCGTGTACTTTTTGTAGTCTTCTATGAAATTATAGTACATCACTTTGCTCTATTGTCAATAATTTCCACAGCGTACGCGATATAAGGTTTTTTTTAGTATTGATTTACACCTTAATCGTCTAATTGTAAAAGAATTTTCCAAATTGGTCTCGTAGTTTCGGGGCCTATTCAAATCAAATAAGGAAACAAAAAATCTAATCGATTGTCTTAATAATTTTAGTGATATCGATGCACCTCCCCCTCACCCCCGCAGAGTTACTCGCCATAGTGCGCGAGGCCACACGACACACACTCCGCATTTTTTATTATTACATGATTTTCTTTAGATTGATATTTTTAAATTCGTTATATCTTTTGAATGAGATGTCCGATTTTATTAATTTAAAAAGTATTTTACAGGTATTGAAATTATCTTTCATAAAATATCATTTAATAGGATAAGGATTAATGCAGAAGTTTGAATAATATGGTTTGATTATTGTCGGCATTTTTGTTAACTTATAAAATATAAAAAAATGGTTATATTGTCATAACTACGGTAGTTGGACATATGCTATCGCGGACTTTTAGATATTGATGCGCTCTACAATACTGTAGAACATTGTTTTGTTCTATCATCAATAGTTTTCTTCTTACCTTGGGTTACATTATTGCATTTTTATTAGGGATCTCTATTTTTTTTGAAAATGTAATATAGCCTATGCTGATCAGTGAAGATGCAACTTTCTAATAGTGAAAAAAATATTGAAATCGGTCCGGTAGTTTTTGTGTGAAATCTCTACAAACATACATACATACATACATACAAAAATACAAATTTACCTCTTTATAATATAAGTATAGAAGTATAGATAAGTTAACTATTTATAATATCTTATCAGTACTTTTACTAGATACTGATAAAAGATTATAAATAGTTAACTTATAACAGACCTTGCCATGTTTATTAAGTAAATTATTGTTTGTTAAAACTGTAACAATTATAATTTATGAGAAAAGCTTCTATTACTCTATGTATTAATTACATACTTTATTGGCATACACATTTTTTTATTATTATTTTCGAAGTGACTGAACTCAACGCGCTTTGTTACCAGAAAGGAGACTCAGCGAGAAAAGGAAAATATTAAATATATATTTCATTCCCCGAGTGGGAATTGAACCCACTTGATGGCCACAAAATACTGTTAATTTATAAACATCTTCAAGTGAGAATACTATTTATAAGCACTTACAAACACGCCAGCGCATTGTCCATTACGTGGAAGCCATATAACAATAGTAATATTTATCAAATTATACATATGTGGATTCGATTAATAAATTATTTTCATAATTTATTCCTCGTGTTAGTATCAAGAATAAATTCGGTATTGATTTCTGCCAATTAACACGCAATATTAGGAACATTGGGGATCGGAATGTTTTAACACTAGGTTCCCTCTGCCTACCCTGCTAAATGCGGGATACAGCGTGAAGCTATTCAAAGCTTTTTTTATTATGCAATATATAACGAGGGACAGGGACATATTAGCAAAGAAACAAAACGACCGGAAGCTTTACAAATGTGACACACTATATTTGGACACACTATATTTAAATTTTTCTATTACATCCGCTATCCGTGCAATTAGTTACGTATTCAACTCGTTGCTTAAACAATGATGATTGTGTTTCCTTTTTGTCGTCATTTACGTTTTTTTTTTTAATATACACAATTATAGTAGTGGCCCCAAAAGTTAACTGACCTCCTGGGTCATTAAAAAACACGAAAAAGTTGGGCTATCGTGATACGGCGGGTCGGCGTTTGACTGTAAGCGATGGTTGTGGGTTTGTATTCCTTTTCGAAACAATGAATTTTCTCGCTCGCTCGCGAAGTTTCATTTCCTCGCTCTAGTTATACTAAGTGCGGCGTTATGTTCCGCCATCAGACAATCAACCATTCCTTATAGAGGAAATCATAAGTATCTCATCACACTAGGTTCTCGCATAATTTTCCTAATTTTAATATTACGCCGTCATCCGTGCACTTATCCGTTACTTTGTATTCAATTCCTTGCTTAAATTATCATGATCGTGCTTTCTTTTTGTAGTATTTCAAATTTACGATTTATTATTATTTTCTATATATAGCCTAAAGTTGGCTGGCCTAAAGAGTCGGAGCTCTTGCAACAAAAATGTAAAATTTTTATAGGTACCGTAACTTATATTTAATACGTTTACGTCTGAATGTGTTCTTTCTTAAGTGACATAAAACACTTACACAAAAATATATTTTCAATTCGAACCAGTAGCCTGCGCTTAGCGCCACAAGCAAATAAACATTTCAGCTTTATATTATTAGTTACTTAGCGTAGATATATAACTTGCGTTCATATTGCAGAGACAAAAATAGTAATACAGTACAACCTTATTGTAATGACCCTCGATACAATGATTTGCTCGATTTAACGAATCTTTAAGAAATCCAGTGAAACTGTCCGTAAGAGCTAGATACAAAATATACCTTTACATTACGAATACATTGTTTATCTGATAAACGAAAAAGCTGAGATCAATGTTTTTTTAGCGAATCGTAGACCATCCTAACTTCTGTATAACAGAACCTCATTGTAACAAATTATTTGATATAAATAATTATTTTCTGATTCCCTTCAGTATCATTAAATGGGGTTTGCCCTGTATATACATTTATTGCTTTATTTTAATAGCAATTTTTTTGAATTCAATTTTTTAACATTAAATAAATATTTATACAATAATTTTGTAATTTTTTCTATATTCTACAGAACGTATACTAGTGACAACAGATCAAATGGTCGCCGAATATACAGTCACAGACGAAGAACCAGTAAACACTACGATTAGACAATCAGAAATGACGCGCGACCGGTGCGATAAGAACACTTTAGTTATTAACAAGCTATATCCTACTATATTAGGAGATACATACGTTTTAGACGACACTGACTGGAACAGCACGAATTTACCCAAAACATCGAACGTTTTAGACGATACAAGCACAACATTTAAAACTTGCAAATCAAACAAAAGTTTGGAAATCAGTGGAATACATCCTTTAGAAAAGACTTTCGAAAACAGCAAAAGGAACAGCGTATACGAAAATTTCTCGTTGCCAGGATCGCCTAATAGTATTATACACAAGAACTATAAAAGTAGAACGTGTTTGAAGAAAAATAAGGAAAATACAATAGAAAGTTCTAGAATTGATCTAGATAAAGCCTTGGCTGTGGTTCAGAATAGGACTAACGAGTGGTTGTCGTCGTGTAGTGACTTAGAGGAGTGTTTAGACACCAGGCGGTCGAGTAGTGGTGTCAGTAGTAACTTCTCGGGGTCGATCATATTGGCGAACGTCCAAGAGGAATATAAATATAAGGATAAAGAGGAAGATGTAGTGTTCATAGAGCGGAGGCTGCGTGTTTCTTCAGTTGTGTAAGTTTCTTTCTTTATATTTCAAGTGTTCTAACAATCTAATCTAGCTTTACGTTGTATCCTTCTCGGGAAGTAGGAGAGAACAGAGCGCGAAACGCTACAGTATCCCAATAAATAAAAAAAATATGGAAACCCAAGAATTCGGTGGAAAATATACAGAAGACCCCAAATCTAAACAAAATCTTAACTTATTTCATTAAGTAGGGTCGGTTATAAAAGTAGTGTTAAAACACAGCATTCTCCACACAATTTTCAAGACATTCCATGTCTACCTTTGAAGACAGTCGTGGCGTAGGGTCAGCACGCGCTTGTGTTGTGGGTTCTATTCCCACTCGAAGAAATTAAATATTTAATATTTTTATATCCTCCCTCTGTTAACAATGCAAAGCGCAACGTTGAGTACCGCCACTCAATACGCAATGCCTAAAAAATTCGACGAATAGTGGAAAACGAAAGTGTCTTAGTGGGAACAGTGTCCTAACACTAGGTTCCCAGGTGCCCATCATCATGTATGTGCAGGATACAGCGTGAAGCTAAAACAAATAAGTTATGTCTTTTACCAGAGCTAAAAAACCATAATAATATGTTTCTCGAAAATCGAACTCCCAATAGTCAATATACATATTATAATCTATATAAAATATTTGCCCACAGCTTACCTCTCGAAGAAAGTTCTCCCAACGACAGAATGTCGTTCTCTTCCCTCCCGCCCTCAGTGGAGTACGACGCGCTCACTCTGAGGACCGAGCTGCTAGCTCTGGGCTGCAGCGCCGGACCCATCACGGAGAGCACCAAGCATTTGTACTTGAAGAAGTTACACGCACTGAAGAAACGGAATGTGGTTGTTGAGAAGGCGGGTGGCAAATGTAAGTATAATTTTCGTTTCTCTTCGCGCTTTATCCCTCGCAGGATAGAGGGACGGTCTCCGCATACCTCTACAGCCTCGTCCACTGTCATCAACCCACACATACCTGTCCCTGAAGACCAACCGAGAGGTCTCTTCCTCTCTTAGCCTTTAAAAGCATACTCGCCATGCCATTTGTTTTTATACAATGGTGGAAAAGCCAAAGAAAGCCTAAAGAAATAAAGAGACGCGGGTTCAAATCCCGCTACAACAAAACTTTTATACGATCCCTAAATAAGTAGAAAAAACTTCATAGTATTAATTGAATTAATAATGTCCGTAAAAAATATCAAATGTCATTTAAATTATAAGTTGAACTGTCATCCTTTTTTTACATTTTCTTTTAATTATTTACACATGTTTTTTGAAAAGTTATACAATGGTATATTTTAAATTATCAAGATTTCTATTAAAGCCGTTTCGTAGAGGTAAGCTCTTTATTTTTTTATGTCACATATGTATGTAATTTTATTAACATAATTGATAAAAAATTATAAAATTCCAATTAGTTTATTTAATGTAGAAAAATAAATACTATTCAACAAGGATGAAATAAAAAAACACACTTTATTAATATAATATGCATATATTTTTAGTAGTCGATATATATTTATTTTCTTTGAATTTTCAGGTTATTCAAAAGAACTACATAAATCGCTTCAAACAGACGAATGGATGAAAAATCTCACACCGTATATAGAACTACAAGATATGATAAAAAATGATTTCTCGCAAAACAACAAAATATGGCGGGAGGGCAACTCTAAGACATCTTTCACGTACTTACTACTAGATCCTCGAATAACCAACAACTTGCCCGCTCGAGCCGGGGATAAAAAGAAATTAAATACTTGGATCACGTTTGTCGATTCTATATTTTATGTTGGGAAAGGTAAGGCTTCTTTTTATATTTTCATACGTCATTTTAAGGCCTTATACGAGACCCCAGATGCACCTACACGTATGTATATCGCGACATGTTGCGAAGACGCAATTTTTGCATTCAAAAACATTTGAAATTTTTAAACTGAAAATTGAATAATCTCGCTATGTATTTAATTGTGGACAGATCAAAATGTGCGCGTGTAAAATGAAAATACCTAACATCACTTCACTGCCGTTACCTGCAGTATGTTACGACTCGATCTTACAACGATAATTTACTATTTATTTTGTTTGAAAAAATAAGTTTTTCATTTTAAGAGAAAACTTCTTTTTTTAATAGAATTAGGCTTTATACAGAGTAGTTACAACTTTGGAACTGAGAAATAAAATTTCATTTCGTCGCTCTGTGCATGATTTCGCACGCAAAATACGTGAAAGTGGGGAACGGAAGTGTCTTAATGGGAACGGAGTTCATTAACACTAGGTTCCCAGGTCCGTTCTGCCTGCCCTGTTATTTGCGAGATACAGCGTGAAGGTTGATAACGTTAGTTATATATTTCTTGCAGGCAAACGCTCCCGCCCCTACGCGCACCTGTACCAAGCCCTAAACCTTTGGAAGAAAAACTTCAAAACATCGAGAGACGAGAAAGTCCAAACAATATTGGACATTTGGTCGAACAATCTAGGCGTAGTCTGTCTCCACGTGTTCCAGAACGTGATCCCGGTGGAGGCCTACACCCACGAGGCCTCCATTATAGACGCAATCGGTATTAAAAACTTGAAAAATATTAAAACCGGTAACTATTATGGAGTAGCGAAGTCTTGGGACGGCAACCAGCAGAGGATGTTAGGTCTGTATTTACTTTATAAGGCCATGTTGATATTTTTGAGTGAGGGCGAGAGGCAGTTGGGACCTGATGATATATGAATTATATAGTTTTTTTGTGAATTACCAATAACTCATCCAATTTTTTTTTTATTTAATATGTGATATATTATTTTTATATTTGTATTACATTTATAAATTTATATGTTGGGGTCGTCGTGGATTATTGGGGCAGTGTCTAAATAAATTATTAAAGATTGTAGTGGGCTCGCTTCCCATAAAATTGGTTTTGGAAAATATATTGTTTCTATTTTCCTGCTCCATTAAAATTAAATTGTAATTTATAAGTGGTTAAATATAACCTTTATTTATAATGGAAGATTTGAAATTGACTAAGGTTAGAAGAAATAAATAGTATTAGATTAATTATGTATATCTAGATATGCATAAATAAGGACCAATTTTTATATATTACTTGATATGTTATTATATATATTTAGTTTTATAATTAAACAAACTAACAGACTTATATAAAGCTTAAGGATTATTATTAACATATATATAAATAAATATAAAATGCACTGAATATATAGACTGTATATAATGTATTATTTTAAATTGCTAAGTTATTGAACTTTTTACTTAATAGAAAAATTGTGTTTTATATTTTAGGTGTCTGCATCTTACTTATCTCATGTTATATCACATGTACTATCATTTTTCAAAATATAAAACTTATAAAAAAGTTACATAACATTATATATAAAGTGAAAAATATAACATAGTATAGCATAGTAATATATATATATATATATATATATATATATATGTTAAACTAAACATTTTTTAAATAAGATGTTTTAGATATATTTATAAACCCATTGAAAATAATATAAAGTTTAGATTTAATTGACATCTCTGTGTGCAGCCAACAGGTATTTTAAAACTTAATAATGGATGCCTTTAGCATATAATAAAACCAATACTAAATATGAAAATAGTGAAAACTGAAAACTGCATTCGAATCGGTTCAGCCATTTCTTAGTTTAGCACACATAATTGTTTTGAGTTCTATTTTTTTATCTACATTAATCAGTTACAAATTTATATGTATAGATCCCTATTTATTATCTCAACCCTATTCTTCTCTTTTTAGTTTCTTGAAATCTTATCTTTTTAATGTTTCTTCTTTTCTTATTGTATTGATTAACAACTTTTCATATACTATTCCACTCAAAACTACATTTTATTTATTTTATGACAAGTTATAAAAAGAAATGGACTTGTGTTGAAAATATTTTTTCACCATATTGAAAAATTGTTCAATAATAAAAAAAATCATATTACAATTTATTGTTAATAATATTTTTTTATTTTTAATTAGTTTATTATTAACAAATTCATTTTTAAAATTGTAATTTTTTTTGATTGAAGTTAACATTTTCGAGACAAAAATGGTTTTGAAATTCATCCTATTAATACCTAATATAAAAGAAACCTACAAAGTGTATAATTTCATGGACATTTGCAACAAAGAGATGCCTTTTCTGCCTACGTAATCCGTAATATTTTAATTAAAAAATCGATATCTGTCAAGTAGCTTTAGTAATTCATTTTTTTATATTGTGCAATGTAAAATATTCAAGCTGTTAAGTGTATTTTATATTATTATACTTTACAATATGTAATACAATAAATAATATTTTGTCATTAGCTTAGATTTAAAAATATTTATAGTTTACTTCAAAATCAATTATTTAGCTTAAAACTAAATAAGCCTTTTTATAATTGCATTCTTTGAACGTGTTATTTAAATATTTAAATGAACAACTAAAAAAAATATTTAGTTTAATCACTGACATACTTATTACTGGGATCCAAGGCAAAATATCCCCCAAGTGTTATAGACAGTTTATTTCTGCTTATTTGTTAATGTTAAATTCGCAAAACCAACTGTTTTTTTTTTAATTTTCTATGTTTTTAAATGGTTTCACCCATACTTACGTATATTTGTCAGATACGGCCGTGGCAAGACGTGGCCGCCCTGAACTTGCTCATTGTGCACTCGTACTCGTGAAGAAAATAATCAAATGTACGAAAAGTCCTAAAATGAAATCTGCAGGCGGCCACGACTTGCTGACTGTACTGTATCATTTCTTGCCAAAATATTTTTTGTACCTTGATATATTTTTAACGAAGACTGCGACTATCGACAGCCAAAGAAAAAACATTTTTAATAATTTTGATGACCTTTTATTTTTTTAACTTATATTATTATTAATGTTTTAGGATTAACTTATGTATCTAATGGATTTTTTTTTGTATTTTTAGACGTTTCTGATTCCTTTTAAAAATTGCATTACTTTTGATGGAATGCTTTTATTACCTACATATTAACAGTCTGTGACTATAGTATAATAATAATATAATTGATATTTAATCTAAGTTTTATCTTTGTTACATAAACACCAAGACTATTATATATGCATACAAAGAAATGTCAAAAAGAATGTTTTAAGTTACCTTTTTTTTTAACTTTACATTTTATAGTATTATATGAGATCTCTGAATTATTTATCTTATATTGTTTGTAACATTTGTAAATGACACTGTGACACGTGACTCGCGTCATTCTTATATCTGTGACACTGTATCTAAACGTTCCTAGTCATTGTTAGTTTAAGTGCATAATAATTTTTAACGCTTTATTTAGTAAAGAGAATGTATTATAAATTAAATTTTAAGGAAATATAACATTTGTCAATCAAATTTAATTTTTATTTTTCATAACTCCTAAATTTTTTATATAAAAAAATAAAATTAAATTAGCTTCACGCTATATCCCGCACGGAACCTAGTGTTAAGACACTCCGTTCCCCACTTTCTGCCGAATTTTGGAGGCATTGCGTGTTGAGTGGCAGAACTCAACGCCGCGCTTTGCCTCGACACTAGAGCGATGAAATGGAAATATAAATTTAAGTAAATATTTCATCTCCTCGAGTGGGGATCGAACCCACAACCAGTCGGTTTTACAGTCACACTTTTGTACCACTGCGCCACGACTGGCCTGATTTTTTATATATCATTTCTTATTTAAGTCTAAAGTATTTTGAATCAATATTTATTTGCATTTACCGGCTATTAGTTATAATATTGCTTTGTAGTTCCATTTTTGGTGTACCATGAAGAATATATAAATAAAAAAACGAATACACAACAGAATTGGTGATAAACTTGGGTTAGATCAATTTGTTGACTTTTAATTTTATGCAGGACAAGCGGTCACGCCAGACCATTTATTAAATTTTTAAAATTTACTGATATCTCTTATATAATTTTTAATATTAAATATCAATTCAGATACTGAAATATCTGAATGTTCTATAATTATTCTTTTTAGTTTCATAGTAGGCAGAGGGAGCCTAGAACCCTAGTGTAAAGACAACCCATTGGGACTTTTTCTTCCCCACTTTTCGGTGTTAAGTAGCAGAACACAATGCTGCGCTTTGTCATTACCAGGGCGACGAAATGAAAATATTAATGATTTTATTCTATGTGTAAATGAATGTCTATTAATATAAAGGTTTAAAGAAAAAGAAGATAGGATATAAAATATAAAAAAAACACATTTATAATCCACTTCTATATTATAGCCATTAAAAAAATACAATTTGTGTTAAATTATTAAACAATATTAAATTCAAATACAATTAATACTTATTAATAATATGCCTTTAATTGTAGAAAATTATTGAAACCTATTTAAAAAAAACACAATTATATTAAGAATGTTAAGTCGTTTATGACGTTATTGAGAGTTACTACGATATTATAGAGTGTAGTATATATAGTACCAACGTATGATTTCGATGTTTTACGAGAGTTATTCGTTAAATCTAATAATTTCTAAACGATGTTTCATACATGCATAAGAAACTCTAACACCAGTATAGAAAACATACATTAAATATATATATATATATATATATATATATATATATATATATATATATATATATATATATATATACTCGTCTATTTATTTATTTAATTATTTATGACTTAGGCCACTTGTGTAAGAAGGCTTTAACTATATGGTAAACAATTTATGGATAATACATCTATATGTAAATGTCTATTTATTTTTTTATCTTCAAAAAAGCAAAAAAGGCAGATTGAATTTAGTGTAAAAAATAATGCAACACCTAAATACCAGACATGGTTTGTTAAATGGCGGAATTGAACGCCGGTATTTATCTTATACTAAAGAGAGAGGGAACATGGGTGTATGAGAGGGATCCTGGATTAAAAAATGCCCTGAAAAATTAAAAAATAAGGCCTTTACATGAATAAATCTGTTCAAAACTAAAATCCAGGCCTTCTCTTGAAGAGTATCTCTAGATATACACTCATTTCCTCATTCATTCCCCGATTGGAAACACACAGTCGTCACCTGTTATTTTTAACCATATCCAAAAAAAAAACAAATATATCCTTTTATTTATAATAGCATTCCTTGAGTGAGATAGAATCCACGACCATTGCGTATAAATTTAAAATAACTATAATTTCTAATGAATTAATATAAAATATAAAAAAATATTATTTCAATGCACTTTACTAAATCATATTTATAACAAGGAATTACTATAATTACTATAATTATTTTTTAAAATATTTTAAAGTGTAATTTTTTATTTTAAGGACAAATCAATCACTTACTTGAATAGTATCCAAATGGCTGCAATTGTAGAATTCCGAAAAAAAATATTGTTTTAATTTTACAGGAATAGACAGAATAAATACTATAAATTACCCATCGTGATCAACAATCTCGAATTTAAGATTGTTTTCGTGCAAATGCTTTATGAGGTCGGTGTTGCGGAAAGCGGCGCCCGTTGTGAGCACGCCGGGCCTGGAAATATATCATAATTTATTTTTAATTTATATTGTGAAAAAAGAAACTAATAACTTAATATTAAAATAGAAATATTTTAATTATAATACATAAATCTGTAGTAATATTATAAAGTTGTACAATTAGTTCGGTTGAAGGGGCTGATCTCGGGAACTATTTATTTGTTCGAATTGAGATATGAATTTTGTTTTGTGTAGCCAATTTATCGAAGAATGCTGTAGTCTATTTGATAAAATATTCAAAATTGTCAAATGACCTGGTAATTTAATTAATAATAAAACACCTACTTAAAATTATAAGCATATAACATAACGGAATCTAAGAGGTATTTTTTATATAAAGTTAAAGAGATTCCGGAAGTGGAATAATTTCCGGTTCCGTACCAATTATAGGACAAGATCAACGGGAAGTACAACTTATTAAAGTTACAAACTTATGCTTGCTGGCGTATGCATTTATTTTGTATGAAATGAACTACATTAATAAATTTGTATAATTTTTTTTTCAAATATCTATATACCTCCATTTCGTAACAAATTTCATAACTGAAATATATAAATTGTGGGTCCGCCAAAAGTCTCGTATATGTTTTGATAATGATGCATACATATCATTTGGTTGCGTTGACTTAGAAACTTGATTTTTTCTGTGCTTCGAGGGACTGTAGACTTAAATATTTGAAATAATTTAGACCGATACCTCTACACACTCTTATTATTATCTTGTCATCGAGATAAGTGGTTTTGACAGACCGACAAGACTAACGGACAATGAGCCTACAAGGGTTCTGTTTTGACGTTTTGAGGCACAGATCCCTAAAAATTAAAATAAATATGTAAAAATATCTTACTCAGGCATTTTATCAGCTTGCTTCAGTATAGTGATGGCCGAGAACAACAACGACACGACGGTCGCTCCATAACCGGGATTTTTACCCGATACCTGTATTATATATAAAAATATATATTTACATTTGGCTCCATAGATATTAAGTTACTTAATCTTAATAAAGAAATATATTTATATTTTTAATGTGAAACTGGATTGTATATAGTTAGTCAGATAGGTTATTTCTTGTTCAATGAATTACTTTAATTTTCATTTGTGCGACAAAGTGCGACGTTGAGTTCCGCCACTCATCACGCTAGGCTATGGAGTGTCTTAACACTCAGTTTACTATCTCACTGCTGCTTATATATAGAATACAGTGTGAAGCTAAAAAATGCTAACACTTCCATTTGCTAAATAATGTTTCAGTTGACAGTTTCTTATCACTGACCTTTACTTTGACCCTCTTATCGGGCACAGTGGAGTGTACATCTGCGCCTTTGCTCCACCCTTCTCCATACAATTCAAATGCAAATTCGGTAGCGGCGACTGCTTCTTCTGGGGGATTCTTTTTAACCATGCCCAAAGTGAAGAACTCCGGGAATCGAACCAGTAACCATATACCGATACGAGTACGGGTAAATAGGAAGTAAATTGCTGCGGCCAATAGGAGAGCTGCTGCTGACAATAGCGATGGTAGCTTTACGTAGGTTTTTATCTGGAATTTAATAAAGAAAAGTTAATTATAATTTTTTAGCTTCATCTCATATCCCGCTTTTCGCTGAACCGATTTTCATTGTAAATAGGAAATTTTGTAGATTTTATACGCTATTTTTATCCTGGATTTGTAGAGGAATAATAATAAATTATTAGTTATATAGTTTAAGCATGCGTTGCCGCGAGGGGCCGCAAGTATATCATAAAAATTAATAAAATATTATTAATATTGTTTGTTTTTGTTGTTATATAACAAAAACAGTAGTAACCTTTTTTGGTATATTGGGCAGAGGAAACGTAGTGTTAAGATACTCTTGTTTGGAGATATTGTGTTTAGGATTTAAATTTGAAATAATTATCGTGTTTACGGTAGAATACTGTCCTATCAGCCGAAGACAGTCTTTTAATATTCAAAGACTGTGTTCGGCTGATAAGATAATAAAAATATTTTTATGTATGTAACAAATAGTGTGAATATTTTAACTGTGGACGATGTGGCGCCGAGGTACAAGCGTCCGACTATAAGGGCGACGGTTGTGGGTTTGATTCCTTTTGAAGCAATATGAAATATTTTCTTATCCTGGTCTTTATTGGATCTGGGGCATGGCATCAGAATGTTGGCCCTCTGGCTGTAGTTTCTGGTGGCATCCATCAATATGGGTACGCTGTTGTGTGGACTGAGGGAAGTGTATTTGCCCTAGAGCGGATGCTCAGCCAGATGAGACCCTCGGTTAACTGGGGGAGACGCAGCTTTAATGACTAGTAGCCGAAGTGAACGATCAGGAGTGGGATTCAGGAGAGGTTGGAAGATTGCGCTCGCTGCGTTGGCGGCTTTCTTGACTACGTCGAAAGGGTTCTGTGGATAATAGTCGCTCTGCTGTTCCAGAGGATCTCTTAATTGTGTAATTATTTTCGTTTCCTCGCTCTGGCAACACAGTAGAGTGCGGCGTTGAATTCTGCACTCGGCGCGCAGTGAGAGTGAGAACGAAAAAGTGTAAACCTGCGCGGGCCGCAGCTGCTCGGTGTCATAGAGGCGGCGCTGCGTGCGGTACACCACGGACGCGTCCGCGCCCGGGAACGGCACGCACCAGCGCGCGCCGCGCCGGTGCAGCGCGCGCCTGCGGGGACATTAAGTGCATCTCAGATATGGAAGTCAAACCTGTCGTTTATAGTATATGTTTGTGCCAAATCAGATTCGAGGAATCGAACCCGCTACCAGGCGCGCTTACAGTTAGCACGCTTGTGCTCCTTCACCACGACGATCCCACTCTACATACAATATATATTAATAAAGAAATATAGAATTAGGGGTCGAAGATGAAAGGCTTGCTAGCAGCGATGCCTGTTGGCCCCCTCACGAGGCGTCAGTGCATTAGTGCGTCCCCGCTGGGGCCGAATGTAAGAGGAGGAATGAAAGAAAAGAGAATGAATTATTAGATGGGATAATGATAGAGATTTGGATGGCGTTTGTATGACTGAGACCAATCGAAAGGGCAATGACACGACCAATTTGCCGGGCAGTCGGGTTGCCTTCTAGGCCGGCGTATCAGAGAGCGAGCGAGGCTGTCAAGGTGTAGGTGTTTTATGTCCTCTCGACTGGTTAGTGCAGCGGTTGAATACAAGGCGATCAACCCGAGACTGCTTTGGATTCGCTTCAAGCTAGGGATTAACAAGAGTATTCTTGTTAGTAGCGTACGCGCCCGTACCCTCAGCTAGATTAAACGAACTCGAGGAGTTTTGGGAGTGTCAGGGATGTTCTAGATAGCGTTAGAGGGAATGAAAAATGAATAATATGTGGCGATTTGAACGGATGGGATTGTGTAATATCAACATGCGCAAAGCGGTTACAATTGAGTGCTAGGTCAGTATGGTCACAAGAGAATAAATGAGGCTGTAAACTTCCAATATAAGCTATATTGAAAATTTGCAAAGAAAGAAATTTGTTTGTGGCAAGCACTATGTTTGACCATAAACAAATTCACATGTATACATAGAAGCGAACGGAAGGGAAGTGTGATTGATTTATTCCTAGAGAATCAGCGTATTCGAAGCCAAGTCATGCACAGTGTTTAGGGGTTCTGATCTGGGAACAGATCACTATCTAGTCGTTGCTAGAATAAGGGTTCCGTTGCAGTAGTTGAATTACCGCATAAGAAGCTGGAAGCTTCAAGACCCACCGACACCCACTAGAAAGGAAGGAAGAATCAGTTTTCAAAAAGCTAGACAGCAGTGAACCTGGAAATGGAAATGTTGAAGTATGCTGGCAGAATTGCCTTAGGGATTGTATGATTGGATTTGTTTTGGTTTCCTGTGCAATTTATGCTGGAAATCAGGTGAGGTCCCAGACCATTGGCGAGGTGCGGTCATCGTGCCTTTGTATAAAGGCAAAGGTTCACTAATAGACTTCGCAAGCCATTGGGCTTTCAGTTTGATTAGTTTATTAACTAAAGTTTATGCGAGAAAGTTTTAGCGAGAAGAATGCAAGAGAGATCTGAAAGGCTGTTGTGGGAGTCCCAAGAACGCTTTAGACCTAGAAAAGGACATATGGATCAGATCTTTTCCCTCCGCATGATCACGGAGAAATTTTTGGCCGTTAACCAAGAAGTTTTCTGTGCTTTTGTGGACTTGGAAAAGGCGTTTGACAGAGTTGTAAGAGCGAAATTATGGGAGATAATACCCGGTAATACATAATAAGCGAACCCTTGCTGCAGCAAGGGTTCGCTCACATTGTACCGGGGCCGTGAAGTCTCTTTACGGAGATCACTCTGCCTGCGTGCGAGTAGGAGCTGGCAGGTCGCCCTGGTTTGACATCCAAATCAAGTGGTATACTTGGGCAGTATGTTCAGTAGAGATGGAAGATACGAGATGGATGTAGAAAGGCGTATTGCTGCCGGTTACAAGGTTAGGAGACTTAGCTGCATTCATGAGACGGCGAAACGTCACCACAGCTGCGCGTTTGGCCGTACACAATGAAGTTTTAGTACCGACTCTGTTATACGGCAGCGAAACGTGGGTATTACAGATAGAAAAATGAAAGAAAGATGAATGCCGTGGAGATGCGATCTCTTCGTAGGATATGCCGAGTCAGCTTAGCTGATCGACTCTACAATGAATGAACTCTACTCTACTCTACTACGTAAAATGGCAGGTACTAGCGAGGATGTCACGGTGAGAATGAAGAAGAACGTGCTCAGCTGTTTTGGGCATGACGAACGAATGGCAAAATAGATTTATGATGGAAAAGTGAGTGGTAAGAGAGGTAGGGGGGGACCTCGGTTGACCTTCGAAAACACAGAATCAAAGATACTGGAGGAAGTTCACGTAAAAAGCATGAGGACCCCCCGGAGGGTATGTATGAAGAGGTAGATGACAGTGGACGAGGCGAAAGAGGTATGTAGAGACCGTAGCGTTTGGCGCTCCGTTCTCTCTGACTACGCCGCTGGGGATAAAGCGTGTAGCTAGTTTAGTTTTAAAAATATATAATGTTACCGCGACTTCAGCTTGGGCTTGAAAGTGGGAAGTCTTTCAGGATACAATTTCTTCCTCAAAATTGGTAACTCATTAAGGTGCGCCACTCTGAAATGTTAAGAGTTGAAAATGAATAAATAAAAACTTCAGTTTTTTACTATTTAAATTAATAATAGCTTTAAGTGTTCCATTTTTTATGGTTTTATAATGTTACGTTTTATTAACTAGTATATTTAAAAATTTTTACATTTCTGTGTTGTTTGAGGCCGTTATTGCGACGATTTAGTGGATGTGGATTTGTGGGTACAATCTCCATTTGAGAGTGTAATTATATTCAAAGAGAATAAAAGATTACCGATTAAAATCACTATGAATTATTAATATCGATTTCAGATTATTAAAAATTTATTGATTACTAATTATGGACAATAATTTATAAACAATCATCAGTTCTAGTGTCCCAACTCCTTCGGGTCTATATTAACTCCGCCCAACGGCCACACAAATTCACATCTTAAAACGTGGCATAAAATATATATTTATTTATTTGACGCTGTATCCAAGCACATAGCAGTGTAGGCAGAATTAACCTAGTGTTAAGGCATTCCGTTCCTATTAGAACACTTCCGTTGCACTAGCCGACGAGCTCAACGCCACGAATTGCCTCGCATCCAGAACGAGGAAAAAGTATTAAAAATATAAATCAGCTTCACGCTGTATCCCGGATACTGCAGGGTAAAAGAGGGAACCTAGTGTTAAGACACTCCGTTTCCCACTTTCTGCCGAATTCTGAAGGCATTGCCTGTTGAGCGGCAGAACTCAAGGCCACGCTTAGCCTCGACACCAGAGCGAAGAAATGGAAATATATATATTTATTTTCTTCTTTTCGGTTCTACAGTCATACTTCGTTCCGCTGCGCCACGACTGGCCTCAGAAAGGTGAAAGAAATAATAAGGAGTAAGAAATAAAAATAATTAATTGACGCATTTACATATTTTTAAAAGCGTAAGTCGTTTAAGACTAGAAAACCTTCGAATTAAATTATAGTGAATCAAATTCAACTATAAAATAAAAACAAATTATTTTAATGAGCATTTTTTTAAGTATTTTTTTGTATTTATAAAAAATTGTAAAAATCTTCCATCAGAAATAGGAAAAATACTTTTTCCTAAGAATAACATTTTAAAATTGTTTTTTTTTTATTAGATGATTAGTAGTAGATAACAACGACAGCAATCGTTGTTTTTGTATTGAAAAATATAACTCGATGTTATTCCGCCACTGAACAGGCAATGTCTCGAAAATTCGGTGGTGCTTAGAGGACGGTGTCTTTGACTTAGTGTCTTAACACCACATTTTTTTGCCTACCCTTACTATACACGGAATGAAGCGTGAAGCTAAAAAATATAATCAAAAATTTTATAATATAAATATATGTCTTCGATACGCCTGCTACTACGCCACTAGCAGTTCCGTATTAAAAAACATGCAAATTTTATAATAAAAAATGTGATATATTAAGAAGGAAAAATGAAAAAGGTGTCGGTTGGAAACAGGATTATATTTGACGGATTTATATTTGTTTTAACGTTGAGGCTGTTTTATTTACAAAAAATGGTATACAACCCTTTTTTGTTTTACATTTTTGAATTTTTGAATTATTCAAATCATTCAAACATAGTGTCAAGACACTGTTCTCCACTTTCCATGAGAATTCGAGACACTATTTTGCGACATATACATTATATTTTATGTTACGTCACGTAAATGGCGATGTGCCTGTAGTTAAATTTTAGAGCACTTATAACAATAAACATACCCGTGAACAAGTGACTCCCAAGTGGCGGTGTTGACGAGGCCGTCGCGCGCGAGCTCGCGGGGCGTCGACGCGCTCATGTAGGACTCCACTGAGTTCAGTGTACCTACAAATTGTATGGGAAAACCAATTTTGTATGATACTGAAAATATTTTTTTTTTATTTGAATATATAGATTTATTTTCGGCTTCACGCTATATCTCGCGTATATCAGGGGAGGCAGTGGGAATGAAGTAGTAATAATAAAAATCACATGTAGTTTTTAAGACATTTTTGTCCTATCCAAATAAGTAAACGAGTATGTTTTGTCAGCTGGCTGTACAAATTATATAAAAACAGGGAAAAAGTCAGGTGAGGTCAACAGGTGCTTTCTTTTCACCTGCACTCCTTTTATGCACCAACCTATCAATACACCTATGTAGATTGTATCACTCAGCATACTCTTAAAAAGGAAAATTTATGTACATATAGGCGGTAATTTCAATAATATGAGTTTTTATTTATAAAGATAGAATTCTATTACGAAATACACAACTTTACTATATAAAACATTAAAAAAATAAACATAAAAGAACGTTCGGCAAATGTGAAATATCTAAACTATTTTGCGTTTAAAGTTTACTATTATATTAATAACGTATAGGATACATGGTACCGGATTGAGTATATAGGAGAACCGTATAAAAACTTATACGATTTTTGTACGGAAATGATGTAAACGGATTTACAATTAACGTAAAATTTATACGTCCAAAAGCCATAGAAGATTGACATAAAGACTTATAACATAAAGCACTAACCTCCAAAATTCTGCTGCAAGTATATAACGCCCATGTCGTTGGGCACGCTGTCGAACCCGCACGCGCTCACCACGAACACGCCGGCGTCGCGCGCCGCCGCGTCGTACTCCAGCTGCATCGTCTCCATGAACTGGAGTCCGTCGAAACGTCAGGAATTCAGAATATATATATATAGAGGCCAATATCGAGCGAGGAAGGGAGGTAATACATTATAGTCACGTTGGTAATCAGTTAAAGCTCATTGATCATTGATAAATTATCCAATTTTTAGGTTCACACAGTATCTTACACATAGCAAAGAAAGGAAATTGAGGCTGGGGCACTAGTGTTAAGACACTGTCGCTCTCATTAGGACACTTACATTCCTCATTTGGCGGTGTCAATAATTCGGCGGATGCATGGGAGAAAAAATAGAATATTAAAAAAAATACAACTATTACAGAAGTACAAATGATCTTGATTGATCTTGATCTTGATTTTTCTTATTGTTTTAAAAGTCCGTTTTTATTTACATGAAGGTAAATTATATAGCTATTAGTGTGAATGTACCGTGATGATCCATTGTTTATTACTTTTATGATTATATAGGAAGAGTAATAAAAAAGGAAGGGTGATTATATTTTTTTATTGTTCAGAAATAAATGTTAGCAAAATCATCTAATCTGTATACGGTTGCGAAAGAATTTCATAACTTAACTTAGTCCGAGAGATCGGAGCGTCAAACGCTACGGTCTCTTCATACCTCTTTCGCCTAGTCCAATGTCATGAACTTCATACATGCCCTCTGGGGGTCCTCATGCTTTTTACATGACCTCCAATATCTTTGATACTGTATTTTCGAAGGTCAACCGAGGTCCTTCTACCTCTCTTACCGCTCACTATTACATCATAAAACTTTTTTGCCATTCTTTCGTCACTCATTCGTTCGACGTATCCAAACCAGCTGAGCACATTCTTCTTCATTCTCACCGTGACATCCTCGCTAGTACCTGCTCTGCTGTGTATCACTTCATTATAGGGTCGATCAGCTAAGCTGACTCCACATATCCTACGAAGAGATCGCATCTCCACACACATTCATCTTTTTTTCATTCATCTTCTGTAGTCATTTGGATTAGAGATCATCCAATTTAAAAATGTTGACTAAATATATTGGAGAATTTCTACACAGGCTTCAAAACTAATTTTTTCGGGCCAGGCTTGTAATTTTTTTTAACATTGAGTTCTGGATGAAATGACATATCAAAATGAACATGAAAATCGTCTTATTTTGATTTGAGGCAAACTCATTTCTTTTTCTCATCTGTTGTATATTGTTTAGCTGACTTTATTTTTGGCTGTGCCGTTTACTGAGTGACAAATGATAATTGTGTGTTATTGTAATTACACTTATTTGTATGTGTTTCTAAGTTCAATTTAAGAGAAGGTCTGTCAGATTTATATTTTTGAATGGAAAATATTCTTATATACATATTCTATGTAGTTCTTTTAGTGGGTAAGATAATCTTCCATTGAATTTATAACATCAAATCAGATTCACGCTCTATCCCGCACACAGTAAGGATAAGCAGAGGGACTAAAAAATTAAAATATTAAAAACGTGTTGAAGTAATCGTAAGTAACCATATCAATTTATAAACAATTTTTAAAAGCTGACAAACTTAAATTTGTGGGCATATGCACTCATTTTGTATGTAATGAACTACCAATACAAGTTTGTAATGATTTTTCTGTGAAATACCTATCAGTTCTCACTTTGTGCTAAATATCATAAGGTTCCTAATAGGTTATAAAATTAAATTTTAAAACTGATGATTTTATCTCGTTGACTTAGATGCTTGACTTTTTCCGTGCTTCAATTTTCAATATTAATTTCAGCTTAATACCTCAACGCGATCTTGAAATAAAGGTTCTTGGCAGACAGACAAACGGACAACAAAGTGATCCTATAAGGGTCCCGTTTTTACCTTTTGAGGTACAGAAAACATTTTTTGTTCTGTGGGTTATTGTTTTTACTACTAAATTTTTATTTCAATTTTTTATACGTATTCTATATAAGTATCTTTAATTCCTAAGTGTGGAATAACACTTTAAAAATATTAAAAATATAAAGCAACATTGTTATTGTGCTATCATTTATAATTATGTACGCAATAATTGGTATGTCTACCTAACAAGCACCGCCTACTGTGAACGAAGGACGTGGGTTCAAATATACCTAATAATAGACGTGAAGTAAGATTAGTAGATATTAATCACTATTTCGTCATGATTCTAGAAGCCAAAGAACTTATTCTTTTGTTATTTAATCTTTTATATTAAAAAAAGATTGAGGCCGTCACGACGCAAGGGTACAAGCATGCGACTGTAAACGCAACTGGTTGTGGGTTCGATTTCACACTCGAGAAAATTAAATATTTAACAATTTTATATCCTCGCTCTGGTACGAGGCAATGACTCCGGAATGTGGCAGAAAGTGGAGCAGAGGAATCTTAATGGGGACGGAGTGTCTTAACATAATGTCCCTATGCGTACTCTGCTAGGTGTGGGATAGACCGTAAAAAGCCTAAAAAAAACCTTGGAAATACTCAGGTACTAATGACATATGATGACCCTTGATCACTGAGCATCATGCCTGTGTAATGTACCTGTATCTTAATGTACCTATTATTTACAGACAACAGTAGTTTCGTATAAATAACGGGAAAAATAAGTATGATGATATGAAATTTAAACTATAGTAGTATCATATACAATCAGCTATATCATTGTGTTTATTTCCATTACGCGGCGTTAGGTTCCGCTAGCGACACAAGTATCTATCCGTAAATGACATACGCTATCGTTTTTAATAAAAATTCTACATAATTGACATTATATATATGTAACAACAATTTGTATTGCAATATGCCATGCACTCGTTAAACAGGATGTTGCAACATCTATTTCCTTCCTGATACTTTAACAAATATTAATTATTCCGTTAACAACTACGGAAATTAGTTTAAATGGTATGGTTACAGCTTATATACAAAATTATATTTTCCGTTTTTAAGACAATCATTAATTTTTAGCAATGAGACAAAGCGCGGCGTTGAATTCCGCCACGCAACACGCAATGCCTGGAGAATTAGATTAGAGAGTAGAAGAACACTAGGTTCCTAATTTCCCTCTGTCTATCCTGCTATGTTCGGAATAGTGGGACTCAGCGACGTGTGGTGTTGTTTAAAAGAAAGAACCGAAAAAGACCCAGAAAATCATTCTGGTTTTGAATCCACAATACCATCGTGCTTATAGGTAAATATTTATGTTTAAACCATATTTCAATTTCAACTCAAATACGCAGTAAAATCTTTGTTTAGGCACTAGCTAGCTATATAAGATTATTTTTTTGAGGCCAGTCGTGATGCAGTGGCACGGAGTGTGACTGTAAAACCGACTGGTTGTGGGTTCGGTCCCCACTCGAGGAGATGAAATATTTACTTAAATTTATATTTCCATTTCTTCGCTCTAATGTCGAGGCTAAGTGCGGCGTTGAGTTCTGCCACTCAACACGCAATGTTTCCTGAATTCGGCAAAAAATGAGGAACGGAGTGTCTTAACACTGTAACGGTTCCGTCTGTCTACCCTGCTGTGTGCGGCATACAGCGTGAAGCTGATTTATTTTATTTTTATTATTGTTTTATAATCATCTATTATACAAAAGTTGAAATTTGAATAATAGAATTTTGTCACTCGCAACACACAAACGCAACCGTATTATCAACGTCATCATTATATATTTAAGTGAATACGCAATATATGCTCGTGGAACTGTAGACTTGCGTAGACTAGCGTTTTTAGTGGTAAATAAAGGAGTCATATAATAATATATTATATATTTTATTCCGCTTAGTGATAGTTTTTAGTCTTATATCAATATATATGTGGATTAAAAAAAATGTGTTCAGATAGGCAGAGGGAACGCAGTGTTAAGACACTCTGTTTCCCAATGTCCGCCGAATTCTTGAATCATTGCGTGTTGAGTAGCGGAACATTATGCCGCGCTTTGCCTCGACACCAGAGCGCAGAAATGGAAATATAAATTTAGATAAATATTTCATTTTCACGTGTGGGAACTCACTACTAATCGCGTCTACCAGACTAGTCATAACAAGGTTCTTTTACATTAGACATGCCCCCAATCATAGATTTTTCACCAGCATATTAAACCAAACCTCAGGAGACAAACAACTTAACTTAGCCCGGACAAATATAAGGACGGGCAGACATTTTTTTTTAATTGTTTGTTTATGTTTGAATACCGTTAAATTACTATATGCCTTTGAATGGACACGGTTATTCTGAAATCACACATAGAGACTTCTATCTTGGTATGGTATGGTTCCTTTAATTATGGCGGCAATCTTAATATTATGTATGACGTATGCCAGTTAAATACTCATTAAGAAAACATATAAAAATTAGAACTTAGCGCGATTTGAACCCGCGCCTCTTTGAAAATCGTCCATAGAAGCGCGGGTTCAAATCACGTTACGTAAATTTTTTTATACGTTTTCTTAATGAGTAGTCTTCTTTCCTAAATGTAGAAAAAAACTTTAAAAACGATTAAAAAAATACTAGCACGTTTTGTTTTAATTGTTAAAATTGACCTCTTACTTTGACTTTGACTGCTAGGATAAATAAAGTAGTATTTGTATGGGGAAAAAATGGTGTTTTTTTTATTATTTCCTTCTCTCTTTTACGGTATTTTCAACATATGGGGCCATTTTTGAGTTTTGAGATTAGCTCATTTTTGTTTATATAAAAGATTCCAGCCATACCTGAGGTTCCCCACTGACATCCACGTAGCTGGTCTTGCTGTCGATCGCCGCTTTGACCACAGGTTCACCAATGTGCCTGTACGGTCCGCAACAGTTCACTATCACTTTGGCTTGTAAGCACATTTCTTTCAAAGACTTCTCATCTTGTACATCTGCCACTATTATCTTAACTGACGTCAAATCTTCTCCTGTGAAATAATTAATTAAGTATTACAATATGTTATGTAAATATAATATGTATTGTATTATTTATTATGTAAATATATATCTCTGCCGGGGAAAATGAATTTTTAAAAACGGAGTTAAGCTACGCCATTCGACGGGCAATGTGTCTTGGTACGTTGAGAATTGATTGTTATTACTTGGTTCTCTCTATCTAATCTAATGCATGCGGTATACAGGATTAAGTTAAAAAAAACTATGGCACCGTGGTGGCCCAACTATACGTTCTTCTATTTTTTATTTTGTTCACGCTTTGTCCCGCATATAGCAAAGTAGGCAGAGGGAATTTAGGAACCCAATGTTTAGACACTCCATTCTTATTGTCTTAATGAGAATGGAGTGTCTTAACACACTAACAAAATCCGTCCCTTCCCGCAGAATTTTCGAGGCGTTGAATGTTGAGTGGCGCCTTTGCCTCGTTACCAGTCCGAGGAAATGAAATTTTGAATATTTCCCCGAGCGGGGCAACAACTCCTAACCTCGTAACTCGTTTACACTCGCACCACGGCCACATGTGCTATATACAATCTTGACTACGGGGACAAACCCGCAGATGAAAACTAGTTTATAATAAAGTATATACATTTGTACATACAGTTTCTGGAATATGACTCACATTTCATGCTAATTTGACATTTATACTTGTAAGGTTAATACGTGCTGATCAAAATATCGATGATGATCGTAAAATATGTTTGCACGGAATTTGTATTGCCATAAAATGTTTATTTCAGATTTATGAGGGACCAGTTTCTTCATGGTGACGTCTCTCGTTTGGTCATATTCTCCTTATACTTCAGTAACCAGCTTGTATTCATATTTTGTAAAAATTACAAAAGTTTAATAGCATTTATCAAAGTATAACTTATTTTTTAACTGTTTTTTTATGTTATATTTATCAAGGAAGTACATTGGCTATGTAGCAACACGTTAATTATTTAAATATGAGGCCAGCGTGAGGTAAAAGCACATAGGCCCGTATTTATAAACCGCTCTCAAGTCTGAGATCGACCTTGAGTTACCATAGTCATTCATAAACGATATATCTATGACTATTTATATAAACTAAAATAAATCAGCTTCACGCTGTATCCTGCACGCAGCAGGGTAGGCAGAGGGAGCCTAGTGTTGAGACACTCCGTTCCCCACTTTCTGTCGAATTCTGTATGCATTTCGTGTTGAGTGGCAGAACTCAAAGCCTTGACACCAGCGAAGAAATGGAAATATAAATTTAAGTAAATAATTTCATCTCCTCGAGTAAGGATCGAACCCACAACCAGTCAGTTTCACACTTCATGTCACTGCGCCACGACTGGCCTCTAGCTTTATATAAAATTAAATATTAAGCCATTGCCAAACAATAAAAACAAATGACAAAAAATATACATTGTATAATTTGTATACAGTTTAAATCATGTTAGTTATTAAGCAGTTTTTGACGTGAACATCCAAAATTATAATGAAATATAATATATATTTATAATAAAGTCGTAAGTGATCGGTGTTTACACATAGAAGATGTACGAGAAACTTATTTGGCGGGATTTAGCAGTGTAATAGAACCCAAAATAATGGTTTTTTTTATTATTGTCTGTTTGTAGGTTTGTCTGTGCGTTCGTGCACGCTGATCTCAGAAACCGCTTCGATTTATGCAATTTACGCTATTGTATTTTGGCATCTTCCCTTAAAATTTTGTGTTTGCCATGTTAAAATCGGTTTATAAAAAAAAAAGTGATATCCATATAAAATATTTTTCTAATCAATCTACTACTCTTATAAGCGAAGAACCAAAGAAAAATATAAATTAATAATAAACAGCAAATAACCAAATAGAAATGAACAGTAGATCCAAAATATATGAAAATTTATAAAACCGTCAACATCATTGTCTGTCAACTGTTCGAGTCGGTCATACCGTGCGGCTCGGAGGCGAGCTCATTTTGAATCAGCGATATCTTCTTAAGTATTTATTAGAATGATTTATCAATCAAAAAGTCCCCCCCGAGCGGTGATTCGTACTAGACGCATTCCCGCGTGCTCCTCCAATTAAATCCCTAATACCGGCTTAAGTTCGTTTTTGTGAAGTGTATTTTATTAGGAAACATTTATACAAATCCCGTAGATACAGTGTGCAAAAGTTGAAGTGAAATCCCAGGACGTGATAGAACAATAATAATTACAAAGATAGCAAACCTTTATAAATTGTACGTTAATTTTCAACTCACAGTGCAGTCACTTTGTAGAGGTCATACGGTGAACGACCTCTAGCCCCTCCAACTTGCTTGCTAAGTAGGCATTGGCATCAGCACTCGGACTTTTTCAACTGCATCGTTAAAGGCGTTGCTGGTGTATTGGTTCCAAAAGCGGCTTCGATATTAACAACAAAGCGACTGACCCGAGTTCGCGTCCTACCACTATATAAAAACTTTTCTAATTTTTATTTAATTCTCGGACTTTTGTTTTTAATTGTAAACCATTTTAACACATTTACGACCATGTCTACAAAATACACATTTTTAACGAGTGGATTGGAACATAACGAATCTTAACCGGCCTTGGATAAATTGTCAAAGTCAAATATTTCTCTGCGCAAACGCAAGAATGACGGTGATGACAATAGTCAGTCGCGCAATATACTGGCAGAGCTGCGCATAATGTTTACTGCGTTTTCAAAAGAGCAGGATGAGAAACTATCAACACTGCACGAGACGGTCACTAATATTCAGGAGCAAAATAAGCAGATTATACAGTCCATTGAGTTTGTTAGCAAGAAATACGATGACTTAAATGATAAACTAATACACCTCGAGGAGGACCGCAGAGCTAATTCAGCCCACCTAAAAGCACTGGAAGACAGAATAGATCAATTAGAGCGAAACCAAAGACTAACCTGTATAGAAATACGGAATATTCCAAAAACTGCCAGGTTCGAATCAAAAGAGGAGCTTAGAAATACGTTCCTCACTGCTGGAAAAGTTTAAAATGTCTCAATATCCCCAAGTGATATCGTGGATATATACAGGGTTGGTACGAAGAATGAAGATAATAAGCCCATAATAGTGAAGTTACATAGCATGACTGTAAAAAATAATATAATCTCGTCCCTTAAAAAGTACAACAGAAGCCACGATCGCAACAAACTAAACACCAAGCACTTGAATTTGGACGGAGACTGCAAACCTATTTACATTTCGGACTATTTAACACATAAGGCTAGAAGCTTATTCTATCGCGTCAGAGAATTTGCAAAATTAAACGGCTACCTCTACTGCTGGATAACAAATAACAATATCTATTTGCGTAAAAAAGAGGGAATGCCACAGATTTCCATAAAAAATGATGAAAGCCTTATTAAGTTAAAAGAGCAAATCTGACTAATAGTGACATATTTCGTTTTCAGATGGTTCATTTCTTTATTATTATATAATTTATATTTTTTTCCTAATTTTTACTGTAAAATTCTCAAACACATTGTTATTATTAATTGTTACATTATATGCATGCTTATGATTACACTATACATATTACTCCACACTAGCCATACCAATTACTACGAACATTATATATTATTGAGCTATTTTGTATTCGAGGGATATTACGAACATGAACTTCTCCTAGGCGATCATGTCCTATCTACGTTTTTGTTTTACGGAATGTACTTGTCACTTGGTCTGCTTATAATGATTGTACCGTTGATATTAACAGGGCTAGGTTTTGGCTTCTTCGTTTACCACAGACTCATTTCCCAATGACAGATATTAGCGACACAATTAACAACCTAGATGATATTAAGATGCCTGATGCGTATTTCTGTAGTCCCTATGAAGTAGATTCACTAGTACAAACAAAATCCTTAAATGTTCTCTCGCAAAATATACGTAGCGTTACGTGTAATTTTAATAATTTTAATACACTCCTTTCTCAAATAGAGGTCGAACTTGACGTAATAATACTCACTGAATGTTGGCTCGCGTCTGCTCCACTTGTTCCTATTCTGGATGATTATCACAGTTACTCAACGAGCGACTCATATAACCAAAGTGATGGTGTTATAGCCTACGTCAGAAATGGTATTATCTGTGATGTCAGTGAACCTGAATTTCTAGAAGCTAATTGCTTAGTAATAAAGTTGAACTTACATACAGCTATTATCGCTATATATCGCCCTCATTGCTTCAAAAATAGCGCTTTGAATTTTCTTAATTCGCTAGATTCTACCCTCGCATCTCTAAAATCTTTTAAAACTATTATAATAATAGGCGATATTAACATTAATATTGCTGACAACGCGATCGACGACCAATCCGAGGAATACTTAAATTTAATCGCATCATATGGACTGCAGCCTACCCATAACCTTCCCACTAGAGGCAATTCTTCCCTGGATCATATTATGTTAAAATCTGAAATGCTTGCAACATCTTTTGTTTTGAAGTCTTCTGTAACTGACCATAACGCAGTAATTATTTCTATAGCACTAAAAGAGAACAGGCGCATTACTCGTAGCATAACTAAAATAAATCTCAAGGACCTTGATAAGTGTATGAAAGCCAAGGACTTCAGTCTTGTTCTAAAATGTAATGATCCAAACAGGTCCAGCGCTATGTTCGTTGAAATGTTGTCCCAAACCATAGCTGCGAATTCAAAGATTTTGCACATTTCCAGTCGGTCTAGGCCTATTAAGCCATGGATTACACCTGGATTATTACGTTGTATACGCAATCGTGACAATATGCATTTGAGATTAAGAAAGGAACCGAATAATGAAATTTTAAAGATTACATATCGCAGGTACAGAAACTTCTGTAATAACATCTTGAAAAGAGTTAAGAGAGAATTTGACAAATCCGAGATTGTAAGAGCAAAATCAAATAATAAGAAATTATGGAAGGTATTAAAAAATAAGCTAAGTATTCGTGATAATAAAACTATCGCATCTGAACTAATACAGAACTCAAGTTCCCCACAGGATTCAATTAACCTAATTAATGAATATTTCGTCAGCATAGGCGAAAATCTTGCCGAGAAGATAAAAAAAAATATGCCTAACCACATCAGTGAAAAAGCACTAATAAACAACAATAAATCATCTTTCGTTTTACTTGATACTGATGAAATTGAAGTAGCTAGAATTATAAATTCATTAAAAACTGACTGTTCACCTGGTTATGATAACATTTCCATGTCCTTCATCAAACATTTTGCTAATTTGCTTATCGCACCTATTACCCATATCTGTAAGTTAAGTCTTGCCGATTCTGTTTTCCCTAAATGCTTTAAAAAGTCAATAGTTCATCCTATTTACAAAAGTGGTAAAAAAGAGCAAGTGACCAATTATAGACCCATTGCAATTCTCCCAGCCTTATCCAAAATCCTAGAACGTATAATAAATTCTCGACTCATTAATTATCTCGAAAATAACAACCTAATTTCCCAGTGCCAGTATGGATTTCGAGCTAAAAAATGTACATCGGATGCTGTCGAGGAGTTGATAAACTTTGTAGTCCATTCACTGGATAACGCCAAAAAGTGCCTAGGAGTATTTTTGGATTTAGCAAAGGCCTTTGACACTGTAGCAATTCCTATATTGTTAGACAAATTGGAGAAAATTGGTGTAAGGGGTAGGCAACTCAAACTGTTCGAAAGCTATCTCACAGATAGAATGCAATGCACTAAAATAGAAGAATATACCAGTAAAAGCCTTCCTATCAAATATGGCATTCCACAGGGAAGTATATTAGGACCAACACTATTTTTAATATTTATCAACGACCTATGTAAATTGCCTATAAATTTCGGGAAAATTGTGTCTTTTGCTGATGACACTGTTTTGCTGGTAAAAGGAGAAACCTGGGAACAGGTTTTTCATAATGCCCAGGTGGAAATAAATTCTGTCACAAATTGGCTGAATACAAATCTTTTAACCGTAAATACTACTAAAACCAAATTTGTTTCGTTTTCCATTCGGAATATGCACAAACCATCGAACATACACAAACTATATATCCATCACTGCGTAAGTCCCGAACGAAATTCCTGTACATGCGCCTGCATAGAATCTATCTCTTGCATAAAATATCTTGGTGTGAACATTGATGGCAACTTAACCTTCAACGAACATATTAGATCTCTAACCACCAAAACCAGAAAGTTTATTTATTTATTTAAAACACTACGGAATATAGCTGACTTTAATATGATAAAAGTAGTATACTACGCTTTGTGCCAGTCTATATTAACATACTGCATTTCATCTTGGGGTGGAGCTGCTAAATCACATCTTATCAAACTAGAAGTAGCCCAACGTGCTATACTTAAGGTGGCAACTTTTCGCCCATATCTGTTCCCTTCAGAAGACTTGTACAGGTCATGTGGATTATTATCTATACGACAGCTATTTATCTTGCATATCATATTAAAACAACACTCATCTGTGAAGTACCAGCCCCCAAGGCATGTTAATAAAAGACTTAACTATATAGTTTGTAAGAGTAAGGCTTTTAACACCAAATTTAGCAAAAGGTTCGCTTGCTTTCTCGGCTCATTCCTTTATAATAAATGTAATAAAAATCTAAATATATATCCCTTAAATAAATATCGCTGTAAAAGGGCAGTATATGACTGGTTGTCCAAGCTTAATTATGAGGAGACAGAAAGACTACTCAATACAGTTGTGTGAAGAGCACCTTGGTATGAATGCATAGATCGCATATACCCTCATGCACGCGCATATGTACGCACACGGATGCTCTCTCACACATCTCACACACACACACACACACACACACACACACACACACACACACACACACGCAGACACACACACACACACACACACACACGAACACATACATTGTTCTTCTTCATTCATTATAATAATTAAATGTTAGTTATAAATCATTCTGGTTTGTTATATTAGTTAGTCTATAAATGATACAAGGAGTGTTTCTAATTGTTCATGATGTTTGTTGAGGGGAAGGACCTGGCGGCCTGAAACACAGGGGATCCTAGTTCAGGCGTCAGTACCTTTTGTGAACTGTACACGGTTTTTTGCTAATAAAAAAAAAATTATTATTATTATTATTATTATTATTTATAGTAAAATATAATTTTAATCTAGGTGAAAAGCTAAAAGTGACTATTATATTTATTTTGATAAGGATGAACACTAAATTATAGTACTATCGAGACTTAGACTATATAAACTTTTTTACAAACCAATACTATCGCAGACTTTTTCAATAGATTTTATAAAGGACAATATTTTTATAAAACATTATTTTTATATTATGTCTCTTCAGGTTGAGTCAGCGCACGTAAAAGTTCAGGAAACCCATTTTGGGCAACTTTTTGTTAAAACAACAAAGTTCCTTGTCGCTTAGCAACGGTTTCTTAGCGACGGTTGTTATTAATATGGCAGAATAAATTGCTTGTCAAATTAAAATATAATTTAATATATTAGTATATTACGAAAATATTACAATCATGAGAAAATTAAGTATCCTATGTTCATTCCAAGACTCTCAAGTATCTCTATATGAGTATTTTATGACAATTGAATTAGCGGTTTGGCCCTGATTGCGTAAAAGACAGACAGACAGACAGACAGAGTTACTTTCGAATTTATAATATAGGTATGGATAAGTGCCCCTAGGATATGGCTGTAATCAATAGTTATCGTTTAGATGACCGCTCGGGGGAGTGTAGACTTAAAAATAAAATTATTGTTATTTCTACTTTGGTGATACAAAACGCGGCGCTGAGTTACACCATTAATCACGTAATGTCCCTTATTCGGGGGGGAAAGAACAGAATGTTGGTCTGTGGTTGAATACAACTTGGTCTCTCTGTCTCCCACTTATCAGGAACTTACATTTATAGATTTGAAAACTTAAGAATAAAGTATGTAATAATATTAAAAGTTAACAATATCGTAACTACTCCACATTAGGTCGAGAGATTTACATAATTTAATGAGGTCGGAATAACGAAACGGCTAAGTGACGACGAAGGCAAGCGTCATGTCCACTTACAGATAACAAACGTCCACATAGTACTTGTTGTTTATCTTGTAACAATATGTACTTTTATATGTATATGATAGGTGAGTATCAAACTATTAAGTACTACGGTACTAATAAATATGGTGTACGGAAAAACTCGTACCGAATATATAAAAAAAACAGCTTCACGCTGTATCCCGCAAACAGGAGGGTAGGCATTGGGAACCTAGTGTTAAGACACTCCGTTCCCCACTTTCATTTCATTTCTCCATTCACAGCGAAGAAATGGAAATATAAATTTAAGTAAATATTTCTTCTCCTCGAATTGGAATCGAACCCACAACCAGTCGGTTTTACAGTCACACTTTGTGCCGCTGCCCTCAACGCCCTCAAATGCCCTCGACTGGCCTCAACCAAATATATATAATAAATATAATATATTTTAAACTCTATAATAAAAATAAATAAATCAGCTTCACGCTGTATCCCGCACACTGCAGGGTAGGCAGAGGGAACGTAGTGAAAGACACTCCGTTCCCCACTTTCTGCCGAATTACGGAGGCATTGCGTGTTAAGTGGCAGAACTCAACGCCGCGCTTTGCCTCGACACCAGAGCGAAGAAATGGAAATATAAATTTAAGTAAATATTTCATCTCCTCGAGTGGGGATCGAACCCACAACCAGTCGGTTTACAGTCACACTTTGTGCCGCTGCGCTACGACCGGCCTCAAACTCTATAATGACACGATGTTTTAGGAATTTTTATTATAAAGGCAAAATATGTGTAGGAGCGACACATATTCACTCATTCAAAATGAGTGAATTACAATATTGAATGTTGCTTGACGTCGCAGAAGCTGACGTGATGGTCTCATGCGGACTGTTATAGTGACATCAACTATGTCGTGGCTGATGAAGTCTCGCAGTACGCTCGCGGTACGTAAGCTATGCCTGTATGGCGTTGGTCGTTGACATATTATATACCACTTTTACGACTTGGTATACGACTAGTAGGTTTGTGGTGCTATTTTATGTCCTAGAACTCTAGTGTATGTAGTAGACTCATGTCACCATTCTAATATAATCTTTATATAACCGTAATAAATACCTTGAGAAAGTATTTTTTAACATTTTTGTAAAAAACATTTTTTTTAACATTACAAAGATTGAACGGTTGCCAAAGAGGCACAGGTTCAAATCTAGCTCCGTTTAAATTTTTATACGTCTTCTTAATAAGTAAGGACATAAATAATTTTTAGAAACGGAAACCCCACGAAATTGACAAATGATTAATAATGACATTAGCGTACAGTGCTGGCGAGTATCAAGTAACCGAAGTCTTCTATTGTATTATATTGTAATCTGATACCTTTATATAATTGCTAAATTGACTAATTGCTTCATAACGTAGGTTCAGAGTGTAAACAGTCCATTATGCAAATTATCAGGTAAAACAAAAAATGGCAATGCGTCCTAATTGGTATACAGCATTGGTTCCCAACCAGTGTTGCGCGTGAAACTATCTATTAACTCTATATATATTAACTCTAGATACGCAACGCCCAACGATTTTATTATTTGTCTGATCAATACCCCAGATTGATGAGATTGGTACTATCTGGTAGCTAGGACTTTCCGAATATTTTTTTAGCTTTTAGTACATTACGTACATTATTTTTATTGTAATAAAACCGTTTAACATAAACATTATTTTTATTTAATTTATTCATAATTCTATACATAATAGGGAAGTATATTATGTAAATGAAACAAAAAAAAATTAACTCATCGTGTTTTAAAACACCAATTATTTCTGCAAAATCTTTTAAAATATAGAAGGTCATTCGTGTATTTACGTTAACGGTTAGCTGTAGCGGTTAGAATTATTTGTGCTTGCATGTGAACTTCCAAAATAGAAAACATACAAATACAAAGTTTGCCTACGGACTATAGGGCATGCGGAATGCTATACATACCTACATACTTTTTTAGCTTCACGCTGTATCCCGCACATAGCAGGGTAGACATAGGGAACCGAGTGTTACGACATTTCTTCCCCATTACCACACTTCCGTTCCCCACTATCCAAATTTTGGAGGCATTGTGCGTTGAGTTGCGGAACTCAAAGCCGCGCGTTGCCTCGCAATCGGAGCGAAGAAATGGAAATATTAATTTCGAGTGTGAATTGAACCCGCAACATGTCGCGTTTACAGTCGCACGCCATCAACCCACAACGCCCACAACCATCGCGATGCAGTCATATGCTGTCCCAATGCGGCACGACGTGCTCAGTATTTTTACACAGACCAACTGATTTGAATATGTAAATACTTTATTTTTACTCTAAACTACCTGTTGCCTACGGCTTCTCCCCTGTAGTCAAATGGAAACAACTAAGAGTAATGTATGACAAATCTACCTGTTCGACAAAACGACACATTTTTTTATAGTTAAACTAACAGTTCAAGAGAATTGCGTTCAACCAAACAAGCTATTCAGGTTTATAATATGTACCTTAAGAAGTATAGTTTCACAAACGAGATAAGTTAAACATACATAGATTATAGAGGTAACTATTATACGTACGTACGTATGTATGTAAACACTACGTTTAACAATGCAATTTTATTTTATCGCTGGTGGTGCAGTAAATTGCCATTGTCCCGTACTCCGTGGCTGTCTCTGTATAGGCACGTTAGTTGTACTTTCAAATCACAAACACATATTATACAAATTATAGAAATGAGACCAGTCGTGGCGCAGTGGCGTAGTGTGACTGCAAAACCGACTGGTTGTGAGTTCGATCCCCACTCGAGGAGATGAAATATTTATTTAAATCTATATTTCCATTTTTTCGATGTCTGATGTCGAGGCTAAGTGCGGCGTTGAGTTCTGCTACTCAACACGCAATGCCTCCAGAATTCACCAGAAAGTAGGGAACGGAGTATTAACACTAGGTTACCTATGCCTACCCTGTGTGTGCGGGATGCAGCGTGAAGCTGATTGATTGATAGAGATTTGGGAGATAAATTTTAATTGCAGTTGACAAATAAATATTAACGATTGATAATTTTTTATTATTTAAATTGTATATTGCAACTCTGCTTAAGAATAAATTTCTTACTAGTCTTCTAAAGTATTTAATTATATACCTACATAACAAATATGAATGCAATATGCATAGGTGGATATTAATGCGTAATTTAAGCTTAAACGTAACAAACAACGGCACGGCGTCTGAGTGAATATGCGACGGTTGTGGGTTCGGTTCCCACCCGGGGGAATGAATTAGTTTCGTTCAAACCACTCGACAAGCAATATTTCGAAAATTAAGCGGAAATAGGAACGGCTACATACAAGATACAGAGTGCATCTAAAGGCACGCATAAAGACACTGTCATATAAGCTATAAAACTACAAAGTCATGATGACATGTGTGCAAAATCGAATAATAATTTAGTTCCTCAGCGCCAAGTATCTCATATCTTATCACTTAACTTTTAAATAATGCCTCAAGAAAAACGACGGAAAGTAGGGTTTTACAATAGTAGGGAATAACATTTTTAAAGTGTTATTCCACACTTGGGAAAGAAACATAGTAAATTGCTATAAAATTGAAGACGACAAATAAAACAGGAGTTGAACCTCTATTTTATTCTCCTTTCTCTGAGGTTACCATTCCCATTAAAACTCTTCCGTTTCCGCCGAATTTTCCAGGCATTGCGTGTTAAGCGGCGGAACTCAATGTCGCACTTTGCCTCGACACAAGAACGAGGAAATAAAAGCATTAAATATCGCTAACTACTCATAGTTAGTATGTAATGAAGTTGTGAACTACTTCATTACCTACTACTTAACCGACCTACATGGACTTATTGGTTAAACAATATAGGTTTGTTTATTGAATTTAGTAATTTTCTTGTGAACGTTCCATTTTAGGCAAATTGATTTATGTTAAGCAACTATGAGTTGAAGAACGTTACGAAGTTACGAAACAATGATTCATTAACCGATTTCCAGTCAAAGGGCCGTTTAAGAATTACGTAAGCAGTTTTTTTGCATAATTAACCCCCCGACAACTATGTCATCATAAGCAATCCTCTTAAAAATATGTCATTGAATACGTGTTGCGTGGTTTATTTTAATACCCCCAGCCCCCATGTCATCAAAAATAGGCAAACCCAAAACCCCCCAGACTTGCATATTTTTTTGAAACCACTAATAATCCATATCTATATTATAAATTGGAAAGAAACCCTGTCTGTCTCTCTGTGTAGCAATCAAGGCAAAATCGCTATACAATCGGTTTAGTGTCCTTTAAAAAATCGAGTAAAAGTCAGCGTACATGTGTATCTCTGAGCCGCACGGGTCCGGTAGTATTTGTATAAAAGATATACATAATACAAAATACATAATCAAATACAAAATCTATGTTAAAATATATTTTCATGGTTTTGAAGAACACTGAAAAAAGGACAGATAAAAAAATATTTGTTAAACAACATACCATTATTCTTAGAGATCTCGTCCATTAGCTCCTTTAGCTTTGCTTCGCTTCGACCGGCGACTCCCCAAGTCATTTCAGGGTATTTTTTGGATAAGCGGGAAAATTCCATCACCGCATGTTTGCCCGTGAAGCCGGTGGCCCCAAATATGACTAAGTCTAGCCGTGACATCTGTCAAAAAGGTTATAATTTTTTTAATTTTCTAAGTTAGGCAAAGAAGAAATTGTAATAATTTACAAATTTAAATATGCTTCGATATGAAATTATTATTATTTAATGGAGCGCAAAAATATTTTTTTTTATTTTACAATTTCTTTTTGAGGACTCAATTACAAAATGTAAAAAATTGTAAACTATATTTCCTTTTAGTAAAAAAATTGGCACAGTGACGTTTGAGACAGCTGAATACAAGACTGAGGAACAGTTTCACCGGTTACGAATAAAGTTAGTAGACAGTAATCAAATAATTAATACTATGTCACATTTTTTTTTTATATTTTATTCCCCAAATAAAATGTACAAATGTTTATTTAAGTGTATTTAAGAAACAACCGACCAAGAAAGAGCAAGCGGTAACAGTCGGACTCGCCCACCGAATGTGCTGAACAAATTTCAGGATTGTGATTGAGAAATATCTTATGGGTTTCGATGATACGGCGAATAAAGTAAACAAACTTGAGTTGGTGGGTATATACTTATTTTGTGTGAAATATATAAACTTGTAATGATTTTTACGGTTTAGTATATTTTAAGGAAAAAAGAACCCTTCTTAGATCACTTTATTGTCCGTCTGTCTGTCTGTCTTTCAAGGGCCTTTATCATAGGAACGCTTCAAGTTATCGAGTTGAAATTCAAGCCATTTACTCAGATCTACGGCCCCATGACATTATGAAAAAAAAACTACATTTAACTAAAAAAGAGATATGGCCGGTTATATCGCAAAACAACGCGCATTTCGACACCGTCAAGGGAATCAAAATTCAAAGGGTAAGACCGGTTGACCAAGAATTATAAGCAAAAATGTCAGCTAGCATCTACAAGTAATACTTGTTCAGGGGAAAATCTGAAAACTATCTTGTTGTGAAAACTTGTACTTAAATCTTAAAAATAATAGCCTCCAAAGGATGGCAAAATTGGGTATTAAGCCGCCTCTGAAGTGAACTATCAGATGAATGAGCTCTGGATAAGCTAAGCTTGAATTTCAGAATAAGCTCGAGAGCTCCAATTTTAGTATGGAACTCTCGGCCAAGGTGGGCCAGCCTCTTTTCCTCTTTTGTATTGTTAGTCCTTGGCACTGGTTCCCAACCAGTGGTCCCTGATACCAAGAATGATATAAAAGTGATCCTGGATCAAGAAAAAATTGGGAACCCCTGGTCTACGGGAAGTACACCATAAGTTTTGATTACGCTTGTATAATTTCATACAAAAGGAAACAAAAACGATACATAATTGCTCATATCTTTTGACTGCATTGTATTAGAAGCTTAATTTCTGTGCTCCAAGGAACTGTAAGCCTGAATATCTAATATTAATTTCAGATTCCTCAACGCGATCTCAAGTGAAACACAGACGCCTTAACAGACGGACAAACGGACAACAAAGTGATCCTATTTTCCGTTTTTTTTTTCTTTTTGAGGTACAGTACAATAAAATTCGTAAAATTATTTTAGTTTGGTTTTTTATTCTGTTATCTGTTAAATAGATCGTAATTTAAGTGTTTTGTTATAATATCTGTATTGATCTAACTTTTACATATGATTATTATATCTCGATATGTCCTGTGTGCCATTTGTATCCTACTTTTTATATCAGTGACATATAATTAATAAAGTTATATTGAACCAATAATTCTTTTTTCCACGCTTTAATCCTACATACATAAATAAAAGTATGTTATTAAAAAAGTATAACCAGTTATATAAACGTATTCACGTACAACAAACGGCCGTGTCCATGACACAGCAAAATACAAGTTTTGTTTATTGACATTAGTACTCTAATATTATAGACTAGCGACCCGCTCTCGGCTTCACTCGGTACTTAATGCACCGAATTATATTTGTGTTTTATTTAATAATCCTATAATGTTTGCAACGCAAATTAATTTCTAATCTGAAAATTATTAAAACATTATGATGCATTTTCGTAATTTCCATAAAAATATTCTCATAAATGTTCGAAAAAAGATCGTAACTCATCGGTGTCTGTACATGAAATTTATATTATAAAAATTGTTATTACGGGCATTTAACAGTGTAATAGAAATCGGTCGGTTTGTCTGTTTGTCTGATTAAGCTAATCTCAGAAACGGCACAATCTATTTAAGTGCACTTTTATATTTTAGCAAGCTCCCTTTAACCTAATATATTTAATAAAAATAGTCTATGTTTTTGATTAATTAATTATCATATCGGCGGAAAAATATTTAAAATTTTCGTAATTACACTATAATACTACATTAGTCTCGATATTGTAGTGTTAATAGAAATTGAAAATAGTCATACTATAATTACTATAGGAGGATATCTTTATATGCAATGTTTAAAGCTGTTTTCTGACACTATGTACTATAATATATTCTACAGAGGAATCACAAATTCTTTTTATTGTTTCACTATAATACATTATATTAGGTACTAAGATATCCGCCGCCACCTTACTATACTAAAATGGCAGTTCTAAAATTGTTATTAATAACCAAAAATATATTAAATGAATAATAGACTGACAGTCTACCCGTGACCACGGACTACTGTAAAGTGTTCGAGACGTCGGGTTTCCAAAATGTAAAAACCTTAAATATACGCGATTAATCCGGTTAAATTAGTTTCATTTAATATGTGTAATAATCGTGAAAATCAAAGAACTTATTAACCAAAAATATGTTTTTTTTAAAACCAGCGTAGTGACCACCAATATTGACGTTAAACATATTTGTGGTAGACTAAAAAACTATTAATTGTACTCTCTTCTTTTAAATTGTGATTAAATAAAATGGGAAAATTGTGATTAATTCATAAATATTTTTCATTGAAATTACATAATTTAGTTTTACTTGCGAGTAATCAGCGTAATTTGATTGTGTCAGATTTTTATTAACCGACATATGTAAAATGAGGACTTAATCAATTCAACTGTTTTTGTTTATGTTTGTTACCTCAGAACTTTTGAGTAAATAAACCAATTTAGATTTTTTTTTATTTGAAAGTGTAAGTGCATCAAGTGTAGTCCCATTTTAATTTGATCCATTTCTGACAATTTGTTGAAATTGAAGAAGTCGATTTTTTTTTTGTTAAAATTATACTTCATGATGAAAACTATCCTATAAGTTGCATTAGTCTTTGAACTATTACCATGCTAAAATTCATTCACTGCCATTCGTTAGTAGTCATCGGTATTTTAAGCAATTGATTATAATTAAATTTGGGATGAAACACAAAAAAATATACCTTCAGTCCCTAGGCTGTCACCATACAAAAAATTATTAATTTCTGTATGGTAGTTTTTGCGTGATTGGCGAGCAAACAAACAGACAGACAAGAATTTTTGCCGAGTGGTTTTTTACCTTCTATAATCGTGGGCAGAGTTACTAATACTAAAACCCTCAGTTCCCCCAAGCAACAGCCAATTTTCGAGCCATGGCGTGTTGAGTGACAAAACTCAATGTCATGCTATATTTTCTTACCAAAGAGAAGAAATAAAAATATCTCGTGGCCGAAAATGGGAATTGAACCCACAACCGTCGCATTTATAATCAACCGATATACCTTTATTCCATCAACCGACCCTTTTTCATAGCATAAGAAAAAGATACGAAAAAGAAGTTGTAGTTCATATAATCTGTTAATGACTTGCGTGCTAACTAAATACAGTGCTTCGCGAATTTCTTCGCAATTGTGAAAAGAATTTATTCTACAATAAAAGAAATTATTTGATGTCTGTAAATAAAACTAGGCGCAATCGTAACTGTATTCGATATAAAAGATATTACAGATATTTTCGCATATGGACGAAGTTTAAACTAGACCTGCTATGACAATGCAATGCGATAGCAACAAAAAACTCTTGTTCGACGTAAGCCGAGTCACTTGACACCGCTGCAATATTGTAAATAAATGATATCTATAATAGACAGCGTAATATACAAAATTTCTTTGGAAAAAAAAATCAGCTCCACTGCACAGGGAACCTAGTGTTAAGAAACTCCGTTGCCCACTTTCGGCCGAATTTTGGATGCATTGCGTGTTGAGTGAAGAAACTCAACGCCGCGCTCTGCCTGGACACAAACACACAAATATCTATTATCCGCAGCCAAAACTATATGAACCTGACGGATAATTCGAAATTATTTATTAATTATAAGTATTCCTTTATATTCGCACCCGTATCCAGTTCCGATTCGTTACGGACGTGGTAAGTACTAAGTAGTAACATCAAAAGAAGGCTAAGACAACGGAATGAAATATCACTTACATTTATATGCATATAAATATGTTAGCAACGCAATTTAAACACTTAAACATTAACTATATATTAGTCATTCAGTACCAGTAATGTCGGCTTCAGCTTTACGTTTTTGCACGTAGCATGGTAGGCAGAGAGAATTAAAAACACTTTGTTCTCCGCTTTAGTGACGATTCACACTATAGTGTGAATCCTGCCTAAAGCGAATTACGATTCGTTCATGGCCCGATGAGAAATATTCTTATATGCGTGATTAGATCGGAACTTGATCGGAACGGCAGAATGAATGTTACACATACATTACAAAGAATATTTTTAAGACAGATCGGACCGAGAACGAAACGTGACTGGCACTATAGTGTGAATCCTCTCTTAATGTTAACACGTATTTTAACTAGCTTTTATCTGAGGCTTCGCCAGTTTGGTCTGTCTGTCTATCATCTCTCCTACGTGACACGTTCTAGGTGTTCGAGATAACTCTGACCGCAAATATAATGGGTTACACCGAAACGATTAACGTAATGGAATATAGCCCACAACTACCCTCGATAAATGGAATATCAAACTCACAAATACCTTTTTTATTCGAATAAGTAGTTCCCGAGATTATTAGTTCCACGTTTAACGGTGGTTAGCGCTCAAGGAAGCATATTGTTCATATTTAGAATATTAGTAGGTATAGATAAATAGGCGATACGAAAATTGGACGTATGATAAAGTTAAATAATCAGAGGTAAAGCTAAGCATTATTGAATTTCATATTTTTAACAGTAAAAATACATAAAGAATAAATGGAATTAATTATAATTCGTCTTCACTGGTTACCCCCATGTCCACATATACATTAGAAAAGTCAATATTACACATACATTAGAAAAGTTAATATTACACATACATTAGAAAAGTTAATAATATATATAAGAATTATTTCATTTGTATAGTACTAAGTGGACGTGTTGAGATGAAGTGGATTTCTTTATCTTTGTTTATCTAAGAGGTATAGGGTTAAAGTTATGTTCCTAAAATAGATATCGCGCTCTAAAAATATATTTAAAATTTGTTTTAATTATCAAAGTAAGACTTCATATTGCGATATTTTATTATACATTTCAATTGTTGAGATAATTATGCCAATTTACAAGGAAACAACAATAATTAATAATTGGATTTATTTATCTGGAAGTTCGCTTTAAAAATAACTTACTGGAATGACGCAGCGCTGTTGAAAAATTTGGAAGGAGCGAGGATGATGTTTCACAAAAATATATTTAATACACAATATCTACTGGACAACAATAATTTTAAATTGAATAGGCATATCTTAAATAAACAAGCTAATAATATAGTAACCAGCAAAGATAAAAGCATATCTTGCGTGATCTGTTTTCATAAATTTATCAATCACCATATTGATTATTTTATTATCTAAACAGTATGTACTTACAATTATATACGCGTAGATAAATTAAATAATTGCGAGAGTTCGTTTATATAAACTCTGGACTATAATCACTGACCACAAATTTCCTGTGCCTCGCAACCCGGCAAATCGAATTGTGAATTATTTGATGTTTCATAATAAAACCGCGCCGGCTCAGTCATGGCACAGATAATAAAGGCATTTGAAGATCTTATAAAAATTATAAATTATTAAATTTTTATAGTATTTATAAATAATAAATTAATTTTATCTTTTTTGGGAAAATAATGTTATTTGATAGTTTTTTATATTTTAAATATAAACCGAGGTTGAGAAAGGAAGTGTTATCGTATCGAAGTCGTGTCAACTTGTAAAAAGACAAATGTCAAAAACAGTTGATAAGTTAAAGTTAAAGCTATAACCTCTGTATTTGTAAAGAATTAGATAAATAAATTAAAATGGATTTAAATGAAAGGATTTTAAAATATTTAGAGGGTAGAGACAAAGTCGAAACCCTTAAATTAGCTAGTGAATTCAACGAAGATCACCAAAAGATAGTTGGAGCTGTTAAAAGTTTAGAAGCACTTGAAATGGTCGTCTCAGAGCCAGTAAAAAGCACGAAATGGGAATTAACGGAGGAAGGAAATCTAGTAGCTGAAAAGGGCAGTCATGAGGCTGTTCTATATAGAAGTATTCCCGAAAATGGAATGCCGCAAGCTGAAGTTATGAAGGTAACCTTAATTTTTTTTGAACTCAAATATTTATATAAAAATAATGCTGTAAAAACTTTTTTATATTAAAATATGCCAATATTTATAATTTACCATCATATCATTTAACATGTTAATTCATCTGTTTTTAGACTGTGCCAAACGCAAAAGTAGGCTTTAGCAAAGCTATGTCCCTTGGATGGATATACATGGATAAAACTGGAGGCCCTCCGTTAGTTAAGAAGAAAATTGAATCCATCACCGACACAGTACAAGATTATCTTAATGAAATCAAAAAGGGTATCGACAACCTACCTGATAATGTGAGAAATGATTATAAAAAAAGGAAGCTTCTTCAGGAAATCACTTTGAAAAGTTTCTTATTATCTAAAGGGCCACAATTCTCTACTTCAATAAAAAAATTAGAGACCGATTTAACTAGTGAAATGTTATTGACAGGATCTTGGAAAGACTTGCAGTTCAAACCATATAATTTTGCTGCTCTAGGTAAGTATCTTATTAAAATACTTTTATGTTTGCTTATTATTTAACAAATGATGAGAATTGTAAAAAAATATTATTTAGGAAAAAAATCTTTATAAAATTCTTCATGTAGTGTGGACATTTATGTTTAATTACATAATTTTATGTTAGTTATTATGGTATACAATTTTTATGCTATGAAAACAAACTGAAATTGAATTTGAGGCCAGTTGTGGTGAAGGAGGAAAAGTGTGACTGTTAAATCGACTGGTTGTGGGTTCAATGCGCAAAATGATATACAATATTTATTTATATTTTCATTTCTTTACTATTGTGTTGAGGCAAAGTGCAGGGTTATGTTCTGCCACTCAATACACAATGCCTCCAGAACCAGGCAGAAGTGGGAAACAGAGTGTCTTAACTCTAGGTTCTCTCTGCCTACCCTACTGTGTGGGGATGGTGGGGAGCTGATATAAAAAATTTAAGCAAAATAATATATGATGCAGATAAACTGATATTTGTAAAAATTGAAGGTAACCTTCATCAAAATACTTATCTCATTTTATAATTATATTTAAAAAAATATATTTACATTTTTACAAACTATTATAACTAACATATTTTTTGTGTTTGTGTGTAGATAATAATCTATGCAAAAAATAAATTGCTGAAAAATTAAATTTTTCTAACAATTTTAGTTAAGTTTTAAATAAAATATATTTGTAGATATTGTATTATTTCCATTATTTAGTATTGTTACCTCCTTCTGGCAAGAAAAAAATATCTTTCACTCATCACTCCATGTCTTGAATTTAGAAAGTGGGGAAGGATGTGTTTTGACTCTAGATATCCTCTGCTATGTGGGAAAAAGAAGCTGATTTATTTTATTCCATTTGGTTACCAAAGTTAACTTTGTAAACACAATATTTTGAAAAGTTACCAGGAGCTTTATCTTTTAGATATTAAACTAAAATGAAAAGGATTTGGTTTTTCTTACTATCCTACTAATCTATAAAATTTTAAATATTAATAATGTATTCTTATGAGTTTGTTTTCTTGAATGATATTCAACAAAAATATCTTACAAACTACTGTCATAAATTGGAGAAATCTTATTAGCTTGGATATAATCCAGAATTATGTATATGTATGTATATATTGCATCATGTTAATTATTGTTGCACTATACTTTTGGTCAAAGTTACCCACACTTAAAATGTGTAATGATTAGAATGTGTATACACAAACAACTCAACTCTTAGTTATTTAACAAATCTAAATGAAAAGCTGATATTTAATATAACTTTATTTTATTCTATTTCAGGTCAACCTCCAGAATGTGGTCACCTGCATCCATTACTAAAAGTCAGATCAGAATTTCGTGAAATTTTCCTAGAAATGGGTTTCACAGAGATGCCAACCAATCAATATGTAGAAAGCTCTTTTTGGAACTTCGACGCCCTCTTCCAGCCACAGCAGCATCCCGCCAGAGATGCTCATGATACATTTTTTATTTCATCTCCCAGCTTATCAAAGGAGTTCCCTATGGATTACTTGGAAAGGGTCAAAACTGTTCATAGTAAGGGTGGTTATGGGTCACAGGTGAGATTTTTTTTTTATTTATTTAAGTTATATTTTGATGGATTATTTTTGACAAGTTTTTAGTGAATATACATTTAAGTTTTCGATACAATATTGCTTGATATCAAAATGTAAAGCTTTGCTTTGTATAAACAAAAAATTTTTAAATACATTAGTATCAACAATTTTACTATGATTTAGAATGAGATGTGAATTAATTTGAATAATGAAAAAAAAAAATTTGTTTATCACTTTTTCCTCTAATGCTACATCCATATTTCTGTTAACATACTCAATATTTTTATAATTATATAATTCTAATGGCATTAAATTTAAAGGCGTGATTATCACATCGTGTGGTCCACTGTGCCATGAAGGACAATTGTTAATAAAAGAAATGTAAAAATGCATTGCTTAATCATTATAATTATTATAGGCCAGCATGAAATCTAAAAAAATATATAATTATTTTCCAGGGTTACAGATATGATTGGAAGATAGAAGAAGCTCAAAAGAACCTTCTCCGTACCCACACTACGGCGGTCAGCGCCCGCATGTTGTATAAGGTGGCGCAGCAAAAAGAATTCGTGCCCCAGAAATATTTTAGTATTGATAAAGTAAGGACATTTAGGTTGGGTTTTTTGTTTAGTTTTTCTTTTAAGATGTCTATTAAGAGTACTTTAAAAATGTAAAAATATTTTTAAAAAGGTGTTATTTGGAATGTAGTTCAATAATAAAACAACTTGTTTTTATTATACACTAGACTCTTCCTTAACTAGCGGTGAGACTCGAGATATTTTAATGTATTTTGTGAAATAGAAGCATGTAACACATACAATATGAAATTTTAGTTTTTTTATATAATTAATTTGTCTAGTAAGGAGACCGTTGCCGCGCAGGAGCATAAGCGTGTAACTGTAAAGCGACGATTTTGGTTTCGATCCCCACTTAGTATAACGAAATATTTAATATTTTCATTTTCGTCGCTCTGGTAATAAGGTAAAGCGCGGGTTGAGTTCCGACCCTCAACACGCAATACTCCGAGAAATTGGTGTTAAGTGGGAAAGGAAATGTCTTAATGGTAATGGGGAGTCTGACCACCCCTGTCTACCCCGCTATGTGATATGAGGATACGGCATGAAACTAAAATAAAATAAATATAAGTTATGTTAATCCAGGTGTTCCGCAACGAAACTTTAGACGCGACCCACTTAGCGGAATTCCACCAGGTGGAGGGCGTGGTGGCGGCGAGAGGGCTCGGCCTCGCCGACCTCATCACCACTCTTGACACGTTCTTCAAGAGACTCGGCTTCAACAAACTGCAGTTTAAACCCGCGTATAACCCCTACACCGAGCCTAGTATGGAGATATTTGCTTATCATGAAGGTATGTTACTCATTGTCTAAGAGACATTACTTTGAAATAGATGTGTTAGTGTTAGATCCATTTAATGGCGTTATATAAATACGTTTTTGTCAAAATATTACTTTCACGATTTTCAGTTGTTATCATTGAAAACAATGAGGTTTTATTAAACATTAAAACACATTATAATTAGAGAAATATCTTATAAAAGAATACAAAATTAGAATCTGTACATATTAGATGCACAAACTGTCATCATTTATGTTATACATAGTCAATGAGTCGTGGCTGCCTTAAAGTTAGGTTTTCTGAACTTTTGGTGTATTGGTCACTCGGTAAGAAAATAAGAAGCTCTGCGCAGCCATCTGCAGCTTCATGACGACCACGACTCTTCGACCGTATTACACATATTTTTCTAATAATAGAACAAAATCATGGAACATACAGATTTTTATAACAAAACAACTTAATTCTCATTGTTTTTGTTTTCTCATTATTATTTAACGATTTTGGGTTTACAGTAATCCAGTCTTTTGGAAGGCTTGTATGGGAACATGTCTTCATTAACATTATTATTTTTTTTAGCTTCATTCTCTATTCCGCACATAGGAGGGTAGGCAAAGGGAGTTATGACACTTCCGTTCCTCATTTTCCAATGATTTTTAAAGGCATTTTGTGTTGAACGTCGGAACTCAACGTCGCGCGGTCGCGCCTGGTTACCACAGCAAGAAAATGAAAATATTAAACATTTTCTTTCCCCGAGTGAAAGTCAAATCTACAATCGCCGCGTTAACAGTCGCACGCTGATGCATCTGCGCCACGACTGGCCTCATATAGCATATTATTATATTGTCAGTACTTTTACAGGTCTCGGTAAATGGATAGAAATCGGCAACTCCGGCGTTTTCCGTCCAGAGATGCTGCTCCCCATGGGGCTGCCGGACGACGTCAATGTGATAGCGTGGGGGCTGTCTCTGGAGAGACCCACCATGATTAAATACGGTTTGAACAATATAAGGGACTTGGTTGGGCCCAAAGTGGATCTGAACATGGTGGAAAATAACCCGATATGTAGATTGGATAAGTGAATGGATTGTTAATAAATTATTATACATTGTTTTATTTTAGACTTTTATTTTATTAAATTATTCGTTAAGTATGAAGTAGTTATCCATGTACAGCTTTTTTTCCATTTTATATGAAGGACTTTTTAAATAAAAAAAATGCATGATTATATTAAACGATACAATTAATTATTGAGAAAAATATGTTACACGAAAATCAGGCATAAAGCTTTCGAGGTATAAGGTGGTTAGTTTGCTAACCACCTTGAGGGTCGGTATAGAATTCAATAAAAATAAAATGTTATTTAAAGATAAATATGAAAATGTGTGAAACATATATCGTATGAACATTTAAAAATCATTTCTTGTCTTTGCATTTTGCATATTTTCTTCAAGTAAATCAATCGTGCTGATGCAAATTGCTTTTTGTACGTTATTTGGTTGGAACTGAGGTTTGTAACCTTTCATCAAGACCAATGTTGGAAAAGAATATAAAGAACTTGGCGTGCAGTTTGTAATCGTTGCTAGTGTCAAGATGCCTTGGTTAACATTCATGCAAAAGCTTTGGAATCCAATTGATCTAATTCTAGACAGTAATCTTACTGCAGTTTTCTAGATAGTAAAGAGCCGTTTCAAAAAGTTGCTACAACTAAATGATACCAAATAACTGTGTGAGCGTGGCGTTCTCCAAATATATTATATTTTTTGGTTTCATCATCATAATTTTTCCCGTATACTTATTTGATTAAACTAAACTCTATAGCCCTAGTAGGCTCTTGACTATTTTATGTGCTAGCTATAATCGCGGATGTTTTCATTAACCAAAGCAAATTTATCATCAGTAGCCATTTATTCATTGCATTATTCACCTGGTTATCAGAAAGCAGAATAGAAAAAAATATGTTTGTATTACAAAATAAACACGCTTACCTTTATTACTGAATTTCAAAGTTTCTCGGTGAACAAATGACACTGCACTAATCTTTCGTATGAACCTGAAAGAGTTAACTTTTAACTACCAAAGTGGGAATAGTATATTTTTTTGTATAAACAAAAAAAATATAAAATTAAATATGATAATGTAATTTTGCTGTCTTGAGCAATCTAAAAAATGAAATTTCTTCCTTATAGATTATATTCTCATTTGAGAATAATAATTGCATTGAAACGTAAGTTTCAGTAAGGTAAGCCAGTCAAATTTTTAAGCTAACATTACTTTACAGAACCTATTTTCAACCCAATAAATCTTTAAAGGAACCCGTCTAATAATTTAAATGGGGTCCTACTATTAATCCTACCAAACCCAATTTGGTTTGGTTTTTTTCTTTTTAGATTTATGCAGTCAATTTTTTTTATTAATCCTTTAATTAGAAAGAGAGAAAATTATTGTTCACACAAACTATCAGTATATAATAAAACAAAACCACATAGTTTATATTTTATTTCCAATAAATAAATAAAAATAACAAATAATAAACCCTACATCCTGGCACTTCCCCTGTTCTCCTTGTACCACGTGACCGACTCCTGGATTGCTTTCTCGAAAGGTGTAAACTCAAAATCCTTGTATAAACGACGCAATTTCTTATTAGACGCCGTCTTTTTGAACTGTCCGTCTGCTTTACTTGTATCGTACACAATTTCTCCGGAATAGTTGTGTGCTTTTTTGATAGATTCTGCTACTTTGCTTATTGATACCTCGTCTTCTTCGTCCACTGGAAAAGGAGAAATAATATTTTTTTTATTTAACAATATTCTGCATTATTATGTATTGAGTTTGATTCCCACGCGAGGAAGTGAAATATTTAATATTTTCATTTCCTCGCTGTAGTGTTGAAACAGCACGGCGTTTGCAAATTTGGCGAAAATGTAGTTAATAGTAGGAAGTGCGGGATACAGCGAGAACTGAAAAAGATTCCATTTTCATAAAGACACTCCCATTTCCTACTTTTTGCTGAATCCTCAAAGCATTGTTAGTTTAGTGGCTAAACACAACGCCGCTCTTTACCAGAGCGAGTTAATGAAAATATTAAATATTCCATTCCCTTAAGTGGTAATCGAACCCACAAATAAAAAGGTATGAAGTTTCGAAGGAAATATATATATATATATATATATATATATATATATATATATATATATATATATATATATATATATATATATATATATATATATATATATATATATATATATATATATATATATATATATGAGCCAAAATATATTATCTGAATGTGAATTAACAAAAAAGAAGTATCGTAATGCAAAACTGATGTTAAAAGATAAGCCCAAATCTAGAATAACATGTTACTTGAATATACGTTATTTGTATGTTATTTTGCGTAAATATAAAATGTACATCTAATTTCGAACGAAATCCACCGTTCAATTAATTGGCATTTGTATGGTGTTCATTAGGTATTGGGTTCAAATACAGTTACTTTTTTTAATTTATTTTTTAGCTTCACGCTATATCCCTAGCAAATAGTAGAGAAGAGAGACGGAACCTGAGACCCTAGTGTAACAGTCTGTTCCTATTATAACACTTTCCTTCCCCACTTTCTGCCGCATACTAGAAACATTGCGTGTTGTGTGGCGGAACTCAACTCTGCGCTGTGTTTTGTTACCAGACTGAGGAAATAAAAAACATTTATTATTTCATTTTCGCGAATCAGAATCGAACCCACAACCTGTGGCGTTTGCAGTCGCACGCTTGTACCCCTGCGCCACGACAGGCTTCCTATTTATATATGTTTTTTATATTTAAAAATGTAAAAATTTCCTCTTTGATTATTGAAGCATTCTATTTGTAAGTTAGAATTACAAAAACGGGAGTTCCCTTCACACAATTTAATTACAAAAGATAACAGTATAAAACCTAAAACTGACCCGACAGTATAACCGGCTCCACGCTGGCGTAGTTCCTCAACACCCACACGATCAACTTGGCCAAGTCCATTGAATATATGAACTGTCGTAGCGGCTTACCGCTGCCCCATACAGAGAACGTCGGATCACCTTGAAACATAATTATATACATAAATACATAATGTTTTTTGGTTCACGCTGTAACCCGCTTATAACGAGGTATGCAGAGGGAACCTATTCAAGACACTGTTCTTTAAGTACCGCGGGATATTGGGAATGAGAGTGGCGAAGCTCAACGTCATGTTTTGGTCGTATCGCCAGAGTGAAAAAACGAAAATAATTCATTGGCCCAAGTAGGAATCGCACTCACAACTGTCACATTTAAAATCAGACGCTGTGCCCTGTACCGCTTCGCTGGCGCCAAGACGATCTCCTTTATTTTATTTAATTTTTAAATAATAATCAAAATAAGAAACTAAAATTTAACTTGAGTATATTCATTTCTACTCTAACTGTAAACAATAACCAATATATAAGTTAAGTACTTTTAAAGGCAATCAAACAAAAAAGTCCTATATAAGACTATATTCTACAAAAAAAAAAGAAAAAATGTACCATTTTTCATAGCATCGTCCATCCGTCTAATTAAGGCGGGAATAACGTGGCCGCTCTGCGTTGAATAATTGTCGTGTGGCCCAAACACGTTACACGGGATCACGGAAGTGAACGTGCAGCCGTGTTGGTCGTTGTAGCCTCTGGAATGAGAAAACGAGTTAATAAAGAAAAAAAAAAGTGAAGGTGAAGGTTGTGGCATCGATTTCCACTCAGGGGTATGAAATATTCAATATCATTTCCTCGCTCTGATCATGTAGCAAAGCACAGTGTTGCATTGAGTACTGCCACTCAACACATAATGCCTAAAGAATTCAGCGGAAATTGAGAAAGTGTTAGTAACTCAATGGGAACAGTGTCTTGACAGTAGGTTCACAAGTTCCCTTTGCCTTTTACTACCAGCTTCTACATGAGGAATACAGCGTAAAGCTAAAAAATGAAGAGAAAGAAATAATCTTATGTTAAGACACTCCATTCATAAATTTGATAACAAGTGATGTTGGAATGCAGATGACAAGTTTACAGTCAAGGTCATAAGATCATGAAAATTCAGCAGAAAATGGATAATAGAGTGTCTTTACACTAAATTTTCTTTTACCCTATAATAACATTTAAAAAAATCCTACCTATTTAATACATCAACCATCCTTTTTGCATAACTGTACCCATAATTAGATGAGTGAGGAGGTCCATTGTGGACCTGCAATATAATTATATATATATAAAATAACATTTAATCATTTATGTTATGTACTGTATTATTGTTTATTATACTGCTGAGTGCTGTTGATATATTGCTTAATATAATATATTAGGTAATACGAAAGTAACTATACAATACAAGGAAAATATATACACTTTTAAATTTCATAGTTTTTCTCCATGATTTATCCAATTTAGGGCAGGGTAGGCAAAGAGAACCCAGTGTCACGACAGTCCATTCTCTGCTTTTCGCTGATTCTTTAGACATTGTGTGTAAAGTGGAAAACTCCTACCTATCAGTTTGGGAAAATAAAATCCAATAAAAATTATTAACTGTACCACAATGACTACAAATAATAATATTCTTTTTAATTTTTATATATTTTTAATGATTATTTTTTAACACACTTACCATAGTCTCATCAATAGGATATGTTATTTTATCTGGAAAAATGCAAGTGGATAGACAAGACACTACTTTCTTTATTTTATTTTCAAAGCTCACTTCTAAAACATTTTGATTAATTGCCATATTTTCTTTCTGAAATAAAATTTAAATAGTCAAAGTCAGTTAAAAATTTTATAAATAGTACTATTATTTAAAGCTTTTTAACATATTTTGAATATTAAATAAGAAAGAGACTCAATTTCACATCTCTTTTCCTGGACTGATTCCAAGAATTGCAAATTCAAGTAATAATGCTTAAAATAAACAATGCAAAACATTTAAAGTTAACAATGGAAATCATCTAATAATTATCAAACATAAGAATAACTTACAAAAAAGTCCAAATTATTTCCCATATTGTGAAATAATCCACCAACCATAGCCGCTAAATGTATAACATGAGTGGGCTTGTATTTTGCAAATAGAGCTGTGGTCTGTTCCTTGTCCCTTAATCAAAAGCTTAGTTACTAAAGGATATAAAAATACATAATTGTATTTAAATAAGTTATAATACATATGACAATGTTATAATGCACCATTTTAGTCTCTAAAATCTGTAATCACAATAATTTTTAGTTTGATTTCCATTAAGGGGAATGAATTAACCTTATTTTTCCTTCCTCTGTTGACAATAAAAAACATGACTACTCTAAATGCAATGTTTCAAAAAATGAAAATTGTATTGAGTGTGCTGTGTCTTAGCACTAGGTCCCTCTACCCTGTAAGTAATAGTTATTTACTTACCTAAGGTCACCATCCTTAGATCCACAAAATATCCAAGTTTCATTTGATATGTGTTCTCCGCCAGTTTTCTTCTCATCTTCAATAACGGTTTTAATTGCCTGGCCAACAAGACCAGATCCTCCTGTTACGAGGATAACATTTTTTACTGAACTCATCTGAAAATATAAAAACAAAATTATTTTAATAAGTGATTAAAAAGAATAATTAATTTTAATTATTTTTTTGATAATTATTTTAACAAATTATAAGAATTATTTATATATATTTTTTTTAAATTTATTAATATGTATTATTAAAAAGTTGTTATTTACCTTTGGTAAATTTTAAGCTTGTGATAAATAATATGCAAGACAACAAATTAGCACCAACGAAGTGAAGAAATAAAAGTTAAATAACTTTCAACTTCCAAATCACAACTTCAATGACATTGACATACGAGTCTCTAAGGCGATGTGTTTTGACAATGACATTGGCATTAGTACCGGCTTATTATTACTAATAAATAATAATATGGGGGCAGAGATAAAGAGCACCATCTCATATGAGGACTCGGCTGAAAAAGTGTCCGCAAGTAAACAATAAATTGTAATAAAGTAGAAAATAATCTGATATGAACTGAACAAACGTGGAGCATACTGAGTGTAGTTAATTAATATTTTTAAAGATTCAAATGACTTGAATCATTATTTCAATTGAGTTCGAAAATAGTTTATATAACTACGTGTGCCACATCCTTTAAAATTTATTTTATTGTAACGCTACTCGTCCCTTATTTTATCTGTTTTTATGCGATTGTTTTTCATATACGAAGACGGCACCTCTTACTTCTACCCATGGAGGATAATATTAAGTTATAGACAAAAAATAAAAGGAAAGAATAGTAAATTATGAGATATAAAATAAAAGTACATATACATTATTTATTTTAGCAACAGTCAAGATGTAAACAAGGATATACTGTTTTTAAAACTTTTATGTAACTTTTAATCTCTATTTAATTTGTCCTGGTTTACCCATGTATAAAAAAATACAAAAAAAAAGAAACAATATAACAAAAACAAAATAATCAGAAAACAACTTTACACTTAACAAAATAAGACACTTTATAACAACAACAAAAATAATAACAGTACTGTTTTATAAACAAGTTGACCGTTAGTAATAATGGCGAATATAATCTGACCCATGACAAAACGTTACACCTTAATTTAAAATGTAAAATAGCAGTAACATACATAGGTACTGCGGACATTTTATTAGTTTATTTTTATAGCATTAAAATGCGTCTCAAGTTTTAAAACAAGTTTGCTTTTGGATGTTTTTACATATGTTTAAAGAAAGTTATGAGAATTCAGAAAATAGTCTATGGTATCTATGATACGTTAAATTGGATGAAGAGAAACATTTTTATATTTGAAATTAGATTTTTACAATGTTTCTAGCTTCAAATATGAAAACAATCTTTATTTCTGGTTATAATATTCGTTTCTTTTCGTTTTAGGATAGTCGTGGCGTAGCGGCACGAAGTGTGATTGTAAAACCGACTGGTTATGGGTTTGATCCCCACTCGAGGGGATGAAATATTTACTTAAATTTATATTTCCATTTCTTCGCTCTGGTGTCGAGACAAAAGCGCGGCGTTGAGTTCTGCCACTTAACACGCAATGCCTCCGAAAATCGGCAGAAAGTGGGGAACGGAGTGTCTTTCACTACGTTCCCTCTGCCTACCCTGCAGTGTGCGGGAAGCTGATTTTTTTTTGATTAAAAAAGTAGTTACATTGGCATAAATACAGTAATTGGACATATAGTATCGCAGACTTTTTTGTAGATATTGATATGTTTCTTGATACTGTATAATATTGCTTTGCTCTATCAGTAATAGTTTCAGCAGGGTACGTGATGACAGTTTTTTTTTACATTATTTAGTTCTTATTAGGGACCCCACTTTTTGTTGAAATTAAAATCTAATCTTCTTAAAATATATTTTATATAAAATTACATATTATTATGCAATGATTAATTTTTAACTATAGTCTATACATTTTAAAAAAAAACATTAATTTCCAATAATAAAAAATGTATTGTAACATAACTTTAACTTTTAAATATAAAAGAATATCAGGCAACAAGTACAGGGAATTCCAAATTCAATTCAATAGTTTACCTATTCTATGGCTGTACGAATATCATATAGCAACTATTTAACTGGCGGCGTTCTCTGTTGCCAGTATTTTTAAAAGAGTATATTCTATGTGTCTATGCGCAAATCCTCGCCAGTGATTGGTCCGCAGATTCTCTTCGAGCTTCATTCTCGCTCTGAAAACGCCAAATACGCTTTCAAACCAAAATGGAGGATTTGTCGGTCGAGGTGTACGGTGAAAATGGTGCTTATTATAAGGTTTGTAAATCGTGAAGTACGTTTGAGTTGTACTTAAAACGCGTTATTTTCACTAGTGGTTCACATATTCAGTTATACCGAGCCGTTGTTTTCCAGTTTTGTCACATACTTACAAAAATATTTTTCCGGGAAGATCATCGCGGCTGGAATGGACGCCATGTCCGACTGACAGGGCGTGAATTTTCCATGTGTTTTATTGGTATCACCTTCTATAATTGTAGGCGTGATTGTGAAATTTTATCGGTGCTTTTATTACTTGAGGCTAATCCATGAACTCTCATAAGTTTGACCTAAAAAAATTATTTATATCTAGCGCATTACCAAGTTATTGGATCATCACTGTTCTAAAATTCTTCTATATTTTTAGGCCATTGTCACCGACGTGCTCGACAACGAGGTTCTCGTAGCCTTTGAAAATGAGTGAGTTAATATATTACTTTTTGCGTTCAATTTTTTTAGTACCGACTCTTTATTTACACGTACCGTTTTGCTTGTAGCTGGCAGCCGGAATCTAAATTTCCATTTTCTCAAGTGTTTTTACCACCCAAGGATACCGGCAAACACACAGAGTTCGTTGAGAACCAAGAGGTCGAGGTATTCGCGAGGTCAAATGAGAAGGAAGCATGTGGGTGGTGGACAGCAAATATCAAGGTATTAAATTACAATGTCATTACATATCATGTTAAAACTTTTTTTTATCTTTCTAGAAGTCAATAAACAAAATGTACTTTTGAATGTCTACCCTCAAATAAGTTAATAATCATTGCAATCTTGCTTTCCTATTTTAGTTAACAGACTAAAAAAGAATAACATCTGCCTCTCATATTGATTGGTAGACAATAGAATGACCATGCACAATATAAACCAGTATTTTTGCCCTTCTTTATATCAGGTCTATATTGGTTGGTTTATTAATTAGTTTTTTTAAGAGACCTAAGTGTATTTTAATTTATATTAAATATAAAATTATGATAATAATTTGAAACTAAAATGGGATCAGAGGTATGGTCTTAACTGTGAGTTTCCCTTTGCTTGTGTTTCTTTATGTAAATAAAACAAAAAAAAATCATTTTTATTATTTTATAATATAGCAGCTTAAAGTAAAACACAGGCTGATTACATAAAAAAAAAACAAGTAACAAATCTAAATCACTCATGCGTGGAGAGCAATTAATCAAGAAGTAGGTACTAGATATTGTATCATACCAACAATAGAAAATATACTGCTAAATTGGAAATGAGCATTATGCCTGAATAATGAATATACCTGAATAATAAAAAAATATAAATTTATTTTAAATATTCAAAAGATAAGTAGATATACAAGTGTCTTGAGAGCTACCAGTATATCTATTAATATTTAGAAATTTCAATTTTATTCAATATCTATAATATTTAATTGCATTGCAATTATGAGGCCAGTCGTGAATCTGTGGGACAGTTGAAAATTAAAGGAAAAATAATCAATTATTTTATTACCCCATTCTGAGAAGACAGTGTACTTGAATTTACATAGAAAGTGAAGTGTAGTGTCTTGAAACTAGAATTAGATACTTTTTTCTAGTATCTGCCTACTCTGCCATATGTGGGATATTGTTTATGCAAAAAATAAAAATTACAAAATGAAATCAAATCAAATTTTGTCTCCATTCATATTTCAAAAAGACATTCTATATAAATATTTACTTGGTTTGTAAATAGTAAAATCTAAATTTAACTGTCAATGTTTTATACATTTGCAAAATTTTTTTTATTAGATAATTTTGTTTAAGGGGCAATGACCTCATGAGCAAATCATCAATTAAAATCTGATTGATGAAATAACCATTGATAACTAGAAGTAGGTTTAAAGGAAGTTTTTATTCATTTATTACAAAATATTTAATAATTCAGAAAAAAATATTTAGATATAATAAATAAGATTTGCAATAATAAAGTAGTAAAATAATTTAATTATGTTGAAATTTTATATGTAATTTGTTTCGAAATGAACCATAGACAATAGGAAGTATGTCATGTTTCAAAAGAAAAGACCTACTTGACTAAATATTAGTAATTAAATTTAATATAATATATTTATTATAAAACATTTTATATTATTTATAAAAAAGGATGAATAAAGAGCATTATTAATATATAAAAAAAAGTGTTCTCACAATCAATATGTTGTCATATTGGCTGTTATATATTTTAAAATTTATGATATTCAACCTATAGCAGGATGGGCAGAGAGATTAATTCATTCCATTGTTCCACTTTCGTCTCAAACTCCAAGATATTGCTGTTGATTGCCAGAACTCCATAGTTTGTCCAGAATAAGAAAATGAGAATAATTTGTTTCCCTAAGTTGGGATTGAATCCATAACTATGTTTACAGTCTAACATCCACTGTGCTGTATTGGCCTTGATATCACTAATCTTGTATTAATTTACATTGCCATTATAAGATTTTCTTACTTACACTTCTTTCACAGCTATAATTGAATTTATTGAAATGAAAGTTTATCAATGTACTTATGTATTTAAAAAGGTAAAATATATATTTTTTCAACAGTTTTACATTACATGAAATGAGCACTTATTACTTGTAGAATAAATACATTTAATAATTTAAATAAAATATTTCTTGTAGATCATGTATATTAACAAGTTTATACTTACTTTTGTTTTATTATAAAGCAAAGGTAATGGTTTGAGGTCGTCGAGGCGGAGTGGCACCGGATCCGACTAAACGCGACGGTCGTGTGTTAAGAAATAAATTTTTATTTCTTTGTGTGACTGTAAAAACAAATGGTTGTGGGTTCGATCCCCACTCTAGGTGATGTCATATTTTTAAAATTTATATTTCCATTTGTTTGCTCTGGTGTCGAGGCAAAGCACGGCGTTGAGTTCTGCCACTCAGCTCGGAATGCCTCCAGAAATTAGCAGGAAGTGAGGAATGGAGTGTCTTGACACTAAGTTCCCTCTGCATACCCTACTGTGCGTGGGATACAGCGTGAAGGTGATGGTAACATAACAAAGCGCGGCATTGACTCAACATGCAATGTTTCGATATTGGTGAAAAGTGGGGAACTTAATACTAGGTTCCTTCTGCTTGTTGTATACAGGGGTACAGCATAAAACTTAAAAAATACCAATCAATGGCTGTAACTGCCCTAATTTCTTTAAAAAAAAACAAAAAATTAAAGAACATTAGACACGATACCAACCATCACAAAGTAAATAATCTTATTTCTTTGATTAGCAATTCTCTATAGTAGTCTATATCCAGCCTTGACTGCGAACTGGGGCGCGACCCGTTTAAGCGTTTCATGCGTGTTTTTCTCAATAATGCTACCCAAAACTAGTACTACACTGAAACAGATTAACGTCCTACGCCTTTAAAGGAAGACGTAGTGGCGCATTGATTGGGATAGAGCGTGTGACTAAAGGCTTTGGAGTCGCGGGTTCGATGCCTGCTCGAGGGAATAATTTATATTTGTCTCACTCTGGCTCTGATTACACTGTACAGCGTTGAGTCCCGGCCTATTCGCGCCATATATTTGCAATTTTAAATCAATGATATTTAAAATACCTATATTGTTATAGTACATGGGGGTATTTTTTTATTCTTTTACTCATGTTGTGTTTGAGGCCGTTGTGGCGCAGGGGTACAAGCGTGTGACCGTAACGCGACTGTTTGGGGTTCGATTTACACGGGGGGAATGAATTATTAATATTTTCACTTTGCTCTGGCACCAATGCAAAAACTCGGCGTTGAGTTCCGCCAATCAATACGCAATGTCTCTTGCTTCCTCTTTGCCTATCCTGCAATATGGAGGATACAGCGTGAAAAATAAAGTTGTGTACTAAGAGTGAAAACCTAGGATTTTCCTTAGGTGTATGAATTTGGCGTTATCAGATCGGGGATTCATCTATTTTATGATATAAATCAACAAAATCAACATATTAAAAGAGTAGGTTGCGTATTTATTTCTTTTTGTTCATTAAATTACTCTTTCTCATATTCAAATATTTTTTCTGTAGCTTCACACTGTATCTCGCATACAACAGGGTAGGCAGAGGGAACCTAGTGATAAGACACTTCGTTTCCATCAAGACAGAGACAAGACAGTTTCTTTCCTTAAATCTAACTGAAAAAACGAACTAAACGATATAAAAAATCTTATGCTCAGTCCCAATAGTTACTACCTATTAACTTTTTTCTAAAACAATCTCTTTGTCTTTTTTTCATATAAAGAGTGAATTACAACTTGGAGAAAAAAGATATCAACAATACAGTAGATTAAAATTAACTTAATAAATAATGTAGCAAAGAGAAGTTTAAAATGTTTTATATACATAAGGACTTATATTAAAACTATATTTTTAAAACGCTTTTATTAGCTTCTTTGAACTTCTAGAATCTTTAAACGTTATTTTAATCTACTATAAAATGTCGGGAGTAATAAAAATTTTTGCAAACATTTGCAATGCAATAATTGGAAAAAAAAAACGGCCAAGTGGGACTTGGACATGGCCACCGAAGGTTCCGTACGAAAAATTAAGGTCTCAAGCTTTTTCTCAAATTCAAGCTTAGCTTAACTAGAGCCCCTTCATCTGATATCTCACTTAAAGGCTTTAATATTAACGTTTGATCCCCTAGTCTATTCTTTATTAAGATCTAACCACAAATGAATAGTTCTCAGGTTTCTTTCCTGGACCAGTAGAGACTAGTTGCCAAATTAATATTTAAAGGCCAACCGGAAGTATTACCCTATTGATTTTGATACCCTTTATAGTGCCGAAAAACGCGTTGTTTGCGACATTAATGGCTGTCTTTTTTTTTAGGTAGGTAGGTTTTTATGTAGGTAGGTATATGGTTCGAATTTCAACTCGATATATCCAAGTGTTACTGAGATAAAGGTTCATAACAGACAGACAGACGGACAACAAAGTGATCTTATAAGCGTTCCTCTTTTTCCTTAAAAGGTACGGAACTAAAAAATGATTGTTTAAAAAACACTTGTTTTTTTTTAAATCAAATTGAGAATAATGTAAAAAAGCGGGAGAGGTACATAATGTCATTAGATCACATAAAAAGCACCCCTAAAAATCACGTTATTGCTCTAATATAAAAATGATAAAATACAATGAAATTCGTTGTACTTCAGAAGTTAAATTTTTGGTTTTTAGAAAAAATTATAATCTTAAATCCTATTTTATATTATCTTTTAACATATTGTTACAGTATTTTGATTTTGCTTTGTCTGTGACATTTTTATGAACTTATTTTCGTGTGGTGTGGTTTTATTTTACAAAATGTTAAAATTTTAAAATTTTATGCTATAATTAAAGCTTTAGGGACGACTAAATGATTTTTTTTCTTATACGTACCTATTTTATATTCTTTTTATTATTTTTAGCTTTAAAAATAATATAAATAAAAAAAAGCATTTTATCAAAGAGTTAACAGACAGTACTTATCATTGAAGATTGAAGAAAAAAAGAACTTCATAATTATATTAGTATTAATGTATTGTATGTATAATATGTATGTATGTATGTATGTAAGTATGTATGTATATATGTAATCATGTATTTATGTATGTGTGTATGTATATATATGTAGGTATATTTTTTTTTCTAATATATCATATTTATGTTAAAAAAAATCTTTTCAAATATTGCACAATTTTGTCATCCCGCTATATGTTTCTTTCACCCACTTCCACAGGTTGACTGGAAGAAATCTCTTTTAGAGATAAGTCCACCTTTGTTAACCTCATTTCTGTAACTTTATTCTATTTGTTTGTTTTATTTATAGTGCAATAAAGAATATATATATATATAACTAATAGACCCACTAGTACTAGATTCTATTAATATTTCCAAACTTAACCGCACCGGGGCCGATTCGTTCGTGACTTCGTAAATAAATAACATTAACAATATTTCTTATAAGTACAAGAAATATTTGTGTTTTTGTTTTCTAAGTTAAATAGTTTGGATGTGTAATTGTGTTTTGTACTTATTATTATAATTGGTATTGAATGACTTGTTAATTTTAGGGTTCCGTACCTTTTAATTAAAAAAGGAACTTTTATAAGACCACTTTATTTTCCGTCCGTCTGTCTCTCTGTTTGTCTTTCTGTCTGTCTCTCAAGAGATTTAATCTCAAGAACGCTTGGAGATATCGAGTTGAAATTCAAGAAAAATATACGCCGATCTACGGTCCTTTTTTGAAAAAAATGTATTTCTACATTTACTTCAAAAAAAGATATGGCCGTTTATATAGCAAAAAACGCGTATTTCGACATTAAGGGAAGGGAAAAGGAATTTATAAAGGGAATCAAACTGAATATGGTGCTTCCGTTGACCTAGAATTATGAAATTTGGCAGCTAGCATCTACAGTAATCTGAAAACTATATATTTGTGTTTAAATCTTAAAAAATATATAGCCTCGAAAGAGGGGCCAAATTTGGTATTAAAGCCGGCTAGTTCAAGTGAGGTATCAATCAGACGAAAGGGCTCTCTGGCTAGGCTAAGCTTGAATTTCAGAGAAACCTTTTTTTTTTACGGAACTCTCGGTGGGCGAGCCCGACTCGCGCTTGTTAATTATTTTATTTAAAGTAATACGACGCAATTGCCACGATAGAGTTGAATTTATTTGGTCGACTTTAATTATGATAATAGTTTTCATAGGTTCCCCATGTTTCCTTTGCCTGCTCTTTTATGTACGGGAGGTTCGATCCCACTCGTGGAAATGAAATGTTTATTTAAATGTATATTTCCATTTCTTCGCTCTCGTGTTAAAGCATAGCGCGGCGTTGAGTTCCGCCACTCAGCATGCAACGCTCCCGGAATTTGGCGGAAAGTGGGGAATGGCGTGTTCAACGTTAGGTTCCCTCTGCTTCTGCTACATGTGAAAAAATATCATTAGTCCTATGACTTCTAAATGAGATATTCACGTAACTATTTTTGTTCTCCTACTAGGGCCTTAAGGTTTTGCTGCACTCACAGACCTTAATTAGCGATTAATTGACTTTAAGCCGGTATTGAATTACTCATACTCCTCGAGTACCGTTGGTAGAGAAATATTACCAAATCCATGACAAACACTTACGGACACTGACGACGTGCTATGCAGTAAAATTATATGCTCGTGACTATACTTTACGTAACCGACTTTTCTGTTTCTTAATGTTCGTCTTGCTTGTAGTGAGTGTAGTATTAGTATATTGTATTAGTATAATACAAAACACCGTAGTAAACTTGCGAAAGTTTTTTTTTGCATTATTAAAATAACAGATGAAATCTTTTAATTATTTATGCACTTCGTTTTTCCATTTTCGGTCTTTTTACCCCACAGCTGGGGAGCCCAAAAAGAGGGTTACGCTTTTAGCACGTGCGTTTCCGTTTCTTTTTGTTGCATTGCAACTGTTAAACCAGTGAATTGATTTTGATAAATGATACATACGTCTTTGGAATTGACTTGATGGTGTGAGTTTTACTGTATACATCAAATTAGTTTATGCCGTTTGGTTTTATGTTTTGTTTATAAATCAATTTTTGTGTTACTCTGACTGTGAATATTGAAGTTCAAACCCGACGCTCTAATTACATAAACGCAACTTGAATCCGCGACAATCGAATTTTGTCAGACACATGCCAACTGCAATACGATAGCGTGTTTTATCTGTACTTCTAGGTACGTACTATTATTATAAAGCTGGAGTGTTTGTTTCGTTGAACGCGCTAATCTCAGGAAGTATTTGATCGAATTGAAAAACTATTTTTTGTTGTTGGATAGTCCATTTTTTATTTTTTTATATACATCACCTTAATCGTTTCTGGGTACAGCGGGCTACGATGTGAATTGAGATATGTCGGGCATTCACTATCATCATCATCATCGTCATGAGCCTGTCCTCGTCTCCATATATGCTCTTTATTTCCATTTTGCCACGATGGCGAAGCCGCGGATAAAGGCAAATAATATAAAAATAAACATTACTTCAAGTAACGCAATATAATTATAATATTTATTTTCCTTGGACTCGGTCTTGATCTTGGCGATTACAGTAATTGTTGAAACCTGTGCCTATAGATAATGTATATCGCTTATTCTATTTCAAGTGCATAATTGTGTCGAACATAAATGTTTCTGCTCATAAATAAAATATTATAATTAAAAGCTACATAATAATATAGTATTTTTAAATTAATCATTTATTTAATTTATATTAAATATGTATTATATTTAGTAGACTAACTTTATTTATGTTTTCGCCTGCGCTATGGAAATTACTAAGAGCTGCTGTATGTGATACATGCTTAGTGGCCAAGGTGACTGCTGGGTACTGTGGGTTATGTAGAAACGTTCGAAGCGCTTGAATGTGATTTGAATGTATACAATATATTTCCTACAATATACTTTCTCAATAAATCGATTATTCAGTTAAGTTTTTTACTCTAACCGGTTGTTAAAACCCTTTTTATTTTTATTGATCAATTAATATCTAAGACTTAAGTCTATGCTTATAAGTTATAATAAAATTGTAACATCGCGGTGTCTCTATATGGAAGATATTATATTGTATAAGAAAAAATATTATTGATGGCATTTAATAACGTTATACTAGAATTAAAAAACAATGATTTTTTGCCTGTGCTTTTTTCTGAACGCTAATCTCAGACGCTTTACCGATTTATTGCAGTTTCACTATTGTACTTTGACAATCGTCTCCTATTTTTTTTTTAATTGGTTTATAAATAAATAAGTTATATTTTAAAAATGTTATTTGGCAAAATTGCTATAAATAACTGTTTTATGAATTGGCTGTAACTTTACAATATAGCTATAGATATTGTTTCAAAAACGATATTATTAATAGAAAATAAAAGTAAGGCCGATTAGTAAATTAATGATTATGTAGTTCAAGCGAGCGAAGCCGCAAGCGGGTCGCTGGTATGTATTAAATATACTATAATAGTCGGGCGTATTAAATCATTTTTTAATGCTTGGGCTATTATTTAACACCCATAAGATTTCTCATTTCGATGTACGTCGCGTCGAGGTGACAGATTGCGATGTTGTGTCTACTCAAGACCATTGATAGTGTTCAATTTATTTTTACTCTCTTGTAATTATTACATGATCTAAATATTTTGCATATTTTTTTTGAGATTTAACATTTTTTTTTATTTTTCATGTATTATCGCATTGAAATGTTCCAATTCCTTAGTGGGTTTGTCATAGCCATACTATAAATTAGAAAGAGCTTTTATCCATTCTAGACATTAAAAAATAATAAATTCTTAAGGTTTTTTAAAGTTCATACTGTATCCTGCATATGGCAAGATAGACAAAAGGAACCTAGTATTAAACCACCTCGTTCCCCACGCATCGCCTAATTTTTGTTACATTGCTTGTCAGTTCCAAATACACGCTTTGTTATTGGAGAATGTGAAAATAATTCTTTCTCCTTACTAGGAATCGAACCCGCGTTTACAGTCAGACGCTGAGTCACTGCTCTATGACCACCTAAATTGATAGTAAATAGTCAAATATCAGTACTTTGAGGTTTCGTATTAAAATAAACGTACACAAACACACACGTAAAGTCACATTGACTGTCCATCTGTAGTAGCCAACTTTCTCAGAAAGACTGAGTTGATATTTATTACGCATAACGCACATCCTGATTTTATGAGGTACTTTTATGATTATTTCTTAGTTTCGTCTTAAACTCCTTATATATATTGGTCGTACTTTGTACTTGGCCTACTGGTACAGCTCTAGCCCAATAAGCATCATGAAACTGCACTGGCTTCTAATGAATTGTTTTTAAAATACCCGAATTTACATATACATAAATCTTCACTTAGATATGCTTCTAATCAATAATATTTATTTTTTGCATAATTTTTGTATTTTTATTGACATACTAACTAACAATGCATACTTTTAACACATTGGTCACCATGATTTTTATTCTGTTTTTCTGTATACCACATGTAATAATATCCATATTTAAAGTAAGTTTCTTTTGTGCATGAACGTACTCTTGATGGTTTTGATTATTTTGTCATATGTTCCATGATTTAAATTTTTGTTACTCTGAAAACTGAAATAGTATATAATATGTGCATTAGGGATTATTTTTTTGGCTATTGTGCGTAATATATATAATAATTTTTGTAGGTATCAATCAAATCACGAATTCCCTTTCCCAATTTCCGCAGAATTTTGCGGAACATTTTTAGAAATGAATATATCAAGAAATAATAATTGCCTTGACTGTGGATCGAAGCTACAACCGTCGCGTTAAACTATTTTTTTTAGCAAAGCCGAGACATTTTACTGTTTTCGACCCATGACCGCAAGATGCCTGATATAAATAAATTTAAAAATACATTATTTATACATAATATCTGTTTAAACAGGTTTTTGATCTACATGTTGAAATATTTCTTTTGTTTCTATTTTGAAAACGAATGTTTATTATTGTTTTGTTGCAATTAAAGAATAGCATGGTCATGCTTAATCATTATTAGGGTTTACGTTTTAATATATTAATTAATACGAATACATTTACATACTATGTCAAATAAAATTGCTTCAAAATTTTCAAAATTAATCTGCTGCTATTATCGATTCTAATGCTACATTTTATCTAATCAGAATTGGGAAAATTATTTTATATTATTTTTCTGCATAGCAGGGAAGTAAAAGGGCACCTAATATAAAAAAAATTCCGTTCCGAAAATTGAATTTTCGCACAATTTTGAAACATTTCATGTCGAGTGGCGGTACTCAACAGTGCGCTTTGTCTACCAGAACGAAAACATTTCTTCTATTTATTGTTTTTTTAGTCCCACGTTGTATTTCACACTTAGCAGAATGGGCAGAGGGAAACTGGGAACCTAATGATAAGACACTACGTCTATATAATCTAATAATATTGTTATTGTTCACAGATGATGAGAGGAGAATTCCTCGTGATAGAGTATTTGGAATGGGACAACTGCTACACAGAGATAGTGCCAAAGGACCGCTTGCGCGTCAAAACGCCGAAGACGCCCATCGACAAGAGCACCTTCCACAAATTTGAAATCACCGTGCCCGATGAGCTTAAGGACTAGTACGTATTTTATATTATTTATAATGGCAGAAAGCAGATTTCTATATGAAAAAATTGAACTGACAAGATGTTAAAATATAGCCTGTTTAACTGTATGTAAATGGTTGCATGCGCAGCGCGAAGGTGGAGAACGCGCACAAGGAGTTCCAGAAGGCGATCGGCGCCGCGCTGGTGTGGTACGTGGCGGAGCGCGGCGTGCTGGCCGTCGTGTCGCGCTGCGACTCCTCGCACAAGCGCGCGCAGATGCTGCAGGAGATGCACTTCAGGTGACTACTTATTTTATGATCCCATATCCAAATCACAGCACTTTAACGAAGTTACAAATCTAAGATTAATTTGTGATTTCATTTACTCTGTCAGCCGACTCACTGGTAGTGTAAATCTGGTGCTTACATGAAAGAAAGTCTCAGGGCCACTGGTGTTTAGATCTCCACCAAGATGGTAGTATGCGACTTGCGACACTCATGATGTCTTATTTATATCTCTGTTTTATTTCTGTTTATCCCATAGGCACAGGGAATGCAAAGTTGAGGCCCTCCATTCCCCGTTTTTGCGGTGGATAGTAACAATTTATTTCTTTTTCAGAAATTTAACGCAAAAGCTGCTACTGCTAAAAAAGACTGAAGAAGCCGCGAGGCAGCTAGAGTCGACGAAAATACACAACCGAGGAGGGTATGTATATACATTAAATAATAAGTATTATAAAAATAGACCAAAATTAAAATTTTCATCATACATACAAACAGCTTAGAATGATTGTCATAGGAACACCCAAGTCTTTTTTCATTAAATAGAGAGAATTTTTTATTTATAACTTCCAAATTTTGTAAGATTTGGCGTTAATGTTTCTTCAACTAATATTCTTTTTCCTAGGAGTCAATTTTTACAAAGTTTTCTTCTTATTAGACAAGATATATATTTTCTAATAGCAAGTTCATTCAATTACATTGTATAATTTGAGGTTTGTATACCTCATAAATTCTTGCACATACCGTCAGCGTGGTCATCTTTTCGTCTATTCGTATTCGTGTATATATATTATATGTTGTTTCCCCTGTTGTTATTACTTGATTGTTAATTTTTTCGTATAGGTACCAGGACGAGTTCAGCGTGCGCGAGGAGCTGATGGGGCTGGCCATCGGCACGCACGGCGCCAACATCCAGCAGGCGCGCAAGGTGCCCGGCATCACCAACATCGAGCTGGAGGAGGTCTCCTGCACTTTTAAGATTTGCGGAGAGGTACCTTGTTCATCTAATAACCAATATGGCTGATGGGTCGTGGTCGCCATGAATTTAGAATTTCTGGACAATGTCGGTTGTACACTTAAGAGAATAATAATAAATAAATAAAATAAATAAATCAGCTTCACGCTGTATCCCGCACACAGCAGGGTAGGCAGAGGGAACTCAGTGAAAGACACTCCGTTCCCCACCTTCTGCCGAATTCTTGAGGCATTACGTGTTAAGTGGCAGAACTCAACGCCGCGCTTCTCCTCGACACCAGAGCGAAGAAATGGAAATATAAATTTAAGTAAATATTTCATCTCCTCGAGTGGGGATCGAACCCACAACCAGTCGGTTTTACAGCCACACTTTGTGCCGCTGCGCCACGACCGGCCTCGAGAATAATAATAAAAAGTAACAAAAATATAAAATCGAGTCAGGCCACGATTCATTGACCATATTGTACAGTATACACAGATATAAATATACACATGTACACGGTGTGTTTTTTTTAACTTCACAATTTTTCCCGCATAGCAGGGTAAGCAGAGAAGCTATTATTTAAACAGTCGCTTCTTCAGGCACCACACCATTTTCGGGATTCGATTCACACTCTACTTGTACTTATTCCCCCAAACTTATTCCCCTAAGTATGAAACTCAAAAGTCAGACCCGCCGTATTTGAAGTTAGACGTTGTGTCGCTTCTAAATGTTATAAATAAATGAATATCAGCTAATATGTTTCTTGATTTTCCAGAGCACAGAAGCAGTCCGCGCTGCTCGTTCCCTCCTCGAATATGCCGAAGAATCGGTCAAAGTGCCCCGCGATTTAGTCGGCAAGGTGATAGGCAAGAACGGCAAGGTCATACAGGAGATTGTGGACAAGAGCGGCGTGGTGCGCGTCAAGGTGGAGGGCGACAACGAGCCCCAGCCCTCCACCCCGCGCGAGGAGGGCATGGTGCCCTTCGTGTTTGTCGGCACCAGGGAGAACATCGCCAATGCTAAAGTGTTGGTCGAGTACCATGTTGCTCATCTTAAGGTTGGTGGACTTTTGTATGTTACTGTTATAAATGAACTTTAAAGGACAGTATTGTATGTAATGAAAACTTACATTAATCTCAATTATATTTCTCAAGAGGTTAATATAAATGGTACTCTATGAGTCCATTGAAATATAAAATAAATAGTATGGTGCCTATGGTAGCACCTTTTTGTCTTTGAGAGTTAATATTGTAATCATACTTTACTATCATGGCCACATGCTACATGCATACTATATTCATCTAGCCGTGGTGCAGGGGCACAAAGTGTGACTGCAAACGCGACTGGTCGTGGGTTCAATCTCCTTGTACTTGAAATGAAATATTTACAAAAGACTTGTCGCTATTTTAACCACTTAATATATTAACATAAAATTAGAGGCAATGAAATAATAAATTTGCCATCTTGATGACATTCAAAACATCAACATTTATATATTAGTTGGCCACTTTGTCACCTAAAACGCTCCTCTCGCAGGAAGTAGAGCAGCTGCGCGCGGACAAGCTGGAGATAGACCAGCAGCTGCGCGTGGTGATGGGCGGCACCGTGTCGTCCTACCCGCCGCCGCGCGGCGCGCCCGCCGCCCGCGCGCGCCGCCCGCGACCTCCGCACGCGCGATACCCGCCTGGTACGGCCATCTCGTTCAGTATGTGGGGTGCATTGAGAGGACGACCTCCTCACGCGACATACCCGCCTGGTTACTCGCCTTACATGTTGTTTCTGTTTTTTTCTTTATAATTTATATAAGTAGGGTGAGTAAGTAATTAGAATCTATATTTGGAAACTGTCTGTCATTTTGTTTATGAAAAGCTAGAAATAGATTTAAAACTATATGTAGTGATGAGTGCAGAACCTTAAGAAAAGAAAAGCTTAAGTACAACACTACGTCAGTTGAGGTATCCTTTCAGATACGTTACATAATAGCCTACAGCACTCATATTGTAACACGGCAAGTAGTCCGATAATCTTTTTGTTTGTACTGTCCTTAATACTGTGCCAATAGAGGCCAGTCGTGGCGCAGCGGCACAAAGTGTGACTTCAGGGCGCGGCGTTGAGTTCTGCCACTCAACACGCAATGCCTCCAGAATTCGACAGAAAGTGGGGAACGGAGTTTTTACACTAAGTTCCCTCTGCCTACCCTGCTGTGTGCGGGATACAGCGTCAAGCTGATTTATTTATTTATTTTTGTCTTTAATACTTATGTGACGTTGTGTTTTCAGGTGCTCGCAGGACGACGCCAGAGTTGGGAGAGGAGCGCGGGGAGCGCGGTGATGGCTCCTACCGTGGACGTCAACGTCCACAGAGGCCCAATAGGTTAATACCATTATTTGATCCCATATGTATAGATAGGCAAAAGTGTAGCATGTAGACACATTTCTCCGCTTTTCGCATAAATTAAAGATACTGCGTGCAAATTTTTCGATTAGACTAATAATAATATTCTAATTGAAATTTACCAACACTTTATTCCAATTACAGTGTTATCGGTAAAGATAATATAATGTTAAGTTACTCTGTACTGTGTTTGCTGTCTGATTTTGTGATATTGCGTGTTGAATGGCGGGACTGCGCCGCACTTCCACATTTTGATATTTCTTCACATATAGAGTAAAATAACATAATCTACTTCTGAACGTGATATAGTGGTGTGGAGTATAGATCGTAATAAAGTGTGCTTGCTGCACTTGCAGGTCGAGCGAGCGTCGCGGCGAGGAGCGGCGCGTGCCGCTGGAGAACGGGCGCGCGCACCCGCGGCCGCCGCGCGACAGCCGCGACAACCGCGACACGCGGGACGCGGTGAGCTGTTTCATAAACTAATAGAATGAATTAAAATAACCCCCTGTATAGATGATGGAAGGGTCTGTGCTTTTCTTACGTGAGCAGCATGTAGAGTAAAATATTTCAAACTCATACCTATAAATATTAATCAAGATCCGTCAACAGTTTAAACGTAGGTTTATTATTTTCACTTCATGATTTTTATTCCTACAAATCGATACCAACAACGTAAACCCCCACTACTACAAAATACTATTAAACGTTGCCGATCTTTTCATTTTAAAAAAAGATACCCGAAGGAGAAAGGGATATCTTTACAATGATAAATTATTATTTATTTTGTTGGAAAAAAATATGTTCATTTTTGGTAAAATCCCTTTCGCTTAAATTCTATTAGATTTTTATTATCTTTAACAGAGCGGACGCCGACGTGATGACCGGCGAAGGCAGACGGACGAGAACAGCTCCGCGCTCGACAGCCAGGACGTGTCCAGCGCCGACAGAGGTCAGTCACCTGTCTCCTCTAGCCATCTGCTACCCTAGTACTGTACTCTCAGTACTGTAGTGTACGTGTTCTGTACCGTACTCTGTAAGTGTGCAATGCGATTAAATTAGAAAACAAAAACAAAGTTGCGCCAGATTGTGACTTCATCTGTCAGCTGTCAATTCAGTTGAGTAAGGTGAGCAAAACAAGATTTTGTCAGAACAATTTACATTTACTAGCATAAAGAATGAGAGAAAGTAATATTTTGAAAAAAAATAGACGTCTCTAATTAATTTATAATATTAAATTTAATGTAGTTTAAGCCAGTATAGTTGATGTAATAATCAGTTATACTAAGTAAAATAAACCGTTATTGATATGTAAATTATTATTTTTCTATTTTTTGCATTTGCAAACCATGCTTTTCGAGTGATTTCATTTAAAAGATAAAGGTCATTGAAGTTATTTTTATTTAAATCGCATTAATACTACACTTATTCTACCTTAGTTTTGGTTATAAGTTATAATACTAGTGTAGTAATAAGGGATGTGTTTTTAATATATATAATATATAATTAGTACTTTATTCCCTATTTATATATGGCGTCGTCATATTGTAGAATTGATAATTTCATGAAATTCATATCTTAAATGATGCTCATAAAATAATAATAAGAACTGACAGACATTGTAACAGACTTTTATTAAATATTTTATTATTATTTAACAAAAATCTGTTTCAATGCCATCTTATGGAACAATGTAATTTGATTTTTAATAAATCCTGCGGCTAGAGAATTATTTAAACAAAAAAAATGTTTTCTTTAATTTTAAATATTTTTTTTATCTAGTGAATTAAGTTAGATTAGACTTAAACATTAAATTGATGATTAAGCTAGTGAAGTAGTTTCTTGATACTATTACAGTCAATTTCATCTAACAGCTATGAGTAATACATATTGTTTAATTTTGACGATTCAATGATATGGTCTGCAAAATATCATGAAATCTTTAGTTCTACAATACTAGCACGACATTAAACTGAATTTTAAATATTTGTTATCTATTTTTGATAATATTTGGTTCTTTTATAAATATTTTTTTATTTTTCATTGGACCTGTAATTTTTGATTGATAATTTAGCAATTTTATGAAATCTGAAAATATTACTGAATGTGCTAGTTAAAATGTAGTGTGTAGTGGTAATGGTATATATTTATTTCATCTATGCTTAATTGTTTTGTTTTTGTTATATTCCATTTTATATATAGAATAGAGTACCTAAAAGTTTTGCAATAATTAAATTTTATATAGAAGCGTGTTACTGTAAACGTGACAGACTTGTGGGTTCAATTCCCACTCCAGGAAATGAAATATTTTCATTTCTTCGCTTTGGTGTCGAATAAAGCGAGACGTTGAGTTCTGCCATTGAACACGAAATGTCTCCAGAATTCATCGTAAAGTGGAAAACGGACTGTCTTAGCACTAGGGCTCCCTGTGTTTTCTTTGCTTGTTACATGCGGGTTATAGTGTGAATCTGAAAAAATAACTTATATTGAAAAAAAGAAGTTACTGTTAATTTCCTCGATGGTTTTAATTGTCTCCTGTGTTAGCGGCAGCTTTTTAAATTTTATGATTCAAAATAGCTTGAATAGTCCATTTAAATAAAGATTATTTTGAATTTGAATTTTGCAAGTCCAATTAATTATATGTAATAATAATATTAGAAAAATTTATATATTTGCTCTATTCCTCTATTCTATATACGAGCTTTTAATGACAATCCTTTACATTTTAATTAGTACATGCAAACTTGTCGTTTTTAATCGTGTAGCCTATATAATGTGGGAGAATAATATTTTTTATCTGAATATTATATTCTTATATATTTATAAGTTTACAATTCAGAGTATTTAAATTTTGTATTTGAATATGCTTATTTAACACTATGCTAGTAGATATAGAAAGTAGTATTCAGAAGTTTTTCTCCTGCGACCTAATGACGGATATGCTTTGAATATTGACAAATTTTATTTTTGCACAAAAATAAAAAATACTTCATTTATTTAATATTATTTTCATTTCATTTTAATGTCTTTAAAACTTAGATGAATGTTAGTGTAAGAGTCTTGAGGCATGTCCGTCGTGTGGGGACGGGGGTTAGGCAGTATGGGACACGTGTGTGTGGTGTGCAGAGTCCGCGTCGTCGGAGGACGCGGCGGCCGGGGACGCGTCCGCGCCGCGCGCGCGCCGGCGGCGACTGCGGCGGCAAGGTACCCTGCACGCGCGCACACACATGTACACACACACGCACACACACATACACTACACTTATGCACTTTCTTATCTGATGAGTTTATTGCACTGTATTGTTTTTTACGTTTACATGTTTTTAAATTTGTGTCAATTCTATGTATATCTATGAGGTGGGTTTAATGTGCTCAAATTAAACTTCAATTCATATTTTACTCACATTTAGATATATTCATATTAAAAACAAAGGAAGTAGATACATATACATTATCAATTGAAACATTCATTAAAGATAAAGTCTTACTGACTAACATAAATTTTGTGCAATGCACTATTTTTGTGTTTGACTAGAAATATATTTTTATAATTACAAATACAAATATCTAAGTAATTAAAGTTTCTCAGTCATCTCATTTGCCGCTACGCTACTAATCTGTTTGTTATTTACATGATCTATTATTATACTTATTGTTAGTGATATAGTACAGTAGTGCTTATAAATACAGCATGTTAATATATACAGCAGCATGTTTATCTCATGGGAGTTTAGTTTGTGCATGTAATGTTTGTATTTAATATTTTTTGGAGTAATTTAAGAATTTTATGACGTAAGATTTTCAGATTATACTTCATATAAATTGAAAAGGATGTTATTTTATAAGCGATTACATAATAGGAATTGTTGAATAGTATGTTGTGCCTTTTAATTGATTAATTCTTTATCGTTATTAATAATAAAATCATTTGTCACTTTTTTTGTAATTTTTTATGTAATATACATGTTATACAGGAGGCGGGTGGAAGAATGGCGTGAGCGCCCCCAACGCCAACGCCAACAGCGCGGTGGCGACTGGGGCCGGCGGCGCCGGGGCTGCGGGCGCGGGGGCTGCGGTGGCTGGGGCGGCGGGCGTGGGGGCGGCGGGCGCGGGGGCGGCGAGCGCGGGGGCGGGCGCAGGCGCGGGGGCGGCGGGCGCGGGGGCGGCGGCGGGCGGCCCCAAGCGCCGCGACGCGCCCAAGCCGAGCGCCAAGAGCGAGCCGCTGGTGAACGGCACGGCGTAGCGCGCGGCCCCCCACTAGACTTACTCGTATTATGCTTTTGTAAGAGATTCGTGATTTGTATTCCCGATTATTCGATATTATGAAAATTACACGTGTACGCTCCTCACCGGCCCGGCCGGCCGCGGAGCTCCCCACGAAATAAACATACTTCTGTACATACTTTGAATCGTATATTTTATTAGCAGCGGCGCGCACGTGCTGGTGCGGCGGCGGTGCCTCGTAAAATACAGCGACTAGTCAGGACTAACGGATGCGACTACACGCGAGCGAGCGCTCGTGACTCTCGGAATGATTCAAATAACGATTACAAATTATGTACGTACTCTAAGATTTTCACTTAGCCTATACAAATTCGAACCGACACTGCGGTGCGGGAGTCGGTGCATCGTTGCCGGGCTCTCTCACGTTCGACATTTGGACTGTTTTGTAGACGTTTCGTAGTTTATAGGAACGTAACGCGGACGCCGATTTTTTCGTTTCGAACTGATTAAAAGATGACAGTGATGGAAAACGGTATTTTTTTTCTTTGAACGTTCAGATTCTTTTTGTGATGTAAACAAACAAACGATGTGTTGTTTTCCTTTGAGTAGACATTTGCCTTTATTTATTTCACTTACATTATATATGTAAATCGTACTCTGATTTGTTTAGACTTTACTATTGTATCTAATAAAATTTGGAACTGATGGGGTTTTTATGTTTTCCATGGGAAGTGCGAGATGAATGCAAATTCAGAATATTTTTCCTATACTTGAAATAAGTATGATATGTTACTCCTTTTTTGCCTTATCCTTGTCTATAATAAAATTGATAAGAACACTATGGTTTAATTTTGAATACTAGTACGTAATTTAAGTTATGGCATATAAAAAATTAATAATAAATACTCTTTTGCTTCAAGTATCTTATTGATATGCTAAAATTGCTGTTTTTTTAATTGTTTTTTAAATGCCATACATTATACTCTGAACCGTTACATTGTAACATACAATAAATAGTACATTTAAGCTAAAAAAAAAATATAAAAAAAGACACGTTTATAAAAAAAGAAAATATATTAAATACCTGTGCCACAGTAAAAAGGATGTATAAACAAATTTTGTCGAAAATGTGTTTTTTTTACATATAAAAGTGATATTAATTTTATTCATCAATAGAATAATACATTTAAAAATATTTTTCTTTTCTAAATCTCATATATTTTTTAATTTTTATCCTATAATATCCTTTTTACAAATGGCACAGATGTGTAAAAAAAATATTGCACGAATTCATCGACAAATATACTGGACAAGTGTTTGTTTGTATGTGTAACATTATATGCTTAACGTTTATATAAAGGCAACACCACGATGATTCAGTTCATGAATGGTTTAATTTTGTGCTTTTTCACGCCTACATTGAGTGTAGATACGTTTTCTTTAATAAAGAGGTAGTTAATGTTTCGCATTTGCTTTTTTTTATATTGTTTGTTTTGATAATTGATCTTTTTTACCCTTTTTTTTGTAAGAAAAACTGTTTCTTTTTTCTTGGAAACCTTGGATTGATTTTTTTAAATGGTATTGAAGCTGGTGACTTCATTTTTGTGTTAACATATTTTTTTGTTCTACAACGAATTCCTTAATATGTTGTTACAGAAAGTAAATATAACTTGACATAATGAAAGGAGATTGTATTTAAAGTAAAAAAAGGTATGACGACATACAGCCAAAAAAATGAATAACTTATTAAACTATAGTGGTAGATTATTATAAACACTTTATACATATAGGGTTGCCACTAGTACGTAACTTGTATATCTTAGTAATGTAATTTAATAATCATAGTTTATAATAAAAATATATAGCAATAACTTGAATGTTAAAATTGTATTTTTTTATTATAAGTAGTTTTTAATCCAAGTAGTTTTGTCGTAGAATTAAATAGCTAGTATTGATATGCATATAATTTTATTAATTGGTTTGAACCCTGTTTGAACAGTCCTTTGCCCTTCAAAATTAAAAAAAAACTAGTAGTAGTAACTACTGTTTATATGAATGTAATGCACATTTTCTTTGAAGAAAAATTCGATATTTTCTTTTTACAAAATGGTTTTGCATATGCTTTGCTGCAATAATTCAAATGTTGTTGTGATCTATACTGATATTATGAAGCTAGAGTTTGTTCCAAACATTTGTTCATGTCTGAAAATTCTGAAATTATGAAAGTTAATTAATATATGAAAGTTAATTAAAATTTTGATAAATAAAGCTGATAAGTACGCGTCCATTTATCTTGTATGGGCTATACTATATGATGTTAATCGTTCTGATGTAGCCCACAGTACCTGCAATCGGAATGACCTAGCACGTGATATACGACTTAATTAATCATTTCTTTTCCATCCATCCACGCGAGAGATGTCACATGTAACATCTGCTCAGAATATTGTTAATCTAATATCGACAAAAAATTCTACATTTTATATTGAATACAAAAAATCATATTACTAATAAATCAAATGACTTTTATAATATATTAACCAAATATCAACCATTAGATTTTTTTTATTAGTAAAAAAATACCTATACTGCATATAAAGAGTATTCTGAATCACACGAATCTGTACAAAAAGAAACTGAAAATGGGGAAGGGTATTCCAGAAATATATCAAATAATATGGTTTTTGTATCAAATTGCATAATACTAGCGACCCTACCGCGGCTTCGCCCACTTAGTGATTGATATATAGTTATTCTGATATCAGTTAGTTAGTTTCAATATTAACCGGTTTTGTTACACTTCAAATGAAACCGTTACTAAAGGTTTTTTTTTATCAAATTCCTAATACCATTCATATAAAATATAATAAAAGTGCAAGATATCCTTCTTTTTATAAAATGTCTTATAAATCTAATATTTATATATATAGTTTTGTTTGTCTCATTTTAATACAATATTACGTTTATAACAATATATTTAGCTTATTACTATGGTAGTCTTGCTATCAAAAGAAATAATGTTACGTTAGATTTTTTCCACTAAATCACATGTATATGTAATCAGAGATCTGTCGTATATAAATTGTATGGTCTTTAAGAAATAAACATTTAGTTATCTTTTTTAAAATTAAATATTGGCTGTAAAATTTTGTTGTTTTTAGTAATGGTTTTACTTAAATGGTTATTCTGACTGTCACTGATAAGTAGATCAACTGGTGTACTTTTGGCTCACCAATTTAATGATTATCTGGTTAGTGAAATGAACGACTGAACGATTAGCTAAGTAACTGTGGCAGTTGAATCTTTATTGTGTTTATTAACCTTTACTAATTATCAATGATAATATCTTATGTCATGTCAGATTTTATAAATATTTTATAGAAGTTGGCCCTTTTAGTAAACATTTGGTTCACAGTGTAGTGGTTGCATTAGACACGTCCAGTATTAATGTCGATGTACGTATATGTTATATAAATACACTATAATATACCTTTGATTTGAACCTAACAAACTCATCAAATCAATGTGTCGATATCTTATGTTGGATATACAGCTCGTATTACATAAAAGTAGAAAACCACATAAGGTGGGGTATATAGTATAGCTAATATTTACAGAAATTTTAGTTGCGGTCGCTGTTGTGCAATTTTCGTGTAAATATTACAATAAAATATGTCAATAAGACATTTAAAAATAATCTATTATTTTTTAGTATTAAATAAATGCAATAAAAAAATCATTCATCATTCTTTAGTGTTGCCATATTGTAATTGGGATTACTGAAATGTTAAGATATTTTTTGTTTACAAATTAATTTACTACGAATTAACAAGAAAATTACACAACGCAAAAGCAGCTTATATCCAAACAAGATACCGTCTGAATTTGCATTCGCTACTTAGTAGCTAAGGTTAAGCTAAACGAAAGTGCCCAGCTCGGCGGGCTTGTCCCCGGCAACGATGAGATGGTGGCATTAGAGCAGTCGGTGGCGGTCGCAGTCGTCGCTGTCGTCGCTGTCGCTGTGCGAGCAGCAGCTGGAGTCGCTCCAGTGCTGGAACTCCTCCTTGTGGTGCTCCAGCGCCATCAGCGACGGAAACAGGCTGTCGCAGGCACTGCATCTGGAATTTGTGTGTGGATTGAATTGAATGACGGTGTTTTGGTAGTTTTTAACGTGATGGAAATATTTAATTAAACACATTACTATATTTTTTAACATTACTATAATTTATGCTGGATTCTACATAAAGTATGGTAGGCAGAGGGAACCTAGTATTAAGACACAATGATTCACAATGATCTAGATATACATATTATATAATCTAAATCTAGATATTATATAATCTAAATCTAGATCTACATACTAGATACATATTATATAATCTAAATCTAGATCTAAATATATTTCATAAAAAACAGCGATTAGGGTAAATTGAGTGTTCGATTGATCTATTAGGTTAGTAGCCAGCATTCTATGCGGGAACAAGTTTGAAACTTGCGTGAAATTTCCCCAGTGGCCCTTTGCCCAGTCGTGACACAGGGCCACAGTGTGACTGTAAACCGACTGGTTGTGGGTTCGATCCCCACTCGAGGAGATGAAATATTTACTTAAATTTATATTTCCATTTCTTCGCTCTGGTGTCGAGGCAAAGCGCGGCGTTGAGTTCTGCCACTTAACACGCAATGCCTCCGAAAAATCGGCAGAAAGTGGGGAACGCAGTGTCTTTCACTACGTTCCCTCTGCCTACCCTGCAGTGTGCGGGATACAGCGTGAAGCTGATTTTTTTTTTTATATTTCTTCGCTTTTGGGGTTAAACTCTCAAAACTCAATGCCTCCCAGAACTCTGTAACGACTCGCGATTCGGGAAAGTGTGAACATTAGGTTCTCTCTGCATACTCTGTTGTGTGCGGTATACAGCGTGAAGCTGATTTATTTATTTATTTATTTTATACCGGTACTTGAATCCATAAATGTATTCCGTAAACAATGATATAAATGCATTTTTTTTAATTGCGTCACATTTCATATATGGACGTAGAAGGAAATTGAATAATATTATTCAATTTCCTTCTTTTACTTTAGTTGTATAATATAAGGTAGAAATATGTTTTATAAATGAAACTAAACTCGATTATACACCTATTTGAATTGAAGTAGTCAATAGTTAGGCTATTAATAATCTACTATAGTTTTACTATATGACATAATGTCGTGGATATAATATAAATGAATACATTGAATATTGTAAGTAAAAAATTGAAGAGTCTATATAAAAAATTGTATCTAGGATTTCTTATAGTGGTATTTCTGGGATGCGTGAGCGAAACCCGAAGAATGTTTGAAAATTTTAATTTCTAAAAGAAACAAAATAAACATGGGAACTTAATTTGTTTCCAAAATATATAGCATGTCGTAACGTCTCTATCTCTACTCGAAATATAAAAAATAAATAAATATTTGTAATTTACCCAAAATGTCGTTTCTTCTGCTGGTGGTCACTCAGTTGGCGTCGTGTGGGGAACGACCGGTCGCACACGTTGCACGTCAGCGCCTCGTCTAAAATATTAGATTTATTACTGGATCATTTTTAGTTTCACGTTATATAGGGGGACAAGTAGTAAGGAACTTAGAGTTAAGATACTAAGAGATGCAAAGTGTTAAGTGTCCATTACTTGTTTCCTGTGACAACTCAAAAATTTTGACACGCCTCTAGTTCACCAACAAGATTTATTCTCTTTGGTAAATACTAAAAATGCTAAACAGCCTTTTTCGACTTCAGTTTTCAATGTCTTTCAGCGTTACAGCAGCCAAATGACAGAAAATATGTGAGAGCGTGGATCTATGAAACATTGAATTAGTTGCATATTTTTGTCTGTAAGACAAAGGCAAAACCGTCATACAGGAATCTTATTAATTTCTATCAGGTAGTAAAAAAACCCAGAAGTTGAGAACGACGTGACGCGCGGTCATAAGCGTGCGACTGTAGACACTATAGGTTGTGGGTTCGATCCCACTCAAAGAAATAATATTGAATATTCTCATTTTCTCGTCTTGGAAACGATGCAAAACGCGGCCGCCACTCTAACGCAATGCCTTCAAAATTGAGCGGAACGGATTGATGGGAAACGGAGTGACTTAACATTAGACTACCCCGCGAAGCTTTAAATAACCCCCTGCTTGTTGCCCTGATACCCTGGCTTAAAGCTTACTGCGCCTGCTGGTAAATCCGCTAATAACGTATACTCTGTTTACTGTTTTCCGCCTAATTTTCAAAACCTTGTGAAAGAAATCCCCGACAGGATATGGAATTCACAATCATCGCGTCTACGGTGAGATCCACACCCACCGCGCTACCACCCACATCAGCCCTCACGTTACATAAATGCCACTGTAAGCATTATTTTATACAACGTATGCAAAATGTTACAGCGTGTGCGAGGATCCTTTCACAAATAATAGTTGATAATTATTATATAAAACGTTCATAATCAAGTTTTCATTTAGTTTAGTAGGTAGGATTAAATTGGATCGGCGTGTTCAAATAATTAATAGGCAAATATTTTAATTAAGGGTTCATTTATTATTATCGCTGAAGCCCTCATTATTTTATATATTGAATGGATAATGGGGTGGTGGGTGGTGTGGTGCTGCTACTCATTTTTAGTATTTTTTTTTAAATTAGGTAAGGTATAAATAAAAGGCAAGTACAGTTTAGAAATATTTATTAGAAAATCTTAAAAAACATGCCTATTTTTTAATTAGGTGCATATAATGGACCATATAAATCATGTAGCCCGTTCAAATCTGATAGTTTATTAAGGAGTAGATATCGTTATAAAATGGGTCAAACAAGATTTATATACGTTATATGTTTATTTAGTGTTAGATAATTATAAGCTACAGTCAATCAAAGAAATCAATTTACATTTAACTAACATTAAATCAGTGTATTTATATTCGTTTAATGTAGTTTTAATTAAAGACTTTGGACAAGTGACTTAATTAATCAAAATAGTTTTTCTTTTATTTTTTCTTGTTTTATATTCTTTTCTTGTTTTTTGTTTTATGAAATATTTATATAAGTTTCCTTTACCAAAAATAAATTAAGTAACTTCACCAATAAATGACATTTAGCAGGGTAGACAGAGGGAACCTAGTGTTGTCTATTAAGACACTCTGTTCTCTGCCGTCGTAAACTAAACGCCCGCATTGTTTTGTTATCAGAGTGAGGAAATGAAAATAACTTGTTACATATCTCTCCTATTATACCACAATACGGAACTACTGACCTGGCTGGTGGACCAGCTAGTGGCAAGTTTTCAGCTTGCCTCAAATACCTATTCAAAAATTTACCTATATATATATATATATATATATATATTAGTTTCCAGTTAATATCAATTTCGTGCATATATATATATATATATATATATATATATATATATATATATATATATGCACGAAATCGATATTAACTGGAAACTAATCGAATACTCACTGGAGAAAAAAAAGCATTAAATAGCAAAAACAAAATAATAGAATCGTTTTAATATGTACAAGTATGTAATCGAATCTCTTATAATATTAGCTGCTTAATTATTTGTGCGTTTATCGTGATATGTAAATATTATATATCTATCTCTTTTCAATTATCCAATTTCTCTGGGGTAACAGAGGAACCTTAGTGTTAAGACACTCCATTATACACTTACCAACCAACTTTAGAGATATTTCGTGATGCGTTTACTTAACGCCGCATTTTACTTGCGTCGTTCCTTTGAGTGGAGATCGAATCCACAAGTATCCCGTTTACAGTAAGAACCTGTGCTATTTCACTATTTCACCATGAACAATTCTTTTTAACATTAGTTTTTTTTAATATACAAAACTGAACAATTTAAGACACTAAAAATACATATATTTATATATAAAATATCGAACATTCCTTCAATATTAGTTACATAGTAATTTTAGGCTAAAAATTCATGATTAAAAACAGTCTATCATAGAAATATTTACATAGGAATCGAGAAACTCCTTAACTCTTTAAAAAAAACAAATAAAGAATTATCACATAGTTTACATATATAACCACACGAATAGACGTAAATTAATATTTAACAGATTATTTTATTTAGCTTCAAGCAAACACCACATATTACAGGGTGGACAGAAGTTGATTGAAAATTGTGGATTGTGAGACATTGTGGCTTAAGAGGCAGAACTCAAAGCTATGGTTGGTTTTAGTACAATTAATATTTAATGAGAGTTTATTGCAAATGGAAGTGTGGTCAAATAAATGCCTATAATATTTAAACTTAATCCATTTGGCGAAATTTATTTGGTTTATCATAGCTAAAAAAGAAGATATCAGCTAAAAATCAATAAATTCATTGTTACCTTTAGGAAAACAAAAACATTTTTAATTAGATGTACAATAGATAATAGATTTTTCAAAAAATGAAAATAATTCATAGCATTATGGAAACAATATTCATTTTCTTAAATAGGGGTACTTTGCCCTTTCAAAAGTCAATTTAAAAGTTTAAATTAAATACAAAAAAATAGTCTTGGCATAAACCACACTGTTTACAAGAATTGACAGCACTTTTTGTAATTTCAAATATAATTATCTGTTAAATAGGTAAAGTATTAGACACTGAAGACTTGAACATACTCCCAAAGAATCTTGCTCCTGTGGAACCTCCGGGAATCGAACCCAACATCATCCACATTAACGCCATAACTTGTGCTATTGCACATAGAACAGTCCAAAGTGTACTTTCTAAATATAAAGCACAGTATAATGTAGCTATTAATGTAAAACCATATAGTAGTGTGTTCAGTACTTTCTCTTTGGAGAACAGCGATTTCATATGTGCCCATGGACCGTATAGAAAACTAAAACTGTAAAGAAAATATTGAAATTAGTATAAAGATTTACAATAATGACAAAAGAAAAGGTATTTTTTTTAAATTTCATGCCACTATGGGTAAATCAGAGTGAACCTAGTTTTACAAGACTATTCTATGTTATCTTTCTAAATATAAAACAATGGAAATTGAGTGGCAACAATGAACACTGTTTTTGAACAATGATTTTGTCAGAACAGAGAGGTAAATATAATTTATTTTCCTTTAAGTGAGAATCAAACCCACAACAATAGAGTTTATAGCCAGATTCTGTCCCACAATGACTTCTATGACAGAAGTCATTCTGGTACCATATAAATGTAAAACATATTCCTAAAGAACCCATTTGCACTCAAATGTTGTGTTCAAAAGTATACTTTATTTGAGTCACAATTAAAAAAAGCTGTACAAGCATTTAAGATAAAACATGAGCACACATTGTAATATTAATAACAGAATTTTACAATTGGACTATTAAAATATACTGGCTTTTAGTTGCAGCTTTATATTTTCAGATAAAAATTGGTAAAAGTTATGTATATCTATGAGACATATGAAGTGCCTGATATAATTCTGACCATGAACACTATTCACACACGAGGCCGGTCGTGGCGCAGCGGCACAAAGTGTGACTGTAAACCGACTGGTTGTGGGTTCGATCTCCACTCGAGGAGATGAAATATTTACTAATAATATAAATTTATATTTCCATTTCTTCGCTCTGGTGTCGAGGCAAAACGCGGAGTTGAGTTCTGCCAGTTAACACGCAATGCCTCCGGAATTCGGCAGAAAGTGGGGAACGGAGTGTCTTTCACTACGTTCCCTCTGCCTACCCTGCAGTGTGCGGGATACATCATGAAGCTGATTTATTTATTTATTTTATGTACACTATTGAAAACGTTATTAAGAAATTATTAAAGTGATGCCATTATCCTTCTGTAATGAACAGATTGTCCAGCACAAAACTAGTAATTGCATGAACTAGTACTTCCAGAGGTTTCCAAACAATTTAAACAAAAGAAAAACTCTTTATAATATTAGTATAGATATATCTAACAAAAAGTGCAAATGAGGAATGTGGTTCATGACACAATTATTATCAGCAATTTGTTTATGAGGTCACTGACATAGCATTGTGTAGGATGATTTATTCAGATAATTGGGATTATTAACAGTAAAAATTAATTACAATGAAAGTTTTATAAAACTTACCTAAATATAAAGAAGACACTGCCAAGTGTGAATAGAAGAGAGAATTTTTTGGCCTTCAATACTAAAACTGGTATATAAAGGAATGACAAAAAGAAACACAATATACCTAAAGCCAGGCATATACCAAATCCCATAAATCGTTGTGTTCGAGTCTGAAATACAAAAAGTAATTAGTAGAATGACTTCATATTAAAAGATGTTACGTTATAAAACGAAACAATAGTAACAAGTTTGTTACTTACCAAAGTAAAATATTCTTTCTGTACATTATCAAACCAAGTTCCGGTAGAGCTGTTAGAGCTCGTGGGAGTTTCGTCATTACTTCGTGAAAAGAAACTAGGAGTAGAGAATGGTAAACTAATCTTGTAGCTGCGACGGTTCTCGTTTTGTAGTAAATATTCGTCTAAATCTGACTTTAAATTAGCCATGGTCTCCGTATATTAGATTATTGAATTGTATTTACTTATTTATCGTTATTTACAAAATATTAGCTTTAAATTCAATTGCAAATAGCAATTAATCACAGCTTAGTCCTAGATCTCTTCCAGTCACAACAACAGAATTTGCTCTCTGAGAATGACAGTGACAGCTGATGCATGAGCTATGACTAATAGACTACACCATAGATAAAGTTCTATAGTCTATATAATCTTTTATACATTTAACAAATAAATTAAAATAAAGTGTTCGTTATTGTGTTAAATTAAAATATAATCAGAGTTATTAAAATATTTGTTATAGATATTGAAACAAATAACATTTGCTTACTAGTGATGTTCATGCGCGTTCATTTCTAACCGTGGATAATTATTGTAATGTTTAAAATATGAATACTAGCTTTTATCTGAGGCTTTGCACCTGAGATCGTATTTAAATTATTATTACTGCAAAATTATTAAAAATCTTCCTCGACAGGACAATCTCTAAACAAGATCTATCCAATACTTGACTTGTGTATTCGAAGCTTTAGTTTTCATATTAGAGAGTTTTATCAAACAGGGATTATAATATTGTTTTCGAAGTATAATATAAGTTTAGATAAGAAAATATTTTACCATAATCGCTATCATCGCTAAAATCATCGTGGACGTGTCGGCGAATATTGTTGTTGTACCGATCATGCGCGCAAGGAGGACAGACACCGCGCGTGTCCCTCTCCTCTAGATCAGTGCTGCTCGCGTCGGAGTCGGCGCCAGCTTCGTCTATGTGAATATCTTCGATATGTCGATTATCCAGTTTCTCATTTGATGACAACTGGTTGTAGTCTTTGCGCTGTGGACGGGGCTCTGTAATAAAATAAATTATTATGTGTATATTTAGATATTACAAATAAAAGGTTTGTTTATTTTACTTTAGGATTAAAATAGTTTTATAATAAATAAGCAAATATAATATTGTTCAAAAGTTACATTAATCACAGATTTAATATAACTTGCAAGAACCAGTAAGTATCAGTAGTACTTAACCCTCCAATTTCAAAGTTATAAGTATTTTTGCAGGACTTGTAACTTTGAAGTATACAAAACTTTCTGTAAGTTGTTAAAGTGTAAAAGTGAATTCGAAAGAAAGTTAAGTAATGACGGTAAAGTAAAAGTATAAAAGAAAAAGTTATATATTGTTATAAATAATTTTTTTTTTAGCTTCTCCCTACCCTGTATCTCGTACATAGCAGGGTAGGCAGAGGGCAGAATTTAAAGTTTTTTACTTGCTATTTTGTAAAGTATTATTATTTATTGTCTATAACATTATAATACAGACTTATTATTCCATATAATATATAATATTTTGTTTTCAAGCAACACTGAATATATTAATATAGGCCCTTGTTGTTCTTAATTTCGTATTAATTAAGCCATATTTATACTGCACAGTGTCTGAAGTGTAGAAGAAAGCTAATCATTTAATATACTCGTATCATTTGTAAGTATTTGAAATTACATAATATGAGTTAGTAAACATTAAAATACATAGATTTCGGTTTTAAATATATATATTTAATATATATAAATTGTTATGAGATAAGACTAATATAACGATAACTTATTATATCTTCTTCTATAAACAAATATTGAATAGGACTGATTAAATTAATTTATATTTTTTACTTTGCTTATTTTTAAAGTCAGTCTATGTTTTGTATGTCATTCTTTCGTTTTTGCCCTTGTCCATTTTTTACTTAGTCACAGAAATTGCATAATTTTTTAAATTAAATTTTAAGTTTATTAATTTTTTAAATTAATTTTTTAGTCTTTGCGCAGCATCTGACTTTAAACGCGACGGTTATGGGTTTGATTCCCACGTGAGGGTTTTTGCTTGTAATAAGACAAAGAGCTTCGGTGAGTTTCTCCATAAACACGCAATGTATTGGGGACTTGGGGAACGGAGACACTGGGGTTCCTTTGCATTCTCCCTTCTATATGAGGGATATGAAGCTAAAATAAAACTTTAATTAAAATTAATTAATTCAAGGTTATTTACAGTTTATCGTGCATACCAGAATATTTTTACCTCAACATATATTTTTAGTCAAGCATTAGAATAAATATCTAATTCAGGAACAATATTTTTCGCCTATATGACAATTTTATAAAACAAAAAATCACACTGTATATCGATAAATAATTAGTGTTTATGGAAATAAGTTACTGTCATTAAGTATTATCTAATGTTTGTATTAAGTATTATTATGTATACAGATAACAATGGATGCAAGTTCTCCGAAGCTAGCAATTCTCGGAGCCGGAGTTGTCGGATCTACAGTAGCCCGTATTTTACAAAAAGAGTTAAGAAACGCTGATATTACGGTAATAGCAGATTCTTTTAAGGATGCTACCACTAGCGCCGTTGCCGCCGGCCTTTTCAGACCAGGAACAAGCTTCAAAGGGCCGACGAAAGAAATAACCAAGAAATGGATCGATAATTCTTGGCATTTTTGGCAAGATATCCTCAAAACTTCGGACGCACCACTCGCTGGTATCATGGCGGTCTCGAGTTACATTTTTTCAAAGGAAAATTATCACGTAACAAGGAACCATCTTATCGAGGATCTTGTACCAGTTTATAGAGCGGTGGATAAAGATGAATTAAAATTGTGCGGCCCAGGCTGGAACTACGGTTCATTTTATTCAACCGTGAAAATAGGTTGCGATAGATATCTACCGTGGACGGAAAAATCGTTTATCGATAACGGGGGTAGGATTTTAAATGAGAAAATCGATAGTTTCACATCACTATCTAATTACGATGTGGTATTTAATTGTACAGGCTTGGGAGCGAAGTATTTGTGTAATGATCACGATTTAGTGCCTTTACGGGGGCAGGTGGTTAAGGTGAGAGCGCCGTGGTTGAAAATGGCTTATTATGGGGACTATGATACTTATATAATACCTGGTATAGACGGGATAGCCACCTTAGGTGGAGTGCGGCAGTATGACAGCTATAATAAAGATATTTGTAAGCACGATGCCGCTGCTATATTTGAACGATGCTGTGATCTTTTGCCTGCTTTGAAGAATGAGGAGATAGTAGCTCATAAAGTCGGTCTACGACCTCATCGTGTGCCGGTGAGGGTGGAGCCTGAGATAGTCAACGGTGTGAAGGTGGTCCACTGTTACGGGCACGGCGGGTACGGTGTGATGTGCGCTCCGGGGACGGCTATAGACGCTGTCAAACATGGCTTGGATTTGTTGAGGGGTGGTGTAAGAAGTAAAATATAATTATATTAAAATATAGTGTAATGCAATATAACTTTAGTCAATACAATATAAAAGTTTTAATAAAAATATCTTGTTTTAGTTTTGAGTTTTTATTTTTTTTTCCTCGGCACCTGTGTTAAAGACCAAGTAATCTTTAATATCTCCGGATTTTTTATGTAGATTATGTAGGTGATTTCTGTTTTATAGGAAAACGCTTATTAAATTCTCCTTTATAGGTGTTTGAGCTCACGACCATCCTTTCACCGTTCTGCCGTGTGATCAATTGACCTGAATTCTCACAAATATAGTTTTATTAATTTATGAAGCCAGTCGTGACAGAGAGGCACAAAGTGTACTGCAAAATCGAGTGGTTGTGGGTTCGTTCCATTAGAGGAAAAGAAATATTTATTTAATTTATATTTTCTTTTTTTGTCGATTTGGTTTCGAGGCAAAGCACAGCGTTGAGTTCCGCCACTCAACACGCAATACCTCCAAAATTCGGCGGAAATTGGGGAACGGAATATCTTAACACTAGGTTTCCTCTGTCTACCCTGCTGTGTGCGGGATACAGCGTGAAGCTGAAGAAAATGAGATAGTAAAATGAAGCCCGTAAAGAAAAAGTTTAGAAGCTTTTGGTTTGGTTTAATCAATTATTTAGTGTACATTTAAATCAGGTATTGCGAAATTAAAAAAGGTGAATATCGATATTAATTAGTGACGCATTAAAAAATATAAAATATTTATATTTTAATGAGATAACTTTTGTACTGTCTAGTGATTAAATCAATGTTATACTTTTAAGTTTAAATTTCACTTAATTTTTATAAGTATAATGAATGACTTCACTTAAGTATCATTAGCTCCTCTTTACTATGCCACAAATTTTGTATGTGTATCTTTGAGGACATTGGGCGGCGCCACGCGATGGTTCTAGATTCGATAATTGCACAATTTTCTTGTCACCAGAGCAGGTGATAAGAAAATTCGTTGCGTTGAGTTGAGTCCGTCACCCAACACGCAATGCCTGGAAAACTGTGCTATGCTAACCTGCTATATGCGGGAGAAAGCGTGATCTTAAATCAAAACAATATCTGACATTGTTTTATGTGAAACTTTCGTGTAAAATTTGGAGAGATTCCAATAGCCAAGATAAAGTTTAAAGGTTAAGACTGGCCTCAATTTTCACCCAACAGGCAGATTTCCAGTGACTACAGACGTTTAAAAAATCTATAAGAGTTGCCGCTTAAAAAGACCGACCGATGAGATATTTTGTTTTAATATCAATTAGTATTTTATTTTAAGTGCCATCGTGACTCATTCGGGAATTGTATGAATGTATGTATGTACATGCATTTTATAAAATGAGATTTTAGTGTTCTATAAAAACATTTCATTTGTTTGCAGCGTTTAGCTCCGTCATTCGAAATAAGATTTGTGCAGCATGACGAGGATAATGGAAATACCTACTAAAATATTACATACTATATCTTTAAACATAGTGTTGATCGCCAAATTCTTTTAAATAAAGATCAAAATGTAAGCTCAACACGGCGTTGACGGCACCACCATCACGGCATATTATAATTGTAGGCCAAACTCCACTTTCGATCCAATTTTCGAGATATTACGTGTTGTATGGCGGAACTCAACGCCGTTTTGTCTTGTTATCGCAGCGAGTGAGAGAAAATGATTCGTTCCCCCGAGGCAGAATCGAACCGCCGTCCTCCATTTAACGTAAACTTTCTCAAGACATCATTAATAAGAGAAAAAGATACAAATGCACTTGAGATTTAAAGTTTAATATCAAACATCTGAAATTCGGTAACTTTTACCTCACGCTTCCGTCTTACTTGAAAAAGTAATTTATCATGCTTAGTAGAATTAGCTGAAAACTGGTTAGTAAGTATATTGTATATTGTGTGTGTGCGTGTGTGTGTGCGTGTGCGTGTGCGTGTGCGTGTGCGTGTGCGTGTGCGTGTGCGTGTGCGTGTGCGTGTGCGTGTGCGTGTGCGTCAGGATACTCTGTTATTCATTTTCGGACGAATTCTGGGAGCATTGTTTGTGGCGGAACTCAACAGCGCGCTTTGCCTCGACGCCAGAGCGGAGAAATGAAAATATTAAATACTTAATTTCATAGAGAATTGAACTCACAATCTGTAGTGTTTACAGTCACTAAAATATGCTTAGTATTCTACGCCAATATTGTGTAATACATACCGACTTAAATAAATCATAATCGGCTTTAGAGGCAGTCGCGGCACGTAGGGTGACTGTGGCACCCTACGGCTGTGAGTTCAATTTCCACCACAGAAATGAATTATTATCTTTCTTTGTTCTTGTAACGGGTGAGAGAGAGGAGAGAGAGACAAACCTATTCCACAAATATTTCCTATCAATGGCATTCTTTGTTTAGCACAAAAGTGCAAAAGAAGATATTTTCAATACATCCCCATTTCTTGAGTAAGAATCAAACTCACGACCTTTGCCTGTAGTCAGACGCCCAACTGCACCTCTATAACGGGTAGATGACGGTAAGGTATTATAATTATTTATGCAAAAACTTAATCCCCGTTCAGAGTGTAGAGTCATGTACTTGCATCGATCACGCTGTAATGAGGCACGGCTTGTATACCTCTGTACAGTGTACACAGATGCTAATTATACGAGGAGCTTGTGAAAGAAAATTATTCGAAGCTTATTTATAGCCTGTATTTATATGAAATATCAACAAAAAGTTGTATGTTACACAAATACGTTGGATATGACTTGACAAAGATGACTGGATATTAATGAAGTTGTTTTTTTTTTCGCTTCACGCTGTATCCGACACACATAGCAGGGTACCTGGAAACCTAATATCAAGACACTCCATTTCCATAATTTTTTTAAACCCATACACTTGCGGGGAAGTGAATTGAACCCACATATTTCCCCTGTCATATTTAGCCTATGTTTGCGTCCCTGCCACACTGGCCTCAATAATTACTGACAAATGGTCTGATATTCTTTTATGATAACAAAATGTTATCTTAAATTATTTTTCTGAAACTGTTGAACTAGAAGACATAATTTCTTTATTCTATATAAAATAAATAACTCTTGTAACGTCGTGTGCAGAGCCACAGTGTCTGCCAGTAAGTGCGACGGTTGTGGGTTTTCGTCTCATTTCAGTGAATAAATTATTTTATACATAAATATAACAAGAATGGCGTTGAGTCCCGCTACCCAACAATCAATTTCTCGAAAATTCTGAGATTCCCAGGTTGCCTCTACCCTAGTATGTGCGGGACACAGCGTGAAGCTGTATAATAAATAACAATTATATGTACCTACTTCAAAACTTCATACATTCTACGGCAATGTTGGCCAAGTTAGAACACTAAAGAATATAAAATTAACTTAGAAAAATAGCAGTTTCAATAGAACAAGGCAGCTAACAGGAGCAAGCTTGAGTACTTGTAAGTTCGAGCTTCGTTTAAAATTGGGTTTATACTTACACTGTTATAACGTATCTTTATTAAACAATATTAATTTTCTACACGATTTGTTACAAAAAACACACTCTAATATATTTGCCATTATAATTTCTTCCCTTCATTTATCTACAATATACTAATAAAGTAATTCTCACATTAGTAATTCGTCTTGTCAACTTTGACAACCCGATCACAGACTATATAGAAAACACGCTAGTGTGTAGCGCATGGAGTATTGTGCCCTCACTCCCACGGAAGACTTATCGCGTTTGGGAGGATGATTGGCCCAGCGGATTGGTCTGGCTGCTTACAATGGGTCTCGAAATAGTACCTTAAATAATATATATAAAATTTAGGCTTGCTAGTATGACGTAGTTTGCCTCAATTTTAAACAACCTTTAGGGCGTCTGGCGGGCGAGTAACGGGAGGTCCACGTAAAGGGACTGAAAATAATGGATATATATTTTTTCCAATATTCTTAATAACATATTTAAATACGAGCCTTTCTACTTTAACGTAGGGAATGGTTTTTAGGTACCTTTAGTTTGAGCTACCCTCTGAAAAGTCCCTACTTTAGAGTTAGTGAGTGCGCATACCGTCCTCACTACGTATTGACTAATAATACTAAAAATTTCAGCTTCGCTAAAATTACGTAGGTCTGGGGGATCTGGGACTTGGGGTATTACCTAAGGACATTATATTTAATATCTACCTCTAACCCTATATAATAAATTGTTTTAAGATTGAATGGATTATTATTGGTTGAGAATGGGATTACTTTTGAACGTAATATTCTTGAAATATTAGTTCATAGTTGTTTTCTATATATTTAGGCTTTTTAAAAAAGTTAAAAGAAATCAGCTTCACGCTGTATCCCGCAGACAGCAGGGTAGGCAGAGAGAACTTAGTGTTAAGACACTCTATTCCCCACTTTCCGCCGAGTACTGGAGGCATTGCCCTGTTGAGTGGCGGAACTCAGCGCCGCGCGTTTAGGCTTTAAAACAATATTTTGATTTTATTTTATAGGTTGGTTGGAAACGGTCGTGGATTCGAAGTGTAAGACACTAGGCTTCTTCTGCCTAACCTTCTGTAGGTAGGAAGCCATTTTATTATTTGTTTAGCTTAACACTTCATCCCCTATAGCCTATAGAAGTAGAGACGTGATGGTTGTGAGTTCGATTCCAACTCGAGGAATGATTTGCTATTACTTTTTTTAGCTTGCAAGGCCAAAACGCGGCGTTGATCCACTCAACACTCACTGTCTCGAATTTAGGGCAAAAGCAGGGAAAGGAGTATCTAGTCACAAAGCGAGTTAAAACTCTGAAGAAAATATTTATATGAATGAAAGTATATACTTTAATTATGAAATAACTCATCTTAAATATTAGAGGACTAAGCAAACGAACAAAACAATAAAGGAACGCTAAAAATAAATCTAAAATCATTTTTATAAAAATGTTCTAAATGACACGATAAATGAGTTGTTTTATCATTTTCTTAGTTACTTTTGTTTTTGTATTTTGTTTTATCTATAATTTATTTCCCGCTGTGATGATCGTGGTTTTGTTATTGTTTTTAGACTCTTTAGGTGAATGCTAAACAATAATATTTTTATTTCGTTTTACATACATTAATAAAATCAAATACTGACGTCGACAGCGGTAACACATTGATTATTATATTACTATTTTAGTATTATTGAATACTACAATAGATACTAAATATGTACTTCTATTGGAAGTATTGAGTATTTTTACTGCGAACAGTTTTATTCACATAATGCCTAATAAATATGAAAAATGAGCAGAACTTTCTTAAACATACAAAAACACACACACAAAAACGAGAGCATGTCAAAAAAAATATTTTCAATACTTTATACAAAGTAAGAATGAAAATCAGTTTGCTCCCACGTTTAATCAGTCCCAGCAGAAGGCAATGGTAGTCTAGTGTTAAGACACTCCGTTCCCCATTTTCCGCCAACAAGTCATTGTTTATTGAGTGAGTGAAAATAATTCATTTGCCAGAATTGAAATCCAGCCTAGAACAATCATTTACAGTTTGGCGCTGTACCGTCGCCACGACGGCATCATTTGATTAGAAATAAATCCTATAAATTAATTTTTTGAGGTCAGTCGTGGCGCAGCGGCACAAAGTGTGACTAAAACCGGCTGGTTGTGGGTTCGATCTACACTCGAGGAGATGAAATATTTACTCAAATTTATATTTTCATTTCTTCGCTCTGAGTTGAGTTCTGCCACTCAACACGCAATGCCTCCAGAATTCGGCAGAAAGCGCGGAACGTAGTGTCTTAACACTAGGTTCCCTCTGCCTACAATGCTGTGTGCGGGATGCAGCGTGAAGCTGAAAAAAAATATTTAAAAATAACTACTTCAAAAAATTAAATGATTTATATTTATAAAGTACTCGTTACGTGAGCGCAGTGCTCAAGCAATCGCAAAGTAGGTCGAGTCTTAATCTGCTGTCTGTCGTACTACACATTACAGGGATTATTCGAAAACCTCCGATCATGGAAATTTATGGACGTTTATAGGGAATTTGTTATTTAAGAAACCATTTTTTATTTGCTATGACTGTCTTTTTTGTATTAGTACCCTTAGTAATAATACTCCATATCCTACTCCAGGCCTTGATATTTGTAATTTCTAATGAAATACTATACTCGTAGAGGTCTATTGTGAGTTGACCTCCGTATTCAATATTTCAAGTTTTCTTGTTCCTCTATATTATTGTCCTATATGTATCTATGACTTTACTATATAATTACAACTTACCATATACTTTATCATTATATATGTATGTATGTAATAAGACACAGTTTTATAGCCACTATGACACTCTGTGTACACTGCGGTTGTGGGTTCGATCTCCACTCGGGGGGAGGGAATGATTATTACCAGAGCAGAGAAATAGAAACAATTTATTCCCCTGAACTAAATTTATTACCTACTTAAAACAATTTCAGCAAGATTCTTCCATATCACCGACCAAACTTTCTACTAAGTTCCAAATAGTTTGTCCTTGTTTCATTATTTTTTCTCAGGAATACATATTCTGTATCTGACAAGTGGCAGAAAAAGTTTCACCAACATTCATTTATATCTTGAGTTTGACAGCGACTGATGGAGGATTGACTTAAAAAAATATATTCGACTGAACGTTAGATCTTGTTTTTTTTCGATACAACTTCGAAAAATCATGTCTCAGTGTAGAGCAGCCTAAAATCCTCAAACATCCTGCATGCCAATTCAGCGTTTTACGCCGCGTAGCCCCCCGCGTAGGCTGTTCGTTTTCTGTCTGTCAGTCGTTCGGCAACGTAACTTATTTTTTATTATGAATTATCTATACATAAAATTGAATGATATGTCTGTGATTTTTAAATATTCGTGTTTCCAAGTGCATTATTTACAAGATATCAAAACACAAACAATGAATTTGAAAATTTTTGCCTGCCTGTCCTTCTGTTTGCGCGGACCCGCTGAACCGGTTAATATGGGGCTAATACTGAGAAATAGAGGAAGCTGTGGAGCAACATAAGGACTAATTTTATACGGATTATTTCTTAAATACACAAATAAATATAAGTAAAGCTCAAAGGGGGCAAACCGCGAGGGGGCCGCTAGTTTTTAATATTTCCATTTTCTCTCTTTGGTAACGAGGCAAAGAGCGGTGTTGAATTCGGCAGGAAGTGGTGAACCAACGTCTTAATGGGAACATAGTGTCTATCACCTCTGGTTCCCTCTGTCTACCTTTCTATGTGCAAATACAGGTAAAAAAAATTTGGTATATTTGTCAGAAAAAAAAAACGTCATTTCTAAACCAATCCAACAACCAGTATATCTTAGTACCGAACAGCAATATCTTTTGTGAACGGAGTGTTCTTCGATAAAACTTTCGTCTACTTTCGATAGCGATATGAAGCCCCCGGGAGCCCTTCACAACTACTGTGACCCTTTTACCCTAATACAGCTGAAATAGGGAACATTGCTACGTATTGAACGTATTCTGTATTTTTTGTTCTCTTTCAAATAATACGATTTTGTCGCTGTTTTCTTTGGCGAAATAACATTATTTCATAAGATTCCCGTCATACAATGGTTGTACGTTCAAATCCTTTTGAGGGTATATATTTTAGCTTCACGCTATATCAGCTAAGACACTTTGTACCCTACGTATCTTTAAATTTTCAAGACATTGCGCGTGTAGTGACTTAACTGAACGCAGCGTTTTGTTTTTTTATGAGAGCAATAAAAATTATAACAAACAATTAATTCCTCCAGTGGGACTCTAACCTACAAACAAAGGTGTAAACACCTTAATAACAATCTGAAATACGTAATGAACGTAGATATACTGTAATTAATTTACATATTTTATCGTTCATATCGTATAAAATTTTTGGATTTTTGATTAAAATGCCTTTGACGTTGCTAGCAGTGTAAAACCAACAAGCGTCCAGAGTTCACTCAAACACGTTTCAATTGCGTCATCGAGGTGCAGCGTCAAGGTGCTGGTTTTAACAATTGTTAGTGGTTTTTTATAGGTAGTGAGTTCAAATTGACCTTTTTGAGGAAATACTTTTGTGTTTATTATTATCTAGTATCTACAATATTAAAATATAATTTAAGTATATTCCACATTTGGAAAAAACTTTCTTAGGAAATGTATAATTTGAACGCGGTATTATTTGAATGACGGAAAGCTTAAGCCTGAAGTTAGTGTTTTAAATTACAAAATATGATTTTGTGTGTAGTTCATAATTGATTATAATATTTTTAACTTTTTGGTCTAACTTACTATTGCCATTTTAATTTTTTTTTCAAATAAATATACATTTAAAACTGTGTTTTCAAATGAGCGCTGAAAGAAATTGGCAACCTCAAGACCTCTCGCTGTGATGAGGTCGCTGTCTTCATTAGCGAAAGTGGAGGACTAAGAATATCGTGATTTTCTTTCATTTGAAGAAGATACATTTAGATTTTATAAAAATTTAACATTTTTCTCTGCATTGCAGAGAAAAATGTTAAATTTTTATCCACTGTTAAGACACTCTGTTGCACACTTTCATCCCGCAGCAAGGTGGGCCGAGGAAACTTAGTGTTAAGGCAATCCGTTTCCATTAAGACAATAGCGTCTCCCACTTTCCGCTGAATTTTGGAGCGATTGCGTGTTGAGTGGCGGAACTCAACGCAACGCTTTGCCTCGTTACCAGAGCGAGCAAGTAAAAATATTAAATATTTTATAGGAATAGGAATCAAACCGACCTAGCCTCAGTTATTACAGAATATTACTTTGTGATTCCTTAATAATACAAAAAACAAAATACCTATTCGTGGCGCAGGGCACAGGTGTTTTGAATGTTATCGATTCCTACTCGAGAAAAGAAATAATTAATATTTTTATTTCCTCGCTCTAGTGTCGACGCAAATTTGATTCCGCAAATCCGCACGCAATATATCAAACATTTTATTATGCATAATATATGTAGATAATGGACAGATACATGAAGATGATTACATTTTTTAGCTTCACTCTGTATCTCGCACATAACAATATAGCCAGAGGGAAACTGGAAGCTGGGAAAAGTGTTAGTACACTCCGTTCCGAATAAGACACTTCGTTTCTTACTTTCTGCCGAATTGTCGATTGAAATTAAACTGCATTTAAATAAATTTCAATAAATCCTACTCAAGTAAGACTTACTTAATCAATCCTAATGCAAACATAACATTTCAAACAAGCCGTCTCATTAATTTGAACAAATTAATTTTGGCAATGACCAGATTCATTTAAAATGAAAATAACTTTGTATGTTCAAACGATAAATCAATATTTAAATTGAGTTTAAATGAAGTTGTAACAATGTTACTGGCCTTAAGCCGACCGCACGCTGGCTTAGAAGTGTAGTCTTTTACATGGATAGTTGGCTAAATTTGCCCGGCTTGGCCGTGGTGCTTCCCGTGTCTCATCCCATTCTAATTAGGCCCCATTTTAATTTCTGACAATGGTATTAGGGTTCCATCTGCCTCCCCTGCTTTGTGCGGGATACAGCTGAAAAAAAAATTGCGTCCGTGCTTAGAATGTTCAATTCATTTGTAAACCGTATTTCATAGGCGGCAATAGTAAAATCATTTTGAATTCTATTAGGCAGTGAGAGGAGCTAGTTCTATAGATGTGAATTTAGACCTACAATTGGGTCTTCTTAAGCCTCCGTTTCCGTCACAAATTCCTCCGAGCTGCCCTGGACCGTAATGTTCACCGTTAATCCATAGAATCCTTCACACCTAAATATTTTTCTGGTTTCCACCTTCAATACTTAGCTCTAAAGCTTATAAAATATAAATAAGTAATAATAAAACAAACTCCCCCATTTCGTGTAACAAAGTCAATCAAACGCTCGTTCACGTGTTGCGAGAGTTAATTGTGTAAGCCGTTTTGATGCTTCATTTCGCTGAAATCTGAACGCGAAGAGAAATTATTCTGTAATTGTATTGTACACTTTACTGTTATAAAGTAAATGCAAAATTATTATTGTCGTAAGTATGAAAAAATTGTACTTGATTACAAAATATTGTAAGTACCATCGACAATTGTATTTTTGACGCCAGAATGCGTCAATATCAATAAATAAATGGAAAATAAGGACATTTTGTTAAAAGCAATATATAAAAACTTTGCACCTTATCACTAAAAATGTTAGTACAGTAACATACTAGATCTGGACTCTGGTTCGACTTGAACAAGATCAAAGGACCGACCCAAGCCGATAATTTAGGGGTTCTCCGAATATCGGATACGGATCGAGTGTAGTCGATGTGCTCTAAAGGGTTCTCTCCATTGGAAGTGGTGGAGTCTTCATATGACATGAATAAAGATATGTTTTTAAATAGGCTTGGGCGGATTTTATTTATTTATATTTTTTCACGTATAAAATCCAGGTATATTGTAGATAAAAGTACAATAAATACTCTTTTTAGGGTTCCGTAAGGAAAAATAACACCCTTAAAAGATCACTGTGTTTTCCCTCTATCTGTCTATCTGTCTGTCAAGCCTTTATCTCAGAAACGGTTGTAGATATCAAGTTGAACAAAACTCAGATCTACGGCCCCATAATTTCCTGGGAAAAAAAATTTTACATTTACTTTAAAAAAAAAGATACGACCGTTTACATCGCAAAAAACGGGTATTTCGACATTATAAAGAAAATAAAATTATTAGGGCAATTTCGGTTGTGCATCTATAGCATAACATCTACAGGTTACTCAGCTTCACGCTGTATCCCGCACACAGCAGGGTAGGCAGAGGGAACATTGTGTTAAGACACTCCGTTCCCCGCTACAGGTCCAGGAAAAAATCTGAAACTATACATTTGTTTTTAAATTCTAAAAAAAAATAGCCTCTTTCTCATCTTTTTAAAGGAGGGCAAAATTAAAACTAAGATTGTTCAGAAAAACCTCGAGACCTTCGATTTTCGCTTACGCTTACGCTTGTCCGGTTTTTTAAAGTCAGACCTTCTTTCTACAAAAGTAGTTGATTTCCATTTTTCGTTCTTATTAAAAAGTTTTATTAAAATAACAGATTTAAGAGTGAACGAATATAAACCCTATAAATATTTCGTTTAACCGGACCAAGAACAAAAATGACCACTTTAATAAGATCATTGGTTTCGTGATAACATTTTAAGTGAAACTCTTTAACTAGAATAATCACGTCAGTAGTCCGTGATCACGGGTTGACTGAGGCAGCATCCGTCTGTCAGCTGACGAAGAAGTACAGTACATATTTAATTTTTTGGTCTTGTTATAATTTACCACCAATTCGTCTCCATTAGTTAAGAAGTAGCGGTGCAAGAAACTCAGCTTCACTTTTTTAAAACCAACTAATTATATAGAGTTTCCCACTTGTTAAGTAGAGACATTTGGCTCTACTTAATAACTGAGAACTTTCTTTATCCTTTCAGATAGATAAAAAAATTGACCAAAAAATCTAGTAAGACATAAAACAACTGCTTTACTGGTGTCGTCATATCAGTGGAAGGTTAGTTTTAGAATGTAACCAAATGTTAAGCATTCAAGGGACGTGTGAGATCAAAGAGACGTTTTGCAGATCGTGACGGCCTCAAATAAATTCACAGTTAAGTGAGTGATTAGAAACATTTAAGCCGCACCATCTTAAATAACTTGTTTATTGTTAATAATTCTGATGGCATTGTGTGTTGAGTGGCGGAACTCAACGTCGCGCTTTGACTCGACACCAGAACAAGGAAATGAAAATATTAAATATTTCATTTTCCGGAATGGGAATCGAATCTTCGATCGGTTTGTAGTCACAAGCTTGTGCCTCTGCGCCGCGACTAGCCTTAGGCGTAAATAATATATGTGTATTTCATAAATAAGAGTCTAAAATAGATATAAAATTATAATTTTGGTAGAAATATGATGCGTGGATCTTAAAACAACTAGAGTTAAGCTTTATTGAAAGTAAACATGTGTTGTTTGTTGGACGTTAAGTTTTGTATTATAAATATTTTAATTTGTATTAGAATTATCAGCCAAATTGACTATAACTTTTTCAAATTGTTTTTTTTTTTTGTGTTTTTCCGTACATAGCAAGGTAAAAAAAAATTAGCTTTACGCGGAACGCGACACCAGAGCGAAGAAATGAAAATATAAATTTAAGTTAATATTTCATCTTCTCGAATGGGGATCGAACCTACAACCAGTCGGTTTTACAGTCACACTTTGTGCCACTGCGCCACAACATAGCAAGGTAGACAGATTATAATTGAGAACCTAGTATCAAAACACTCCATTACTGTTAAGAAACTTTAGTCCTCATTATCCGACGAATTCTGGAGGCATTGTGTTTGAACGAGAACGGAGTGCTTTCACACTAGATCCGTTAAGCTACAAAAAAAATCAGACCAGCCTATTATTAATGAATTTGTGTCATTAACACGACTTAATTAATATGATATCGTATCTGAGATAGTGCGGGTTGGGAGTACTCAACTATGTGAGGCACTTCCCTCCCGTCGGGAGTATCTGGATAGCTGACAGGCTAATATTGAAGCACTTCGATCTTGACTTACTGAATAGAAATTCACATCAAGAAATATATTGAAAACGGAAGTATATTTTTCTATATATTCTCTATATGTAAAGGAAGGGATGTTTGAAAATTGTATTTATACTTTTAAACTAATTTATATAATAAAAAAGCTTTTGTTTGGAAAGCGGGTATCTACGAAACTATTGGTTCATATTGAAAAAATATTATTGTGTTTAATAGTCCATGTATTGAGAAAGAGTAATCATCTTAATTAGGTTCCGATATAACGCACTGTTCCTGCGTTCAGAGTTTTATGGGGCACTTAGTTCATACTACATATTTAATATTTCATTGCATTGGCTTGATTAATATAAGGCATAGCGTTGTTTTTAAAATAATTAAAGTGAAAATCGCTAATAGTTCGCTACAATGTTAATGACGTTCAAAGAAATACTTATTGCTTTTTATACTTCAGGTAAACAGTTTGGTATAGAGACGCGATGTATATTTTTTTCCATTTCGAAATCCTTAGGAGTCTTATTAAGAAAGATTTTAGAATTGTCTAGCTCTAATTATTGTTTCTCAGAAGTAAAATACCTACAAATTTTATTGTGTTCAGCCAAATGTTGACCTACTACGGACAACCGTAGCCATCAGTCAGTTCATTGTATACACAACTCATTTACAATAACGACAAATATAAAGCTAACGTAGCAGTAAAAAGGCCGTAGAGGTAAGCGGCAACGTTTGCCTGTAAACGCGGCGGTTGTGGGTTCTATCTCTACACAGAGAATGATTTGATTTTTTCGTTTTCATCGCTCTGATATGAAAACAAAGCATGATGTTGAGTTCCGTCACTCAATAAGCAATGTCTTAAAATTGGGAATCAGAGCAGTGGCGTAGCTGGGGGGCCTACGATCAATTTTATTTTTTTTTGTTTGGTCAAGAATCAAGAAATTTACAAGAAAAATGAGAGAATGAAAATGAAAAATACAATCTCGTTATCATGTCACTATTCTCTTTGCTAGTCAAAAAGCGCATAATGTTCGATTTTAAATGTTTGCAATAATCTTCACCAAAATCTAATGTTATAACTTATATATATAGCTATTATAGTTTTGCAAGCAATAAAAAATTATATATCTACTTTACAGTGTTTTGAAATCAGAAATTATTTTGAACATTTTAAAGGGCAAAGTCCTAATATATATATATATATATATATATATATATACACACATATATATATATATATATATATATATATATATATACACTAGCGGCCGGCCTGCGGCTTCGCCCGCTTAAACTACATGATTAAAAATCTGATATGATTTTTTATTTATATAATCTGTAATCTCTATTTCTATATATAATAAGACAGTAAAAATATTTTGTCTGTACATTTAGTTATTTTGACTGAAATGGATAGAGGGACACTTAAAAAGAATAATAGAAAGCAAAAAATTTTTTTTTGAATTTCTTGTCTGTCTGTCTGTCTGTCGATATTTTTGTCCACATTTTTCTCTGAAGGTACTGAACCAATTTACTTAAAAATTTCACCAATTACTTTGTTTTAACTCAACTTAACTACTAAAGGTTGGTTCATCAAAATCGGTTCTTTAAAAAAAAAGTTCAAGGCATTAATTTGCCTGCGAATTTTAAATAGCAATCACGCTGGTAACATTCCTGGCTTAAGAATGTCATTCGAAACGTCTTGGTTATATGACTGTTGATAATTATATATGATTTTCTTACTACATTATCATAATTTCTGTAAGATTTTTTTAATGTTTTGAACTAAAAAATACGACCAATGTTGATATTAGATATTTATAAAATATACAAAAGGCTAATTATTTATTATACGTATATAATGTATATATATGACTTTCTTATTGTATCTATACTGATTGTACCATTTGTGTTATCACTGTACGTACATTTAAAGTGGTGGTGGTGGGTGTTGATTAAACTCAGTGCTAAACGTGAGTAGACTTTTATCATTCACCATCAACACTACACAGAGTATCCCAACACTAGGTTCTCTCTGCCTCCTGCTGTCAACCAAATATATTGTGGATTTAACAAAAATAAAGCGAAAATAAAACTTTAAAAATCAACACATTCAATGTAAATCGTATACCTTTGAAGAAGTCTGTACATAACAAGTGACACTGTTACAAGTCAAGTAGGAAGTGATGCTCTTCGACTCCTCTCTAATGAACACGATGCTGTCGCTAATTACTGTCTCTGACAGCTCACAGAGAGCTGTGGTCGTTGAGGTGTATTGATGGTGAAGAAACAGTATGTCGTCGTTGCCTTAATAATTAGAATTGGAATTTTTCAAAACATTTCTTCAACAATATCAAGAGATAATTTTTGTAATTAGCTTTGAATCCGTCGTAGTACAGAGTGGGGAATGGAAATGTTACACTAGGTTACCAGGTTCTCTCTGCCTACCCTGTTATGTGCGAAACACAGCGTGAAGCCAAAAAAAATAAAAAGGAGGACATTTCCAACCAATTTCGAGCAGCTAATCGCATTTTTACGCATTGGCAAAAATTTTTGCCAATTTTAAATTTTACAGTGTCCGATTTTTCAATAAAAAACATGTAATAGCAATAAAAAAACATCTAATAGTCCAAGAGCCCAGCCCTCAAGACCTATATCAATCTAGCAAATCCAAAATTTTGAGGATTATTAGACTATTATATAGTTAAGACGGTATGCGTACTTACTTACTTGAAAGTGGAGCCCTGTCTTTTAACGCCAACTAAAGGTAATGGTTTTCAATTAATATTTTCTCAAAATGTTATGTTGTAACCCAGAAATGTTATATCCAAAAAAATGTTCCAAGATTTTTAAAATCCTTTACTTAGTCTACTTTTGATCGATACCGAATAAGTTTTATTATAATTTTTAAAATAAAACGTATTTTACCGCAAATTTAATGATTTTGGCTGAAGACTACGCTACTATATAGATTACGTACGTGGCAAAAAAAACAGTTAAGATCTACCACTCGACGCGCAATGCCTCAAGAATTCTGTAATCATCCTGTTCGGTGCTACTTATATTAAGAGTAAATAATAAAAGTATAAAAATATTATTCTATATGAATATATGACAGTAGTCTCGGCAAGTCCTACTGGACAGTACGATCGACCGTAATAGCCAAATTTGAGTCCGAATATTGTTTTATTTAATATTTAATCTGTGTTATATTTTTAATTGGTTCTGGATTTGAATTTTGTCTTGAAAAATATTTATCTTTATGTTTAAAAGTGTCGAGCACAGTCGGTATTACACAGCGTGGAATTCTGAAATGTACCTTGGGGAGTGTAGAGGAGTATTATAAAATAATTTTTCGAAATTCTTAAGGAATTCCTTAGTTTTTACAAGCGGGCGAGCCCAACGAGGGTTGTTTGTTTGCGTAGATTACTTCCGTACTAAAATTGGAGGCCTCGAGGTTTTTCTGAAATTCAGGCTTTGCGTAGAAAGAGCCCTTTCATCTGATACCTCTTTTATACAATTGGTTTTAATACCAAATTTTGCCTCCCTTTTAATTTATTAGGAGTTGACCACAAATGTATAGTTTTCAATTTTTTAACTAAACTAATACTACCTAGTGCGAAATTTAATAATTCTAGGTTAACCAGAAGTATCCTATTACTTTAGATTCCCTTTATAGTGTCGAAATACGCGTTTGGGGCCGCTGAAAGATCTGTGTATATGGTTTGAATTTCAATTCGATTTCTACAGGCGTTTTTGAGATAAAGGTCCTTGACAGACAGACAGATAGCCGGCCGGACAACAAAGTGATCTTATAAAGGTTCCTTTTTTTCCTTAAAATAGGAAAATCGGAATCTTATAAATGGAGTATAAATAAATGGGAACTACGCTGTATATAAACTTGACAATCATTTTGGATTCTGTCTGCTGTCCAAACTTTTATTTGTCAAGAAATAACAAAGTACAAACATATATATATTTTTATATGAAATACCTATAAATATAGCAACAATGGATTCCTATTGTCTACGGTATATTCGGGATAGTGTGAATAAAAAATATAAAACCCACACAGAAAAGTGAAAAGAATATGTTATGAAATAATATGAAACAGCAACAGGTCGCAGCTCAACAAATAGGTTTACCGCATCGACTCAATATTGTCTTGAGTAATGCAATCAATTTGTTATTGACATCGAAACTTTTGAAAAAACCCTTTATAACGCCGTTTGGGAGCAGAACGTGTTTTAGAGATATAAATATATTTTGTAATATTTTAATGTTGTAAGTGAGCGGTAAGAGACCGAGGGGGAGATCTCGACCTCGAAAACACAGTGTCAATGATACTGGAGGAAGGTCACCTTAAAAGCAGAAGGATTCCCCGGAGGGCCTCTATGAAGTGATTGATGACAGTGGACGAGGCGAAAGAGGTGTGTAGAGACCGTAGTGTTTGGCGCTCCGTTTTTTCTAACTACCCTGCTAAGAATACAGCGTGAAACTAAGTTACGATAATAGATGAATATTTTTTTTAACGTTGTTAAAACGAATCGTAGACCATCGTAACTTTTGTATAACAGAACGTCAGTGTAACACATTACTTGATATAACGAATTATTTTCTGATTCCCTTCAATATCGTTATATCGTTAAAGTTTGTCAACTTTTATACAACATACATTCCGTTGACCTAGCATTCTGAATTTGGTACGGAGGTCTCTGTGGGCGTGTCCGGCTCACTCTTAACCAGTTTTTTTAATAAATAATGATGTAACGCCTTTTATACATACGTATATTTACAACATGGCTGCCTACCAAGGAACAGTGTTGCCATATTACAGATTATTATTATCATCGGTAAATATACCTTAGCAACAAGTTAACACTATTTTCTCAGATTCCCCTGCCTACCCAATACGTGCGCAATACAGCGTAAAATTAAAAAAGACATCGATTTTTCTAGAAACACTATAATATATTCAATAAATAATAATAATATTATAAAGAGGTAAGATTTGTATTTTTGTATGTATGTATGTGTGTATGTTTGTAGAGTTTTCACACAAAAACTACTGGACCGATTTCAATAATTTTTTCACTATTAGAAAGCTGCATCTTCACTGACCAGCATAGGCTATATTACATTTTCAAAAAAAATAGAGATCCCTAATAAAAATGCAATAATGTAACCCAAGGTGAGAAGAAATTGATCTTAACAATTCTATCATCGCATGCGCTGCGAAAACTATTGATGATAGAACAAAACAATGTTCTACAGTATTATAGAGCGCATCAATATCTATAAAAAAGTCCGCGATAGCATATGTCCAACTACTGTAGTTATGACAATATAAACATTTTTTTATATCTTATAAGTTAACAAAAGTGCCAACAATAATCAAACCATATTATTCATAGCTCTGCATTAATCCTTATCCTATTAATTGATATTTTATTAAAGATTATTTTAATACTTGTAAAATACTTTTTAAATTAATAAAATCGGACATCCCATTCAAAAGATATAACGAATTTAAAAATATCAATCTAAAGAAAATTATGTAATAATAAAAAGTGCGGAGTGTGTGCCGTGTGGCCTCGCGCATCGTGGCGAGTAACTCTGCGGGGGTGGGGGGGAGGTGCATCGATATCACTAAAATTATTAAGACAATCGATTAGATTTTGTTGTTTCTTTATTTAATTAAATAGGCCCCGAAACTACGAGACCGATTTGGAAAATTCTTTTACAATTAGACGATCAAGGTGTAAAAAAATACCAAAAAAAAAAACCTTATACGCTGTGGAAATTATTAACAATAGAGCAAAGTGATGTACTACAATTTTATAGAAGACATCAATATCTACAAAAAAGTATACGATACTATGTGTAACTGTTAGTTATGCCACAATAACTAATTTTCAAAGGAAAATGTGCAAACTAGAACAGAGCCGCCATCGTAGTGCAGAGGGGCATTAACAATTATTATTCTGTCATAATAAATACAAAAGTATCAACCTTTTCAATTATAATTATCAGTAGAGCATCGATACTAATGTGGTATCTATATATTTATATATATTTAATATTTTTTTCTTCACTTAGTGTTTTTCAGGTGGAAAACAGACAATTTTTTTATTTGATAAAATATTGTATTCACTATAAAAATGTTGGTAGTTTTTATAATTCTAATAGAATTTAACAACTTTCTTAAACGATCTTTCCTTGCATGCGTCGTAATAACTATTGGGAGCTATTTAAAGAAAACAATACATTCTCATTTTTATAAATATATTATATGTTATTGCAATATAATATATAAGATGTTAAATATTATTTTAATTTTTATCTTAAAACTTGCGAAAGAAAGACTAGAAAATATTTTAAAGAGTCCGACTTTCAAATTTTATAAAAATCGGTGCTGTTAAAAAAAAAATCCATACAAACTTTCAACCCCTATTTCATCCGTTATGGGAACAAAATTTTCAAAATCCCTTATTAGTGGATGTCCAGATTATTAAAATAAACATCTGTCCAAACTTAACGTTTCTCCCAATTTTGAATTGAACGAAAAATTAAGACTAATTTGTTTAATTTTTTCGTCATAATGGCGCAAAAATATTCAAAATATTCAAAAACTATTTATTGAGAAAAACATAATTTACTAACGATAAGAATATTGGTAGTTTCTCAAAAGGTATACGAATTAAAAATGCCTAAAGTGTGCTTCGCAATTCACTAAAAAATCACTATAGGTATTAAATATGCTCAATTATATAGTGTTTTTGTCAGTACCACTTTAAATGAAACCATAGTTTTAACTACTCTATAAAAGCCTAATACAATTAAATAGTACATCTAAAAAAATCCCAAAAATGTTATTTATTTATACAAAATAAATTATATATTTATCGTTGATATTAAAATAAAACGCTATTTATCATTAAAGACGCAAACAGACATAGGCCTATTAAAGGGAAACCGCCGCATACGAGTCGTAGGTATGAGTGGCAAAGTTCAAAGTTTTTTTTTTTATGGAAAAGACACGGCAAACAAGCGTGCGGGTCACCTGATGGTAAGTGATTACCGCCGCCCACGACCCCGTGCAACCCCAGAGGAGTTACAGGTGCGTTGCCGGCCTTTAAGATGGGTTGGGCGCCGGGGCCCGGCATTACCTGATGCGAAACGCAGTGGCATAAAGCCACTACTTCACGCCGGTTTTAAATGCCGGGGTTGGTAATGATCCGGTCGAGTATGCCCATGCGTGTTGCTGGCGACGTGACTCTACCACACGTACTTTAGTCGCCTCTTACGACACCACCAGTACCAGGATGATCCTATTCTAGATCGGGATCACACGGCAGAAAGTTGCTTAACCTTTAGTAATATTTTGTAGTAGTATGTGTTAACGTTATTGGTATCTATGCGTAACTGCGTCACACGAAATACAGGTATGGATAAACATCGATCGTGAAATGAAAAAAAAATCCTACGTCTAAACTGTTGAGGTATCTTGATTAATTTCTTTAGGTATGGGCTTAAAATATTTTATCCTATATACTGTCCCCGTAAAATGAGCGCTGACGCTTCCATTCTGTATAAATATTAAAGGCCGTCGTGGCGTAGGGGCACAAAATTGTGCCTGTAACATGACGTTATGGGTTCGATTCCCACTAGGAGGATTGAATTGTAATTTAATCATATTTTCATTTCGCACGTCAGTCATATATCATACGCAGTATCTTAACACTAAGTTCCCTCTACCTACCCTTCTATAGGCTGGATATAGCGTGAATCTGGTTTTAATTTTGTGTGAACCGATTAAAATAAAACTAATACTAAATATTTAAATATTTAAACGCACACATAAACAGACAAACTGACCAAGTTCTATTATATTGTTAAATGTCCGTAATAACAATGTTTCTAATATATCTTCCACGTACAGACACCGATGAGTTAGGATTTTATTGTAAGTATCGATATAACTATAACTATATAGCTATAACCATAACCTAGGCCCTAAAGACTCCTTACGACTCCTTGAGGCAAAAGTTTAAAGAAATTAATATATTGACAGCTGCATCTCTCTTATGGGAATTGGGAAAATGCGATCTAAGGTTTTTATAAATTTTCGCATTAGAATTCTTAATTACGTTGCACACATATATTATAGGTATATTAAAACATGAATATAATATTAGTGGTTTAAGTAAATAATTCTGTGGTTAAAGCGAGCGAAGCCGCGGGCGGGTCGCTAGTATTCAATAAAATGATTAGACAGCAAAACTGTAATTTAATTTAAAAATATTTACTGGAACATAATATGTAAGATAAATAAAGCACTTTGGTATAGCGTGTTTGGTTAGGACTGCCCTAAGGCTTTATGTTTTTAGTGACTACTATTCACCCCTTTCTGTATATATACGTACATATGAGCATTTAATTTAAACATTTTATTATGATTTCCAAGATCAACATTAAATTTAAAAGCCAGCTCATCGTTGTACTGTGAACGTCTCTCTCGTGGGTTCGATTCCCATCTGAGGAAATTAATTATTTTAATTTCTCTGCTTTGATAGACGAATGAGGGGTTGCAATGTTTTAAAAATTGGCGGAGTTTACGCCCTTCTGCTTATTTCCACGTGAAATTATTAACATAAAAAAATACTGAAATCACTCCGTTTTATTTATGTTTATTCGTAGAATACATAATGTTCCAAAATGTAGAACTCCTTGCGAATAGAGACCCTGACGCTTGGAGTGACGTCACCTAAATGCTTCCTTTAAACGATATACCTTTGAAACTGTCTGAGTGAACTTGAAAGAGATAATTTTCTAGTGTTCACTTCGTTCTCTTACTCTGTATTTATAGTAGGTTATTTTTTTAGCTTCAAGTTGTATACCCCATTTACTACCCTTCGGTACGCAGAGGGGTGGCAATTGGGCTGTTTAATGGATTATAAAGGTTAAGTGGTTAATACTAAAAGATTGTGGGTTAAATTTTGTGTGAAAAAATAAATGCAGCGTTAAGTTCCGAATTGCATCACATTAGACAAATTATATCTTCATAAGTGCAGGATATAAACATTTTTAGTGCAGGATATAAACATTCCTTCGACAAGAATTTGAACCGATAACTATTGCATGTATTGCTATTTGAGTCACAAAATTTCAATTATTTTAATTGAATCGTTAAATATACATACGTTCGTTCTACATCCTCCTCCAAGGGCGTCTGGTTCATGTTATTATAGTGAGAAGATAATAAGAGTGAAGAAGTAATTATAGCTTTTATATTTATTATCTTGTCGAGTATAAATGTAGACACCAGGAGTGTGACAACAACAAGTAGAACAATTCATTATAATTGAGGCTGTCGTGGCGCAGCGGCACTTCACCGGAGTGCAAATGCTGCAAATACCAAAGAGAGCAAATATTTTTTTTTCATTTTCCCTCTTTGCTAACAAGAGAATGGTCACGCCAACGTCTTGAAAATTAAGCGGTGCGTCATTGCCGTATTCACTTTTATTTTCTTTACAATTATACGGTACCTTCATCTTGTGTATAATTACGTTTACATTACATATTTATGCGTGCGTTTGTCATTCCTCCATTACTCCTCCTTAATGAGTTTTAATAAAATATATTGTTGTTCATTTTAAATAAATTCATTGTTGTGGCGTTACAGTCGATGTGTACAACAGCAGATCAGTTAAACTATAAGAAATATAGTTCTGAGATAGCATAATTAATATAGTCTACTAAACCCATTAAAATGTTCCTCCAATATTTGAATATAATATCCAACTACCAAAGCGGTGTAGTACCAAATTTCCATATCTCTGTATCACGTACATCGACTCGTGTAATTGATCGACAGCGCGTAGGCTACAATTACCGTATAATAGATGTTAGTACCTGATAGATACCACTTTATAAATTCCTTTGAACAGTTCTCACCGCGCGTGTATGTAGTGAATAGTTCCTATTTACAATTAACTATGGAGAACAGCAAGTTTTAGTTAAGAATGTATAGAACACTACATTGGCACTACAATCGTACGGGTGCTCGTATCAAGTACTGTGTGTGGGGGTTATATAGCCTATTTCGTTTTTATTAGCTTTACGTCTGATGAGGCCAGTTGTGGCGCACGGGCACAAGGTGTGACTTTAAAATCGACTGGTTGTGGGTTCGATCACAACTCGAAATAAAATATTCACATTTATATTTATTTATTTACTTTTATATTTTCGCTCTGGTGTCGAGGCAAAACGCGGCGATGAGTTCCGCTACTCAACACAGGTAATAGGTTACGAGTAACCAAAGCGAAGTAATAAAAATAATTTGATTAGACCGTGTGGAATTCATACAAACAACTTTTGCGTTTACGGTATCTTTATGGATATTTTCAACAATTCAAAATTTCAAATCTCAATATTGAGATTTAATGAAAATAATTTGAAATCCCACAAAGCGATTGCAAAAACCTTTGAAGCTACGTTTGAGAGATAATCAATTCTCTCACCTGCCCTTTGATTTAAGCTGAACACCCGCTTATAGGATGATGTGTAAGAGAAGACTTCGGATTTATAACGAAATATTAATTTATAAAAGTTGTTTAATTTATTACAAATTAATAGAATCTTTAATATTTGAACACTATGCCATTTCTATTAGGTAACGTGACAAAAAACGTGCGGCGCTAAGTTCCGTCACTCACCACGCAATGTCTCCAGAATTCGATGGAATGTGGGGTCGATGGAATGTGGGTTCGATGGAATCGAGTCTCACTTGAGGGAAATGGATAATTTTATTTTCTAGCTCTAGTAACATACCACAGTGCGGCGCTCAGTTTCGTCAGTCAAGACGCAATGTCTCAATGATTTGGTACTGCGTAAGAAATGGAGTTTCTTTAAACTAAATTCCCTCTGCCCATTCTGCTACATGCGGGATACAGCGTGAAGCTACAGATAATTAAAAAAGGGATTAAATAAAAAAAAGATTAAACATCAATTATAATTGATAAAGACATTTCAAAATGAATAGACTATATAGTTATTTTAACAATGAAGGTCAGCTTCATAAAAATATTTGATTTAGAAAATTATTAATTCACCGACGCTTTTGTATAGAAGTTTGGGCTTCCAATGAAAATGATATGTAGGTATAAAGTTAAAAAAAATATTATAAAACAAAAAAAAGGGCAAAAGCTCAACAACGTTATGTAAATATTTTGTTATAATTTCGGGCCAGAATTTAATAGCGGCTTGTGGCTAACCACCGTTCAATATTGTACTATGTAACGTTTCATCGTAGAGGTCAATTTAACAGTAAAATTTCAATTTTCGCGCAAAGTAATGTATTATTAACTAAATGTGGAACCAATCCACACACAACAGAGTAGTCAGAGGGAACCTGGGAATCTAATATTTACATTTTTGTGCATCTGCACAGTAAAGACAAGTTAGCTGATATATTATTTTTCTTCTATATAATTATATACTAATAAGTTCGGAAAATGAAAGTAATAAGTCTATTTATAATAATTCCTAATTTAATTTTAAGCTTTGTATGAGAGAGTCGCTACAGTCGATTGATGGAATCGTAGAGGAGTTTAATTATAAACTTTGTAAATATCACTTTGAGTGACATTCGATATTTCTTAATATTATTAATTAAAAAAATAATAAATCAAAATAAATCAGCTTCACGCTGTATCCCGCACACTGCAGGGTAGGCAGAGGGAACGTAGTGAAAGACACTCCGTTCCCCACTTTCTGCCGAATTCCGGAGGCATTGCGTGATAAGTGGCAGAACTCAACGCCGCGCTTTGCCTCGACACCAGAGCGAAGAAATGGAAATATAAATTTAAGTAAATATTTCATCTCCTCGAGTGGGGATCGAACCCACAACCAGTCGGTTTACAGTCACACCTTGTGCCGCTGCGCCACGACCAGCCTCAATTTCTATTATTAATTAAATTATGTATAATTTAATTAAATGTTATGTATTTTAAAAAAACATTAATAATTTTACCAAATTTGATGATGTTCATAATATTAACACTAGAAATAGGCTTAATCTTAGTGCACCTGTGACTCGGTTGCATCGAATCCGCAATTCTTTCATGGGACAATGTGTACGCTTCTACAATAGGATCCCAGAAAACGTCAGAGAATTTTCTTTATCACGATTTTAAAAAAATATTTAGAAAAATAAGTCCCGCCTCGTTTCTTGCGCCGGTTCTTCTCGTGTCTGAGGCATTAACTTTAGTGTACTGGTGGTTAATTATTTGACGTTCAAAAAATGAAGCATGAAACTTCCAATTTTAAGTTTAACTTATATTGCTTAAATGATCGTTGTGAAAATATTTTTTTTATATTTTTAATTTCTTCTATCAAAAATATTATATATCTCATGTTTATAATTTAAATGACTACTATTACACTATCCCGCTGCACCACAGGTAGGTGCGTAGGTTAGACTTTCATTCGAGAGAATAAATTATTTTCATTTCTTTATTACGATAACAAGACGATGCTGAGCTAAGATGTTACTTGAAACAAACGTTTGTGACGCGCGATGTAAGTGTCCCGAGTTAAATCGCTGACAGCGCAGTTGCGCAATCGTTTTCAGTTATTGTTTTGTATTTATGTACAAGAAACGAGTTGAATAAATAGAATTTTATATCTGTTAGCTTACCGTGTTGTGTGCGATATACAGCATGTACCTATATCGCACATAGCAGAAGGCAGAGGGAACCTATGACACTCCTTGAATTCTTGAGGGCGTGTTGTGTGGTTCAACGTTGCGGTTTGCCTAGTTATTAGAACGAAGAAATGAAAATCTGAAATATTTATTTTCCTCTAGTGTTTTTAAGAATACCCAAGAGTTTAACTTCCTCCAGATTATACCCAAAAGTGAACCCCTTCATTATAGAAGTCCTAGTCTACTAAACCACGAGGGTGTTAATTGAAAACCTATTACCATTCGTTTGAAGTCCGTCGGAGTGTAACTTATGTACGCGTCTACAAAGCATTGTTGGTTAACTTTCACTCAAAGGCATAAAGGTGTTCGTGACTTTATATTCATTAGGAATAAATTATTAATTTCCTTGTTTATTTTTTCCTTAAGACTGACTTCACGTCTAAATCGTTTTTATAAAGATGTTATTGGGTATACTTACTTAATTTCTTTTAAAAAAATCCCGTGTATTTTATTTTGTGGCTAGATATTGTATCCCGAACATAAGAGTAGGGTACCGTTACGGTGCCGTTGGTAGGCAGTGCCACCTTAGAAACACTAGGTTCTAAGTTGGCACTGCCAACTGAGGAACCTTAACACACCTTAGAAACCTTAGGAACCTTAAGACACTCCCTACTCATTAAGGCACTTCTGTCCCCAGTTTGCCGAGAAATGGAGGCATTACGTATAAAGTAGCGAATTCCATAATAAGTATTACTTAATCTGTCTTTAGAAGCTAGTTTTGACGACGCTGAAACACAGCGCGATTACAAAAGCTATCGTTCACTGTAGTTAGCTTCACGTCGCTTTGAATAATTGTATTTACTTATAGTAAGCTTTACTTAACATAGAAACTTTGATAGACGTCGAGATTTACAGCGAACTACTTAACTTTAGGTATATTGTTATTTTTGTTTAAATATTATATGACCAGTCGTGGTGCAGGGGCACAAGCGTGTTACTGTAAAGGCAACCGGTGTATGGGTTAGGTTCCCACTCGATGAAATGTAAAATTTCATATTTTCATGACCTCGATTTAGTGACGAGGCAAAGCGCGGCGTTGAGTTCTGCTAATCAATAACACAATGCATAGAAAATTTGGCGGAAAACTGGGGAACAGAAGTGATAAACCGTTCAAATATGTAAGCATGACAGTTGTTGATCGATCCCCATTCAGAGGAATTGCCCAATTCTGTTTGAGTTCCATCAATCAAGATCTTAAAAATTTCGCAGGGTGTAAGGAAAGGAGTGTCTTAAACTAAGCACTAGGTTCCCTCAGCGTATCCTGCTTTAATGCGGGATACATCGTCAATATAAAAAAGTGACTGACTGACTGACTACCATTTTGATTTGCGTAACATCACACAAAGATTGTTAATTGTTAAAGTAGAATGTAAGAGGTCTACAGGTGTATGTAAAATAACACCTTCCAGAGCGAGGAAATAATAGCATACCTGAGTGGGAATTGAACCTACAACCGTCGTGTACGTCAGCCGCTCCGTCACGACGTATGAATATATTCTGTATAACACAGTTATTACGTTAGGCTTACAAATCTTAGGAATACATATACCTGATGCCAGATGCTGTTGTAAATGGGAGTTCTCACGTCTCGTCAAGAACACGGTACGGTATCAATCTGAGTGAGGTGCGCTCTATGAATTTTTTTAGGGTAAAGAATTTTTCTTTTCATATATGAAATTTATTTTTTCGTATATGAATGTTCTTACACTTGGAATACGATGTATATTTATATCTTTATAAGTTATTTTGTTATCATTATTGCTTTTTCCGGCTAAATTCTCTTTATAGAGAGAAAGTAAAGAGAATATTGCATGTTGAGAGGTGGAACTCTTGCAAGCGTTTTTTAGACTTCATTCCGTCATTACGACCTCATGTTGAACTTTTAAAACGTAATATTGTGATTGTATATATATCGTAATGTAAGTTGCGCTTATACCCATCGAGAGCTGTAAACACCGTTGTAATAACGCTAAGACAGTCAACGACGACAGCCTCCATATAACGTCCATATAATATAAAATCATCTCGAAGTAACTCTCATCAGATTCTGCAGCCACTCAAGATTAGCATTGCAAAGTAAATATCTAAAAATAAAAGCGGTATTATAAAAATATTAAGATCTCGTTAGCTGACGAGCTTCTAAACGCGCAGTATTTACTTTGGGCTTGAGCAAATAATGTAACATACTTGGGAGGGAAATGATGTACAAATATATACGTTACACTTAATGAACAGGAAAGTTGTGGGTTCGATTCCAGCTCGTAAGTATGATTGCATTTTAATTAGTTTATTGTTCCGCTCTGGTAGACAAAGCGCAGCGATGAGTTTTGCCGATCAATTGCCCCGAAAGTTGTAAGGACTCTAGGGGAATGGGTAAGAGTATATTCCTCCAATTAGTCTTAAAATGTTTTAAGCTATTTTGTCGTGTGAAAAAGTATGTATTTATTCATTTAGCGGTGAACCTTTGTAAATAAAAATTTATAGCGAACATAATGTTCGAAATAGAAATCGTTACAGGAGTAAATGAACGCAAAATGGGAAAATTGTTGTTCATTTCATATAATGACTAGAACTGACTGGAACTGAGTACCTACTGATATTATTGCCCCAGTGCATATAAAAAAAGAGAACCGTACCAGAGCGAAAAAATTAATATATATTAAATATTTCATTTCACTGAGAGAGAATAGAACCCACAACCATCGCGTTTACAATCGTACCCTTGTGCCCCTGCGAAACCACGACGGCCTAATATAATATTATTATTTGATAACTAGATAAAGCACAAAGTTGGAAGTATGGAAGTATGGAATGATTGTTCGAAAAGTGAGGAACACACGTGTCCTAACAGTAGGTTCCCTCTGTCCACCCTGCTATGTTCGGGATACAGCGTGAGCTAAATGCAAAACGTATATAGCAATGCACTTTAGGTAAAACTGTTTGTTTTCCAGAATCCCTGCAATTCCAGCTCACATTATGCCCTGACAGGTTCACTAACGCGCGCCCGGTGAGCACTAAGCTGACGTATCGTTTTAATTGCGTTGCGCTCAAAATGCAAATGTCGTTTCCTTTTATAATTTACTTCAATTAAAAAAAGTCCTTGGAAAATTTACATACAGACAGAACGTTCGTTTAGATCTAGGTATTTTGTAGTAAAGGGGTAACTTGGTTTAAGGGAGGTGAAGAAATGTACTAAAAACGATTTCCTTTATTATATCTATGTTAAACTGAACGTGACGTGAGTGATCTATGTTAAACTGAACGTGACGTGACGAAGAGAGATAAAATTTTGTTCATTATTGAATCGCCACTCCAAGCACAGCGGTGATTCCCATTTGAGGACATGAAATATCTAATATTTTTTTTTTTTTGCTCTTGTAACACATAACGTAGAGGCGTCGGAAAGCGAGGAGTGCCAGTGTCTGAAAAAGAATTAATTGGCTTTACACTCGATTTTTAGGTTCCCTCTGCCTATCCTACTATGTGTGGGATGAAGTAAAAATAAATAAATAAAGAAAATATAAAATAATAATGTATAAAACTAAATAAATGATTAGCGGCATAATAAAAGGCGCCGTTTGTTCGCCGCAGGGCGCAATTTCAACGTAAAAACGTTTAATCAAGAGAATAATCGACGGTGTAAAAAATTTCATTTGCTTAGTTACTAGAAACAAAATTGGTTTCGTTTCGCTTTAAACTTCTTCTAGAAAATGTATTATTATTTTGTTTTCAGGCAGGTGTTCATTTTTTGAATTTTTCTACAAGACATAAGATTTATTATAATACATTGTTACAAATAACAAAGTAATGTCTAAAAATATTGTATACCTAATATTAAATTTAAGGGCCGCGTAACTTATGGCTGTTAACACAACATTTGGGGGTTCGATTCCCAGGCCCTTGTGTCTATCCTGGTATATGCGGAACACAGCGTGAAGTTAATAAAATATATTATAACAAATTAAATATTAATAGTAAATGAACTAATCTATTGATTATTAATTAAACTAGCTTAACAAAGTTATGTTTCATAATATATGTGCTTTAATTGATTTAGAAGTTTATAATTTATAATTAATTTAATATATAATATATGTTAAATACTCTAAATATTGTTATATTAATATTGTAGGTACACGTCGTGGCATATCGCCGTGGCACTGTAAACGCGACGGTTGTCGATAAGAATACAAAAAGGAACGTTGAGTTCCGTCACTCGACACGAAATATCTTAAAAATAGGGTGGAAAGTGCAACGCGAAGTGTCTTAACAATAGGTTCCTACTACCTACCCTGCTGTGTGCGGGATACAGCGTGCAAGCTAAAGTAAATTAAGATTAAAATAAATACTAAAACAAGCATTTTCACGCTTTTCCAGAATAGAAGGGTAGGCAAAGATATGCACGTATTTACCGATAATTTCGAGGGGGGACCTGGACTTTAGCTTTGAACTTGATATGTTTGTGTAAAGGTTGTATTCCTACGCCTATGGGCAGAGGCGCCAAATTGGCAAAACATGAAAACGGCAACTTAACGCGCTTCGTCTACTGCAACTGGGAAAATAATAATAAATTCTAATAATATTATAACTGTAACATTTGTGAGAAAGAATATAAACATTTTCTATAATTTGACTATAATATAACAATAAATTTAAACGGGTGAAAGCGCACCCACAACGTTTACCGTTCCACTGCGCTACCACGGTCTCTGTACCTATGTAATTTTACAGAAAATAAACTTGTATAGCTACATAGATTTAACAAAGCTCGGCTCAATTCGCAAGGGTCGGCTGATTTCATCAACTCCACGGCCCTGTGGAGGCTGTTTGCTGTGCACAATGTGAACTGGGAGGGAATACGTTATATGGAATGGTGGTTGAATTGAGAATTTAATTATAGACGCAATGCTTCTCGGTTCTATACCTGTTCGTGGTATATTTTAAGCAAATAATTGATTTTTATATATCTATGTTTAATGCGTAGACCGCAGGTTGTGTGTTCACAAAACCTGTGTTGTTGATAGTCAAACGCTCTAGCGAATTTTATTTATGTACATAATGCCTTAATATTTATTTGAATTAAGGAAGTAAATTTTAAAATAAGAAATTGCTCCACGTCTCTAAGCGAGCGCTATTTGCGAGTATGTTTCCTTTAAGTAAGTACCTGCTGGGAAATATTTCAGATTCAAATGTCATGTGAGATGGCATTTTTATTTGAGAGCCGAACCAACTTGCATTTATATGATTATATTTGTATGATATTTTTAGTTGCAGGTAACTGAGAAAATATTTTTATATATGGTAGTACTCAAAACCGTATTCCAAATAATGAAAATAATTTATTCCCTCGCGTGGGAATCGAACCCACAATTGTCGAGTTTATAGTTGCGTCAATATCATTGTAAAAATTTCCAAAAATATATTTTTTTAGCTTCGGTCTGTGTCCCATTGTAGAGTAGGCAGAACCCTGGAAACTTACTATTAAGACAATTCGTTCGCATTAAGACACTCCAGTTCTCCATTTTCCGCCGTATTTTAGTGGCATTGTGTGTTAAGTTGCAGAACTCAACGCTACAATTTGCCTCTTGGAACGAGGAATTGAAAACAATAAATACATTATTTCCTTGGATGCGAGTCGAACCCACAGACTGTCGCGTGTAGTCGTACTAGCCTCAGTCCTATATGTAGGCATTTATTTATAAATATATACAATAACCATTTGTAGCAATGTTTCACTTTCAGCGCCTTACAGCGTTTAGATATAACAATCGAGTCCTTCGAGCGCTTTGAGATCGAAATACGTGAAGCCTTTGTGTATTTGCTCTTTATTGTATTTTGTAAACATCAAGCAATTACGGCTATTATATTATTACAATAGTAATAGACTTTATCTAAACTTCTATACTATATATAACTTACTATTCTATATTATATCATAATAACTATAAATATATTAGATACTTTTTGATCGCTGTCTATACATGGGAGTTATATAAAAAAATATATTGGAGGCAGCATTGTAAATTGTTACAATGTTTTTTTTTAATTTTTATCTGTTTGGCAAATGGCATAACTGATTTAAATGTAAGTTTCACTCCCTATTGCATATTGTCAGGCTTCCCTTAGCATTTAGTGTTTATTTTATTTGAATCGTTTCATAAATAATAATGTTATTAATAAAATATTGTTTGTGCCAACATTATATTAGAGTTAAATGAAAATAATATAAGTATACAGAGTGGAAATGTCAGCGCTCCTTTTACGGGTACAGCATATAGGGTAAAATATTTTAAACTCATACCTAAAGAAGTTAAGCAACTCCATAGGTTAGAAATAGATTTTTTTTTTTCAGTACACGATGTTTAGCTATACCTATATTTCGTGTCACGCAGTTACACTACCCTGCGACATGTGGAATACTCAATAGCGCTGAAAAATTAACTATCGAATATAAAGAGGCCAGTCGCAGCGCAGGGGCACAAACTGTAACTTTAAACTCTACTGGTTATGTTCGATCCCCACTCGAGGAAATTAATTTCGTCACTCTTGTGTCAAAGCACGGCGTTTTGTTCCGCCACTGTGAACTGTGACTGGAAAGTGGGGAACGGAGTGGCTTAACACTAGGTTCCCTCTACCTACCCTGCTGTGTGCAGCGTGAAGCTAATTTATCTACATATAAAGCGAAATATAAAATAAAGCGAAACGAATAGAAGCTAACACCAATATGTAATCACAAAACTATACGACCTACACGCTGGCGGCGGTCTGAGCGACTATCAGACACTTTGTAGTGCATTCCGTGCCAGGTACCACGTTCAAGGTGAGTTGTCTTTCTGTGCTAACGTTAGTAGTGTAAAGTTTATATAAATACTCACAGCGAGTTTTGACTCGCACATGAGCGGTTTTTTAACTTCACGTCAATTTTTTTTCCCCGCTACAGTGCAGGAAAAGTAACTCCGTATTAAGACATTACGCTTGCAATTTTGAAACACTGAGTGTTGAATGTTGGCATACATCACCACACATTGTCGTATTAGACAAAAAAATTAAACAAATTTAAATATATTCATTGTACCTAGCGAGAATCAGCCATTATAAATAAAGATTATAGTACAATTTCTATTTATTTAGATATTCTCACTGGAATCTCTCACCTTAACCTTGGAAAACAGTTATTCTAACGCAATTGTCAAAATATACGCTTTACTTGATAAGCGAGTCCCGACGGATGGTTCATATAATATCAGTATTCGAGTCAAGTCCAAACTTGACCAATATCGCACTTGGCTGAGTTAATCTAATATATGTTGTCAGTTTGTTCAGACGGTATACATTACAATTAGATAAGAACTTTCGTTCTCAGGAGGAAACTGTTAGTTACGTATTTGATTTAGGCTTTGGCTAAAACGTTTCTTTTAAGGTCAAATAGTGGTGTGAGTTATTTGTTTTGAGTTGTTTTATATATTGTAGCGAGTTGTTCTATTTTTGCTTTAGTTTTCAGCTCTCAAAAAAGCAGCTTCACACTCTTATCCACATCCAGGCAGGCACATAGGACCTAGTGTTAAAACAAACTGAAGTTTTGGGACTCTTTGGGAGGAAAGTGATGGCTTCAATATTATAATCATTATTGTGATTAGGAATCTCGTTTATTTTTCATTTCTATAAAACTTTCTGAGGTAAATCATAGTGATTGTGTGAGTGACTCTGCTCTACAATTTTCGAGAAAATCCGAAAGACAGACAATACAATTTAAATCCAGTATTACTCAAACACACAAATCATGAACGCTATATCAAATAAATAAACGTTTAAAGAATTAATAATATATTTGTGGTAGTACAGCAAATTACCTGAAACAAATAAAACTTATATTATTATATAATATAGAGAATATTCTTCACATATGAAAAAAATAATATGTTTATAATTATGCTGACTACAAAACTTCATATTTAACAAAATTGATCCAAATTGGTGTAGGCGACTTTATTTTGTATAGATATATAGGTGTATATAATGTAAATTCTAAGTGACTTTGACCGCCGGTGCCGCAGCTCGATACGGTGTTTAATATGATGTATATGATGTAACAGTCAGTCGCAGTATCGATTTTATTTTCAGCTTCTCTCTGTATTCCGCATATCCTCCTCCACTCCTCACTTTTCGCTGAAAGCTGGTGAAAATGCGTGTTGAGTGGCGGAAATACTTATTTAATTTCCTCGAGTGGGAATCGAACCCAAAACATGTCGCGTTTACAGTCACACGCTCGTGCACTGCGCTATTACTGGCTGTATTCCAATTATATTCTTTAGAATCTATTGTTAATACAATTTTTTTTGTCTTTCGTCCAATTTTTGACGTGTTTAGTGATGGAACTCAGCGCGGCCCTTTACCTTGTTAGCAGATCGTGAAAATTAAAATCATTAATCCCACCGAGCGGAAATTTTGATTTTATCATAAATACTGTACCACTGCACCACGAATGATTTATTTATTAAAACAATATTTATAATGACCTTTGTATAGAATAGAAGAGAGACAAAAACCGATCTCAATTCAATCATTTCCACTACATTGGGTCTAGTTGAAACAATGTGATCAATCACCGGCTGATAATACGCGCTTTGATAGCTGACACCATACAATATATATTGTAAGCTAATACTTTTACAAAATATTTTTATTTTGTCATATTTTAAATAGTGAGACATCATATTTCAAGTGAGAAATAGGCCAGAAGTGACAGGTGGTAGGTGTTGAAGTCCCAGTGAAAAGAAATATTTTATATTTTCATTTTCGCTTTGGTGACGAGGCCAAGCGCTGCGTTGAGTTCCGCTATTGCTCCAAAATTTTGACGGAAAGTGGAACATGGATTGTCTTAATACTAGGTTCCCTCTGCTGACCCTGCTGTGTGCGGAATACAGCGTGAAGCTAATATATTTTATATGATACCTTATTAAATTTATTTAACCAGAGTAGCCGCTTATATTATTAAATATTACGAAAGGGTCGAACACTTTATAGTAGATGATGGTCACATGTTCAGAACAACGGGATTATAAAAATGTGTATATGCAATTAAGGCCTTTAAAGAGTTCATTTGCAGTCGCAAAAACAAAAGATTTTATTTAACTAGAGACAGTGGCGAAGCTACCGTATTGCGGCCTGGTGCAGCTTAGGACTTGATGCCCTTTATAAGGGTCAAAATAATTTCAGATTTCAAAAAACAAAGTATAGTAGATATATAAATTTTTATTTTTTCAAAACTATAATAATTATATATATATAAGTTTCGTTAGATTTCGGTAAAAATTATTGCAAAAAATTAAAAACGGACATTACGCGCTAGCAAAGTTATTAATCACATTTTCAAAATCAATAGTATCGACTAGTAATAGTGACATGATAGCGAGATTGTATTTTTCATTTTCATTCACTCATTTTTCTTGTAAGTACATTTCATGATTCTTGATTAAAAAAAAGTTTAAAAATTGATCGTAGACTTTGATGCCCGTTTCCTTTTGATGCCCCCAGATGGATGCTACGCCACTGACTAGAGAAGCCTAAATATAATAAAAATAGGGATTTCGTTTTTTCCTTTGCGGTTACGGAACCCTAAAAGAATTAGTAAATTTCAGAGACAAAGCTATGTAAATAACATATTTCCGGTCGTTTGTATTTTCTGGCACAATGGATTTTACACGACGTTCCAAACAATACAATTTTAATTTTCTTCCTGACAACGGGTGGCGTTGGGTTAAATCAAACGCCTCGAAAATTAGTCCGGCATAGAGAACAGAGAGTCTTAATACTATGTTTCCTCTTTCTACAATACTATGTGCACATGTATTTCTTGAAAAAATTAAGATATATGTGAAAATAAAGAATTATTACAAAGTTCTGTTATGAATAATCATAAAAAAATAATAAATATCTACATACCATTTTCATAAAAGCTTTATCGAAATGTGAATGAAAAATCTATTTAAAAGGAAACGTCCAGTAATGAACCACGATAGAAAATTACCATTGGAAATGAGTCCGCGCTGGCGTCATTACTATTTCTATTATCGTTATAGGTATTACATTTGTTAAGTAAGAAAGATTGTTGTTATATTTTTTTTAAGCTTCACGTTGTATCCCGTGGGTATCCGAGGGGTAGGCAGAGGGAACCTTGAGTTAAGTCACTCTGTCTGCCGACTTTCATCCAATATTCGAGATATTGAGTAGCGAAAATATAAAATGTAATGAGTTCCACCCAGTGGTAATCGATTCCACAATCATTGCGTATACAGTCCAATGCTGTCCAATTATATCGACTACCAGTATGTTAATGTCTAATTATTTTTTTCTTTAAAGCCAAGGACTAGGCTCAAGGACCTCAATTACCTTTTAATTTATATAAAATGAAATTAAATGCATATTTTCATTTTAATATATATAATACTGTAAATAGTTGTACGTAAATTAACTGATAAATTATAAGGTCTGTATTTATAAATAGCTCTCAAATCGGAGACCGAGCTTGAGAGCGATTGAGACTTGAAAGCGTATATAAATAAGTGTATATTATACTGTGTAAGCTACTGTGTAAATAAATAAATTAATTAAACATCCTTAATAATTATACATTTTCTATCTTTATAAATAAAGTAAGTGGTAAATTTCTATTTTTTTTATTATGAGATTTGAATCTACTACCACCGTGACAAACGCAGTAAATAGAGCCACAACGGTGTTAAACTACGTATATTGCTATTTCCCACCGCCCAGTAATGGACGGTGATGATTGATGAGTTGATAGTACCTTCGAGAGCATCAATCAATTATATTTATACGGCATCGAATTTAGTTATCGCTATATACATACTGTTTCAAAATAAACATTGTTTGTATTTTAAATTTTGGTATAATTATTTATGATATATATGATATGATATATATATTTAATAAATTTTAATTTCGGCGTACTCATGACGCAATGCCACCAAAATTCAGCAGAAAGTGGAGAACGGAGTGTCTTAACACTAAGTTCCAGAGGTACCTTAAGTAACCAGAGCTTACTCTGCTGTTTGATAAAGCGTGAAGCTGATTTTTATTAAAATTTAAAGCTCCATACGCAGTTTCGATTTTATTGGATTACTTTTTAAATTATATTCATTTCCGTTTCCACGTAGTTTCTATAGTTTTATTGGTAGATGATATTTTTATATATTATGTCCTGCATATAGCAGAATAGGACTAGTATTAAGACACTCCGTTCTTCGTTTTTCTTCCTAATTCGAAACAATGCGTGTTAATAAGCAGAACTCGACGCCGTACAATATCTAGTATAATATATATATCTTTTCTCCAAGTGAGTAAACCCAAAAGAGTTAAATTATCCTAAATTTTAGGAATTAATACAAATACCGGATAAAGAAATGTAGTGATATGTTTTTTTTAAATTAAAATATGTATATAATATAATATGTAATTTTTTTTAATTTTTAAATATTTGTCTGTTGGTCTGGACTGACCCGCTGAACTGATTTTTATAAAACTTTCAATTGAAGATAGAAAAGGCTTCGGAGCCACTTATAGACAATTTTGTTCCAGAATTACGGAGGATTGAGAACAGCTCGCATTTACCGCTCGCGAGTACCTACAAACATCCACGAAAAAACTATACAGTTTTATATTAATAACAACATTTTTTTGTGTATAACATCCTCAATACTCTTATAAAATAATATAAGAAAGTAAATAACAGAAATACTCTTATCCAATTCAAAAGCACTTGCCAAATATATAAATAGCAATAAATAAATACATCTTAAATTTTGTCGCGTAGTAAAGGTAAAAAGATATCGGCCCGATCGTCGTTTATCTGTAGACGTCTCATAAGTCACGTAGCAGTACAACTAGTATGGCCCGCGTCGCGCTGTAAATGGAACTCATTTATTCTCTTGTATTTTTTAAGTCACAAAATATAAATGCCAAATATATAAATAGCAATTATTATATAAATACATCTTAAATTTTGTCGCGTAGTAAAGGTAAAAAGATATCGGCCCGATCGTCCTTTATCTGGAGACGTCTCATAAGTCACGTAGCAGTACAACTAGTATGGCCCGCGTCGCGCTGTAAATGGAACTCATTTATTCTCTTGTATTTTTTAAGTCACAAAATATAAATGCCAAATATATAAATAGCAATTATTATATAAATACATCTTAAATTTTGTCGCGTAGTAAAGGTAAAAAGATATCGGCCCGATCGTCCTTTATCTGGAGACGTCTCATAAGTCACGTAGCAGTACAACTAGTATGGCCCGCGTCGCGCTGTAAATGGAACTCATTTATTCTCTTGTATTTTTTAAGTCACAAAATATAAATGCCAAATATATAAATAGCAATTATTATATAAATACATCTTAAATTTTGTCGCGTAGTAAAGGTAAAAAGATATCGGCCCGATCGTCCTTTATCTGGAGACGTCTCATAAGTCACGTAGCAGTACAACTAGTATGGCCCGCGTCGCGCTGTAAATGGAACTCATTTATCCTCTTGTATTTTTTAAGTCGCAGCTAGAGACGGTGCTCGGGGAGATATATAATATTGCAGATAGCATCTTCGAAGCCCTCGTGGCGCAGGGACACAAGCGTGCGACTGTAGACGCGACGGTTGTGGGTTCGATTTCTTTTCGAGGGATATTCAATAGTTTCGTTTTCTCGCTTTCGTAACGGTGCAAAGAGTGTTTGAGTTCCGTCATTCATCACTTGATGCTTCAGAATTTGGAGGAAAGTTGGGAACGGAAGTGTCTTAATAGGAACGGTGTGTCTTAACTAGATTTTCAAAAGTATAAAAAAAGGTATTTTTTGTTACCTCAAAACATTTCGTTTTCCACATACCTCTCAAAATTGCAGACATTGTGTGTGGCAGAGTTAAACACGGTGCTTTGTCTTACGCTTATGAATTGGAATTTATGGATAGTTTCCGAAATCTCTAATTACTTTTAATTCTTGTGTTTTTCAACAAAGTCGTTTAACAAGTTATGGACCCGTTGTTAATACTAATTGCTGATGAAGGTTTCGTTAAAACAAGTAAATTAATTATCTGAACACAAACTTTAAACAACTTTGGTCGCTTTTCAAAAAGCTTCATAAGCTTTGGCAAGTCTGTAAAATAATTATAGTTTTATATATTTTTTCTTTCATAAAAAACTAATATCCAATATAACATTCTTTTTTTCTAGAAACATTGCAGAATTCAATGACGTTACCATACACCAGTCGGTTTTACAGTCACACGTCGTGCCACTGCGCCACGGCCGGCCTCAAAAAATGGAAATATTTAATTTCCCCTAGTGGGCATGGAACCCACGACTATTTACAGTCACACCTTTGTTCCATCGCGCTAGGGTGGCTTTAAAATTTAATTTTTTTTTCTTATCTTATACGTACACATAAGTATATCTACATAATAGTCAACGCTCGATCTAAATTTCATCAAGTCGTTTTAATTTAAATTCGCAAATTAAAAATACAATTTAATACTAAAGTTACTGACTTACTAGACTTTTCCTTTCATTTTACAGGAGAATCGCTGTAATTATTGAAATCAAAATTAAATATATTTTTGTATCAACTTCATGCTCTATGAAGTGTGCCGACACTCCACTCATCACATTCCTCTCAATTCGGGAGGCATTGAGTGGGGAACGCCGCGCTTTGTCTTGACACAAGAGTGAATAAATTAAAATATTAAATCAAGTAGGAATCAAACCCACAACGTGTTGCATTTACAGTCACACGCTTGTGCCCCTGCGTCACAACTGATCAATTTGTTTTTAATCATTGAGTCGTGTTAAGACCTGAAATAAAAATGTAAGCCAAATTTTATTTAAATCTAATCGAATTATGTAAATGGAGTAATATTTCTCATTCAAGTTCGTCATATTATCAAAGCTTAATTAAGTTTCGTTAATTGCTTCAACCGTTAACGAATGTTTGTAGGTAATTACTCTGAAATGTTAAGAACTCTTCTAATTAAATCGAAAATGACTTACGACTGCTTGAGAGCGTGATGAGGTAAATAATCAGCCATGTTTCCAATTAAATGAACGACTAGTCTCTACTTATGGCTTCGTCTGTATTTTCAAATAGAAATATAAATGTAGAGCCTTAGCCACTGGCGTAGGTAGGGTTGCCTCGTTGTCTGTTTTAATTGCATACATTTCGTAAAGCGTGTCTTGGATTTGCACAAATTCCCACTCGAATATCATCTCCTGGAGTGGGGACCGGACCCACAACCAGTTGGTTTTACAGTCACACTTCATGCCGCGGCGCCACGACTCGCCTCAATGATATATACAAATATAAATATTTCAGAAACAAATGTCAGTTAATGAGAACGACGCACAAGTGATGCTAATAGACTCTACCAGGCGCTACTTGTTGAACGCGAACGGGTGACAGCTCGAATAATCGCCTTAAAATTATGACTTTGAATGTATTTTGAAGGATTTCGTAATACAAATATAAAGATAACTGGTGAATATTTGAAGTATATTACAAAATATAATTAAGAGGCAATTGCGGCGCAGTGGAATAAAACTATAGTTTTGGGTTCAATTCCCACTTAACGGAATTCTATTTCATTTTAATTATTAAAATTTCAGGAAAATTAAGCTTACAGGGGGGAAACACAAGTGTCTTGTTTTAACACAAGACTATCATCTCCTATACTACGATGTGCGAAAACAAATTTCACATTAAATTACTATGCGGTAGTTGTGGATTCGATTCCACTATACAAATTTCGGAAATTTTCTTTTCTAATTTTTGATCTGTAAAAGTATAGATAAAGCCATGATATTTTTAAGTTGCAAAAACATATCAATCTCGCCCTGCCTCGCTAAGTGCATAGTCTCTACGTATGAAATTATTTTTAAAATTTTTCTATATTACAGAGAATTTTATTACTATCTGTTACAATTGCTTGATAATAAAAGCATGATGAATAATAATCATTTGTATTCGTTTCACAACAATTTCATAAAATATTTTAAAGATCATGAAGAGATGGTATTGCATTTTATTTTTTTAATTAATACTATTAATAGAATTTGAATAGTAGTTATTTGAACATTTAAAAAATGGCTGAGTGGGTTATACAGTATACTACGTAAAAATGTCTCTAATTCGGGTTGAAAGCGGAGAATGGAGTGTTTTGACATTGCCCGCTAAATATATTTGTGCCTTTTTTTCTTTTATGTTAAATATACACAGTAGCTATGAATTTTCATAAACGTAAATAATAAAAATTGTTAGAACTTTAAACTTTTCCATTCAAAACATTTCGTACTTGGTTGAACAATTTAATTTAAAATTCTTTTGATGTAACTCACGTTGTTGTTTACTTATGAAATTCAACTGAGTGAAGCCAAACTGGCATGTTGTCAATATTTTATAGTATATTATATACACTTGCTTAAAACTAACCTGAAAGAGATAGCCGGAGGGCACCGGGGGATTTAATTTTAAGACACTGCATTTCTACGAATTCTGGAGGCATTGCGTGTTGAGTAAAGGAACTCAACGTCGCCGATAGTATAGTAAGTACTGTCGTAACTAGTTTAAAAGAGAGGAACTGAAAATACGACGGTTGTGGACTTGTTTGCATTTAAAAATATTTTAGTCTCTTGTCACTAAATGAGCGGAAATTAAAAAACGGGTGCCCCGTTCTTTAATTTCAGCATTTCCTTTGGGTACTTATAATAGATTAGATTCTCTTTGTCAATCATAAAATAAAATAGGAGTGACGCGTGGACGTACAAATACTATGTCTTGGATTCGAATCCTGGACTAGTTTAGTATTTTATCTTCAATTTCAATAAGCCAATACAACTTAGTGCCAAGACATTCTGTTTTCTCTTTTCCTTTTGTATTCGAGACATTATGTATTACATGACGGAACTCAACGCCGTACTTTAACTTGCTAGAGCGAGGAAGTGGAACTAATTCTTTCATGTACTAAAACGTATTTTATGATTTAATTTAGTATTTACTCTTCCGAGGTAAGGTTTATTTTAGGAAGTTAATAACGATCGTGCTCCGTAACTTTTATATCGAATATTGTATAGAAAATGTCGAATTTCTATTATAGATGTCTAGCAAAATGTCACTTGAATTGGCAGTATTTTAATATTTTATGAACCATTTGTAAAATATCATTTCCGTTTTATTATGAAATTTGTGTTTAAAAACGAGGGGAAATAGTAACACAACCCACAATTTTCTACTCTTTCGTTTATTTTTTAGTTTCTGTAAGTAATAATACTAGACGTCTAATAGAAGACGTATGCCGACTTATAAATGTAGTGTCTTGACACTCTGTTCTGCACATTTCTAGGAATAATCATTATTCGTGTCATTTTGAAATCTTATCCAATCAACTAAAAGCTTTATATATAGGTAATACCAAAGTTTCTTAAGTACCTTCAAATTGAATCTAAAATCTGAAACACTATCGCTACTAATTATATTTTTTTTACATATCGCCTCTATAGGACTTTTTATATTTAATTATATTAATTGAGCAGTGACAGTATTCTGTTATTTATATATAGAAAATCTAAATTCCAGAATAAAATGTCACTTAATGTTCAGATCACTACAAATGTATAACAAAATGATTTAATTTTATACAAAAATATTATAAAGCTGAGGGATTTGCATGGTTGAGTGCACTAATCTCACGAACTACTGGTGCAGAATGAAAACATATTTTTGTGTTGAATAGTCTATATGTCCAGGAAGGCTATATATAGGTTTATATCACATAACGTTAATCGTTTCGATATGACGTACTGTTACTCGGAGTACTTAGAATGTGTATATAACACATTTGAACATATGTGTATATAAAGTTCAACTAATAATTTAGTAGGAATTTATATATAATTCAAATATATAGGACACCTAGTATTCAAGCACTTATGCTACAAAGCTTTTATAAGTTCGACCACAAACCAACAGACGGTGCCTTCTGATGTAACACTTTATATGAATTTCATATTTAATAATATATTAGTAGAGTTAGGGATTTGTAGAGTGTAATGTTTGTATTATTTTTTAGTTTAATGGTATCTGTTGTCTGAATTTAAGATATTACGAGTTGAGAGGCGGAATTTAACGCCACGGTTTGTCTTGCTAATAATTATTAATTTATTTATAATTCAATTAAATTATTAACAATTCAGTGAATTAACGGGAAGTAATTTAAAAATAGCTGTCGTTTGGAATCGTTGTTTTATTGTTGTTTGTATTACGCTGCGAGGAAGCCAGAGAGAACGAAGTAAAATGTTTATTTAAAAATATAATGCCGTGAGATCCTGGCCTCGAATAGGATTATATAGTACTGATGGTGTCGTAAGAGGCGACTAAAGTACGTGTGGTAGAGTCACCTCGCCAGCAATGGCAACACGCATGGGCACACTCGACCGGATCATTACTACTCCCGGCATTTGAAACCGGCGTGAAGTAGTGGCTTTGTGCCACTGCGTTTCGCATCAGGTAATGCCGGGCCCCGGCACCCAATCCACCTTAAAGGCCGGCAACGTACCTGTAGCTCCTCTGGTGTTGCACGGGGCCGTGGGCGGCGGTAATCACTTACCATCAGGTGACCCGAACGCTCGTTTGCCGTGTCTTTTCCATTAAAAAAAATAACTAATGTTGTTTTTTTAAAAGACAAATAAAGCATAGAGTTCTGTTATTATCTTTAGATAATTTAGCTGAAGATTTCAAAATGAAGTGACCTCTCACTATCATATTCACTCATCCTCTCCCATGTAAAAGCTGTCATTTTCATTTCTAACCGCAAGTGTCGATACGAATTCCATATATTAAATTCCAACCTAGTTACATACATTGAATCTTTGTATCAAATCGGGTTCATAATGGTATTGAATTCATAAGGATATAAATTTTCTGCGATTCCTAAGACCTCAATAAAAGGAAAATGTTTCCTTTTCTAGCCAGTTTTCTTATATTTCATAATTTCGATATAATGTTTTATGTATTCAAAGAAAGTATCTATCTTATGGCCGTTGTGACACAGCGGAGCAATATTTGCAAACATGGCAGCTGTAGGTTCAATTGACAATCTGAATTATACATTATTTTCATTTTTATAAAATAATACGACTTTTTCTGGCCTATTGGAATAATTTTTAACTAAGTACAATAAACAATACTTTGTTTTTTTTTCCCGCACATAGCGGGAAGGCAGAAGGCATCTGGGAACCTAGTGATAAAATACTCCGTTATTATTAAGACGCGTCCGTTCCTCATTTTCCGTGGAATTCTGGAGACATTACGTGTTGAGTAACGAAATTCAACGCCGCGCTTTGCCTCGTTACCAGACTGAGGAAATGAAAATATTAAATATTTCATTTTCGTAAGTGTAAATCGAACCCACAACCTGTCCCGTTTACAGTCGTGCGCTTGTGCCTCTGCGCCAAAAGTGGCCTCAGAAAAAATATTAATTGGCCTACACCACATTGGCACGGAAGTGCTTAAGTCGTAGGCTTATAGTTTGTGGCGTGACTATGAGGTCCCTTACAATATGACTGTCATACGATTCTTAGTTATTTCCAAATGACCACGAGAGAGAATCCATATATAGAAGTTAGTTTTGTATATTTATGAATGATAGTCGACTCACTTAAATAAATATTTTTAAACCCAAATACTAAAAAACAGTCTTGTCTAGAACAAACAGATCAGTCATAAGATCTATTTCCCAGAAGACACGTCGTAGAACATTTATTTTCACTTCACCTACAATTCTTGTGTAATCAACATGGATGGAACTTGCTATTGACAGAATAACTTTACGTAAGGCAAGTCTCGATATTGTATGAAAGTTAGTATATTATATATTATTATTCTTATAAAGACTTATATTGAAAGATTTAATTTTTATTTGTGGGTTATATTTTGTCCTTTTTTAGGTTCAGGTATTGCAAGGTAGGTAGATATAAACAAGGAAAGAACTTCAATAGCCACTCAATATACAATACCTTAAGAATCCGATGGAAAGTTGGCAACCGATGGGAAGTGTCTGAATAAGAACGGAGTGTCTTAACACTACATTCTCAGATTCTCTTTGCCCACCGCGCTACATACGAGAATAAGCATAAAGCTGAGAAAAATAAATCTATCCTAGCTGAAAATCAAACCTGTTACCCAATTTAGTCGTCAAACTCTTTCATTAATCTTGAAAAATACTGTTTTATACGTTTTTGTTACTAGTCATAGATAAGATGTGATAAATGAAAAAAGCCATAACGCTTAGAACAGATTTTCTTCTTATTTTATGTGAATATTATATGTTTAACATATATAAACTCGATAAAAGTGACTGAGTCCATCAAGACGCAGTGGTACAAGCGATGGTTGTGAGTTCGATTCCTACTCGGGAGAATGAATTATTATTTATTAATATTTTTATTTTCTTCGCTCTGATGAAAGAGACAAAGCGCGGCGTTGAGTTCTGCCACTCAATAGAAAACGCTTCATCCTGGGGAAAATGGGGCACGGAGTGTCTTAACACTAGGTTCTTTCTGCCTACCCTGCTAAATGACGGATACAGCGTGACCCTGGAAAAAAAATGATTTTAATAATTTTAATCTATAATAGTTTTACAGCTTCTGCAGTAACTGGCATGGCATGGCAAAAGGAGAAAAGGATTATAGTAGCAACTCTCGGAGCGACGGTTGTGGGTCCGATTCCCACACGGGGGAACGAAGTATTTCATATTTTTATTACTTCGCTCTGTTAAAGATGCAGGCGCGTATTGCGTTCCGCCACTCAATACCGCCAAATTAATTGAAAAGTGAGAACCGGAAGTGTCTTAATGGGAACGGAGTGCCTTAATACTAGGTTTCAGGTTCCTTCGTTATACTCTGCTCTGTGTAGGATACAGCAGGAAGATTAAAAAAATGAGGCTATATACGACTTCATAATATTGTATATTTATCCTTTTGACGACCAAAAGCTAAAGGATATCTTATATAAATCATTCAAATGATGAAACGAAGCTAGCCTGGACCTCGTAGTATGGAACCTTTTTTGTCTATACATATCATGTGGCATTTTTGTGGAACGAACCGAAAATAATTATTATTAAGAATGTCAACTCTTTCCTCTCAGTCTTTATAGTAATATTGAGGAAACATTTACTTGAAAATAATTGGAGTTACATGCAGATCGTTAAATATTTGGAAGTCGTAAGTAAGTTCGTCTCGAAAATATTTTAATAATTATATCTCACATATAGCGAGTAGGCATAGTTAAGCTGGTATTAAGACACTGCGTTCCTCACTTTAGTGCAATTTTCGAGGCACTGAGTGTTGAGTGGCAAAATTAAACACCATCTTAGTACCAGGGCCAAGAAATAAAAATAATAATAAATAATTCATTCCCTCGCGTTAAAATCTCACGATTGTGCTTTTCTTGATCTAAAACATAGTAAGAATAGAGATGGTACTTTACGTATTTAAAGAAGAAAACTATTTCAATATATATGTTAATATGAAGCTTAAGAGTTTGGTTGGAAGCGCTAATCTCAGGAACTACTGTTTCGAATTAAAAATTCTTTTATTTCTTCTGAAATAAAAGAATTTTCTGAAATAAAAGAAGTTTCGAATTAAAAATTCTTTTATTTCTTCTGAAATAAAAGAATTTTTAATTCGATACCCCCCATAATAACCCCCTTATAATGGAAGGTCATAGGCTAAATTATATTATCTTAATCTTGCTTGCTTGACTTGCTTATATTGTGTCAGAGCTATTTAAAATGTGTCATGTGTCATACACAACTCAAATAGTTGTCAACTAATGTTGAGAACTATTTGAACACAAAAAAAAAAAATCATAATATATTGTTTTTAAGTATTTTACGAATGAATGAAGGGGCACAAGCGTGTAACTATTAAGATGACAGATTGTGGGTTCAATTCCCAGTCGAGGAAACGAAATATTTCATATTATCAAAGTGCGGCGTTGACTTTCACTGAACATGCAATTCCTCCACAATTTGGCGACAACTCGGGAATGAAACTGTCATAAGGGAATATAATTTAACACTAGGTTCCTTCTGCCTACCGTGCTACGTGCGCGATATCAGAAATGTGATGTTAAAAAAATATTTTCAAACTCTCACACACACATAGGAAAGGAAAATGCTTTTTAGGAAAAGTATAAAAATTTGAACGTCGAACGAAACCATCGCGATCGGCGCGGGTTCAAATTTTACTATGTTTTCTAAAAAAGATATAAATCGTTCCTATACTTCATTCGCAAAACATGCTACTGTATATCTTCTACGGGTATATATAACATATGAACCTACACATAGCGACTTTCACCGACAATGCATTAGCCGTCGCGTGCGCTGACATCCGGTTACACCATTAAAGTAGACCGATTTGCTTTCAACTTTGTCAGTCGCCACGTTCGCTGACTTCCTATCCCACATATGTATGTGTATGTATCTATCAGGTAGTGGGTTTGATTCGCACGTGAGGAAATGAAATATTTAATATTTTCATTTCTTCGCTCTGGTAATGAGGCAAAGCGCGATATTAGTTTCCGGCACTCAACACGCAATGCCTGCAAAAAATGGCGGATAGTGGGGATTGAAGGTATCTTAATGAAAACTGAATGTCATAAGAATAGGTTCCCAGGTTCCCTCTGTCTACCCCGCAATGTACAGAACAAAAAAAAAATCACAAGAAAACGAAGAAAAGGCGCAGTGGAGTGTGTGACAGGATAGCTACCATTATATTCTCTTCTGGCTCTCTGTTTTCCACTTTCTTGCACACTTTTCAAACATTATGAGTAGCGGAACTAAACACCGCGGTTCATCTTGTAAGAAAAATAATTAATATCCCCAAGTGGGACTCACGCCTACAATCGTTACATTTACAACCTATCTGAAAATAATGTTAAGAATGTAATTATACCAACTTAGGGTTGAATATACTTAATAATTTCAGTAATTCCCCATAGAATTAGTCTCAGTACCTACTACAGATTTATACACCAAAGGAATGTAAGGTTAAAACTATTTTGAAAACTGAGAACTCTCTGGTGATTCAATTAAAAAGTTATTTAATCAAGTTATTTAACTAAGATATATGTAGTCGTATGTAATTTAGTACGAGGTCTAATGCCTCAATTTTTTTTAATTCACGCTGTATCCCACACATGGTAGGGTAGGCAAAGGGAGCCTGAAAACCTAGTGTTAAATTACTCTGTTCTCATTAAGACACTCCAGTTCCCCACTTTCAACCAAATTCTAGAATTATTGAATGTTGAGTGACGGAACACAACATCTCGTTTCCAGAACAAAGAAGCGAACCCACAACCTTAGCGTTTATAGTCACACTTGCCTTGACTTTCCTCAGAGTTAGAGGTATAATTAAATAAAACAAAGCTCCACGTACAAGTATGAGAAGTCACATTGTCATAGCAACTTCTGTGACAAAAGCACATATGGCGGACAAAATGCCAACGTCCTTTATACCTTTATTGAACATAAATCTAGGAAATTGCTTCCTTTGTTGCTTTCGATGCGAAATATATTGTACTTTTATAGTTACATTATATTTAATGTATCTGGTACATTTTAGCGAATATAAACATTTAAGGTATAATCGTCAAGCAGAAAGTAGGTTGAAAGTTGAGACCTACACCTTACACTATTATGGTTTTGTATATTTTCGTATCCCTGGTCTAATTTGAAATTCAAAAAATACCTACGGCGTTGTGTTACGCTACTCACTATGTTTGTCTGTATTTGGCCGGAGAGAAATATTGACCGTAATTGGATTAAAAGCCTCTTTTGGTGAGTTTATAAGCTACACACATTTGGTTAAAGATCCTAAGAGCCGCAACTTCACATCCTCAAACTTTTATACTAAATTCCATTGTCCATTTTAACCAAAGTGACGATGAAAATAATATTTTAAAAAAGTAAAGTAACCTATTACAGGTTATATAAAAACAACTTATCATCTTATTAACAAACTTTGTTGAATTAAGAGCGCGGTGGGGATAAAATTAAACTGCGGGAGGTTCGAAATGAAGGAAGACGGTAAAATGTGGTAACTTTATACTGTTGTTATAATTTTATACAGAGAGTATGAATGTATGGTTTTTCTTATAAATAGCATTTTAAGATTTTAAGAGAATGCCTATTAACACAAGTTTTCTTCTTCTTCCAGTTAGATAATTTGTGGTTTGCTAACGACGAAAAAATGTGTGACGAAGCAATCGATAAAAAACGTGTGAAGCCAGATTGAGGGGTAAGAGAGACAGCGGGAGATTTCAGTTGACAAAAAAATGTTCAACACTCGATTGGTGAAAACAGTTTACTCGTAGATGATTCTAGAGGAAAGTCAAGTAAAATTTGATTCTAATATAGCTAATTCCCGCAAGTCGCATACGACAGACAGCTGCTTCTAGTGAAAGTCTCGAAGGATATTTTAATTATACTTGGACTTGAGCACGTATTTTTAGTAAAGTTCACTTTATAAGATAGGCTAAGAAGAATTTCAAGCATCACTTTTAGACGAAACCATTGTAGATGTCGATGTAGCTGAATAAAGGTAAATATAAATATGTTTATTATTTAACATTCCTTTCATCACTTCACTAAATTTAATTTTTTCATAAAATAATATTATATAAAGATCTATTTTTGCAAGTTTCAATATAATTTTAGTATCATTTTCTCGTTTACCCACCCATCCTGCAGATACGTGACCTATAGGTACTATTTAAATATACCCAGAGTTATTTACGTCTACATCATACGATTGCTTCCACGCTGTTTCCCTGTCGTAGCAGGATAGGTTGTGGGAACCTGGGAATCTAGGGTTAAGATACTGCCACTCCCCACTTTCAGCCGAGTTCTATAGGCATTGCGTCTTGGGTCACATTCAGTCACGTTCAGAGTAGCATAATTATGTCTTCTAATGATAATGGATATATTCGTGTGAATTAAACTAAGAAACTATTTAAAAGGAAGAACGAAACAAATGAACTCGTTACAAAGTAATAATAGAGTTGTAACTTATTTCTTCTGTAAGGGAACGACGTAAAATGTTACCCGGGAGTGATTATTTACAGAGAATTGAGATTTTGTGCAGTGTGACATCTTTTGAGTGTTAACGTGATAATTGTGGGTTCAATTTCCACTCCAAGAAATGCTTACATTTAAATGATTATATTTCCCTGCTTTGGTGAATATGTGCGGCATCTAATCCCACCACTCAATGCACAATATGGTGTGTGTGGTACTTTTAATAATTTTGCGGAAACTGAAGAACGGAGTGTTTCAACACTAAGATCTGTCTACCACCCCAGAATGAAGAGAACAGCGTAAAGCAGTAAGAAAATACGTCCGTAACAATAAAACGATCATATCTTCCAAAATAAGTATTGAAAAAGAAAAACTAAACAAAAGTAAGGTAATTGAGTGACGTTTCCACTTTGCCCGAGCAATTTTAACCTCGTCTGCTCCATTGTTCGCGTTCACGCTGTGACGCTGTAGTGAGCAAGTTGATGAAACAAAATATTATACAAAAAACAAGAAACACTGTGGAAAATTACGATTGATAGCTTCACGCTGCATGACGCATATAGCAGGATAGGTAGAGGGACTGTAGGGAGAGATTACTATTGAGACACTCCATTCTCCTCTTCTCATATAAACTTTGTAGTAAATTAAACTAGTACTAAATGACTGCTGTCATGGTGTACTTAAAAAATCTTTAACTGGTGTACTTAAAAAATCTTATATAGGTTGCAAATTCAATTCCCAAATAAGGCAATAGGTACTTGATTTATATCCTCGATTTGGTTGCAAAGATATAAGTCAACTAATAACTTTCCCCAGTCACCCTACAAAATGAGAAAAAAAATCATGTATAGGATTTTTTTATCAATACAAAAAAGGGTCGAATTTCGTACATTCTTAATCTACCCATTGTTCCTAAAGCACTTTGCTGTGGGCTGTTTATCTCCATACTACTAATGGATGCTCCATTGTGCAGGAGTGATAGTTCGATTATCTAAAAGGTAATCGTAACAAGATTTTAGATTTCGTACCAATATATATAGGCAAAAATAGGTTATTTCACAATATTTTCCCGTATCGTATTGTAGAGGAGAGAATTTAGTGTTAAGACACTCCGTTATCTACTTTCCGCTCGATTATTGAGAAATTGTGTGTTGGTTGGCGAAACTCCACGCTGCATTTTGTCTTGTAATCGAATCGAAAATTTATATAGGCTACAATATGTATAGTACTTTTTAAAACTTCACAGATATAAACTAGTGCTAGCGAACTCGTGTAAAAGAGGGTAGATATAGGTGAAAAATACTATAAAAGCAGTGGAATTGTGTCAATCGGGGGCAGTTGCTTGTAGGCAACGGCCCTTATTGGAGAATACTCGTGTGAAGTATTGTTAGTAGGTGATACATATCACTTAATGCAATTACATAGTATCTCTTCCCAAATAGTTTTGAATCATATAGACGATATGTGTTTTTATCGTGTTTTCATTGTAACAAAACAATCGAATGTTTTACGGTACAAAGACACAAATGTTTATTGGCCTGTGTTGTAGTGTGTAGGAGTCTCACAAGGTGGTTATATATAGTCATAAAATGTACGTAAAGTGAATTGTTTCTCTGTTGTCTTTATTACGTCTGTGGCATATTTCGATGTAAACAGTAAGATAGAATCGTAATTTATGTAACACTTGCTTTTTGTATCTGTTTGTACATTGTGCTTGTGTTTGCATTGCCGTGACGTAGTAGCACAGCATTTAGATAGTGTTACGGTTCCAATTAAATTCGAGATATTGTGTTTTAAAAAGAGGAAATTAACGCCGCGCTTTGTCCTAATATAGAGTAAAAATTTAAAGGAATTTAAACATACTCGTACATCATTGTGTATTTTGCTAATAGAAGATATGGAACTATCTTCAATATTCCAAAACAAGTACATTTTTCCATATAGAGTCTCCAATATTTTCCTTACTCTCTAGAGCAGTAACCTTACCCTTTTAAACAATTTGTTTGCGCAAACATAGCTTTTCTATACATTCCGCGAGCAAAGAGCACTCGCTTCAAGAATGTCGGTTTTTGTTCTTTATTTATTTAAAATAACTATAGAAAAACAAAGTTACATGTAAGATGACTCTAGTAATAAAAAACCAATAAAAATTAAGCTTTATAAGCTATGATATTGTTACAAAATTTTATATTAAACAAAAAGATCAGCTTCTCGTTTTTCCTGTTTAGTAGTATAGAACGGAACCTATAGTTAACATACTGCGTACCTTGTAGATATATTACGTATCAAATTATAACTCCGTCAAGGGGAAGTGAAATTAAATCAAGTATAATAATTTCCCCGAATGAGGATTAAACCCTCAATCGTCGTATTTACAATCTAATGTTGTTTCACAATAGTCTTGATATTAAAACAAATTTAATAAAAAATATATTTTAATTGAGCTCTCTGAGAGCGTTACCAGGTAAAGTTACTTGTATAATAATGGCTACGCCGTAGACTCTACGTACAATCTTCGTAGGATCTACAGTGAATTGTAGTACGTACCGAGCGAATTCAGTACACAAAATAAATATTTTTATTTTTTTATGTAATATAATGTGAAATTTCACTTTCAAAGTTTCCAAGAGGTGCAGGTTCAAATCTCACCGTGCACAATTTTTTATATATTTTCTAAAAAAAAGTATAAAGAAACACGTCTATTTTTAAAATAAACATGCCTTTGCGTTTACATAAAAATCTTAAATACTGAAAGCTTATTATAACAAAACTAGCTGATCATTTGCGTAGTGTTGTGCCCAATACATTCGAAAATAGAAGCTATTTGAAGAAATATTGTTAGCTGTGGTTAATTACTTTACATTATTTCTTTAATGTATAAAGAACCTTAACCTATGGAAATATCTGGAGGAACAATATTGCTCTCCCGACTTGATTTGAACGTAAGTCTACGTTCAAGTTAATTACTGCTCATCTTCAAAAATGTAAGCTATCACATGTTATCTTCATCTAAACATGACCAGACATTTCTAACATGTTCTGATAATGTCCATAATACATGTAACTATTATAAATAATTAACAGGAATTAGCTTGGTACAAACAATTAATATAATCATGTATATAAAATACGAGAATACGAGGCCCTCTAACTGTCGATGCGATGGTTGTGGGATCTATTCCTAATTAAGGGAATGAATTATTTTCGTTTGTTCCCTCTGGTAAGGAGGTCTTGTGTTATAGCAGCGACCTACAACATAATAATTGGTTAAATTTTTTTATTATATTTTTTTATTTCCTGTAACTGTACACGTAATGGTTGTAATATATATTTCACTTCTGCTCACCATTGCCTAATACAGTGTCAATAAAAAAAGAAAACTCATAAAGAAAAAATACTATCGATAGTCAAGCGGTAAGCTACAAAGAGTAGTGTGTAACATCGAGAGCAGCGTCAAGTGAAGTCCTCCGATAGGCGTAATGGAGACTCCTGAGGGACAAATAGATTCGTGTCTCACAAGGGGGTTTGAGTGTCAGTTGAAAAATGTCTATAGATATTGAGGTCGCAATGACTAACATTCGGGCAAAGTTAGGCAATATTTCGAATTTCCTTTCTAAATCAATGTTCCCATTGACACGCGTACATATGTGATTAACAACTTTTTCTCGATGCGTTTTGATAAATTACAGAGATGCTTAATTATTAATGTTAATTTATTAATGTTAATTTAAATTGTTAAATAAACCACTTTTTTATAAAATCTATAAAATGGCCCTAGAACTATAAATTACATAAGCCCTTTTAAAAATCACCAGAGCGAAGAAATGGAAATATAAATTTAAGTAAATATTTCATGTCGTCGAGTGGGGATCGAACCCACAACCAGTCGGTTTTGCAGTCACACTTCGTGCCGCTGCGCTACGACTGGCCTCTAAGCTAATAATGATACTATAATTGCAAATGGATCAATCTCACTTTCTTAGACTTTTTATCACGTGATGTCAGTTTAGTCGATCTATTAAACGCAAGTTGAAAAAAGACAAAATATTATTCTTACAAGTACTTATAACCTAATTTACTAGAGATTTTCATTGAAAAAATAGAATCTCCAATGACCCATTATACTCCAATTATAATAACAAGAAAGTAAAGCGAAAGCTTTATGTGAAGTTAAATGAGCTTTCAAATATAAATAACAATCTGTTGGAGTTTGTTTTCAATTGAAGCAATTCCGAACAGTATGTTACAAAATTTATATTTTTCTTATATTTTCACGCTGTATCCCGCATATCACGTAAACTGTTCGTGGGTTTAACTGTAAACGCGACAGTTATGGGTTTGATTGAACTGCGGAGGTAGGGAATTATTTTAACTTCCTCGCTCCAGTATGAAGGAAGTGTTTTCCGTAAATATTGATACGGTTCAATGTAAATTAGAGAGTTATCTGGCTTCCAATGTTTAGTTTGAAAGTAGGATACTGACGATAGTTTACTTGTTGTAAATTTCAATATTAATAGATATTATTTAAATGAACGCCCTTCGTTCTTAATTTTCGCTTATTTAGACATTCCGCTTATTAGATTGATTTTATTTTCTAATTTATAGTTACAGACATAGCACAATGATTGAAATATAATTAACAAATTAAAAATCCTTTTTTCTTATAAAAAAAAAATCCATACACCAGGAAAAATATCTCTCCAAAATGCAAATGGATTCTACAATTTAAGGCTTATTTTTTATGTAGTTAAGAAATAATTATTGATTTGTATGCTTACGACACATATGGAGCAGATAGCACCTAAATATTTATAAAACTTTTAGTTAACTAGCCGTATAGTATGTATGGTAGGGAATATGAAACTTTCCAAGTTCATTTATGTCTAAATATTTTTGAAATTTGTAATAATCAATATTGTTGTTGTTAATCCAAGATGGCTGCCAACAACATGGTGGATTAGCAATTTTTACACAATGTAAAAGAGCAAAAAAAGTAAAACAAGTTAATAATTATAACAAATTGCTATTTAAAAATGGTTTTTTTAATTAATATTTTTTTCTTATACCACCTGCGCTACGTCGAACACCAAAAAACATGTAGATAAATACATATATTATGTACTAAGATTACTACGAAATTGCTTGTGTGGACTTTAAGATGTAAAGTAGAAAATGAAATGTTCTTTCCTTTATCGAAAAAACGCAAGGAATCATCTGTTAGTGTTAGTTTACGTTTCAAATTGCAACTTTCTTAGGCCCAATTTATATAGGTGCAGTTTTCATCATAGATTATTAAAACTGCAACTCAACCTCGCTCTAAGGATCTCAGGGTGGAAAATACTGAACTCAGTCAGTACTTTCGTGTTTGCGTTGTCTGTCAGTCATTAGTAAGTAGAAAGAGATTTATATATGTATTTTGTGTCAATTTGTATTGTAGGCAACGACTTTTATTGAAGGGAAACACACGTGAAGTAATGTTTATTGGGTGGTACATATCACTTATTGCAATTACATAGAATCTATTTCCATATATTTGTAGCTCCGTTCTCCACAGTGATGACAGTGGACGAGGCGAAAGAGGTATGTAGCGTTTGGCGCTCCGTTCTCTCTGACTACCCCGCTAGGGAAAGCGTGAAGTTAGTTATAGTTATAAGTAATTTACAATACATTTTACTTTCTGGTCTGATTTCCCATCCTGTTTATCTTCAAAGGATAGAGATATGCTGAGAGATAAGAGAACATTAAGTGATTTATGCCAACTTCAAAACCAAAAAGTAAAACTAAACTAGTTTTACTTTTTTATTTCCAAATACAGTCTGTATTTTTATCTTGTTTTATTAAAAAACGTTAATCGCTTTTGATTTCTAACAATTTAATAAATTTGCATATAACAATCGTTTCAATCGCATTATCATAACGTATGTATGTATGTACGTACGTATATATATGTAGAAGTCTGTTACCGCACGCCGAGGCACGAGCTCGTACGCTTCATTAACCGCGGACGTGATGGGACACATTGTTGTTTAGATTGTGCGTAATCGATGTGAACCATTTTGTAATGCTCTAAATTATTTTTCATGATTATGTATAGTTTTAGAGCTTCACGGTATATCCCGCACATAGCGGGATGAGTAGAGGGGACTTGAAAGTTAGTGTTAAGTGGAAATTAACCTAAGCTAAATAATGTCGAAACCAGTTTCATCTTTTTTTCATATTTCAATTTATACATTATTTATAATATATATTTTTACTAATTAACATATTATAATAACATCCTAATTGTCTATATATTTATTTTAATAGTTTATTTACTTATGTTATTTATAAAATAATAACAATATTCAATTCCATTTAACTTCAGAAACAGAAATCACGTAATAAGCTGTTACATATGCAAATGAAGGGGGATAATCATACGTCTGATAGGTTACGTGATTAGTCTTATGTGTAGGTGTTTAGATATGTATATAGATAGTGTATAATTTAATTTTTCACCTTCACGCCGTATCCCGCCCACAGCTAGGGTAGGCAGAGGGAACCTGGAAACCTAGTGTTAAGAAACTTCGTACTCATTAAAACGCTTGGGTTTCCAATTTCCGCTGAATTCTAGAGGCATTGCATGTTGAGTAGTGGAACTCAACGCCTAAAAAATATATCATTGTATATGCAACAGAATAAGAAAGCTAGAATAGCATTTTTAGTAATCGGAACAAAGAGAAGCAGGCATACGTTCTTTAAATATATTTTACTACGTTAGAGGCCAATGGTGGCGGAGGAGCACAAGCGTTTGTCTGTAAATCTTGTAAAGGTTGTTGATTCGATGCCTACTCGAGTAAATTAAATATTTAATGTTTTCATTTCCTAGTTTTAGTAACGAAACAAATCACACACTGTCATATTTACACTCAGTGTCTCCAGATTTCCACGAAAAGTTGTGAAAGGAAGTGTTTTAATGGGAACGGAATGTCTGAACATTAGGTGCCTCGATGTTCTCCGCCTATCCTGTTATATGTGTGCGTGACAGCGTGAGGCTATTTTACCAGTTATGTATGCTATTTTCCTTCACAAACTAACCAAAATGTACCACACATTTCTTTTCTTTGCAATCAGAAAATTTTAAATTGGACGTAACTCCAATGAAAAATGGGCAGTTTTTACTAAAGCGGTGACACATGGCTTGAAATGCTGGCGAAAAAAGTTTTTTTAATTAACGAATTTGGTGTATATGAACGAATTTACTGCTTAAATATAGTAGTTGAGTTTAGAGAGTATAAGGACAATAGGGTCCAGTGACACAAGTATGCGACTGTAACCGTAACGGTCGTGGGTTCACTTGCCGCTCGAGGAAATTATATAACTGTGTCACTGCGCCACGACTGACCTCTTCATTTATATTAAATTACTTTGCTTTCCTAAGTATGGAATAAGATTTCAATAAAATCTTTTTGTAGATATTTTTGAGACATTGCGTATTGAGTGGCGGAACTTAACGCGGGCTTTACTTTGTTATGACGCAAGCAAATGAAATTTTAAATATTTTCATTTTCTTGATTGAAAATCGAACCCACACCCTGTCACGTTTTCAGTCGCACGCTTGTGTAAATAATTGATATATGTAAATAATTACATATTTTTGTTAAAAAAAAATAATAAAAAAGTTTAAGTTACTTTCACTTTAAAACAAAATTAAGAAATATGATTCCAATTGAAAATTTCTTTCTACCATATTTAAGTCAAGAGGGTAAAATAATTGGAAAATTAAGTGAACCAGCAAATTCAAAGTCAATGGAAACGGGTCGAGATGACAAAAAAACTCTTAAGAAAGTAAGTCGAGTTCTTAAAAGGCTGTTAGAGCAAAGTGTTTTTAACTTGCGATTATTTGCTTATACTAATTCCTCTTGTTAGGTATAACGAAGGAATGTAAACAATTTTTATTAAGAAGGGAAATTATTCTACTTTTATATTTTATTTTTATATTATATTTTTTTAACTTCACGCTGTATCTCGCATATAGCGGCGTAGGCAGAGGGTATCTAGTATTAAGACCCCTCGTTCCCCACTTCCTGTCTAGCGCAGTGACATGTCTATAAATGCGACGGCTTTCTGTTCGATTACTACTCGGGGAAATCAATAATAATATTGTTTTTGTTGCACTAAAGATATATTAGAAAACAACATAACGCTTCTCTCGAACTTAAAGACCAATAAGCAGACGCTAAATAAATAACTTGGTTTCCTTCGGAATTTACTTTGCAGATGGCGAATTTCGACACTTTCAAAGTTACGATCGACACGGTCTGTTAGTAAACTCATACAAAATTTATATAAATTAACTTACTTTACCCGCGACTTTACTCGAGCGGTCAAATCGAATTGGTTAATAGTTGAGTATGACACAAGCAAGGACACTTACACAATCACTTAGCGCCTTCCGCGATAAGTTGACACAATAATAATGTTGGTATTTCAATCAATAGTTGATGAGATTATTACATTTAACCAAACAAACACTTGAAGTCTATAAGATTAGTAAAAAAAAATTGAAAATTGATTTTCGTATAGTATATCAAGGAACATTAATAAATTAAAATCTATTTGATGTTTTAATATTTTTAATTTGAGAATCAAAAGAACATTAGCAAAGAAAAATACTCCTTTTCGAAAATGTAAAAAAAAAAAAATGTAGCGGGATTCGAACCCACTAAGCTATATGTTCAAGTTGATTTGACTTATACTTTCGTCACTAAAATAAATATAAAAATAGAAATTAAATATTTCTGCTACTAAAACTCGAGTAAAGAAAGGCCATGGAGCATTATTGTAAAGGAAAGCGGAAAGTAGGTCGAGACTTAATCTGTCGTATAGCAGGTTGTAGGGATTATGCGAGACGAGACACTTGAAAACCAGAGCAAGAACTTTACACGACTGAGACAAAAAAAGTGTACAAATTTTCTTCTATTGTTTTAAATAAAAAAAATGATAATATAAATAGATATTTACAATAGATGAAAATTATTAATAAAAGAAACCAGTCGTGGAGTAGGGGCACAAGCGTGTTACTGTAACCACACAAGTCGTGGGTACGATCCCCACTCCAGGAATTGAAATATTGAATTTTGCTTCGATATTGAGGCAAATCGCAGCGTTGAGTTCCGCAACTCAATACACAATGCATTCAAAATTCGGCGGAAAATGGCGACCTAGTGATGATAAAAAATACTTTACGAAAATAAAAATGTTATATTTTTTTATCTTCACGCTCCCGCATATAGCAAAATAGGCCGAGAAAACCCGGAAACCTTTTGTTAAGACGCTTCGTTCTCCACTTTCCACCTAATACTGGAATGGCGAAACTGAACGCCGCATTTTACCAGAGCGAAGAAATGACAATATTATATTTCGTCCACTGGGATTCAAACTCACAATCTGTCGCGTTTGTTGAGACTAGTAACCCGCGTGTATTGCCAAAACTGGCCTCAACGAAATTATATAAACTTCGTTAATTATTAAATATACCAATTGTAGTCTGCCTTATTTATTTTGTTTATAAGTTGTTACGAAATCAGATGGAAACCTTTCGTTTGTTTCGTGTTGAATAAAGCGAAACTTTTGTGTTCATTGAATTGGTCTTTAATTTCAGTTATAAGACGTGACGTTATTCCACCGGAAGTTGCAGATTCTATTTTCATTCATTATTCATTTCGGCTTGCCTATAGTATAGTAATAGTAGTTTAAATTTAAATGTAAATTTAAAGATGTAATATATTCGTTACTAGATTTATAAATAATAAAATAAACATTATCAAGGCCCGTCGTTGCGCAGGGGCACGAGAGAGCGACTGTAAACGTGACAGGATATAGATTTGATGCTCACGTGAGTAAATATAATATTTAATATTTTCATTTCCTCGCTCTGCTAACGATGAAAAGCACAACATTGTGCACACAATAAACAAAGGCTCTAGTATTCGACGAAAAATGGAAACGGTTGTGTCTTAATGGGAACGAAGAATCTTAAAACTAGGTTCCCAGGTTCCCTTTGCTTATCTTGCTATTTGTGGGATAGAGCGTAAAGTTATAAATATAAGTGGTTATAGTTGATAATTTCTGAACTACGCTTCACAGGTCTACAGCGTTATGATGGCGTATAAAATTGTACGATAGGACCTGTACTACGGCGAGCCAATAAAAAAGGTCACACGAACTGTGAACGTTCCCTTAGGGACGATAGAGAGGAAATGTCGAGAAACTAATGAATTTTTATGGCAAGGGCTCCACTTTAGTTGTTTTATGTTTATTGCATACATATATACTCGTGTGTGTGTATTGCTAACACCTGGTGTTCTGGAGGAATAAAGGGAAAAAAAATATTTTGTTAGCTTAAGATATACTTGCATAATACATCTACTTTTTTTCTTCGCCCTGTTGTTCAGGCAAAGACCGCGTGAAGCTGATTTAATTTCGATTTTTTACATCGCCTTTTTTGCATTAGACGCCAAATTATAATTTACCATCCGTTTACTAAGGCTATGCCTCAGTCAGACCTGAGAAGAATCGCCGAAAAAAACAGAGCGGTCTTTTTTCAAGTGAATTATTTAAAATTAGATATTATTGACATATTATATAATTATTTTTATTCTCACGCATAAGAAGACAAAGTGCGGCGTTGAGTTCCGTCACTCAACACGTAATCTCTCGATCATTATGCGGAAAACGGGGAAAAGAGTGTCTTAACACTTTCCTTTTGAAATAGACAGTATATTTTGTGCCTTTCACCCTTAATTTTCAACTTAACTTTTCTTTAAACACACACGTTTTAACTCTGTTTATTTCCTATTAAAACGAATACTTTAAAGTGTGAGCAATCTCTCAAGATCGCAGCTCTCAACGTAATGAAGTCGCTGCCTTCATTAGTGAGAGAGGCATGGACATGGGAAACACGACGCTTGTGCTTTTTTAATAATTGCAACGAATAAATTGTGATTTTTTCTAGTTTTCGACTAAGATGTGTGTTTAATTTTTTATAGCTTTATGTTGTCCGACATATGGCAGGGTAGGTAGAGGAAACCTTGAAACATAGAGTTAACACACTCTGTTAGCCATTAAGACTCTTTCGAAGAGGAATTTCTTTTGCATCACAGCGCCACGACGCCTGTGTTATGGTCATATGCGTTATTTGTTATCAAAAAGGATGGATGGCTCAGACAAAAGATCCAGCCGTAAAAAAAAGGAGTAGGGTCAGTCCTACAAAACACTGCCATCGGAAGTCCACCGGTTCAATCCTCCTTGAAAAATGGACTATTCTATATAAAAATGTCAATTTGAATCAATGGTTCCTGAGATTAACGCGTATAACCAAATAAACTCTTCAGAAGACATTGCACGTTGCATGGCGGAGACCAACGTTGTTTGTCAACAGTTTTTGATCAGAATGAAGATAGAATATAAGAGTACAATATAATAATTTCCATGATTGAGACTCAAATCTAAAAGTTAGAAATAGATAATATAGAAAACGTAATATTTGTCGACGTAAGCGAGCGTCCAGACTCCAGACGACGCGATGGTAAATTCACAAATTAAAATTATTGTTAAATTTATTTGCAAAAATATGTTAAATTTAAAATATTTTATGATAATGATATGGATGCTGATATAAAACAGAATTTGAAATGTTTTTCTTCAGTGAAAACTAGGTTGTGTATAGTTTACATAAAATATATATTTTTAAAATAATCTTTGAACAGAAATCTTAGAAATAACTAAAATGATTTTTACAGATTAATTTAAAAGATATCTTTAAAAAAGTCAAGATTTTATAGAATGGGAAACTAGTTAAGTTTTTCACCGTGTGATCCCGGCCTAGAATAGGATCATCCTGGTACTGGTGGTGTCGTAAGAGGCGACTAAAGTACGTGTGGTAGAGTCACGTCGCTAGCAATGGCAACACGCATGGGCAGACTCGACCGGATCATTACCACCCCCGGCATTTAAAACCGGCGTGAAGTAGTGGCTTTAGGCCACTGCGTTTCGCATCAGGTAATGCCGGGCCCCGGCGCCCAACCCATCTTAAAGGCCGGCAACGCACCTGTAGCTCCTCTGGGGTTGCACGGGGTCGTGGGCGGCGGTAATCACTTACCATCAGATGACCCGGACACTCGTTTGCCTTGTCTTTTTCATAAAAAAAAACCACCTCATTTTATCATGTTATTAGATCGAGAAATATGAAAATAAAGATAGAATCCAGAACTGTCGCATATATTCAGACGCTCTGTCGCTATAGCACGACAGCCTCATATATTTGGAAATAATTTAATAACTTTTATGGGGTTTACTGTTTAGGTGCAGCAAAAAATAATAAAAAATATGAAATGCTTTAAGATAAAAATAATAGTCAAGTGCGAGAAGGACTCTTGAAAATAATAATCTTTAAGATATGGGGACATATCCTATAAGGGCCCGTTTTTCAGGGTCACAAAAAGAACCTCATCTTAGTATTAATCATATTTGGTCATTGTACAAAAATTGTCAAACTTTCGATCGAGGTTGGATCTAAAAATACCCATAAAAGGCGGCTGACGGGCTCTGTGACGAGAACAATGCCGTTCTTATGTAGAAAACGCTTTGATATGACGAGTAAACAAAATATTGTGCCATTAGGCACAATATATTAATACATATATGTATTTCAAAGCCATCGTGGCGCAGTAACACATGAGTGTGATTGTAAATAAATATATCAATAAAGTAAAACTAAATGTCTGTAAAGTCTGTAACGTAAGAAAGAATTCATGAAAAATTGTATATTTTTATGAATTCAATTATTATCACTGAATTTTTAAAATGCATGGATAGATGCGTCACAAGCGGAATCGCTTAGATTGATCGTGCCTCTGTATTGTTTCTTCCGCGCTCGAATCAAACCTTAAATATTTATTAAATATACTCTTGACGGTCTTCAGATCTAGAAACGATTTTGTAGACTTATTTTTAATTCTAATTTTATTATTTTACCCTGTACTTCGTTGAATCATACTGGCACACTTTTCAAGTAAAGTACGATAGATAGAGTGCCGCCGGGACCTACGGAAGAACTTGTTCACTTTCATAGCCCTACCCGGTCTAGGTTGAGTATTATGTATGGTCCATATCTGCCAGTATATGAGTCCTAAGTACAGGATACCTGTTACCTGCTCGAGTACACATTTAGGCGTAAGTTTTCCTAAAATAAATAAAGGATAGGCAGAGCGAACCTAGGGTTATGATATTCGATTCTCCATTTTAAGTCCAATTTTCGAAGCATTACATGTTCAATGGCGGTACTCAAGGACGCATTCAATTTTTTGAGAAATAATGTTATTATGAATATATATGTGATATATTCATAATAATATTATTAACAAGAGGCCAGTCACGGCGCAGCGGCACAATATGTGACTGTAAATCGATTGGTTGTGGGTTCGATCCCCACTCGAGAAGACGAAATATTTATTTAAATTTATATTTGCATTTCTTCGCTTTGACGTTGAGGCAAAGCGCGGCGTTGAGTTTTGATACTCAACACGCAATGCCTCCAGAATTCAGCAGAAAGTGGGAAACGGAGTGGAACACTAGGTTCCTACCCTGCTGTGTGCGGGATACAGCGTGAAGCTGATGGAATATATGTAGATACTTCTCCAGGGCGACTTTAATCTAAAACGTTCAGTTCAGTAGGAACTAAGCTGGAGAGGGCGCTACTGAGCCACGGGAAACGTTAGCTCCGTATTTTATGTACACAAAGAAATACTAAAAAGTGATAATATATAATAAAAATGAGTGCAGTGGAAGCATAAACATGTGACTATTTAATAATATTATGGGCAACATCCAAAACCATGGAATAATAAAGTAATAAACGTGTGTAATAAGTGAAGTGAAACAGACCTTAAATATGAAGTATTAGTGAAATCTCCGACAATTAATAGCTAATATCAGTCTAAAATTAATTAAAAAGTGAAAACTATAAATCACATCAAACAAGTGTATAAATAATTACAAATCTTTTAAAAATCGATAAATTCAATACATGATTTCGCATTTTAATCAATAACAGCACCATCTAGAGGAAAAATTAAGAAGCTCAAGGTATGGAATTTTCTGAAATCTATAGGAGTAGGTAAAGCTCAACAACACATTAATACTCATAACATCAATTTCAATGAACTTAATAAGCACTTCTCATCTTCAAGTGTTATTGATGACACATCGAAGTTAAATACAATCAACAATCTCAATGCTTTATCCTCTCCTAGGCATCCCAGTTTTTTCTTTAGTCAATTTGCAGAAAGTGATGTTAAGAAGACCATTCTAGCCATTAATTCTGATTCAGTGGGGGCTGACTGCATTAGTCGTAAAATGATCATTCCCATCCTCGACATCATTTGCCCTACAATCACTTCCATATTTAATTATTCCATTACGTCCAATCAATTTCCTTTAGCCTGGAAAGACGCTCAAATTGTCCCAATACCCAAAAGAAAAAATCCTATTCACAATTCTGATTTCCGTCCAATCTCAATTCTTCCTTTTCTGTCCAAAGCCCTTGAGCGTCTCGTTCAATCTCAACTTACACAGTTCCTATATTGCCATAATCTTTTGAATCCTTTGCAATCTGGTTTCCGTCCCGGTCATAGTACGACTACTGCGTTAGTAAAAGTTACCGATGATATTCGAAAAGGCATGGACACGCAGCAGGTTACACTCCTCGTTTTGCTTGACTTCAGTAATGCCTTTGGTTCTGTGGATTTCGATATCATACTTGCTACTCTAAAGTCACTTAACATATCTCCTAATGCAATTGACTGGTTTCGTAGTTACCTGTTTGGGCGTCGGCAACGCATACAAATCCATGACTCACACTCTGACTGGTCTCCTGTAGTTGCTGGCGTTCCGCAGGGTGGCGTGTTATCTCCTTTGTTATTTTCTGTATTTATTAATACTATCTCTCAACACGTTTCTTCTCTCTACCATTTGTATGCAGATGATCTTCAAATCTACCATCAAGCCAAACTACCTGAGTTACCTCTCGCTATAAAAGCCATTAATGACAACTTGGAGAACATATACACATGGAGTAAGTCATTTGGTTTACGACTGAATCCTATTAAAACGCAGCTTATCATAATTGGCAGTGCAAAACTTATATCAAAAATAGATCTCTTCACTTTACCACCTGTATTTCTTGACGGTGTTATTATACCTTACAGTAAATCTGTAAAAGATCTGGGCATCATCCTGGATCAAAACATGTCTTGGGACTCACAGCTATGTGATGTGAGCAGGAAGATGTTTGCTTCTCTAGGATCTCTTAAACGGTTACGCAATTTTCTCCCTATACCTACTAAGATTGCGTTAGCAAGTACTCTCCTTTTACCGATTCTTGATTATGCTGATCCTTGCTATCTTGATCTAAGAGAGGAGCAATTAAATAAACTTGAGCGTCTTCAAAATGTATGTATACGATTCATATTTGGTCTACGTAAATATGATCACATTTCCGACTTCCGAAAAAAGCTCAAGTGGCTCCCTATCCGGCTTCGTAGGAATACTCACATACTTCACCTTCTTTACTGTATTCTGTTCAATCCAACTTCTCCCCCGTACCTAAAGGAACGTTTTGAATTTTTGGGCGGCTCCCATCCTCGACATCTGCGATCCGATAACAGTCTGGTTCTAAAAATTCCACAACATTCCTCGTCATTTTACAGTGACTCGTTTACTGTTACTGCGTGTCGGTTATGGAACGCCCTACCCTTGAATGTCAGGAATTCAAAAACGTTCCCTACTTTTAAAAAACGATTAAAACAACACTTTCTTTCTTTTTAAATCTTTTTACTCGTGCCTGTGAAATATATTTTTTTAAGTAGTGTATATTTTCCTGTACTGTTAGTATGTATTATTAATATACTTACCTATTTTATAAATTGAATATTTTGTATGTATGTATGTATGTTTGTATGTAGGTAATATGTATATATGTAATGTGTCTTTATGTATGTTTATGTATTATTTTTATTGAGTATTGTTCACACCCTACTCACTACTAATTTTTATTTTCTTTTTTGCAATTTCCAACGCCTTAAGGTTGCCTGGAAGAAATCGCTATTTCAGCGATAAGGTCGCCTATTGTACATGTTCTTATATTTGTATTTTATTATTTCTTTTTTGGGGTGTACAATAAAGAGTTTATTATTATTATTATTATTATAAGGAATAAATAACTATCCCGCTTTCTATTACCTAGTGAGACCAATAGAGGGCAATAGCAGAAGAATAATGAAGTATTCAATAATAATCAAGGAGGAAGATTTAAGCAGTTAAGAACTTTATAACGTATGTGTCCAATAATAATATGTGTAATATCAATAACTATTGCTATTTGTAAAATAATTAATTGTAAAGAAAAAGTTCGTTAGGGCTATATATAATAGTTCAAAATTAACATACTATACGACAAAAATTAGATTTATATATAGATTAGACAAATTCAAAACACTTTATATATCACAAGCACTAGTTATAAGAACATACCTAGTTATAAGAACAAAATTGTTAATTATTATTTTATGTCATTAGTATTATTATCGTGCGTGTGTTTTTCTTCTTATTTTTTTTTTTTTTTTATTATTATTTCTTCTCGGTCTTATTGTATTATATAAATAAAGTTAGTTTTAAAAATGATAAGAACACCAACGAAAACACGCGCGATGCAGGACTCTAAAGAACGGAAGGGAACTTGGGAGGTAGGAATAAGGAGGGAAAGGGAGAGTGTGGAGAGTGAGGAGAGCTACATGGAGGCGTTGAGGATGAGTCCCGATACACTTCAAGCATCCAAAGAACACCAAATAACAGTATCCGTACCTGTAAAAAAGAAAATTAAATTAGTAAATAAAGAACCAATAGTTCTTCCTGCGACCGCTGCAGATGTGAATGACTTAGAAACACTAGATAGAACTATCACCAGTCTAGTGACCGCTATCTGTGTTGCAATTTCAGACGGAAAGTGCGTAACATCACGTAACAAATTAATAATAGCATCGGCGGCAACTGAAATAAGACGATCCCTCGATACCTATATATTTGACAGTGTTAACACTAACACAGTGACACAAACTCCTACTACTGACACCACCACCGCCACCATTACTAGAAATAATAATAGCTCCAACACGCTCAATATAGATTTTAAGGAAGAGTTCAAATTACTTACAGAAAACATACAAGATAAAATAGTAGAATGTGTAAAAAAAGAAATAGCCACTTTCAAACATTACCTAGATTCATCCTATATAAAAACTCAAAAATTGGAACCAACTTACGCTCAAGTGATTGCCACAAAGTCACAAATGAAACCTAAATCTCGACCCTCAATTGTAGTAACGCCTAAAGTTGCATCAACAACCAAATCTCATTTAATAAAGGAATGGCAAAAAGGTGTCAGTTTCACACACACTAATTTCGCACCGAATAAAGTTATCCCAATTTCGAATAATAAACTCATAGTTGAATTTGAGAATACACAACACCGCGATGATACCATTAAGAAGTTAGAAACATCCGAAACGTTAAATGCACAACTACCAGTCAAACTTAAACCAATTAAACTAAAGGGTATAAATAAACATATTGATAAAAACGAACTAATAAATATAATTTACAATCAGAATCCAGAAATTAAAGAAAATTCAACAGACAAAGAAGCCTTAAAGTTAAAATTTATTACCCAAAATAAAAACTCAGCTCTATACAATGCAGTCTTAATGGTGTCACCGGTAGTGTTCAACACATGTATTATTAAGAAACGTATTAATATTAATCACCAAAAAATTCATGTCACCGAACACATCCCGTTGCTGCAATGCTTCAAGTGTCTTCATTTTGGACACACTACAAAGCACTGCAATAATTCTGAACAAAATTGCTCACATTGCGCGGCACGGAATCACACGCATCGTGCCTGCCCACATAAAAACGATTTATCAAAAATAAAATGTCTAAATTGTAAGTCACACAATACTAAATATAAATTAAATAACAACACAATGCACTCATCTACCTCAGCGCTTTGCCCTCGGAAAATAGCGGCGGCTGATAAAACTAAATATAACATAAATTATAATGATCAGTAATAATATTGACAAAAATCTAAATTTATCTTCCACTAACCAATCAAGACTTGCCAATACTAAAAATATTAAATTCATTCAAGGTAATTTAGACAAGAGTTTTTATTCACAACAAGAATTCATACAATATTTTGCAGAAATGCAATATGATGTGGCCTTAGTTTCGGAGCCCTACACAAGTAACACAGGCGCAATAAATTCTATTTCCGGAGTAAATATCTATCAGTTTAAAACAACAGATCGCATAAAAGCTGCTGTCTTAGTTAAATCCACTTTGGGTGCCACCATTGGCATTAGTCAATTCTCAACTTCCAATCTAGCAATAGTTTCCCTCCGAACTTACAAATTTAAACTGTATATAATAAGCGTGTACATTGAACCAAGAGAAGATCCCGACAGTACTTTAAATAAACTTGAACTGTTTATAAAACACCATCCGCATGCTAATATAATAATCGGTGGCGATTTCAACGGATGGCATCCTCAGTGGGGTTCTATCCGCGCAAATAAAAGGGGCAAAGACCTCATAAAACTCATAACCACTAATGATTTAATAATAGGTAACATAGGAACAGATCCCACATTTGAAGCTACAACACGTGGTTGTCTTCGAACGTCTATAATTGATCTTAGCATTTTTTCAAATCACACATTCGAACACATTAATGACTGGAAAATAAATACCTCCGCTTGTCCCTCATCTCAACATCACTCTATAGAATTCCAATTTAGTTTAGATACTAAAAATAAAGTAACCAAAAGAAAGAAACAATCTACATACAAATACAATACAAATAAAGCTGACTGGATAAAATTCAAAACAATACTAAGAAATAAAATGGAATCAAATAACTTGCATAATGAACCAATACATAAATACAATATAAACAAAATAGAACAATTCGTAACAAAATTAACTACAACCATCCAGAACACTTGTGATGAATCTCTAAAACCTAAAATAAATAACTTCAATAAGATACAATTGTGGAATGACGAACTTGAGCAATTAAAGATAAAAGTTATAAAACTACATCACACTATTTGTGACCTTAAAAAGGGAAAGAAACCACTTGATAGCATACTTAAAGAAAGAGCAGAGGTAAAAGAGAAATATATAAATGCAATTAGTAAGGCCTCAAATACAAACTTTAGGGAATTTTGCACAAAACAAAATAAAGAAAACGTCTGGTCGGTAACTAACAGACTATTAAAATGCGGACCTAAGCCTATCCCTCCATCCACTTTACGCAAAACCGACGGAACATACACAACATCACCAGAAGATACTGCTTTTACTTTACTACAAAAATTTTACCCGAACGACACAGACGACACAATTAATACACAAATGCAGTACAGAGCACAGGCAAAATATCCACCCCAAACCCCAAATGATAGATTATTTACAACAGCAGAAGTTATTAGTAGCCTCAAATGCATAAATCCGAAAAAAGCTCCAGGTCCTGATCATTTGACTGCTGACATATGCCTCCAAGTTACATGTGAGTACCCAGAAGTTATAACCAAATTATTAAACCGTTGTCTCACTATTGGCTACTTTCCAACACAATGGAAAGTAGCACACATAATAGCCCTCCCTAAACCAAACAAAAACAATCACAAAGAAATTTCTGCATACAGGCCGATAGGACTTCTCAATGTTTTTGGTAAGCTTCTGGAAAAGTTAATAGCACAAAGATTAAGACACCACATCAATATAAACGGCCACAATAATCCTAATCAATTTGGCTTTAAATCACAAACCTCAACTATTGACGCAATAAGAGGAGCATTAAATAAAATAACCACAGCAAAACATCACAAAAACCAAATTATAGCAGCATCACTCGACATACAGGCAGCTTTCGACAACGCATGGTGGCCAGTCTTATTTAAGAGATTGAAAACTATGCATTGTCCAAGGAACTTGTATGTTTTAATACAAAATTACATGGAAAATAGAACAGTAAAATTTAATTATGTTGACATAACATTGGAAAAGATCATGACCCGGGGCTGCATTCAGGGTTCAGTCCTTGGACCTTTGTTCTGGAATATTATTTTAGATGACCTTTTTGACGTAGAACTTCCCTCTGGATGTTATATTCAGGCATTCGCTGACGACATATTTTTAATCGCAGAAAATAAAAATGTACATTTACTAGAATTAAATACAAATAGTGCACTGAAAAGAATATTTGAATGGGGACGGAAAGTCAAGCTTGCGTTCGGCCCTGAAAAAACCCAAATAATTCCATTTACAAGTAAAGCTAAACATATTAAAATAACAATCAGTAATAAAACCATAGAACACGTTCACCAGATTAAACTCCTTGGAGTCATTATAGACAGTAAATTAAAATTCATACAACATATTAAATACGTCACACAGAGAGCACTTAAAATCTTCCGGTCCATTTGCAAGTTTGTACGTCCCACTTGGGGTATCAGTTCGGAATCAATAAAAAATATTTACAATTACGTTATTGAGCCCACAATCACATATGCAGCTGGAATTTGGGGCGACGCAATCAAATACAAAACTGTTTGCGACGCCCTAAGATCTATGCAGCGTATGTTCGCCCTTAGAATCATAAGAGGTTTCCGTACCGTCTCCGCTACAGCAGCAATTGCTCTGTCTGCACTTACACCACTACATCTGAAAATAAAAGAAGTTAAAGATCTAGAAACAGTAAAACACACATCACTTCACAATAGTCTCCCCAAAGATATCACTCTTGAGAAACATGTACCCACCTCTCAATTATTACATCCAGCTGATAGAATTGAAATAGAAATAAATAAAGCAACCACAACACAAGATATACTTAAAATAAATCAAAACATATCAACTTACATTTACACTGACGGAAGTAAATTTGAAGATGACAAAGTAGGTGCAGCCTTTGTCGCGTACAGTCCTAATGAAAGCCAAACTGTAAAGAAGTTCCGCCTTCACCCTAGCTGCACAGTTTATCAAGCGGAGCTATACGCGATAAAGGAGTCCCTGAGATGGGTAACAGATAGAAAAATTGGTAACACCACTATTCTAACAGATTCTCTCTCCGCATTAACATCAATAAACAACAGGGAAAACACTAACCCTTTAGTAGCCACAATCCATAAATATATATTTCAAATCAGAAAGGTCGGTGGTGTCGTTTTCGTATGGACTAAAGCTCATGTTGGCCTAGATGGGAACGAAGCCGCAGACATGGCGGCGAAGTCCGCGGCAAATTCGCAAATACCATATACTTATAATAATTTTCCTATTACTTACGTGAAAAACCTAATTAAAAATGACACAATAATTAAAACAAATGAAGAATACGTAGCCGCGGAAACCGGTCACCATACAAGATCCATATTGAGTAACATTGAAATAATAAAATCCCTTAACAATAAGATCAATTTGCTACCATCCATAACACAATTTTATTTAACGCAGTATTTGACAGGCCACGGCTTCCACCTGGAATATTTAAATAAATTTAAAATAAAAAATAATAACATATGCCCGTGTACAAATAACTCAATTCAAAATCTCATTCACCTAATAAAATATTGTCATCGATATAGCTCACAAAGATCAGAACACATAATTAATTGCAACATATACAACATTGAAACGCCATTTATCCTACATAACTTAATAAATAACGAGAGTTGCTTAAAATCATTTATTAAATTTATATCTCACATCTTTAGCACACTTAAAGACTTCAATAACACAGTAACATAACATAAATAATGTATGTGTATGTGTATATGTGTATATATTTGTATGTATATGTATGTGTGTGTGTGTGTGTGTATATATATATATATATATATGTGTGTATATGTATATATATATATATATATATGTGTGTGTGTGTGTATGTATATGTGTATTATATCGTTATTATATTTACATTATGATCAAATTTATGTATGTTTTAAATATTATTACTAATATTATATTCACTAATATAATCAATAAACTGTTGTGTCGCCTGTATCAAATCGCAGGGGCACTCCAGGGAGTGAGTAGGAGTGTTTAAAAAAAAAAAAAAAAAGTAGGAACTAAGCTTGAAATTTTGTTGAATGCTTTTAACTGGTAGAAAATGTTAACAATATAATATTACTAACTACAAATGTTTTCCTCTATTTAGTTTTACGCTTTGTCCCGCGTAAAGTAGAAACAGAGGGTACCTAGTGTTAAGACATACCATCTCCCACTTTGCACCAAATTTTTGAGACAGTGTATTTTAAATTCACCGCCGCGTTTTCTTGTTACCAGAACGAGAAAATAAATATATTACATTTTTCATTCCCCGAATCGGAAAAGAACCTTCAATATAAATTTGGATAAGAAACAAAATTAAGAAATAAAGTTAGTATACAGTATTATTAAGTAAAAGTAGTTTATCGGCGTTTGTATTTAACCTTGGTATTTTATTTTTATTATGATTGGTAAATTACTTTAATAATATCTATCATTCCATCAGCCGTTTAATATAATCGTTGTAATGACAGGAGAAACATAAAGTTGTTAATAATAACTTAGTACACCCGTGACCGCTCGTACTGCAAGTTTACTATTTGGAGTATTTAAAATTATATTATTTTGTGTAATATAGTGTTAGATATGGACACATTGTAAAATTTTGTCATCAATTTTGTTGGTGAGCTTCATAGTGTTTTACATAATAAAACACAATGTGATTGGTCACTCTTCTCGCTGCTTCTGCAAGGTAACATTTAATTTTAAAATCTTTCAACGTAGCCAATGTCAACCTTTTTCAGGAAGGCTTTGGCCTTAACTTTGAACGGATTTTTTTTTTCTTGACATATATTTTTTGGGCATGATATTTTTACATAAAATTTTTACTAATGTAAAATGTTCTGGCCTGCCCTCAAACAACTATATAATAAGAATAAGAAATATTGTTTTTTTTTAACAACATATATAAGGGTAGGCAGAAAGAACATGGGTTATATAGTGTTAGGACACTCTTGTCTCTATTAAGACACGTCGTTCCGCAACTTCCGATGAATTCCTGACGCATTTTGTGTTGAGTGACCTTAAAATATTTTATTTTTCCGAGTGAGAATGGAACCCACACGGGAAAAAGTCACGTGTCAAAAATTTTTCGTGATGTGATGTTCTATTTTTTTAGATTACTAAATACGTCATACTATACATATCGTCAGCAACTACGTCAAAACAGTCCCATAAAATAGCACGTTGAATATAAATATATGGGTATTAAATTTATTCATACATTCCATAATGACTGGTCGGTGCGCCGTTACCTGTAACAAACGAAAATATGGATAGATTAACATTCGGTATTCATTTCATCTCGATCTGCGTAATAATTACGAATTATATTGAAGCTATAGTAGAGAAGCGTAGTGGTGTAACGCGGTGGTTGTAGATTTGATGTTTTCTTAAAGGAAAGAATATTTTTTTTCATTTCTCTGCTTTAGCAAGACAAGGCTCCCCATGGATGCCGCCACTCAATACGCAAGTTTCGAATTCGGACGGAAAGTGAGAACGAAATGTTGACTATCCTTAAAAAAAAACATGGACATTATTTTACAAATTTCGAATCGGATCGGATTTTTAAAAATAAATCGTCTATATATTAGTTAGTCATGCTGTAACCCGCAAATATGGCAATGTAAGCACAACCTATTATTAAAACACTCTGTGCCCTATTTCCGTTATTTTTTTTATATGGTTGTCGTCAGAACGAGGAAAATAAAATTCTTAAATAATTCTTAACCTCGTGTGGAAATCAAATCAACAACCGTCGCACTTACAATCATAGTCTGTACCACTGCGCAACGACGAAAAATATCTATACGTCGAAATAAACGATAAAATGCCTTTGTTCATAAACATCGGGCATACGAGGGCGCGATCAAGTACAGCAGGCACGTTGTCTCATAAAGGAGATTATTGCGGTATTGCGAATAAAAACTGACGCTTTAAATATTCACAGGTCTTATATTATGTACTTTGATAATGGAGGCAAATATTATATAAATATGTTTTTTATTCGAAGCGTAGTGTCGCAGTACTTGATATGCTATCTGCAGTTTTACAATCTACGCTGCTATAGCTACGCTATGATATTCAAATAAATGGCGTTGGACTTTATTTACCAAAGCAAGAACATCCTCGCTTAAAGCCCAACACCACGTTGAGTCCGCCACTTAACAGACAGTGTGTCGAAAACTGGGCACCAACTGGAGAACAGCGTGTCTAGCACTGACTCTCTTTTGGCAAATTTTGCTATTCTGGAAAACACGTGAATCAATATATTTTTTATCTTCATTTATTAATTTTTTTTTCCAATTTTCCATATTTTTATACCATTTCATTTATTACCATTTATACCATTTCATTCCTTTCCATTCCATTGTATAAATGATATCAAAACGCAAATCCAAATTAACTCCTAAGAACTACGCGATCAATAATAAAGAGGCTCCAAACAATCGTGAACCAAACATCGCTGGCAAGAACAATATCGTCCTTCGAATATCTCGAGCTTAAAACGGAAATCTCAAAGGAATGTCTTTTGTTCGCGAACAATGCTCCGTGTACTTCAATCTTATCTGTAAGTGGTGAATTTATCTAGAACTACCTACCGCCTACAAATATATAACTTGAAGATATTTAATTTATGTGTCTGTGAAATAGGATTCTGATTTTTTATTATAATTATAAAATATATCATAATATACTTATTTAGAAAACGCATACATTTTTTAACGTAGCGGGACTCGAATCCGCGCCTCCTGCAAATCAACCAGGCGTTCTGACCACAAGTATACGATAACGGAATATATGGCTAAGACTATGGGTATAGAAGTGAATTTCAGGAACTCGCTGCGATCAGAGTTACTGCGAGTACTTGCAATATGACATACAGGACTTTTAGTAGATCCTATTAGGCCATAGAGGTGAAGTTGTAGACAATATAAAAGCTAATACGCTATATCCCGCTATATATATATGTCATTAAAAAAGAGTACAACGAGTGGCAATCCTTAAAAAAAGAATTGACTTAGGTCTTTGTATTCTCCAAGCCACCAAACGCCTTAATAACAAATAAAAGGATTCTAAACAGTTACATCATTTAACTCTTAAATAAGAGGTTCACATTTATTTAAAAAAGTGTTGACTTGGGCCCTTTTATTCTTCAAGTCTTTATATCAAGTTGTTTGCTACTGCGGTGGTAATTAGCGCGGCACCAAATACCGACTTAGCGACGAACAAAAGGATGCTACATTAGCATTACCAACGATACACCATTTTACTCTTAAATAAAAGGTTCATATTTATTTATTTTTAAACACATTTTGTTCTCATAATTAATTGTTTGGTTTCCCTCATTATAATTATGTTGTTTATAATCCTTCTTCTATTGTCAGTCTGTATGTAGAGTACTTCTATATGTGTGTATGTCGTCTGGTTTCTTCTAAAAAAAAAAGGAAATTTTGCAGGTATATTTATTAATGGTTGATTTGTAAATATAATTAGACCTGATAGATGTCGCTTCAATCACTGTTTACTATATAATCACAAAAAAAGTTATTTAATGTGATAAGTACATTTTGATGAGGCCAGTTGTGGCGCAGGGGCACAAAGTGTGACTGTAAAATCGACTGGTGGTCGGTTTGATCCCTACTCGAGAAATTGAAATATTTATTTGCATTTATATTTTCATTTTTTCGCTCTAGTGTCGAGGCAAAGCGCGGCGCTCAGTTCCGCCACTCAACACGCAATGCCTCCAGAACTAGGCGGAAAGTGGGGAACGGAGTGTCTTAACACTAGGTTCCCTCTGTTTACCCTGCTGTTGAAAAGTTGGCTTCTTTTTCAAATTTTATACAATAAATTAACCTTTATTTTTAAATAATTTGAATTGGTATAAATATAAATATATATATATTATGTTGGTTCATTAAATATGTTTTTTTTAATGTAAAATATTAAGAAAAAGCAATGAAACATTCACAAACATCTCAAAATATTCTCTTAATGATCGTCAATAGGTAATTATGCCGTAAAATCATAGAAGCTCCTTTAATTAAAACGAAACGAGCTTATAAACACTTTCAAAAGGTAAATTACTATGGAAACTTCTGTTACGCGGGATAATCGCTAGCTGTAACGCTATAAAATGTTTTGAAATTAATTATATATATATATATATATATATATATATATATATATATATATATATATATATATATATATATATATATATTCTTAGAGAAGTTGGCATAAATCACTTAATGTTCTCTTATCTCTCAGCATATCTCTATCCTTTGAAGATAAACAGGATGTGAAATCAGACCAGAAAGTAAAATGTATTGTAAATTACTTATAACTATAACTAACTTCACGCTTTATCCCTAGCGGGGTAGTCAAGAGTGCGGAGCGCCAAACGCTACGGTCTCTACATGCCTCTTTCGCTTCAACCTCTTCATATATGGCCCTCATGCTTTTTACGTGACCTTCCTCCAGTGTCTTCGATACTGCGTTTTCAAAATTCAACCGAGGTCTCCTCTTACCTCTCTTACCACTCACATTTCCATCATAAATCTATTTTGCCATTCTTTCGTCACTCATTCGTTCGACGTGCCTAAACCAGCTCAGCACGTTCTTCTTCATTCTCACCGTGACATCCTCGCTAGTACCTGCCATTCTGTGTACCTCTTCATTGCGGATTCGATCAGCTAAGCTGACTTCGCATATCCTACGACAAGATCGCCTCTCCACAGCATTCATCTTTCTTCCATTCTTATTCTGTAATACCCACGTTTTGCTGTCGTATAACAGAGTTGGTACCAAAACTGCATTGTGTACGGCCAAACGCGCAGCTGTGCTGACGTTTCGCCGTCTCATCAATGCAGCCAAGGCTCCGTTAACCTTGTTACCGGCAACAATACGCCTTTCCACATCCATTTCGTATCTACCATCTCTACTGAACATACTTCTCAAGTATACCATTACCTTACCTTCATTCACTTATTCTAATATCTTTGCCATTTGTACTGATCTTGCATTCTGTCCTTTCTTCATCTCTTTCAAAAATCAGAACCTTTGTCTTATTTGCATTGAGGCATTACTTAGGTAAATTACCTAATTGAGTATAAAGCAAGCAAAATCTTATTGGTCTTTTGTTTTAGCTTTACGCTACAATTGACACTACTATATAGCAGGAGCATTTTTATAATATCTGTGATATTCTGATCATAAAATAAATCATGTAAATTTTAATTTTAATTTAAATTTGAATTATAATTTAAATTTGAATTATAATTTAAATTTCGTAAGAAAAAATATGTTATTCTAGAATAATGGAAAAAAAATCTCATTCCAATTTTCAAGTATAAAGTTTCAAAGTTATTTTAATGTTGAAGAATATTTTTATTAAATCAGCAATATTTAATTAAATGTTGTTGGAATAAATGAAAAACTATTAAATATAGTAATAACTATTGTAGTCATTATTTAATGAAAATCTATAAAACATAAGAAAACACACATTCGATTCCCACAGAAAGAGATATCTAAAAAAAAATTAAATTAGCTTCACGCTGTATCCCGCACACAGCAGGGTAGGCAGAGGAAATCCAGTGATAAGACACTCCGTTTCCCACTTTCTGCCGAGTTCTGGAGGCATTACGTATTAAGTGGCAGAACTCAACGCCGCGCTTAACCAATACTACCAATAATAGAGATATCTATTTAAAAAATTCCACTAATGCTAGTTACATATGGGCTCCTAGAGAAGGTGTTTTTTTTTTATATTTATAAATAAAGTTTAAAAATCGACCAGTAGACTTAGTGGTTAGAACGGAACCTATAAAATACACTACGCTGTCTTACAAAACGTCACTTAACTTACAAAAACCAATTCTTACTAAAAATTTTATAACTTAACACAAACTGTTTAACATTTTGGTTTTGGTAATCATTTTTTAAAATAATTTTTCTTAAATAAATTAATCTGCAATAGATCAAAAGAGACTGAGATCAAAAGAGATTGTCTTCGGAATTTCAAATTTATACGATATCTTGTGTGTATGGTAATTTATACGCCACAAAGCTTTGAGATTCATACAGGTATGGTGTCCTTGAAGACTACTTAGGTAATCGTAATAGTTTTTTAGAACATATATTCAATTCAAATGTCGGAACCTAGTGTCAGAATACTCCTTTCTAGAATTATTGTCCCAATTCAAGACCTTGCATGACATGTCAGGTGTATGCCAGGAAATGAAAATAATTCATGTTCTCAAATAGAAATTAAACCGATAACTATCGGTTTTACTCCGCCTCAATATTAAATAACTATAACCTTGGAATTATAAATAATAGGTTTTTGACTACTGCGCTGTAACGGTCAGAAATCTAATACTCATCCTCAGCATAAGCGTGAAAGCTAACTAAAGCGTTCGACCGAGAAATTAAGATCATTTCGAGACAAAGATTAAACGATAAAGGTTAAATACCGTCATAATATTTTTTACTGTCGTAATATATATTATTATATAATGTTATATAATTTATAAAACATTGCTATCCGCCATTTTGTTGCGGCGGCCATTTTAAATTAATGACGATATGAGGCATTTCATTGTCTTCAGAATTAAAGATGTAATTCAAATTTTAGTTCAGTTGAGTTTACTAGATTTCACATACACTAACATACACTTACTAACACGGCAAGTTCAAAAAAATCTTGTAATTAGATATAATAATGAACGACGGCGTCGGGGCGTGGACACGTGATCGATTGCACGCGAAGTGAGTTAGAAATTGATAAATGCTCACCACTAAGAGGCATCACGCATCAGAAATATTTCTCTGCCTATATGTATTATCCCGCACATAGCAGGGAAGGCAGAGAGAGCCTCGTATTAAGACACTATGTTTTTCCACGCGCCGAGTAACTTTTAATTCTTTGCCTGTTGAGTGGCGGATATAGCGGTCGAGTGCGGTCAATACACCGCATTGTCAGAGATATAAAATGAAAATGATACATTCCTTCAGTTGAAATCGAACCCACAACCTGTCACGCGTACGATTTTGCCTCTCCACGTCGATTGGCCTTACTACTACTGGTATTAGAATGTTGACATGTGCTTTGTAAGTTAAAGAGCGTAGAAAGCCACTAAGCAGAGGATTTCGCAAAATTCCTACGGGAACGGTAAACAACGGGATTTTCCATTGAATGCATGTAAACGCAAAATGAGTTACGGCCAACAAATAATATTAATTTATACTAATATAAGAATTTGTTTCACGCTGATCCCAGAACTACGGTAAAGGATAGTCCATTCATCAAGTAAAGCTATAGCATACATTCATTAGTTTAAACTAATGAATGTATGCTATCAAAGCAACTCCACTGTACTTCCAGTCGGATTTTAAGTAACTCTGACTGCAGGTACAGTGGAGTTTGGGGCTGTAACTTAAATTGGTTAACTTGAGAGAAACCGCAGTAAAAGCTAGTATAACACTAATTAAATTGCCCTCCAATCAGTTTAATAAGTCAAATGTCACGCTCGAAGTTGTCTCTACTTTGCGGTCCCGTATGAAACTTGCCATACACTTTGGAGTACAATGGTTTCAGTTCAAACTTAATAGAATTTAATTGAAAATACTATATAGATAGAATCCAAGGTGACTGTCAGCTCTATAGCTTGGTTAAATGAAATATTTAATATTTTCATTCCGTCGCTCTGGTAGCGAGGCAAAGCGTGGCGTTGAACTCCGCCAGTCAACATGCAATGCTTTGAGAATTGCGGTGGGGTACTAAAATGTCTTAATGGAGAGCGGAGTGTCATACGTATATAATATGACATATCAGCATTATTAAATTGTAACAAACTTTATCAAAAGTATTTAGATAAGCATAATTGTAGAGTTATAAATGGAAAAATACCTGAGCCTTGTAGAGATAACAGTACTTTCAACTTTCGTAATCGTTATTCAAGAGACGTAATAGTTTAAGTTTAATTAGAAGTCTCTGTTTTTATACGATTTTTTTTTATTTTATTTGTGTTTCACGCTGTATTCTGCACATAGCAGTGTAGGCTGAGGGAACCTGGGAATCTAGTCTTAAGATTCTTCCTCCTCCATTGCGACACCGTTGCCCACTCTATTCAAGAATTTAACAGAATAATAAAATCAAACCCACAACTATCGCGTTTACAGTTGGATACTATACCGATCACGGTGGCCACCAAATCTATACTTATAATAAAACTGTAAGTAGATGCGGTCTGTATAAGCAAATAATTGTGTAGTTCAAGCACGCCGAGCCGTGAGCTGGTAGCTAGTACAAGGAACCGTCGCTGTCCGTTTATATAAAAAGGTAAATAAATTCTATGATAACCTCCGTACAATATTACAGCATAGTCCACGACAATACATCCGGTGCGGCCTCTAGAGGAAACGAGCTTTCTGATTTACGTAATAAACACATTCGAGACCGAACGTAGCGCAAGGGCACGAGCGTGCAACTATAAACGCGATAGGTTGCGGGTTCGATTCCGACTTGAAAAAATAAAATATTTAATATTTTAATTTTTGTCCTAGTTCTCGTAACAGGGCACAGCGCGACGTTGAAGCTTAAGTTTACTCGAATTTCCCATGGGAGAAGGAAAAAGTTAACTTTACAAAATTCCGAGCTACGATTAATTATATAGAATATAAAAATGATTTATTCTAATATTTTTTTTCCGAGAGGGAATCGAACCCACAACCATTGTCATTATAGTGGCACCCTTGTGCACCTCTGCGCCTCTATAATATTCAAATAACTAGTGCGGCGCAAAACAACTTTATTATGAGACCATTTCATTCAACTTCTGAACAAACTTCGTATCTAACTAACTAAATGTGTCGTCGTCATAATATAAATAAAAGCGAATGCATTGCCATAATTAAAGTTCTTGGAAAAGAGACATGAGTAAATACAAAACACTAAATTGAAATGAAATACTAATAAACTAGATTGAAGTCATTGTGGCGGTTGCAAATAATTTATACGTGATGGTCATAGATTTTATTACTGTGTAGGAGAAACTGTATTTATTTATTTTTACGCATAGTTAAGCGTAAGTAGACTCTCTGTTCTTCGTCCTCTGTCCGAAATAAAGGCATTATATACTATGAAGCATTCTATCATATTAATTTATATATTCATTATAGTTACAGTATAAGACATTCAGTTCATCACTTTTTAACCAAATTTAAGCCATTGCTTGTTGCATGGCGCAAACCAACGTCACACATTTTCTTACTAGGGCGAGGGAATTGAAATAATTAATTCCTCGAGTAGGAATTGAACTGACAATTGCGTTACCAGCGAGGTTGTATATTTAACCTTCAACATCACGTTAGAGGTCTAGGCAGACCCCACGCGCTATTATTTAACGATATTTTTTGTATCGTCTATCGAGTCATTTCAGCTAATCTCACTGGATTATATAGGCATGTGGACGAATGAACATACGTAGCGCTTTCGCTAAATACATTTTTTATCTACGTGGAGATATAGACATCCATTCTTGGTCTTGTTTGGAAAATTATTTCATTTTTTTATTTTATTTCGTCACGTCGTTACCCAATATTCTGATGAGCTTCATTGAGTTTATATATAATTTGGCGACCAGATTAGCAAATATTACAAGTCACGAAACTTTCTCAGGAGTCACGATCTTGCTTTGCATTAATTTAAATAATCTATCAATCCATACAAGAGTAACTTATCCATAGATTATCTATATTTTCACCAACCTACCGACTAAAGGGTTGGGATTGCGTTTCAAAATTTTTTCAACGAAATCCTAATAGTTACTGAGCCTTTGTCATCCGTTTGTCCGCCCTTCCATCAAACTGTCAGAAGTCCAATATCTCTCAGGTAAACTATCAATATTGTCATATATGACTATACTAGATCGTTTATTTGTGAGATATAACACTCTAGTGTAATTTTTTTAATTTTACACGTGGTCGTGGGTTGAAATTTTTTACAGCTTCACGCTTTGCCATCTCGTAGTTAAACTAACTTTTTTAGCTACACTCTTTATCCTTTTTAGAGATATCATATTATAGAATATATAGAGGTTAACAACGCGCTTCCTTTTGCCATCTTAGAAAATGAAAATATTTCATTCTCCTAAGTTTATTTTAGAAAAAAAATAAAATGTTTAAAATATTAATCCATATCTAGCAAAAAAAAAAAACTTATTTATAAAACGTATAAAAATTTGAACGTAGTGGGACTCGAACCCGGGACAGTTTTACCGCTGCTCTCTACGAAAGACCGCGACGGTCTTTATGAAATGCATGGTATGTATTTGTATACTGAAACCTGCTTGTAATCTAGTTTACCAGAGTATAGCGTTTTAAGCAAAGACGTTGTTGAGTATCGTTGTCGCTAGCAAATTCCTTTGTAAACGATATCTTGTCTACACTATGTGGGACATTCGGTTGTACTACTATGTATTTTAATATATATAGCTTTCATAAGCACGTTAAAGATTTTACATAATTTATTAGTAAAATTCAATTAATAAAATTATTTCATAATATTTTGATTTTAATGAATTCAAAATATTTTGAAGAAATAGAATTTTGCAATAGATTTGTCATGTTTCATTAAACACTAAAAAAATTAACATATCGAATGACAATATTCGCACTTTATCTAACCAAACTTGAGAAATCAAAACAATTTAGATATCTATATAATAAGAGAGGCAGGACAAGATCTAAGTTTACCTTCGAGAGCACAATTTCAATAATAATGGAGGAAAGTCACTCAAAAAGCCCAAAGAACCGGAGGGCATGTATGAAGAGGGTTTATGACAGCAGACGAGGCCAAAGGTAAATGAAAAAACCGTAATGTGAAGCTAAAATTAAACTGAGAATCGAAATTACATATATCGCGTTTATACTCATACACTGGACAGTGTACATCGATCGTCATCGATGGTGTCATTAAAAAATAAAATAAAAAATTTATCAGTTTCACTCTGTATCCCGCAGACAGCAGGGGACAGAGGGAACCTAGTATTAAGACACTCCGTTCCCCACTTTCTGCCGAATTCTGGAGGCATCGCGTGTTGAGTGGCAGAACTCAACGTCACGCTTAGCCTCGATACTAAAGTGAAGAAATGGAAATATTAATTTAAATAAATATTTCATCTCCTCGAGTGGGGATCGAACCCACAACCAGTCGGTTTTACAGTCACACTTAGCGCCGCTGCGCCACGACTGGTCTCCTTATATCGGTGTGGTATCTGGCGTCATTATATCGAGTTATTTAATAACAAAGTTTATCTCGAACCAGCTTACACATAATCTCTAAAATTATATTTATTACAATACAAGTTATAATAAATGCACAACACGTGTCGTAGTTCGTGAAGGGATGAAGTACAAAGCCGGGCTCCAGTAGATGTCAGATTATATGCGGGGTATAAGGCCGGTTGTTTTCATTATATTTTATTTTGTCTTTGACACATTTTTTTTTATTCTTGGTGCAGAATAGGTTTTGTAGAGAAAGTCGTAAGTTTGTAGGTACTGAATACTATTCTCGGATGAAGCAGCCAGATTTCAAGAGTGTAATGAAAGTAGTGTGGACTAAGAGAGGATTTATATTTTTTTTACGGAAACGGAATAAAACGAGATTGCTCATTTTACGTCTTAAGGTTCACGCGAATAAAATTACAAGCGATGACTTGAATAAAATATAGTTACGACTATGTTTTGCTTATCAAACCATTTTGAAAGAGTACTTTAAATTTTCCTAAGATATATAAAAATAATTTCAATGCAAATGCAATGTTAGAAAACATAAAAAAATGTTAGCATATAACTCTATCATATATGTAAATCATGTATGTAAATAAGTATATAATATAATATGATGTAATGCGTAAGAGCGACGTGCTGGTTCCCCTTCATGTGTAACATTCAGAGCTATCGCAATGACTCGGATGTATGATCGAGGTCGTTAGTAATGACGGCGGCACACATAAAAAATGTAACTAATTATAAGTATATTACAAGTTTTGGAGAGATCATGTCGAGTGACTGTAAATGAGAGTATTGTGAGTTCGATTCCCATCCAGGGGAATGAATTTGTCATTTTTTTATATGACAAATCAAATTTTAAATTTAAGTGTATTAAAAAAAACAAGTTTTTTTTATATAAAGATTCTCCTAGAAAAGGTGCAATAAAAGCTTTATGTTAGTAGTATGTCTAAGAAATGGGTAACGTGTAACATCGAATATATTAATATTTTACACAAACCACTAAAGCTATACATATTATATTCTATCAGTAAAGAATATTCGAACACTTTAATAGTCTAGAGGCCGGCCGTGGCGCAGTGGCACGAAGTGTGACTGTAAAACCGACTGGTTGTGGGTTCGATCCCCACTCGAGGAGATGAAATATTTACTTAAATTTATATTTCCATTCCTTCGCTCTGGTGCCAAGGCAAAAGCGCGGCGTTGAGTTCTGCCACTCAAGACGCAATGCCTCCAAAATTCGGCAGAAAGTGGGGAACGGAGTGTCTTAACACTAGGTTCCCTCTGCCTACCCTGCTGTGTGCGGGATATAGCGTGAAGCTAATAGTCTATTTATTTCTTATTTTAGCTTTGCGGCTTATGAACCGATAATACAACCTAAAGCTCAACGACAATATATTCGGAAAATTGCACACTAAATGGCAGAATTCAAAAGCCCTGTTTCTACTGCAAAAGCAGAAAAATTCAGATGGCCTCAATGGTCTATATTTGGTTAAACAAAAAAATCAAAGTTTCACATTCATGTAAGCCAAACCACATTTTCCTATTACTTTTGCGGAATGGAACTTCATTAAATAAATAACACAAACAAATGGCTTCATACTATATCTTGTATGTAGCAGGGCAGTCAGAGGGCACTTAACGTTAAAACACCTTATCTTCTTAACTCTTATCTAATTTTCCTTTCATTTTTCGAGTTTTGATAAGAGTGGACGAGGCGAAAGAGGTATGTAGAGACCGTAGCGTTTGGCGCTTCGATCTCTCTGACTACCCCGCTAGGGATAAAGCGTGAAGCTAGTATAGTATAGTATATATAACTTTATGGGAATCAAACTCATAACCCTCGCGTTCTCAGCCAGACGATGTGCCAATGCACCACGACGACCTCAACAGTAGCTCAGTTTTATACTTATAAAATACACAATTTGCCAGTTATATTTTTAAATATTTTTTTAATGTTTAATTTTATATATCATGAGCTCGTCCTATTAAATCTGGCTACTTGTATTTGATATTCCGTACGCGAAGAAATTCGATGTGATTCTTTTATGGTAGCAATAAAATAAAAAGCGGAACCATCGTAAAACATGGGACCGAAACATTTCATAGCGCCTATAAAACATTTATAAAAGCTGTTATGTGAAAAATGAACCAAGCTATTTTTTTTAAATGGATTCTTTATATCAAGTTTTTGATTGACCGATTAAGTTCCAATTGAAGTTTATATATTTAAATAGGCCAGTCGTGGCACAGGAGTACAAGCGCACAGCTGTAAATGCAGGTTCGATGTCCACTAGTTATAATACAATAATAATCTATACTTCTATAGTTATCTTTATATATATATCTCTTATCTAACTCACGTCCACAAAGTGAGATCACGTGTGTGGAAGTGAGATATGGATGAATTTTTTTATGTTGTTAGTCTCTACAGTTGTTTATATTTGTGCTGCAGCCATATAGAAAAATAAATGCATCGAATTATAATTTTGTATATGGTCATTTTATTAAATAAATAACTTGTTTAAGCGGGCGAAGTCGCGACCAGTTTGCTAGTACATATGTACATGTCGATATGTATATAAAAGCTAAAAATAATGTCTTTTAATAAATATATTTTCCACTAATAAAAATGTATAAAATCTTTTAAATGAGATAACCAACGAAGCCAAGTCTCATGGGTGGCTCTCTCATAAGCCAAAGTAAATATTAATATTTCATTATAGAGATTGTAGCTTAAATGAGTTGTATAGGACTCTTTTTAATAAAACCTAGTATAATAACTTTGTTTGTTTTATAATATATATATCTGAATCCTTTGCGTCACTGCGATCCCTTTGTTACTATTTAGGATCATTGTGACGCAGTGGTACAGTGGCTAAAAGAAAACGTGATGATGGCGGGTTCGATGATCATGGAAATGTAAATAATTAATACCCTGGATTCCTAATGTAAAGTAAAAATTGCGTGAGGGTATTAAGTTGAAATTAATAATAAATACAGCCTCTTAAACTATAGCAAAAGTAAGCTTTTAAATCAACGCAATCAAAAGATACAAGAGTTTATACAACATTTTACTGTATTTTGTATGTAATTTACCGCATAATCAACCTATAGACTACGTCGCGTGGACCTACCGCGTGGTTAGAGCTGTTACAATATAGATAAAGGAAAACATATGAGAAATGGAGATAGTTATATCATAGACAAAAAATACAACCTATAAATATAATATTTAATGCATAATGAGTGCATATGCCCGCAAACTTAAGTTTGTCTTAACTTCTAGAATTTTAAAAGTAGCGGTTCCTTCGCCTTTATATACGCATCATCTTCAGATTTTGGCAAAAAATGGGAAATAGAAGTGTCTTGAGGACGGTGAGTCTTAACGCTAGGTTCCCAGGCTCCCTCTGCCTTCCCTGTTATGCGGGGTATAGCATGAATCTAAATAAATCAGATAATTCCATTATTGAAACATATCCTGCAATATAACTATCAAGCATAATACACAGGACGTATTGCTCCTATAAATCCACCGTTTGGACACTTGCCAGCGCCGCAGCTGCACCGAGATGCATCGATGTGGAAGAATTTAATTTTAAAAGTGAACGTATCAATATTGCATCAGTATTCTTATGTGACCTAGATTTTATTATACCTATTAGCTTCACGCTGTAACCAGCTTATAGCAAGGTAAGGCAGAGGGAACGTGGGAACCTAGTGTAAAGACTCATCGTCCCCATTAAGATACTTATATTCTACACTTTTCGCCAAATTCTGAAGGTGGTGCGTGTTTAAAGGCGAAGGACTTTTATATTTTTCATGAAATGTATTTAATTGTTATCAGTCATTTATTATTATTACGTATGATAAAAAGAGAAAATTAATTGTTTTATTTTGATAATTTTTATTTAGCTTCATGCGATTTTGCATCTTGGAATAATTGCATAACCTCATTTAATTTTTGAGAAATTTGTGGATAATACACACATACATTGTCAAAATAAGTCCACGTGCTTCGAGACCTAAGTAAAATTATCCAATTCCAGCAATATCATATACCTATGATATTTCTAACTGATACCCTCCTTTTTTGAAGTCGGTTAAACACAAGAGCTTTTTATTTCTCTCATAAAAGATTCATTTATAATGAAAAGCATTTGAAAAGAAAAGTTTTCAACTAAAAGAAGCTAAGAAAAAGGCACCGGGGAGTATAAAACACAATAAGCTGTTTACAAAAGTCAAATGAATCTTGAAGACGTCGTCAAAAGTTCTGAATCGATAGTAAATATGAATATTAGAGATTTTGATCATCCATTAAGTATTGAGCTTCGAAATTTTGTCAAAAGGAATCTAGGTTTAAGACACTCTGTTCTCTATTTTTCTGTAGCTTCACTTTGTTACCCTCTCTCTCTCCCTCTCTTTCTGACTTTTTTATAGTTTTATGTATAAAAATAATCTCTTCTATTGTATGTTAGATAGTTGTGGATTCAATTCGCCTTTAGGAGAATATTAAATATATTTTTTAGTACTTATGTCTGATCAACCAACACCTAGTGCCGCTAAAGGGCAATAATAAAAAAAAACTGTTTATGTAGTTCAAAACTCAGCGGGAAGTAAGTATGAAAGTGTCTGATTGCCTTGATTGCCAGGCTCCCTTTGCCTACCCGCTAAGAAATAATATTTTGAAATAGCCACATATTACTGAAATTGAAACTTTTCTGACGTTTTATCTTTTTCGTTTGATGCAAAAGTTGAAGTGGAAAGTTGTTACTTGCATTCTACAAAGTTAGACTCCATACAACTTTAACTGACGTCCTGTTCTGTTAAACTGGTTTGGTGGTTAAAATCGTGAAAATAATATGCTGCTGCATACTGACAATAGAAAAATAATTTAGGATATATATAAGAATCCATCATGGGGCAGTGGCACACGTGTGCCGCTGTAAATTAGACGGTTCTAGGTTTGATTCCCATTCAGAGGCTTAGTAATAATAATAGCAAGGTTCAAACCAACGCCTCTTCTTGGATGATTACCAAAGAGAGGCGCAACTTCAAATGCTGTTGCAACTTTTTTAATGCAGTCCAAAAATGTATAAAGAAACTGACCAGAAAATTAAATAAGAGTAGAACAAATAGAATTAAAAAAATATTCGTTTCTCCCTTTTTTTGTCAAAATTGTTAAAATAACTCTGATATTACGTATTGAATTACTAAACCTGATGCCGGGTCTAGCTTAAACTAGGTACACTGAGGAAATGCAAAATATTTTGAATATAAACATTCTTTCGAATGAAATATAAACTACCGTGTGCTTACTTACTATATATTGAATACAACATCTCAACCTTAACAGTAGAATATGTGTGATAGATATTTTATCTATCTTATATTATCTATTCGAAAAGTGGGGAACGGAAATATCTTAATGGGAACGGAGTGTCTTATTTAATAGATTCCCAGGTTCCTTTTGCCTACTCTCCTACCTGAGTGAATGCTGATATGAAAAATATACAGTACTACCAGCTTTATCGGCGGCTTTGCCCGTTATCAAATGAAAATGACTAAGAACTGTGTATTACATATAACACAGTCTAAATGCCCGAAATATTGTTGACTGCACGTGCAGTGGATTTTATAACCGTCTCTAATAAATAGGCTATCTAAAACAAATATATTTCTTCAATTCGAACCAGTAGTTCCTGAGGTTTAAGCGTTTAAACAAACAAACTCTTAAGCAAAGTAAACATTTCTCTACTAATATTATAATATTTATATATGGAAAGCAACTTTTATTAAAGACAGGAGAAATTACTGCTGAAAGTCAGTTGTGACGAGAGGTTTCGGGTCGATTCCCACTCGAAGAAATGAAATATTTAATATTTTCATTACTTCGCTCTGGTGTCGAGGTCTGGTGTGGAGAGTGGAGTGTCTTAACACTAGGCTCCCCTCTGCCTGTCCTGCATGCGAGAAAAACCTTAAGATTATTATTAATAGAAGAAAACGTTTATTTTTTCATTTGGAAAGCAACTTTTTTAAGGACAAAAGAAATTACTTTTGAGAAAAGGAAAAATACACGCCTCCTTTGTTTATACAGACTCTTATATTGTTTCTAAGTATTCGTTTCGAAGTGGCACTTCGTCCCGCTGACCGCACTGTTCCTACAATTTTATTCAATTTTCAAACGACTTTGCGTATTATAATGGAAAGTTTAACGAGTTTTCAAGTTATTATACTTTTATTTTCATTTATATTACACTTATTAGATTTTGAGCTATATACTATATATGTAATTCTTCTGTATGTGTGTTGGATAAAACTTCGTGTGTCTATTTAAATAAAAAATCAGCTTCACGCAGTATCCCGCACACTGCAGGGTAGGCAGAGGGAACGTAGTGAAAGACACTCCGTTCCCCACTTTCTGCCGAATTCCGGAGGCATTGCGTGTTAAGTGGCAGAACTCACTCTCACACTCGAAATGCAACTATAGTACTGTCATACTACCTATAAGAAGTATCTTCTATAGGTTCAAAAAAAATCTAATCAAAAATCTAATCCAAAACAATATACAAACACAATAGACAAATCCGTAAAACGTATCACTTAATAAAATCGGTTCACTAGTTTAGCAGTTACGAGGGAACAAGGGAGGTAGGAATAAAGGGCAAGTAACAAGTAAAACATACATACATATATACATACATACATACATACATACACGCTAAAAACATACCGAATTATGTATATATACTTAAGTTTGATAATCTACTTTCGTGGTATGTGCGAGTTACTTCGATATGTAAGCATCTTGTCTCAACAAGACGAGTTAATGAGAATTTGGCTGAGAGTGAGGGCAAATACGAAGACGATAAAATTGATTTAGTATTTAAGGTGGAATGATTTAAAACTATTGTTGAGTAATTATAGCGTAGGTATACTATCGTGGTAGAGTTGACATATATCTCACTGTACACGACGGTGGTGGGTTCGATTCTCACTTTGGCAATTGTTTTTCTTTCTTTATCGCATGTAGGAGGATCTATTGCTCAGATATAAACCCCGTCCCGTCACTGTCAGCTGTTCCACTGGGGCACTTAAACCTTAATTAATTTCACAGCCTACATAAAATAATATTTTACGTATAAACATTTCAGTTCAAATGTTAAAAGAAAAATAATGTGTTAAAAAAATACAACAGAAATTTTTCAAATGTGCGAATGAACATCCCGTCGACCGTAGAGAGGTCCGGTAACGAAATTAACTTGCACAATTTACAAAGAGAATAAGCTAATACTTTATACCAATTTGAATTTCATTAAAACTGACCTTTTTATTGAACTGGAATTAAACTGGCATTATGTATCGAGTTGTAGAACTCAACGCCGCGCTGAGTGGAACTACTAGTTCCCCGTTCTCCAGAGCGACTCCACTCAGCGCGTAGTTCCACCACTAAAACGCAATACCTTCAAAATTTGGCGCAATGTATGAAACGGAAGTGTCTGTATAGGAACGGAGTGTCTTGTCTAGAGATGAAATATTTACTTCAATTTATATTTCCATTTCTTAGCTCTGGTGTCGTGGCTAAGCGCGGCGTTGAGTTCTGCCACTCAATACGCAATGCCTTCAAAATTGGGCAGAAAGTAGGGAACGGAGTGTCTTAACACTAGGTTCCCTCTGCCTACCCTGCTGTTTGCGGGATACAGCGTGAAGCCGATTTGATTTGATTTGTATTATTTGTATGCTAAAATATGAACAAATCAGCATCAGCACAGCACATTTATATTCGATTGAGGTTTGCGATCTATTGTTTTCTCAACAAACACGAACAACAGTATGAAGAAGATAATTAAACATTTTAATTGAATGTTCATTGTTCAGTGTCTACTCGTTAAGCAGTGGAATACAAAAGCGAAATGATTTAATTTTTTTATGGTAGAATAGGCAGAGATTTCTGCCACTTACGTTCATTTTAGAACCATGTTGTGCAGGTGTACTTGCGTGTGACTCTAAACGTGACAGGTTGTGAGTTCGTCAAGGCAACCTCAACTAGAATAACTATGAGAACCTCAACTAGAATAAATACTAATAATAAATTAACGTCGCGTCGCGATTAGGTCATTGAAGACACAATCTTCAAAGTTGCGAGTACAACAGGTAGTATCACAAAACAAGTTTATACTCGTATATACGAGATATAATCGAGATACGAATACGAGAAATATAGATTATATAATCTAACTTCAGTAAAAATATATAGATAACAAACATATTTAAGAAAATATATATTTATTTTTACATTAGCAGGATAGGAAAAAAAGCTGATTTTGAACTTTTTTCACTTAAAAATAAATAAATCAACTCCCCGCTGTATCCCCTACACAGCAGAGTAGGCAGAGGGAACCTAGTGCTAATACACTCTGTTCCCCATTTTCCGCGGATTTCTGGAGGCATTGCGTGCTGAGTGGCGGAACTCAACGCCGCGCTTTGCCATGACATCAGAGCAAGAGCTTAGCGGAAATTGAGAAACGGAAGTATCTTGATGGAGAATGCTACCCTGCTATGTGCGGGATTTAGCGTGAAGCTGAAAAAAATAATAGAAATATATGTATTCTGAAATATCCGTTGGTCTTTATAAAAAAAAACAAACAAAAAGCTATACTTAAACAATATAGTATTAAGTAATTGATTCTACATACATGCATGTACAGCTAACGAAGCTTAAGTTGAGCTTTGTACTTGCATCAGCGATCACTAAGAGTATTGGCAGATTTTTTTAAGAAGCTTAATCTTAAAAAATATCTTAATTTTTATTTCATAGCTGAATAGAAAAATGACATCAATTATTTTACACCGAACAATGCCTCCCTCTGCTTATCTTGTTACATGCGGAATACAGCGTGAAGCTAAAAAAAATTACCTAACACTTTAAAAGTCTCTCTTATACTATAACTTCTAATGTTAATTACTAATTAACCTCTCCTTTACGTACGACGCCACAGGCTACAAGTCCCGTGTACAATACCGTCTTTGAACTACAAGGTTTATTGACTTGAAGTTAATTGTTATAAGCGCTGTATACAACGTAAGAACAACGAACTAAAGCACATTTAGTAAACGTATTCAACAAATATACGACAAATATGATATATTTTTCTAATATTATAAATGTCAAAGTTTGTGAGGATGTATGTTTGTTCTACTTTCACAAAAAAACTCCAGAATTATAGATGAAATTTCTAAGTAATATAGCTTATATATAAGGGTCCTGTGTAATCCGATTATAGCATCAACATCAATATATCCTTTTATGCGAAGCCCCATCTGGGTCGCCAGCCTGCACATGAAAAACATCAGCGCTAGGTAGTGGATTCAATTCCAACTCGAGGAAATTAAATGTTGTGCTGATTTCTGCCACTCAACACGCAATCCCTGAGAATGCGGCGGAAACTGGAGAGCGGAGTATTTTAACACTTGGTTCCCTCTGCTTACAGTCCTGTGTGCGGGATACAGCGTGAAGCTGAAAAGAATTACTTTTATTTTTTCATGCCTTTCGGTATGTGTTATTAATTTTGTGAGACAAAAAAATTTGGATAGTAATTTATTTGTTGAATCATCATTAGAATCGCATTTTGACCGAAATTATGTTCTCATTATAAAAGTGACAGATATAAACGATAATAGATGTATAGCCAATTGCATCTTGTATTATCATACAACGTTGTGACGCAGCGTGAAAACGTAGACTCAAGAGTTGTGGGTTCGGCTCCTTCTCTGGAGAATGATTTATATTTTTTTCATTTTTTCGTTGCTGCCTGCTATGAACGGGATGTACTAATACGAAGAGCGGCGTTAAGTACTGCGGGTCAATACGCAATGCGTCATAAACATTACTTGTTACTAGAGCAAACGTAACATATTATGAATATTAGGGACTGTTTAGAATAAAAAAACACGTCAAGAATAATAGGCTTAATTTATTCGGGATTTATATAGGTAAAATTTTTATATGTGTAAAATCACAGCCGAAACTATCACACTAGTAAGTACAAATTTGTTTTGTAAGTTCATTGACTGGTGCAGGGAACTAAAGGAGTATTTCTCGAAATTCCGACGGGAAGCCATAGATAGCAAGGTAGGCAGAGGGAACCTTTTTGATGGAAAAAGACAAGGCAAACGGGCGTACGTAAAAGACAAATACTTTTTAGAAAACAAAAAAAAAATTAACGTAGCAGGATTTCAATCCGCGCCTCTTGGAAACCAATTCATCTTGTTACTGCGTAACCTTAGTGTAACAATTTATACAAATAAATATCCGAACACAGTCAATACTGATTGTTATCGAACGGAAACAACGCTAATAAATTATGGCGGCCGCAGTTAAGCTCCCAGGGAAGTGCTCTAAGGCGATTTCCTATACCGTTTAATACGAGATGTAGAGGTTGAAATGATACTTTTATAAAAATACTATTATAAAAAAAATATAACTATAAAAATATCGAAGAATTATGTATGGAAATTAAATTTTGATTAATTAATGCTGTCGCGGCTGAACTGAGCGGAGCTGAGGTTAGTTGTGGGTTCAATTTCTGTTCAGAGGCTTAGATTATTTATATGTCGTCGCTTCAATAACAAATATTTGAGTTGACTTCCTCCACTCAGTGCCCATGGCATCGAAAATTGGGTGGTACGTAGGTAACGGAATGTTTTACCACTGAGTACCCTGTGCTAACCCTGCCTTACGGAGAATACAGAGTTTATTTTGACAACTAGCTTGTACTAGCTTGAACTAGCTTATGTGTAGCTTCGAACGCGTGATCGAATCTACGTGTAAATAGCATATATCAGGTACAGTGGGTTACATTGAATTTAGTTATGTAAAGGGATCCTTTATAATAGAATTATCGAATATAAAAAGAATTTTCAATTCATCGAAGCCAAAATAAAGTAGTTTATGAGTTTTAACCTAACAAAACCTTTAGCTTTACGCTGTATCCCGCCTATTGAAAGGTAGGCAGAGGGAACCTGGGAGTGTTCAGACACCATTTTCATTAAGACACTCTCATTCCCTATGCTCCCAAATCAAAGAGATAATATATAGATAATGTATAGATTAGTAGGAATTCTCCATTATAAATTTTCCAGTCCAGTCCATTATAAATTTTATATATAACATTATTGCATTTTTATTAGGGATCTCAATTTTTTTTGAAAATGTAATATATCCTATACTGGTCAGTGAAGATTCAGCTTTCTAATAGTAAAAAAAATATTGAAATCGGAACGGTATTTTTTGTGTGAAAACTCTACAAACATACACACATACATACATACATACATATATACAAAAATACAAATCTTACCTCTTTATAATATTAGTATAGACATAATTTATTTAACAGAATTTATTTGACAATATTAAATAATAAACAATATTAATTAAATTAATAATTCAAGTTGTTTTATTGAAGCTCCATTTTACAATACAACTGTTACAAAGTGATAGTTCAGCTTTTTATTTATTATAGATAAATGAATTCTTACTTTTCCATAATAAAAATATAGAGTATTCCTTATTACCGCTTTTTATCAAGAATAAATTAAAAGAAAAAAAAAACAGCTTCACGCTATATCCCGCATACAGCAGGGTAGGCAGAGGGAACCTTATGTTAAGACACTCCGTTTCTGCCGAATTCTGGAGGCATTTCGTGTTGAGTGGCAGAACTCAACGCCGCGCTTGGCCTTGACACCAGAGTGAAGAAATGGAAATATAAATTTAAGTAAATATTTCATCTCCTCGAGTGGGGATCGAACCCACAACCAGTCGGTTTTGCAGTCACACTTCGTGCCGCTGCGCCACGACTGGCCTCAAATTTAAAAGAAGGCTTCTATAAACTCATTTAATAAAAATACTTAAATAATCGTTATAAAAAAAAGGCAGTTTATAGACTTTACTGCTGTAAAATTTATTACCTGGTGTGTAATGGATTTTAATAGAAAAAGGCTTAAATGAAAATATAATGTGGGTTTGAGAAAAATTACACGTTTAAAAATAAAAAAGGAGCTTCACTCTTAGCAGAGTAGATAGAGACATTTTCAATACATTGCGTGTTCAGTGTGGTTCAGGTGGAACTCAACGCCGCTCTGTGAGTACACCGCCTGCTGAGAAAGGAAATAAAAACAATTCATTCCCTGAGCTGCCACCACGACGGCCTTAATGTGTATCGTGTTTTACTTTATTTTTGTAATTAAAGAAAAAGTTAATTTATAATACTAGAGTATCACATACAGACATACAATGCAATTAAAATGAAGAATATGTAATTTATATACACCTAAAAATAAATAAAAAAAGAAATAATAAGTATCATATATATACATACGAAACAGATAACCAAGTTCGTTCAAATAAGTTGAAATTACAAATTTTCTTCTTACAAAACCTTTTAAATATTCATTAAGAATAATGTTTTTCGTTTTATTTCTCAAAGCGAGACAGACAGACTATATTTATTTATTGTATATAATAAATATATTATATACAATAAATAAATTATATCTTAAGTGGTTTTTATAAACTAAAGTTTTTGAATATATTTCTTTGTGTAATAGATTATTGGTCTATTCAACTTACTTGAGTAGATTTTAAGCTACGTCCATTTATTTATTACCCGCTGTTATCGAAATTTGTCGCAACTAGAGAAAAAGAACTGAGGCCTGAGATACATTGCTTTCAACTTTTAGTGTCAAGACACTCCGTTCCCCAAATATCTGAAATCTCTCATGTATCTGAATATGGGACATTGTGTTTTGAGTAGCGAAACTTAACGCCACCTTAAGAGCAATCCAATGGAATATTTTTATCTCTGTTATTATATCTATTCGTTCCTTTGCTCATATGCATTACATTTACTAAATCAAAACTAGAAAATGAAAAGGTATAGCTTATAAATATTATTATATTTAATTTCTCCTATTCGATGCAAAGTGCGGCGTTGAGTTCCACCACTCAACCTCCAGAATTGGTCGAAAAAGTTTATAGCGGAGTGTCTAAACGCTAGCCTACCCCCTGCTTACCTGCTGTGACAAAAAAAACTATAATGGCATCATATATACAATTATTTCTGATAAATTGAAGTCCATTCGTAACCGACTTCTGTTCAACAATATCAAGTCACAAAGTGAGAGTAAGAACAAATAAATAACGTGTACGAGTGGGTTCTGTTACTCGGGTGACACCGTCGCGTCAGTTTCGTCGATTTTTCACTGACAATTTATACGTAGGAGTATCATTTGTACAATTTTTATATAACATTTATATTTATATTTTATTTATTTCATATTATTTATCTATTGGATTTGGTTCTCAAAACCTCACCGACGTTATCGATCAATATTTCGGTATTGATCAGTACCCTCTCAACCCTCGGTGAGCGAATCCAACTCGCACTTGACCAAATTTTTAGTTCAAAACATAAACTAAAAATAATACTAGATCCAACACCCACACGCAAAAATAAATAATATATATATTTTCATTAAGATTTATCCACAAAATCATCTACAATAAAAGAATTTCATCAAAACATCCTATATATAGCCTTACGTACCTTACCTCATATATACAAGTAGTATGATCAAATAAATATAAGATTGTTAACGCACCTGAAGCGTATAATAAGGGCACATCACTCATTCCACGTATGACATCCGCCGTATGAAAATGTCGGGATAATATGAATTTATTTTATTTAATTATTGTAGAGCTCGAGATGTTGGGTTCCGTGTTTTAACGTACGTTTAGAATCGGAACTCAACGCCGCGCTCTGTTTTACCAGCATGCGAAATACAATTGATTTATTTCCATGAGTTGGTATCGAACCCATAACTGTGTTTTGATAGGCTCAATCTGTATCTTACTTCTCTCTTCCTCTACTAGTGGCTGAGAGAAATTACAAGCGAACGTACTAGACTGTACGTTGATACGTAAGTTACAGGTAACCAGCATGCGTGTAAACGCAACAGGTTGTAGGTTCGACACCCATTTGAAGAAAATAAATATTTTGTAATTTCATTTGCTCGCCCTGGTAATGAAGCAAAGCAGTTGCGCGACTTGACCCGCAATGGCACCAGAATTCGGAGGAAAGCAGAAAACGGAAGTATTTTAATCTAAACAGAAAAAACTCTGCTTAGATTAAGATACTGGTGCCATTAATACTAGGTCCCCAGTTCCCAAGTTCCCTTTTCCGACCCTTCAGCGTACGGTATACAGTGAAAAGCTAAAATAAACGTGAATCCATCCAAACAAAATTGCGAGTGACAACTAGTAATTTATAGGTATATAATAAGTAGATTTATGTAAATAAACACTTTTCCATTATATGTTCACTACTTACTTAATATTTAATAGCTCGTCTGAAAGCTCAGTCCCTTTTTCTAATTTTCTGATTTGAACATCAAAAGCTGATAAAAACATTATGTTATAAAAGTACCTTTAAAATGTAAAGGTTCGTAGTTCACTTAACTGATGTTTATTCTGATGTTGTTTTTTGAAATTAACTCTTTTCCCGTATAACGTAGACAGCGGGAAAGTAGCGTTACGATACTTTGTTCTTTGTGCATTATTTGTTTAATCGTTTCACATTCTATCCCGTATATAGCAAGGAAAGCAGAGAAAGAAAAAAATAGTGTTAAGACCCTCCGTTCACCAATTGCCGCCTAATCATCGAGACATTGCATGTTGAGTAAAAATAATTTAACCCACTGATTGATTTTCTCTGTAACCTCTTCAGCCTTCCACTTTCTACTTTCATAATGTCTATGCTATAATAAAGCTACTAATACCAATGACTTATTACATAACAATTTTACTAGTTACATGAAAAACGAAAGCATTTTCGAACTCGGGAAACTTCGAACATTTGATTGTGCGCACACTGTTGTTACAAAACTCTCTGTCGAAACCAAAACTAATGCACCAACCAGCAAAACAGTCATAGATTTTTTACGATTTCTTTGTCTTTGTCTATTTCAATATTTTGGATGACCGTTAATACTGTCTTTATATGTGCCTGATTTAACGTGATGGTTATTGGTTCGAAGCCAATTTAACGATTTTTTTTAAGGAAGTATGTTACTTACATATAAATAAAATGTAATCAACAAAACTTATGAACGCACATAACGTCTAAGCTGCACCATATTCTTTTTCGGTACTCGTTATAGTCAGGACAAATTGTGTCCAAAATCAACAAATTGACAAAAAATAAAACAATCCCAAACTGCGGGCAGACACTATTTTTAAATAAAATTATGGGTTAAAAATCTTAACCAAAATGAATTAATTATAACCAAAATGAATATATTACGCCCATTATGCTCAGCAAAATATTTTGAGAAACGATGAAAAAGAAGGAATGGAAGGAGGGTTGAAAGAGAAGATGATGAAATTTTAAAATGGTCCTCTCGATTGATTAGTGCCGGATGAACTCAAGGCGATCAACCCGAGGCTGCTTTAGGTTTACTTCAAACTTTGGCTTTATGACTTCTCAGAGTATGAAGAATTTGATGACAGTAGCCGGAGCGAAGGAGATGTGCAAAGACCGCAGCGCTTTATTATACTATATAAAGGTATAAAGCGTGAAGCTAAAAAATATAAAAATGAAAATTATTTTCTATTTAAATTTCAAGGTGTAAAAATATTCTATTAAATAATTTCCAATAAATTTCAATAACACTCACTTAGTAAAATACCTAAAATTCTTTTTAAGGTCGTCTCGTGATTTGAAAATATCGCGGAATCCAACAAGGGACTGTTTTTTATCGACGTTATAAAATACAGTAAGGGCATAATTTTTTTAATACAGTTTACTTTTTTCGTTTTATTGCTTTCATGAAGTGATCGAAGTCAATTCTACTTTTTCACGTAATACATAACTTCATACTACAAAGTTTATTTGACACATATGTTCGATATTGTTATATTAGTTATATATTTTGAAGAACAAAATATAGTATGTTTTAATAAAATTTAATTTTTAAATATAATATAATATTTAAATTTTACTCAAAATTAAATTATTAGATTTTGTTTAATATAACAACACAAAAACAATAAAAACAATTTCAATCCATGGCAATAGTTGCTGAGATTAGCGCATTCAATCAACCAAACTCCTCATCCCACTTAATTCAGTCTTACCTAACATAATTATTTATTCTATACAAAAAAATAAATTATACAGTCCAATGTTTCAAGAAACCAACCGTAAATAATTGAATATAAAAAAAATCCAGAAACACCTGCAGAGAGTTCAAACGAAATAAACGAACGACAATCGTAAAAAGGAATAGCCGATTCAGAGTTTTGCACCGTCGCCTTTAAGCTCTTTATAAAATCTACGCTGATTCTCCTTTGCTTAAATGTATTTTCTATTTGCTTGTTTTTATATGATAAATTTTTATTATTGTAATTGATTTATTCAGTCCTAAATAATTGTCATAATATTTTTTATTGCTTGTGTACAAGGTTTAAGCTCATACAAATCCTTTGTTAAATTGATTTTTTTTTAATTGAATTGACATTGCCACGATATACTATATGGGTCTTAGACATAACTTTTCCCTCATAGGCTTAATTAATTTCAATTAAATTTACAAAGTTAAGTTAAGGTCAGTGTAAATGTGGTCTGAAGTCAGTTTTAATGCTCTCGCAACTACTTAAAGTTTGACTTGTTAATTAACTAAGATACCGAAAAGATACCGTATGTAACTTGTATTTTTAGGGCTTCCGAAAACAAAGTGTAAAACCATTTATATATTTTGTATATTTAACTGAGACTAAGCTGTCCGTCTGTCCATCTGTTTGTTTGACCAATGCATCTCATGAATCATCAATGATAGTTAGAAAGTTGAAATTTTAAATACAAGATGTATTTCTGTTGCCGCCATAACAACTAAAAATAAAATTAATATTTAATACTTAATTTTTCTGCCCTTTTTATAGATGTTCGCACTGAACCCTTCGTGCTCGAGTCTTATTCGCACTTAGCCAGATTTAAACATTTACATTATCCAAAGTTGATACTGTCGTGGGCATGAGCGGACGGTGAACGGTGGTTATTGATCCGATCCTCTTTTAGGAACAGTACATTATTTTCATTTCTATGTATGATATGATTATACTTCAATTATACTGTAATGATGTATCTGACCGATGTGTATATAATGAACATCTTCTGTTACTGAGTGACTGATATAGAACTTTTGCTGCTGACAGCGATATATGTAAACTTTTATCCATAGTAAAGCTTTTAGGTTCTTAGTGGTACTTGTAACTCTACTTATAATAAAAACAAGAAAACACTAAAAACTACCAATTGGTACAAAAAAGCACGATATCTTAAGGACAATTTTTTTTACATTCTTGACAAACGTGGATAGTTTCCGATTTTTAGTTGCAGAACGCAAATCAAGAGCGTGAAGGTAATTACGACCCAGCTCCGAAACGCCGGGTTAATTCATATCCCTCTGAACTTACACAAGTCAATTACAAGAAAATGAGTTTTCCTATGAATATATAACACTGTGATTTATGTTAATATTGTTAGTTTAGGTAGTTTAATTTCGGAATCGAAATTCAAATACGCGTCGTTAAGTTCCGCCACTCCATTTCCACTAGATAATGTCACTAATTCAGGTGTTTAAAACAATCTATCTATCTAATCACTTCGCTACCCATTTACCACTTTCTGGTGAAACATTTATTTCCTTGAGGAAAGTGGGAACCTGGGAATCTTGTGTTAAGATAACGATCCCAATAAAACACTTTCGTTTCCCGTTTCACGATTTGGCGATGTTGGGTGTTGTGACTTCATTTATAAGAGTTAATAAATCAAGTAAGTATAAGCATTACCCCGAGCGTGGATTGAACATACAACCAAAGCTCTTACACTCAGACGCTGTTCTACTGCGATGCGACGGCCTCATTTTATATGTAGGTCATCCCTATAATATTACGTTTTACATGACATTATGATCACATTTTTTATCTTCAAGTGTAATGGCACTGGTACTTAGTTTTATTGTTAAAACCCACAGCTAAAGCAAAAAATCATATAAATGTCAAAGGATTTACTTAAACAAAAAAATACATTCTTTAAAGAGGTTTAAATGGTTTTGCTTAACTTTAATGTTTTAAAACGAATATAAAGTATAATAGATTTTTATATATTTTTTAATTATATTACAAAAAAGGCGAAATAGAAACTTGATTAAATAAATGCATCAGAGGAAAATAATATGAATCGAGGCCACAAATTGAGCTGAGCCACGACAGCCTCAATTTTGAATATTCATTTTTAATATTGATTTTGTTTGGTTTCACATACGTTTAGATCAGACACCAAACGGCTTAATTAATAATTACTGGTTCTATTTAAATCTAGCGCTTTGAGTGATCTCGTGTAGCTTTTGAAATAATTGATAAAATTTTAAGCTTGACAGGAAAGAGAATATTGAGAAATTCTTTGACGATTTATCCGATTATGTTTCCATTGGGTATTTTCATTTACAATGTTAGCGTTATTCTATACTTAGAAAAGAAATTAAAACGTTACGGGGTTTCAACACGCATTTCTTAGAAACTATCCAAGCGCCTGTCCACCAAACCATACGTTATTATCACAATTGAATGTGTCAAAATTATTATACGCATGTTACAATTTATTAATGATGTTAGAATCCTATCAAAAAAATCCGGAACAAGCGCGAGTCGGACTAAAAAGCTCGACTGTTTGTCAAATTCAAACTTAGCTTACATAGAGTCCTTTCATCTGATACCTCACTTTAACTCTATTATGTTTTAAGATTTATTTAGTAAGGAGTTAGTTTTATTACCTTATAATTTATCTTCTTTTTTAAAGTCAATGCAGATATAAGATTCAGAAAATCAAGGAAACATAGACACGAATAGGTATATAGTTGGAAATTCAACTCAATATCTCCAAGCGTTCCTGAGATTAAGGCTCTTGACAGACAGGCGGAAGGACGGCCGCATGGACGGACAAAAACCGGGTTTCCTTTATATAGTTTCCTTGATAGTAGTTATAAACGCTAAAATTGTATATTTATATAAAATAATCATCTTTTTTTACTTTATGCTGTATCCTGCACATAGCAGGGAAGGTAGACGTAATCCTGGAACCTAATGTTAAGACATTCCGTTCTCCACTTTTTGTGTTTAGTAGTGGAACTCAACCCCACGCTGCTAGCTAATTTAACGCCACCTTATAGGAGCGAGGAAATGAAAATATTAAATATTTCATTCCCTCGGCAAGGAATCGAACCAACAACTTGTCCCTCTAGTCGCGCGCTTGTGTCCCTATGCCACGACTAGCCTCGTTATATTTAAAATTAAATTATACAGAAAATCTTACAACGTTATTCCCAACAGCTCCAAGTTAGACTGATCTTGTAAATTTAACACTAAACTTATCTTGACTTTGGATTCTCCAGTTCTAGCAGTAACCTAATAATAGGTCCTAGCTACAAGCGTAGTTCGCATACCAAAAAGCAAACGGAACACATTGTAAAGTAGCAAGACTATCACTATTGAATTTCTTTGTTAATCTACGATAGGCTTACATCACTCAATTCTTCGTTTCGACGATAATAAAATACTATATTTTTACCTTCATGCTGTATCCCGCACATAGCAGGGTAGGCAGAGAGAACCTGGGAACCTAGTATAAAGACGCTGTGTTCCTATTAAGACACTTCCGTTCCCCACTTTCCGCCAAAATCTAGAGGCATTGTGTGTTAAAGGGATAAATTGATAAAAAATAACCATATATAACTTAAGAACGCAGTACACATTCCATACTAAAACCGAACACAATACAATATGCACCGTAGAGTTACAAATAGAGTGGTCCAATCTAAACGCAATGAGGACTCTTCATGCTATTCAAGATTCAAGAAATTCCTCGTGTTTCAGTTGTTACTGTAGAGTTGAATATTTGCAGGGAAACTACAAATGCTTATAGCGTAATTAAAAGGTAGTCGTGGGTTCTATATTTTTTTGGTAAATTATTAGTATATAAATATTTACCTGTGGCACGTGGGTTACGTGGTCAAATGAAAATACGTCAAAATTAAATGAAATTGGAAATGGACTAATCAAAAAGGTTTTTTAATTCGAACCAGTAGTTATTATGGTAGAATATATTTCTTTAGGTATAAAAATTGAGGCCAGTCGTGGCGCAGTGGCACAAGGTGTGGCTGTAAAACCGACTGGTTGTGAATTCGATCCCCACTCGAGGAGATGAAATATTTACTTATTTTTATATTTCTATTTCTTCGCTCTAGTGTCGAGGCAAAGCGCGGTGTTGAGTTCTGCCACTCAACCCGCAATGCCTCCAGAATTCGGTGGAAATTGGGGAACGGAGTGCCTTAACACTAGGTTCCTTCTGCTTACCCTGCTGTTTGCGGGATACAGCGTGATGCTGATAAATTTTTTTTAATTATTACTTTTAGGGTTCTTGATATCAAAATGAAAAGCTGAACCATATTGTTGCATAGGCAACAATGGAGGTATCAAAGTATGAAATGAAATATTCAGCCTACGGTCCCATAGAGAACAGAAGGAAAACCTTCTAAGTCAACGCAATCGCCGCGTTAACATAATCTGTGGGGAAATTTGGTACGAACTGAGAACGTACAATAGATAAGAATTTTTGGTTTCAATTTTTAATTCAATTTACTATAGAATAAGGCAACAACTTAACACACAAAACAAAATTCAATACACAACAAATACAAATATCAAAACAAACCCGACCTGACTTACAGTTTCCACTCAAATAGACGGCATGAAGGTGAATTGTTCTAACGATATTTATTTACAGTACCGTCCGGATATAACGCCAATAGCTTATTTTACTCAATTTTCTGGCGTTATAAAAATAACAATATCCATCGTGGTAGCAGCGGGTTGTGATTTATTTTCCCTTCGGCATAATGAGTTAATTTCATTTCCTTGCTCGGGTAACAAGACAAAGCGTGGCGTTGAACTGCGCTTCGCACAATAATGCGAGTAGGAAGCTGGAAATACTAAAATAATATTTCTAAGTAATGAGATTTGACATATTTGTAGTATATTAGAAAATACGACATAAACACGTATGAAAATTAGAATCGACCTCTCGAACCCTCACCTCTTGTTGACCATTCAGTTGGTAACCATGAATTCAAGTCACGCTTTGCACATATTATTATACATTTAAAATATTTTCTTTTCCTGAGAGTATGTACTGTTCAAAAATATATATATTTCCGTGCACATTAAGCTCTGTATCTCCACCGGGCGGTTCGTAAAGTGCGAAATAGTTGTAACCACTAGTTTCGTTTTGTCTAGTTCTTTGGTTACGAGAATTGGCAGTAGTAGTGGTGGTGGCAAATATTTATTGTTTTTAAAATGAAGCAAAAACTAAATTGTAGAAAACATTTTTTTTCTTTTTAAAATACAAAATGAAATCAGTAATACATGCATACATATTTATTATTTAAAATCTGTTATTTTTAAGCCGTTGAGTTGAGTTTCGCCACGCAACATGCAAAGCCACATTCAGAATTCAGCAGAAAGTCGGAACGGAAGAGTCTTAATGGGAATGGAATGGAAATGAACTCTAGGTTCCCAGGTTCCCTCTACATACGCTGTTATGTGCGGAACACAGTGTGAAGCTAAAAAAATAGATAAAGTGTTTCACCTCTAAATAACACCTCCATCGCTCTAAACATTTAATCTATACATCACATCGCCATTACAGGGAAACTCTACCCTATTAAGCTAGCACGCTCTCGTCCGGTTTAAATTAATATTAAATTACGGTAATACTTGTACTACGTAGATAAATACATATATGTTTTATTAACGTTTTTAAATTGTTATTGCATACTTAGGAAAGAAAAAATACTCTTTTCTGCTCAATTTATAAAAGAAACTTGAGTTTGATAAATGCAGTCATTTTGTATGAAATTATCTGTAAGCTTGTAAAATTAAAATTAAATCAGCTTCACGCCGTATTCCGTACACTGCAGGGTAGACAGAGGGAACCTAGTGTTAAGACACTCCTTTCCCCGCTTTCTGCCGAATTCTGGAGGCATTGCGTGTTGAGTGGCAGAACGCAACGCCGCGCTTAGCCTCGACACCAGACCGAAGAAATGGAAATATAAATTTAAGTAAATATTTCATCTCCTCGAGTGGGGATCGAACCCACAACCAGTCGGTTTTACAGGCACACTTCGTGCCACTGCGCCACGACCGGCCTCTTAGAATGATGAATAAGCTTGTAATTACTTAATAAGTTCTTTGTAATTCTTTTTTTTATAAATATTCAATTCCGGCGTATCATAAGCAATCAGAACAAATTAATATTCAATGAGAGACTGTCGAGTTTATCTAGGAACTGTCCAAATGCGCAGATTGTCAAGAATACAATTCTATGTTCATATTAGTTAGTTTCTAATGTGTTTAAAATTTGAAACATTAGTAGAAATTAATTCTCAATAATCTGATAACTTATTATTTTTAAAAAGTTTGGCTATTAAAAGATTCAAATTGTTTTATAGAATAAGTTCTTTGATTTTCACGATTATTACACATATTAAATGAAACTAATTTAACCGGATTAATCGCGTATATTTAAGGTTTTTACATTTTTGGAAACCGACGTCGACGTTAGTCGTCGTTAGACGAGTCTACCCGTGACCACGGACTACTGTAAAGTGTTCGAAACGTCGGGTTTCCAAAAATGTAAAAACCTTAAATATACGCGATTAATCCGGTTAAATTAGTTTCATTTAATATTGTTTTATAGAGTTTGCAAACACAGTGTCTTTCGTTAGAGTACAGATTCATATACCAACGAAATCTTACTCAGGTCCGGAAACTTTCGACATTCTTCTTTTAAACAGTCACCATTCTTATTAGTTATTTGTAGGCTCAGTCGATATAATCTGCGTTACAAATTCGAAAGTAACTCTGTCTATCTGTCTGTGACACAATTACCAAAACCAAACCGCTGATCCGATTATGATAAAATTTTATATAGAGATACTTGAGGGTCTCGAGATGAACATAAGCTACTATATTTTTTTCATATTTGTATTATATAGTAGTAGATTAATTAGATTTTTTTTAATTCTTGGTTTGGTTAAGTTATCATTTATTCTGGTATTATATTTGGCGCTACTTATAGTTTTAATATTGTTAAATATTTGTTTTACCTTGATAATATTGATATAAAAGCTGGTTTTGTTTAGTTAGTTTTTATTAATAATTTTCTTTGGTTTTAGTTTACTTATTATTTTTTTTTTATATTATAATTAAAATAAAAAAAATTATATATGGCTAATGCCATATATATTTTTTTATTACTTTTACTTATTTTATTTATTTATTCCAATAATTCAGACTTTTTTTCTAATATTAAGAATTTCATTTCCCTTATTTATTTCTATACTTTTTTTTTCTATTCTTTTTATACTTTTTTGGCTTATTTTGATTATTTACGCTTATATTTTCTCTTATTAAAAACTAAAAACATTTTCATAAAATATTTAATAAATATTTTTACGAAAATGTGACGAAACCCAGCGGGTCCGCTAGTTAGTACGTTTTAAATTAAAAAGTTTCGGTGTCGGATTAAGATCTTGTTTCGGTCGAACACTAGTTACACCACTAATAAAAAATTTGGTCTTAAAAATTTGGCTAAAAGTGGGAACTTACGATTTTGAAAGAGTTATTTACTTATCTCGAAATATAATAAAAATTATATAAGTATAGTATTCAAACTAGCTTTCACCTGCAGTCTCGGTGAATGTGGCTGTGGCGTGGTCGAGGAACCGAGATTTGTCTATGCCACATTGTAAGTGCTTGAGGTATGTTTGACTGAAGGTACTTGAAGGATCGATACGACTAGAGTGATATCATTTAGCCTGTAGCCTTCTTCGATAAGTGATCTCCCTCAGCTTCACGCTGTATCCCAAATTTTAAGACACTCTGTTTCCCGCTTTTCGCCAAATTCTGGAGGCATTGCGTGTTTAGTGGCGGAACTCAACACGTAATGTATTAGACAACATTTTATCAACGTCTCTATACAGCTTAGTTCTAAACTAGGTCAGAGACGCCCAACTTGATACAGGTATAATTAATCAAATTGCGAACTATTTAGTAACTGTTGTTTGAAACCACTAAATGTTTCTATGTAACAATAATAAAGTGGATTTGGCGAAATACTTCAATACAATTAATTAGACATTGTTAGTAGGGATGCCAGTTGAGCAGGAATAACAGCGACACGTACAAGTACAAAAGAATAGTAAGAATAGTATCAAATTGTATAACGAGGCCAGTAATGGTCATAAACGTGTGACTGTAAACGCTACAGATTTCGGGTTCAATGTTCACTCAGATAATGAAATATGTCATATTTTCATTTCTTCGCTCTGGTGTCGAGATAAAGTGCGGCCTTGAGTTTCGCTACTCAACATGCAATGCCTCCAGGATTTAGCGGGGAGTGGAGTGCCCTATCAATAGGCTCCCTCAGCCTACTCTAGTACTAAGTAGCAACCCACATGAGGGATAAATCACAACTTCTGTGGTTAGATCTACTACGGGTACTTAGCATGTGTCGTCCACAAAATGACTCAGTTTGTGAGTTTAACCGCGATAGTGATAGATTCCATTCCCACACAAAGGGAATAAATAATTTTCATTTTCTCGCTCTAACAAAAGTACCTGGTTCAGCATTAACTCTCGCCAACACACCTCGAATGAGTCTATGTTTCGAAAAAAAAGAGAAAAGGGGAGAGCGATGAACAAAAGAGAACATTAGTGTCTTCACACACTAGGCTCCTGCTATGCAGGAAAAATCATGAAGCTATTTTTTTCACATAAAATAACGTAAACGGTTAGAACCTAATATAACTAATCAATATGTTATAAACAAGGCTAATATTGCTGTTTCAAATATCACTACTGACATTAACATCTACGCATAAATGTCAAAGTAGTTTCGTTCATCAATATCCGTTCCTTACTTTATGGCCCATACAAATTCCCCATAAAGTTCCACCTATGAAGTAAAAATTGCGGTTTTAGAATTTTCCTTGAACAATTATTGTATAAGAACAAAAAAACCATGTTAATTAAAAGATCCTAGTGATTATTCAACAAGTGTCTCACTAGAACTGGATAATAAATATTGTATATCAGCTTTTTGCTCTATGCCCCACATCGTAGCGTAGACAAATCTAGTGTTAAGACTCCATTCTCCACTCATCACCTTTCATTTCCTTGATTATAGATCGAAAGCACAACCGTCGGGTTTACAAGAAAAAAATAAGCACTTTGATATATATTTGGGTACTTTTGGCATTGTGAATATAATTGGGTACTTTTTGTTTTTTTTCTTTAATCTCATACATCCCGCATATAGCAAGATAGGCACGCGCATCATGAGCACCTAGTGCTACCACTCCGTTTGTAATTACAATACTCCATTCCTCACTTTCTTCTTCCACCACACCACATTAATCATCTTTTAAGGCAATGCGTACATCTTTTAAGGCAATGCGTATTAACTAACGGAACCCAATCCTGGGTTTCGCCTCATTACCAGAGCGAGTAAATACTTTGCTCTCCCGAGTGGGAAGAGAACCCTCAACCTTCAGTTTTTAAGTCCCACGCTTGTGCCCCTGCACTACGGCGACCTTAATATAAGTACATATCCAATATCATGCACCATCAAACCTTCGATTAAATAAAGTGTCTATATAAAGCTACTGAAAAGCTTCGCCCCGGTAATGAAATCAATCTCCCACCGCCGCCATTTCCGAAATCCCGTGCATAAATAAATGATATTTACCTCAAATTTCACTATTTTCCTGAGATTGGAGATTATGTTAAATTGATTGAACTGAATTGATTGGATTTATTAAATGTACTGCGTTTTTTAGGTTGAGTTGGATTTTTTTTGGATAATTTGATATTTGCGTATTTGTAGCGTCTACGACGAGGATTGTGGGCAAGGTCATTTGTTTTACAGTTTTTTTTAAAGGGGGCACAAGTCAAGTGAGGTATTAGATGAAAAGACCCTGGCTAAGTTAGGCTTATATTTAAGAATAAGCAAAATAACCTCTAATATTTGTACGGAACCCTCGGTGATCGAGCATGACTCGCGTTTGCCCAATTTTTTTAGTTTAAGATGACAGAAGAAATAATGAAGGAGGATTTATAATTATTCTTACACAGCTTCCTCACACACAAGACTGTCACAAGGACAGCTAAATTATTTTATAAAATTTGTCATTTGGTTTACAGACAAACTGACTTAACTAGCTTTATTTTTTAGCCTCACTCTATGTCCCTCATATAGCGATATTGACTGGATTTTGTTTAAATGGAATGTTAAAATACTCCGTTCTCCAAGCACCATCTAATTTTCAAAACAATGCGTCTTGTGATTATAGTGAAGGCCGCGCTTTGTCTTGTTACCAGAGCGAAGAAATTAAATAATGCATTCCTGAGAGTAGGAATTGAACCCACAACCTTCGTGCTTACAGTCTATGCTGAAAATATAACATATTTATTATTTTACAATATTTTTTATTGAAATATTATTCAGATACCTAAAATTTTTTTTTTTTATGGAAAAGACACGGCAAACGAGCGTGCGGGTCACCTGATGGTAAGTGATTACCGCCGCCCACGACCCCGTGCAACCCCAGAGGAGCTACAGGTGCGTTGCCGGCCTTTAAGATGTGTTGGGATTACTTTTACTTTTATGAATTATTTTAGATACCTAAAATAATTCATAAAAGTAAAGTTTTTAATCTCCTTCAATTATTGATGCCTTGAAAAATAGGAAAAATCGGTGATATTATTCAAGGTGATGTTCTATATATTATTTTTAATAAAATGAAAGCTTAAAAAGACTAAGTAATCAAACACGTGCCAAGCTTAACCATTGCGATAAACTTATCACAAGACACGAACTAGGAGGCCTCTAAAATGACTAACTAAGAAACCTAATAACCACTTCATAGCGCTATTACAATATATACTTCGGCTTAAGTATACATAAACTTAAGACCCTATATGTGGAATATTGGCAAAGTTTTAATTTAATGTATCGGGTCAGTTCGGGTCTGTCTGTAATTCGATAACTAATAAGGCTTCCTTATGGAAGTTTTGTTTAGGTAAATTCGGGGCCGTCGTGGTGCAGTTGGACATTTGTTTGTTTATATTTATATATACTTTATTGCATATAATTGCAAAAAAAAATGTACAAAAGGCGAGCTTAACGCTAAAGAGCATTCTCTATCAACCGTCTCATGTGTGATAACAAGTGTGCAAATATATATATATATTCTATAAATACATAATTATATATATAATATAATATATAATTATGATAATATAATACCGATATTCTAAATAAACTACAAAAAAAAAAAACAAACCATATTTATACCATACTAATATATACAAATAATAACATAATAATTAAATAGATGAATATTATATACTTACGCAATTTTTGAAAACATGCTCTTTTACCTATTCGACATGGTGTCGCTGAAACTCAATGATTGTGGGTTCGATCCCCACTCACCGAAATAAATAGATGGTTATTATTTACCCCTCCTCTGTTAAGGCAAGTTCACACGCGTGGCAAGCAGCTTGGCAAACAACCCAGCAGGCATACCAGCATGCAGTTCATACGTTTTCGCAAACCAAGCACGTTTGCCAGTCAGACAAGAGAGACGTTTTTTGCGTTAATTGCACGTACATGTCACGTACAATTTGTGAATGCTTCTTTATCTCCAAAGAACCTTAATAATTTTTATTGAAGTATAGACTTTTATTGAAGTGTTAAGTTTAAATCTTTGGGAGACCGAGAATCTGCAATTATTATGTCCTAATGCTTCTAATTTTGTAAGTCCAAATTACTGATTCTCCCTGTTAACTCTCCGGGAAGGAAATATTTACGGGTCGTTATCTTATATATCGTTTTGAAACGCTCATCATTAACATTTGCCCAACATTACGGCATAACATTTTTAAAATATTAAAAAACAATAAAATAAAACGATCATCAATAAGAAAATATTTTACATACAAAAATAGTTCATTTTCAATTATTATAATAGCAATTTCCCTGAAATAACTGCAAAGTTGCTTTTTATCTCTCAGGGGAAGTGCCCTATAAGAGTAAGTAGATCCCTGATGAACTAACAACTTCGACATTATTTTATAATCAATCAAGTGAAAAGTTTCTATAAAGCTCTGAAACCAGAATATTTTAACATATCTTATCTATAATAGCAAAATTGTATATATTTTATAAATCAAGTGATTTTATTTGATACCTATATTAAGTGGGTAGTGCAAAAATTTATAATCCACCATTTTGTTGCGGCGGCCATTTTGAATTGAACAATAGTAATTTCATTGCCATCAGAACTAAAATCTTAATCCAAATTCCAACCAAAACACAACAACAACAACCATTGGGAAGTGGATCAAATTTTACAAGATTTAATATACACTATATAATAATATGATATTTATATAGTTAAAAACTTACCAACAGTGATGTCGTTCAAAAATCTATGTAATAAATATATATATGAATATTTAGTTTCTTTTTGAGTGACATTTAAAATAACCGAAACGATAAATAGAAGTTTGTAAGAGAATAGAGTTAAAATGAATAAATTGTTGGTTGGTTGGTTGCGGATTCGATTCATACTTGCAGATATAAATTATTATCATTTCTTCTAGCAAGACGGAGCATGGTGTTTAGTTAAAGTAAAATTGAGCAGAAAGTGTGAAAAGGACTTACTTGTAGGCTTAATTGTTTTAAGAGAAAAGCGTAAATGGGTAAGCAGATTGAACGAATGAACCGGTAAATTTACTACAAAAAAAATTTAAAATTAAAGTTAAAACACTCCGTTCCCCTTTAATACACTTCCGCTTCCCACTTTCCGAAGAATTCTTGAAGAATTAATGTTGAATTGCGAAACTCAACGCCACACTTTGCCTAGTTACCAAAGCGGAGAAATTAAAGTACTGGATATTTCCTTCCCCCGAAGTCGGAATCGAACCCACAACCGCCGCGTTTACGTCGTGCCGTGACACACATAAAAATTTAAATTCACGTCGTGAACCTTAATTTTTTTTCCAGCTTATATTTGCGAGAAGATAAAATACATCTAAAAATAAAGCAATTTGAAACACGTAGAGTGTCAACGGTTAACATCGTAAAGGAGCGCGAGAAATTAAATTATTTCTGAGATGATCCCAGCGACGATCAAAATCTACTTAGCTTTGCCACTTGCTGCCGTAAATTACTGACTTAATACGTAAATATAGAATTTTAATATTATTTTATTCTTGTTTTTACTCAGTAAAAGTGTTTGGAAGTTAATTCAATTAATTAATAATTGTTCATCTCAATTTGGTGGAGGCCATTGTGGTGTAGTGGGACGTCTGACTTTCAATATGGTGATTCTCTGTCGACGGGTTCAATCTCCACTCAGGGGAATGATTTATCTTCATTTCGACGTTATATTAACCACAGCCACACTGTGGCGTTGAGTTTCCCCACTCTACAACCAAAGTGTTGAAAATTGAGCGGTGCATAACTAAAAGGAAGGAAGAAGTGTCCGAAGACTAGGGTTTCTCTGTCTACCGTTTTATTATTTTATATGCGGGATGCTAAATGCTAAATATGATAAATAAGATAAAAATACTAGAAAGTCTGTTTCGAAGCGAAATGAAGATAAATCATACTAGCAAGTCTGTCAGATTGACTGGTTGTGGGTTTGATCCCCACTCGAGGAATTAAAAGATTATTTAAATTTATATTTTAAATTTTCGCGCTGGGGTCGAGACAAAGCGCGGCGTTGAGTTCAGCTACTTAATACGCAATGCCTCCAGGATTCGACAGACAGTGTGTAACGGATGTCTGGACTCTACGTTCCCTCTGCCTTTTCTGCTGTGCCGGACACTTTACGCTAAAGCTGATTTTTATGTGATATAGATTTTTTTTGTATCTCTTAAAATTAAGATTTTTTTATGCTTTAAGGAACTTGGAATCTAGTGTTAAGACTCCGTTACCATTATGTCAATTCCGTTCCCCACTTTTCGTCGAAAAGAAAACATGTTTAGTGGAGCATAAATACCAAGAAAGCTTTTAAATACATATATGTATGGTTTTTTTATTAGCATTGCACTATTTTTCACATTGCATTAACCTTGACTTAGAAATAATAAGTAAATTAGATGACAATGTAATATTATGGTACCATCGAACTGTTCTGATGATGGAATTAGAAGATGGCTGATGGAAATTTGAACTACTAGTAAACATATCGAATTTATGCTTATTACATTTGTCTTATAAATGTACTCAATTGAAAAATGCGTGTTTTTAGTTGTTTAAACTTAATTAATTAATTTATTCTTGTCAGAGCAACTGGAAATGGAACTGGAAATAAGGAACACCATTGTTACAGTCAGATATTGTCCCACTGCGCCACCACGATATCTGTAAATATAATACGTAAAAGCCGAAAAATTTTAGTCTCTAGCAGACCTCAAAAATTAATGTACCGTCGCAAAGGTCCAGCATTGACATAACCTTTCAGGCTTTGTTACTGGTACAATGAATAACGTTTATTATTTCAATGTCACCAGTTAGAATAGAATAACTGAGTATATTATTTTTATATATTTTGAAATAATACTTTTATTATTGAGTTCTGATATTATTTCAAAGAATGTAGAATCATTTTTGGGACCGTCATGGCGCAGCGGCACTGCCTTATTGTAATACGACTGTTTCGATTTCCACTCTCTTGAATATTTTATTTTTATTTTCGTTTCTTTCGGCGTTAAACTCCGCCACTCAACACGTAATGTCTTGAAAAATTGGCTTTTCTGCCTACTTTGTTTTTATGCGACTGCAAGCGTGACTGGTTTTTTGGTTTGATTCCCATTCCAGGTAGTAAAATACTTAATATTTTCATTTCTTCACTCTGGTGTCAAAGTGACTTTCTTTCGAGAAGTCGTCGGAAACTACAAAAAGGAGGTTTTTAATACTAGGTTCCCTCTGCCTACCCTGGTTTATACGGTATACAGTATAAAGCTGAAAAAAATAAGAATAATTTACTAACACATTACTTCAAGGAATTAAAAAAAAAAAAAAAAAAAAATTAAAAAATTAGCTTCACGCTATATCCCGCACACAGCAGGGTAGGCAGAGGGAACCTAGTGTTAAGACACTCCGTTCCCCACTTTCTGCCGATTTTTGAAGGCCTTGCGTGTTGAGTGGCAGAATTCAACGCCGCGCTTTTGCCTTGACACCAGAGCGAAGAAATGGAAATATAAATTTAAGTAAATATTTCATCTCCTCGAGTGGGGATCGAACCCACAACCAGTCGGTTTTTACAGTCACACTTCGTGCCACTGCGCCACGGCCGGCCTCAAGGAATTATTAGTATTTATTTACTTCATGAGCCATTACAGTTTTCATATGAAGGATTTCTCGGTATTACAGAAACATTATAGCAAACCAAGCCCATTTTTTTAGGTTAATTACACAATGCGCTAAATTATTACTGCAGTGATTATAAATGAATCTAAAACATAAAATATTATGAAAAAATATATTTATTTGTGTTGATTGAAAGAAGAAAAAATTCGAAAAATCACTCTTACCCGCGGCTTCGCTTGCGTTGATGATATTGGTCATTAATAGAATCATTTATCTATACTAATATTATAAAGAGGTAAGATTTGTATTTTTGTATGTTTGTATGTATGTATGTATGTATGTGTGTATGTTTGTAGAGTTTTCACACAAAAACTACCGGGCCGATTTAAATATTTTTTTCACTATTGGAAAGCTGCATCTTTACTGATCAGTATAGGCTATATTACATTTCCAAAAAAATAGAGATCCCTAATAGAAATGCAATAATGTAAACCAAGGTGTGAAGAAATTGATCTTAATAACTCTATCATCGCGTGCGCTGCGAAAACTATTGATGATAGAACAAAACAATGTTCTACAGTATTGTAGAACGCATCAATATCTATAAAAAAGTCCGCGATAGCATATGTCTAACTACTGTAGTTATGACAATATAATCATTTTTTTATATTTTATACGATAACAAAAGTGCCGACAATAATCAAACCATATTATTCATACCTCTGCATCAATCCTTATCCCATTAAATGATATTTTATGAAAGATAATTTCAATACCTGTAAAATACTTTTTAAATTAATAAGATCGGACATCCCATTCAAAAGATATAACGAATTTAAAAATATAAATCTAAAGAAAATCATGTAATAATAAAAAATGCGTAGTGGGTGCCGTGTGGCCTTGCGCACCGTGGCGAGTAACTCTGCGGGGGTTGGGTGGGAGATGTATCGATACCACTTAAATTATTAAGACAGTCCATTAGATTTTTTGTTTCTTTTTATGGATTTTTTTTTTTTTTTTTTTTTTTTTTTTTTATGGAAAGGACAAGGTAAACGAGCGTTTGGATCACCTGATGGTAAGTGACTACCGCCGCCCGCGGCCCCGTGCAACACCAGAGGAGTTACAGGTTCGTTGCCCGCCTTTAAGGTGGGTTGGACTCCGGAGCCCGGCATTACCTGATGCGAAACGCAGTGGCATAAAGCCACTACTTCACGCCGGTTTTGGCGTGAAGTAGTGGCATAAAGCCACTACTTCACGCCGGGGGTGGTAATGATCCAGTGGAGTCTGCCCAGTCACCTCTTACGACACCACCAGCACTAGGATGATCCTATACTAGACCGGGATCCCACGGCAAAATTGTTTGAATTAAATAGACCCGATAAGGAAAATTCTTTTACAATTACACGATTAACGTGTAAAAAAATACCAAAAAAACCTTATATCGCGTACGCTGTGGAAATTATTGACAATAGAGCAAAGTGATGTACTGCAATTTTATAGAAGACATCAATATCTACAAAAAAGTATACGATACCATGTGTAACTGTTAGGTATGCCACAATAACTCATTTTCAAAGGAAAATGTGCAAACTAGAAAAGAGCCACCATCGTAGTACAGAGGGACATCTAAAATGTATATATATATTTTAGATGCCTATATGTATATGTATGTATATAATTAATAGTTTTAAACTTTGCATACAAAGTTATCCCGTAGGTAGTATATAATTTTTTTCAATTATTGTTACCAGCAAAATGTATTGATACTAATGTGGTATCTATATTTTTATATATATATATATTTATATTTTTTCTCCCCTTAGTGTTTTTCAGGTGGAAAACATAGACATTTTTTTATTTGATAAAATATTTTATTCACCATAAAAATGTTGGTAGTTTTTATAATTCTAATATAATTAAACAACTTTCTTAAATGATCTTTCCTTGCATGTGTTGTAACTATCAGGAGCTATTAAACAAAACAATATATTCTCATTTTTATAAATATATTGTATGTTATTACATTAAAACTAGCGGTCGCGGAGCAACTTCGCCTGCTTATTAGCACTCTTAGGGGTGAATTCTAAAAAAAAACCACGAAACGTGTTCATTACAATATTTTTAACAGTCTGAATTTAAGTTTTTATAAAAATCGGTGGCGATTTAAAGATTTTTCCATATAAACTTTCAACCCAGTATTTGAACTCTTAGGGGATGAATTCTAAAAACCATGAAACACGTGTTCAATGAAATATTTTAAAGAGTCTGACTTTCAAATTTTATAAAAATCGGTGCTGTTTTAAAAAAAAAATAATACAAACTTTCAAGTAATTCCCTGTATCGAAACAAACAAATAATTCACAAATGTGGTGAAGCCGCGAGTTGGTTGCTATAGTTTATAAAAGTTTATATTGGGTTTAGATGGATCACGTGGTGATGTCAATACATTTTAATCATTGGCACGTAGGTACATTACATTCATTTATAGTACATATATTTCTCAAGAGAACTTAATCAAAACTTTGTAAATAAAAAAAATAGATGAAATAATTAAGTTAAGGAAGTGCCAAATATATTTTATGAATCAATCTTAATGTTATATACAAAACAAATGAATACTTGAAACGTATTAATAAATTTAATTAAGTTTATTAATACGTTTAATATAACGTTATAACGTTAAATATATTTACTTATTATAGTTAAAGAATAAAAAGTGTGAAGAGGAATGTGTGATTATCTATAGATTATATTATTCTACATAATATCATAAAAAAAACAGATTTAAACAGTACATATAAAGGTATCCATCCTCCTGCAGTATAATTATTTTTAACCAACATTTTTGAACTTTTAATTTTGAACATTTTGAATATTTTCGCGCCATTATGACGAAAAATTTAGACAAAATATTCAAATGTTTTTTTTATTTAAAAAAAAAATATTAACGTTACGAATGTTGGTAGTTTCTCAAAAGGTATAAGAATTTAAAAAATGCCCGAAATATGCTCTCTTCGCAAGTGTTGTATTAATAATAATAATAATTCTATTCACTAAAAAATCACTATAGATATTATATAGTCAATTATATAATGTTTTTATCAGTACCACTTTAAATGAAACCATAGTTTTAACTATAAAAGCCTAATACAATTAAAAGAATGGAAGGAAAAAGTTATTTTTTCATACAAAGTAAATAAGGTATTATCGTTGATATTAAAATAAAACGCTATTTGTCATTAAAGACGCAAACATACGAGTCGTAGGTATTGGCGGCAAAGTTCAAAGTTGCTTAACCTTTAGTAATATTTTGTAGTAGTATGTGATTACGTTATTGGTATCTGCATAGATGCGTAACTGCGTCACAGGAAATACAGGTTTGGATCCTACGTCTAAACTGCTGAGGTATCTTGATTAATTTCTTTAGGTATGGGTTTAATAAACTATTATATTTTTAATTATTTTTATATATTAATAGTTTATCCTATATACTCCCCGTAAAGGGTGCGCTGAAGCTTCCATTCTGTATGAATATTAAAGACCGTCACGGCGTAGGGGCACAAAATTGTGCCAGTAACGTGACGTTATGGGTTCGATTCCCACTTGGAGGATTGAATTGAAATTTAATCATATTTTCATTTCAGTATCTTAACACTTAAGTTCCCTCTATCTTCCCTGCTATAGGCTGGATACAGCGTGAATCTGGTTTTAATTTTGTGTGAACCGATTAAAATAAAACTAATACTAAATATTTAAAGGAAGTTAGCCAAATTACAAAACTGCACTTAAATCGGTTAAGCATCGCATCGATTATCGTGAACGCACAGATAAACAAACAAACTGATCAAGTTCTATTAAATTTTTAAATGTCCATAATAATATTTTTTCTAATATATCTTCCACGTACAGACACTGATGAGTTAGGATTTTATTGTAAGTATCGATATAACTATAACTATAACTTGAGCCCTAAGGACTCCTTAAGGCAAAAGTTTAAAGAAATTAATATATTGACAGTTGCATCTCTCTTATGGGTGGTACGAAAATACCACCTAAGGTTTTAATAATTTTCACATTAGAAATCTCAAGTTCATTGCAAGCATACATTATAGGTATATTGAAACCTGAATATAATTTTAGTGTATTAAGTAAATCATTCTGTGGTTAAAGCGTGCGAAGCCGCGAGCGGGTCGCTAGTAGTATATAAAAGAAAACTAAATATCATAAAAGTCTCCCTGCACCGAGTGTTATAGAATGTGCTCGAAGCTATAACTTAACTCTAATGTATAGTAATAGCTAATAGTAACTTTTAAAAAAATCACTATTCAGGTCCTGGCGCCATCATCAACTCTAACATACCATATTATTTTATTGTCTAGGTTAGGTTAATTTCTGTTTCGTAGGTTTTATAACATAAATATAAAGTTACAAATCTACGAAATCATTATCATCATATCATCATAATTCATACTAATATAAAAATTGTGAATGTAAATTTGTTTGTTTGTTACTTCACATATTCTTAGAGGACTAAATACTTAAAAAGGATATATGATACTTTAAAAAAATACTATCCTTTGCATATAATATAAAAATAAGTTTAAGCGAGTGAAACCGCGTTTGAGTAAATAGACAATATTTTTATAAACTTTTATACTTTTTTCTTGATTTTCAACTATTATTTAGATTCCATGCAAAACTTTGAGCATGATTTTGTTAAATACAATAAGTATGTTTTGTGGATGCATAATTACTAGGAGTCTCTTCAAATACCGTAGAGTTAATGAGAGTAAAATACCAGTGTAGAGTGTGTGGTCACTCTACATTGGTATTTTATTCTCATTAATTCTTTTTATATTTTCATTTATCTCCTATTTTGTGGCCGTGGTTCCACAACATAGCGTCTGATTGTAAATGCGGCGGTTGTGGGTTTGACAATGGATTATTTTAAGTTACTCGTTCTGGTAAAAAGGCAAAGCGTGATGTTGAGTACACGTACAATGTCTCGAGTACAATGTCTCGAAAACTCGACGGAAAGCGGGTAACGGAGTGTCTTCTCACTAGGTTCCCCCTGCCTACCCTGCTATATACGGGATACAGCGTAAAAGAAAAACTATATACTATACACATAAAACCTTATAAATGGACATAAAAAATACAAAATAAATATATAACAATATAACCCACCTGATGCTACTTTCCCCAGAATGATGAGAGTTGCCTAAGTAAGCAAAGTTACATATTTGCCTACACTTTATGGAGGTGTTTATATAAAAAATATTGAAATTGTTAGAGAAAATTCGGAACCACTCTATTTTAGTGGAAAAAAGAAAAAGTTGTAAAAGTAAAGTAAAACGCGAGAGTAGATTCCCACTCGGAGAATTAAATATTCAATGTTTTTCATTTCGTCGCTCTGGTACGCGCGACGTTTAGAACACGCAATGGCTCAAGAAATTGACGGACAGTGAAAATCGAAAGTGTCCTAATGGACAATGGAGTGTCTTAACACTAGGTTCAGGTTCCTCCTGCCAACCCTGCTATGTTCGCATATATTATAATAATAATATTATCTTCAAGTGAACCGATCCTACCACCTGTCGCGTTTACAGTCACACGCCTGTGCCTCCAAGACTGATCTTAATATTTCGTGCTTTAATTTTCATTTTATTTTATCACACAATAACTTTCCCTCAAAAACCTTATCTCGATTATGACCATCATCTCCAAGCACTTAAACTTGAGTACTAAGATTACCGCAAAGCCTACTCACCCTTTTCGAGCACAAAAAGAATCTTGCGGAATCGGCACGCCGTATAATCAACTCATTGACATTGGGACGACAGTAATATAAATATATTATATATTATATACATATCTATTGGAAATATATATCGATTATGTATATGACAATATATTAAGTTGTTTTCATAATCATAATATTTTTTTCAAAACAATTTTTTTACAGATTAACTTCATATTGTCTGGACTTTTAACCGAATACATACAACGAAAGTGTAAAAATATAATATTTTCCTGTTGTTGATATGATGACACAACGCACAAACCACAATACGCGAGGTAGAACGCAGAAATTTGCAATGTAGGTTTGGGGATCGTAGGGGAGCACTAAGAGAAGAAAATTATTAAATTCCAACGGAAATGGAATAAAATACAGTATATTTTAACAACAAAATATACTAAAAGAAATTTTAAAACACCTGTTATATAAATTTAAAATCAATATGTACCAAAACGAACAATTCAAATACGAACAACTCGTACGAAATATAAAGCAAAGTATGAATTTTGATAGAGCCGTTTCGGCTCAATAAGCACGTAACGCCTTTATTACACCGCCCCCATCTAGGTACATTTCTATTGATATCCCTCAGGACTAAGAGAATTGGAATTAAAATTGGCGTGACGCAGAGGTAGGGCGTCTGAATATAAACGTGATAGTTGGGGGTTCAATTTCCACTCGGGGTAATGAATTATTTTCATATATTCACTCTGGTAACAAGACGAAACGCGACGTTCAGTTTTTTGTTTCAATAAAATAAAGACGATTTACAAAAAGGTTTGATACAGAACATAACTTTCCAACGCTGTTAATAATTTAACGATATTTATTAAATAAAAAAATAAAAGAGGCCGGTCGTGGCGCAGCGGCACAAAGTGTGACTGTAAACCGACTGGTTGTGGGTTCGATCCCCACTCGAGGAGATGAAATATTTATTTAAATTAATATTTCCATTTCTTCGCTCTGGTTTCGAGGCAAAGCGCGGCGTTGAGTTCTGCCACTTAACACGCAATGCCTCCGAAATTCGGCAGAAAGTGGGGAACGGAGTGTCTTTCACTACTTTCCCTCTGCCTACCCTGCAGTGTGCGGGATACAGCGTGAAGCCGATATTTATTAAATTTATTTTATATTTTTGCTTTTAAATTAGCTACAAGAAACAAATTAGTAATTGCCTCAAAGGCACGGGCGTAAATCCGGGAAACCGATTTAATTTTCTGCATTATTAATTTCACAGAAAGATATAATTTTTTACTCATCGTTTATTTCATTTAGTTAGTTTATTTTATTAGGATTTGAAAAAAAATATCAAAATGTAAAATTCGTTCATTTTAAACATTGTTGTTATGTTATAATTTTGTTATAAGCAATTATCAAAGGTTTTAAGATTTACAAACCATATACAAACCACATTCATAGACACCTTGTTTACCTTTTGAAATACACTAAAATTGCAAAAATTTAACAACATTTAAAATCTAATTAACTTCTCTGAGTGCCACTGCAGTAGTTTAAACCAACCTGTCTTAGCGATGTTGTTATTAGTAGTGCCGGCTGCTTGGCTAAACAACGAAGCACCGGTAATCCGAGCCCGGCGTAGAATCCACCACATATTTATACTTTTCCGGCACTATACACACGAAAACTTTCTAAATATACCAAAAGCACAATAACCTGTAAATGCTTTAAAAGTTCAAAAAGCACTGAAAGGAAGTTTTCTTTTAAAACTTTTTATTTGTCGACTGTATTTTTACGATTTTGTTCAGTGATAACTCGAGTACAGTCCCCTGCCTTTGGAGGCTAACGCCGAACTGACGGAGACGGCTGGAGAGCAGATCATGCGCATTAGATTTATCATTTAAACAGGTGAAACTTCACAATTGTATAATATAATAATAATAATAATAATACATATGCTACTTTTGTATATTTTTTGCTATAATATATTAACAAGTTAAGGCGGGCGAAGCCGCGTTTAAGTTGCGTTAATCTGGACTTGATAAGTGAAGCTTTAGGAACCCAACGCCGCGCTTTGTTGGGAGAAGCTAAGGCAGGAAAATCTATATAAAAGCCTTTAATTCCCTCAAATAGGGATCGTATTACCTTATCTATCTTTTTGTATACAGTTAGAGACTTTATTCGCTCCAGGTTGTGAAGTACCTAACTTTCGTATCGAGCGATCTACACTCAATCCGAAAAGACAATGTTTATTATTTATTTATTCGTAATAGAATTTTTACAATTAAAATCTTTTAAAAGGAGGTCGTTGTGCTTTCGATTCCCGCTCAAGAGAAGGAGTTATTATTTTTTAATAAATTCATTTCTTAGCTCTGATACCAAGGGATATAGCGCGGCATTGTGTTCCGCATCGAGAAATTCGACGAAAAGTAGTGAACGGAGTTTCACTACACTAGGTTATCTCCTCTCTACCCTGGTATTCGCAGGATACAGGGTGAAACTAAAAATAATTTAAAAGTACATACATATACATACGTAGAGGAATATAACCCTATATGTCATTCTCATTTGCATATAATTTCAAGATTACCTAACAATTAGAAACGCGTTAATTAAATCTTAAAAAGTAATAAAAGCGTACTAAAATATATATTAATATAATCATATAGTGTAATTAAAATCTGTCATATCTTTTTTAAGTAGAAATACGATTTTTTCAGGAAATCAAAAGATGTATGTGGTTTGAATTTCAACTCAATATCTCCAAGTATTACTGAGATAAAGCCTCTTGACAGACACACAGACATAAATACGGACAACAAAGTAATCTTACAAGGATTTCCTTTTCCCTAAAAGATACGGAACCCTAAAAATATATAAGATACGTATAAAAATTTTAGCTACACGCTATATCCTGCCTACCCTGCGCACAAAACAGAGTAAGCAGAGGGAACCTGGAAACCTAGTAGTGATAAGACACTCCATCCTTCATTAAGGCTCTCACTCCGTACTTAAATAATTCTAACTAGATATTAATCAAACGACCAATTATCTATATTCGCATCCTTCCTTAGATATATTCCAATAAAGCCATAATAACGATCGACAGAAAATGCTGTAATAATATTCATAAACTAACTTGGTAAATTTAGTTGAAAGCGTCTACGACATGCTACGGGCTACGATGGCATATAAATTACACTTTACACTTTAACCACACTTTATGGGCCAAAAAGTTCTTCTTTAAAACTATTTGTTCAAAAAGGATTGCAGGCTGTAAAATATAAATGTTAGTATAGGTTCATTCATCGATTTCATTTAGCCTCTAACCTGGTTGTAGCTGCGGCGTTGAGTTCCACACTTCAACATTATCTTATCTTGCCATTAGATTTCTCGTGTCTACCTACTTACATATGTTTGTTTTTTTTAAAATAGATGTATGTACCTTTATGTTACCGGTCAAACACAAAGTAGTGGTACGTTCCTTTTACGGGAACATCATATAGGGTAAAATATTTTAAGCCTATACCTAAAGAAATTAATCAAGATACTTCAACAATTTTTTGTTCATTTCGCGATGATTGTCCATATCTGTATTTCGTGTGACGTGCAGTTACGTATAGATAGAATCAACGTAAGCACATACTACTACAAAAATACTACTAAAGGTTAAACAACTTTGAACTTTGCCGCCAATACCTACAGTTCGATCTTGGAATGAGGCGTATGCAGTGGTTTCCCTTTGATAGGTTTATGTCTGCATGTGGCGTTCTTGACAAATGGCGTTTATTTTACAACGATAATTTTATTATTTATTTTGTTTTCGATTTTTGGGAACAAAAAAATGTAATTGTATTAGGCTTTTATATAATACTTAAAACTGTGATTACATTAAGAGTGGTGTTGACAAAAGCACTCTGTATATAATTCGATATTCCATACAAAACCTTGACAATGTATAAAATATTTAAAACGTGTAGATAATGTATGAAATATTATTGATTTTATAAGATACCGAAGGCGGTAATCTGTGTATATGACGAGAGAAAAGAAGAGAAGGCAGACAGGAGATAAGTTTCTTGTAACTTCTTTATTTGCTTGCATTTCATACAGATATTTAATTAAATATATTTTACAATTTAATATAATATTGTTAAAAATCGTAAGCGGTTATAGTTTTTAAAATACACGATAAATACACACATCGTCTATATGTTTTTAAACTATTTGGAAAGGGACACCACGTAATTGCAATAGGTGATATGTATCACCTACTAACAATACTTCACACTAGTTTCCTTCCAATAGGTGACGGTGACGGTCCCCGTCACTTACACGCAACTGTCCCCCGATTGACACAATTCCACTGCTTTTATAATTATTTTACCTAAATCTATCCTCTTTTACACGAGTTTGCTAACAATATATTAATTTGTGCAATTAATTATTTATTTTTTTAATAAGGGTACATTTGAAATCATGAAGTCACAAAATCATTATACAAAATAATTTTTACAACTTTCTTACAAAATTTGATTTAATTTTACAATTTTTTTCGTGAAGTTAATAAATCGAGACAGCCCCCGGGCTTTTAATCCAAAAGCCTATATCAAAAGCTCTACTCTAAGTATATTGAAATTAATCGACGATCGTTTCAATCCTCTTTTCTCATCAAAAAACGGTAAATTGAATTTTTTCAATATATTTTTCACTATGAACATTTAATATTTGCGCAACTTTGCTATTTTATTCTTAAATTTATGAATTTATGAATAATTCTTAAATTTATGAATAGTCTTCACAGAACAGCACCCTACTGTAAACCCGGCTGTGGGTTCAAATTCTACATACTCTACGGCTACGGTAAAATGATTTATTTTCATTTCCTCTAGCCAAAAAGAACCTATGCCAACCCTGCTACATACGAGTAAAAATGTGAAGATGCTTTTTTTATTTAAATCAATCAATGTGTAATACTTAAGACGCCACTTTTCTAGATCTACAATTTAAATGCTAACTGCTATAGTTATATATTAGTTATTATTTTTATTATGTTTCTCCTTCATAATTCTCAGATTCAAAAGAACCCGGTCCTTTGGAAGGCTCCAACACGTAGAGGCACAGGTCCAACACTTCACCGAATTCCGTTCACGGACACTTCCGTTCCACACTATTCACCGAATTCGAGGAGGTATTTGTAATGAATGGTGAAACTGAATAGCACGTTTTGCCTCATTACCACAGCGAGGAAAAAAAAATATTAAATATTTTTATTATGAAAACGGTATCGAACCCCCAACCTGTCACGTGTACAGTTTGTACCTATGCACCACTACTGGCCATTTCATTAAATCCACTTAATGCCCAAAAAGCTAATTTTCTATACACAGATACGATAAAATCTCAATTCCATTTCTAATTACAAATTGACCAGACACATTTAATGAAGTCAATAAAATTCGAATCTCGTCTTAATCATATTAACGCCTCGAATGAACGCGAAAACTTCGAAACAAAATTTCAAGCCTGAAAGTTTTTCAAATTGGCGAAACCAAGAGGCGTTTTAATTGAAAGTTTGAATTAATTGAAATTGAAATATAAATCAAGCTTATTTTTCTATATATATATATATATATATATATATATATATATATATATATATATATATATATATATATATATATATATATATATATATATATATATATATATATATATATATATATATATATATATATATATTGCGACAGGTTGTGGATTCGATGGCCGCTATTAGGAAATTAAATATTTAATAGTTTCATTTCTTTGCTTTGGTGTCGAGGTAAAAACACGGCGTTGAGTTTCGCCGCTCATCGAGCAGTGCCTCTAGAATTAAACGAAAAGTAAGGAGTGGAATGCCCACTGCCCTGCTACAATCAGAATACAGTGTGAAACTAAGAAAAATAGTTTTAAAGATATGGTCCAGCTTAAAGTTACACATGCTGTTCTCACATGACAGTTATAATTTCCTTTCACACAGACTATTTTCAAGAACTGAATTCTATGCCAGTGACACCTTCGTATTCATGATTGCGCATGTTTATTTGAATAAAGATTTTTTGAATTTTCCACTATATATTTCTCCCTAATAATTCGCCATAATTAAATTCTATGCTATATTCAACCACAAAAATAAATTCCTACCACTTCTTTACCAATATTATAAAGCTATACAATTTGTTTGTTGGAACACGCTTATCTTATCTTAGCTTAGCTTATCTAGGAACTACTGGTTTTAATTTAAAATTTATTTTTGTGTAGGATATTCTATTTAAATATGACGCCGGTCGTGGCGCAGCGGCACGAGGTGTGACTGTTAAACCGACTGGTTGTGGGTTCGATCCCCACTCGAGGAGATGAAATATTTACTTAAATTTATATTTTCATTTCTTCGCTCTGGTGTCGAGGCCAAGCGCGGTGTTGAGTTCTGCCACTCAACACGCAATGCCTCCAGAATTCGGCAGAAAGTGGGGAACGGAGTGTCTTAACACTAGGTTCCCTCTGCCTACCCTGCTGTGTGCGTGATATAACGTGAAGCTGTTTTTTTTGATATTCTATTTATTGGATAGCTATATATCATGTTACATGATATAGCTATATAACACGTTCCATGGCGTCAACAAAACTCTACTTGGGGGGATTGAAATCTTAAATATATTCATTGTATCGTTCTGTTAATGAGGCGAAGTGAAGCGTCAGTCCCGCCACTCAATACGTAACGCCTCGAGAAGTCAGCGGAAGCCGTCAACGCCTCAAGTAGGGAACAGAAGTGCCTTGGAAAAGAATATTTTAACACTAGGTTCTCAGGTTTCAGTGTGAAGTTAATAAAAAATTATAACGAAAAAAATTAACATCATATTAATCGTGTATAACATATGGGCAAAGCCGCAAGGTTTATTATATATATACACACATTCTCTACATAAGATTCGAACTAACAACTATTGCTTGTGTCTATTTTCAAATTCCACAACAAAAATTTCAGTACATTGATTTATTTATTACGTTTGGGCACAATATGATATTGGTTAGAACCGTTATTAGGTTAGTCTCGAGAGACTACAGCTATGAGAAATTGCTCGGCGAACCAACCAACTAACAGTACATTGTCAATATTGTATTTAATACAAAATTGAACGTAAAATACAAATGTATATTGTTAACAAATATATCATATAATTTATAATAAATTATTGAATATCATTGTTTCTTTTATACATAAACAAACGTTATTAAAAGTTTGCAGCAACATAAGCACGTCTGAGTATAAACAGAGATAGTCGATACTTTTTGTACAAATCCAACTAAAGAGAATATTAATAAAAATAAAATGTTATATACAATATACATGTTTTAATACTGAATTTCATAGAAAATGAAGCAAAATCGATGCATTAGTGCACTTATGTTTTGATTACATCAACTTAGGAATATGATTTTGTATGTGATTTATTAGACCTTAAGCCGGATATTCAGTTCACTTGATACCTCCACACAATCTCGACGTAAACAGCCAAAGGGACGGACAACAAAGTGATTCTATAAGGGTTTCATTTATACTTTTTGATGTATGGAACCCTAAAAAGGTCACCACGATATGATGTTTATGAGAAACATGTGTATATTTCACACATTTTCGTGCAATTTTAGGAATTACATACATTTCCTAGGAATTGTATGCAATGATTACGTATTATTTTATGTGTTATGTGTATGTGTTAACGGAAATGTACGGATTACGTACATTTCCGTTAACATATACACATAATATATAAAATATAAACATACACTAACAAAGTTTAGCATATGCTTTAAAACCTTAAAAAATCTTCTGTCAAAACAAAAAATATTAAAAAAATACAATCTACGTAACTCTTATTGGATCTGATGATCCACAGAAAGCACTAGTTTTCAATAAAAAATGAAAGCACATAGAAAGCACCAGGTTTCTATTTTTAAATAAAAAAAGAACAATCAAAATCACCTCAAGAATAATCCATTTGAGCTTCCAGCAAACCAACGAATAACAGCTTACATTCCGTAATAATATTTTTATTATTATTCTCGTTTCATACTAACATACACATATACAGGGATACATTTTTTAATTAGTAGCGCAGGCAGAGGAAATAGGGGAACCTAGTGCTAAGACGCTCCGATTCGTTTAAGATACTTTAGTTTCTTACTTTCTGTTAAAATGTGGAAGCATTGCGTGTTGAGTGGTGTTAAATTGTTAAATTTAACGCCGCGGTTTGCCTCATTACCGACCTCAGACCGAGAATACGGGAAAAAGGAAATTAAATATTAAATATTTTCAAATTTAATTTCCTCGAATGAGAATCGAACCTACAACTTGTACCGCTGCGCCACGACTGGCTTTATAAAACATTTTAGTACCCATACTTTACAGAAAATTTCACTATAATATAGATATTCTCATCTTTTCACATTAAAAAAAAATAAGAAAAGCTTAGAGAAAACGAATTCTTTTGAAAGCATTTGCTGTGTAAGTTCAAATTTAAGCCAAAGTTACTGAGAACTGACGTCAGCAGAACTTGGACGTCAAACATCAGACGAAGTCAAAATGATATCTGTTACTGTGAAAATTTATGATTACTATTCATAAATGAATTTAAATTATATTGATATTGAGATAAATAAAATCGGGAAATAAAATCGGGAAATTTTAAAGCCATCAGGGCTCAATGTGTCATATCTGATAGTAAATGCGAGAGTCATGGGTTTGGCATGGGTCCCATCAGGGGAATTGGGAAATACCAGGGAGTCAGTAAGATGAAATCCGCTGCTAAGCTCCGCCACTCTTCACAAATTGTCTTGATAAAAGAAGTTGGCGGGTTTTTTACTTATACAACTCGGTTCACTTCAACTAAATTAAGACAAAGATCACGATTTAACTTACTTCGAGTAAGAACCCACAACCTGCGTATTGATTCGGCTTCTTATATACTTATCTACTTAGACTAGTCATAGCCCGCCATTTTTTTTAAAAAAAATCTTTTTTTTTGGCAGTCCCGTAGGAACTTTTTTTAAATCTTTTTTTTACCAGTCCCGTAGGAACTTAGAGAAATCGAACACGTATATGCCAAATTCAAATTCTAATTCCAGAAGTTTAATTTGTGCGTTGCCTATTTATCACTCAATAAAGAGAAGAGAAGCTTAATTTACATTTATATAATATTTTGTTGCAAAAACATGAAAAATATAAAAATCAAAAGAAAAACACAGCCGCAGGTAAGGATCAGGGCTTCACTAATGTAACATAAATTGTTTCTCCAAATATAAGAACATTTTCTATTATATCAAAGCGTAAACTGAATAATACTTTACTATATATACAATACACATATAACCTTTGAAAAATGTGATTTCCTGCAAATATATAAAAACTGTCCATGCGCGAGCGGAGTATGGGTTCCGGAATGGTTCCGCCTATTTTCTAGACACCTTTCCCATATTGTCTAGTACCAAAATATTCTTCAATTAAATATTATTTTTAAAATGTAAAAGTAACTATGGGTGATATCAGAATTAATTTTAATAGAAGAAAATAAAACAGAACTTAAATATTTCTGTTCGTCGTGGCGTCGGCGTGGGTCGTCTAACTGTAAGCACGACGGTTATGGGTTCGATCCCCACACGGAGGAATGAATTATTTTTATTTCTGTGCTCTGGTAACAAAATTGGAAATTAAAATAATGAATCGAATGATCACAACACACAAGAAGCTTCTCTGATGCATTTAGTGAAGTATAAGAAAGAAAAAAAAAAAGAAAATTGTTATATGGCTATATAGGTACATCTTTCAAAAGAATCAAAATTTATGAATATTTATAGAAGTTGGTCACACAGAAGTCAAAGGATCTCTGAAACCAGTACAAAAGTCAGCAATCTTGGAGAGCGGAATAATTTTCCTTCTAACTACACGATTCGACATATTGTTTCAGCAAATATATATTTTTTTCGCAACTCCTACAATATACTCGGTATGAGGATTTTTACAAAATGTTCGGTAATAAGGCAACATTGAAACCTTTCTTTTCATGACAAAACAGAAAAGTCCTGTTATTGCGCAATTTATTTAGTTTTAACACCGACGTCTGTAAGAAAAGGAGGCTATCAATTCGACTGTATTTTTTTTATGTTTGTTACCGCAGAGCTTTTGACTGGGTGGACCGATTTATATGATTTTTTTTATTTGCAAGCTAGTGCTTTCCGTGTGGTCTCCTTTTTTTCTCCATTTCTGACAATGGTATCTGTGAGAAAATCATATAAACCTTAAATTTGCATCAGATATGTGCGCGACAAATGGACGAATAACTCAATGTGCGATTCTGATTCCAATAATTATTTTTTATTGGTAAGAATATGCTTCGAGGATCGTTTGTTGAAAGTTTGGTTAGGTTCTGATTATGGAATCCGGTTGAAATTGAACAAGTGGTTTTATTGTTTTTTAATAAAAAATATAATTATGCTGCAACAGTTACAAGGAAAAGCATTGTTAAAATGGGTGTCAGTGAAAGTGAAATTCCTTATCGTTTTCATCGTTGAATTTCTTTTTACCCACCAACTACAAAAAAGAGGATGTTCTCATTTTCAACCGACTTCAAAAAAGAGAGTTTTCCAATTCGCCCGAATATTTGTTATGTATGTTTTTGTGACTATGCCAAAATGTTAGTATGCACAATAATACCTAATTAAATTTGAACTTTTACATATGACAACTACTAACTTAAAATCTTATAATAAATTATTTTTTAAAAGAAAAAAACCGACTTCAAACAACGAACTGAAAAGTAAAAAAAATAATTACATAAAGTGAAACGTACTTTGATTTTGTAAAACAAAAATAATTAAAAAAAGATTTTATATTTTTAAAGTCGGTGTCAAGCTAATCCACAACCTTTGACGCCTCAACATTTTCGTTAATTATTTTTTCAAAAAGATTATTTCAAATATTCTTTTTGCGTTTAAGTTAAAATTAAAGGTTTACAATATTGTAAAGAAATTATTGTTTTGATTTGTGAATTGGGTTTAGATTTGACTCTAGTAAATATATATTTTTAGTAATATCTTCAGTTAATAAGTATCTGGTGTAAATCATTTGGACTTACTTTAAACCATTTGGGTTTAATTAATTTGGGTAATCTCAGTTTTGCATTTTTGGAAACTCTAAACAGCTATTTAAATTACACAAACCTCTACCATCAGTTTTACTTGGTGATATTTGTTTAGAGCCTAATGAGAGTGTTTTGAACTTGGGAATCAGAATGGATAGCGCATTTTCCTGGTCACCCCACGTTTCTGGACTTGGTCGCAGGATTTTCGCCGCCTTAGGGGGATTAAGAAGATGGAAAAACCTTTTACCTTTGAAAACCAAAATATCATTAGCCAACACTCTTCTCTTGCCCATTCTAGACTACGCTGATTCATGCTATCTGGATTTGTCTCAGCAACTGCTTAATAAGCTCGAGCGTCTGCAAAATCTTATTATAAGATTTATATTTGGACTGAGAAAGTACGACCATGTGTCACAGTTTCGTGCTCAACTGAATTTGCTCTCAATAAAACAGAGACGTAATCTACATTCCCTCACTCTCCTTTATACCATCCTTTACCATCCTATTACTCCTTCGTACCTTAAAGAACGGTTTAAGTTCCTGGGGTCGAACTCCCTTCATGTACAATGTCTCCGTTCCCGCACCGACAACCTCCTCGAAATACCTTTGTCCCGATCGAAATGCTATGGTGACTCCTTTACTGTCAAGACAGTAAAGTTGTGGAATGAGCTGCCACTGAGTATTAGAAAATCTCAGACGGTTGGAGCATTTAAAAGCCGTCTTAAAAAACACTACCTGGAACAGAGTCCATAAACGGATATATGTACGCTTGGTTTATGTATGAATCTGTATGTATATGTATGTATATATCTACGTGTGTATTTTTGTATGTATGTATCTATGTATGTATTTGTGTATGTATGTATCTATGTATGTATTTGTGTATGTATTAATCTATATATGTCATTCTATTTATTTATTAAGCTATATATGTTATTTATGTATATATCAATGTAACTTTTGCACCGTTCTGTTTTTATTTCATTAATCCTATATTGTTGGTTGCCTGTAAGAGATCGCTCTTAGCGATAAGGCCGCCATTGCACATTGATCCTATGTACTTATGAATGAAATGTATAATCCAATTGTAAACGTGCAATAAAGTGTTATTATTATTATTATTATTATTATGTTTCTCTTTCATAATTCACGGGTTCAAAAGAACCCGGTCCTTTGGAAGGCTTGCGTGGGGACACAGGTCCAACACGTAGAGGCCCCTTAGAGAATATACAAATGTTTTACTGTGACGCATCAGCCGGGATCCATCTCTGCGTAACCACAGGTAAGATGACCCAGAGATGGTCGCCGGTTAATGCGTAGGAACTATGGAAAATGTGGAAATCTAAACTAGAACTATGGAATGGAATTTGGATGGACTGGCTACTGGGCTATTGAGTGAGACTAACGGACGTCCGCCTTTACAATAGTCTCAAATTGAATGGTTGGCGGACGGTGACTCGCCTCCCACTAGATGGGCCCCCACAAAGCGGCGTAGTGCCTTGGACGCAACGTCGGCGTGGTCGGCTAAGGGTGTAGAGAGGTGTGCACCGGTTTCACCATCACGAGGAGCTCGTGAGCGGGTTTCTCCGTTATTACGCAGATTGAGCACTTCCACCCTTTCGAGCATATATTATTATTATTATTTTTTTCTTTTTTCTCTTGTTTATAAATAACAAAATCGGAAGACACAACACAAGACTGTCAAGACACACAAGTATTTTAACAGCTTCACTTGACATTTTTCTCTACTTCCAGCCTAATTTTCTAAATTTTTCGTATTGAATGGAACTCAACACGGTGTGGCTGCCAAAGAGACAAAATAAAAAAAAAATCCCTCGGGTGACAATCGAACCCGCAACTGTAGCGTCTCTCTTTTTTCTCTTATTTTCTTTTATATCTTACTGCGCCACGAAGGAGAAGAAAAGAAATAATATGCACTTACATATATAACATATAATATGACTCAAAAAACACGCACGGCTTAGCGTTGAAAAGAGAGTGTCTTAACATTATGTCCCTTTGCCCTGCCCTGCTATATACATAACGCTAAAAAAGTTAAAATAACAATATTTACTTCAAAGGCAATTATCGCTAAGCTTTCACAGTTATTGAGTTTCGTTTATTTTATCCGTCGAGGTAAGACAACCAAGGTCATAAAGAATTTGTACATTTTATCCTTTGAAAAGTTAATAGCCTAAAAAATGTAAATTTAAAAAGGATGTCACATTCAAGCGAAATAGGCTTTATACTGAAAGTTAATAATGTAATAAATAATATAGGTACACTGTATTGTTGAATCCTTTTTTTTCTTTCTACTTTTTTTGATTTTCTTTTTTTTTTTTCATCTTCGAGATAACTGAAATCAAAAATGAGAAACTAATATCAAAGCACGGCGCGCAATGTCCCGAGAATACGGCGGAGAGTGGGGAATGGAAGTGTCATAACACTAGGCTCCCACGTTCCCTTTGCCTACCCTGCCACGTGCGGGATACAGCGTGAAGCAAAAAACTAAAAAAAACAAAATGAGAATTGAATGAGGCCTCACCCGTTTTCACCGAGCGCTTACACACGGTAATGAAGCGCGAAGTGAACGCGAGATTAGCTGTTCACCACACGTCACCCCTGCCTCCCCCGGCGCACCAAAATTATTTATTTATCGTACTAACGAAATTGAATATCTAATACTGGCTGTCTGAGAGTAAATTTGTTGTTTTTAAATACACCTATATGGGGTACCTGCGTGTTACTTATTAACCGACATCAAAAAAAGGAGATTTTTAATCGTGGTGCGGTGAGAACGATTGTGTGTGAACCCGATTCAATCTCCAACTGGAGCTATGATTATTTTATTTTGTCTGTACTAATTTTATAAAGCAGAAGAGTTTTTTTATATGTTTATTGAACCGCTGGGATCTATATTGATTGCATTTTATTATTGTTTTGTATGAAAGCTACATTACTCAAGAGCGCTATAGGCGATACAAAATTGCGGTGTTATTCTTGATTAATACGAAATAGTTATAAATCATGAACGCCGTCGCATTACTTTGACCGAGTGCGCTCCAGAAATAGTTAAATATAATTATGTAAGTACCTCATACTACAACAAAAAATATCAATTTATATACATTGTTAGAAGAGACTCGAGGTTAATGCTGTTAGTCCTACTGGCTTTTACAGCAACACAGACAGCGGTTGGTAATGAAAAAAGTACTCTGTCCCTGGAAATAAGCGAGCACTATGTGGCTGCCTGTGAGGAATCTCCCATTGACACAATTCCGCTGCTTTTTTAATCCTTTTTACCTCTTTTACACGATTTCTTCTTATAATTCACAATTATTATTTAAAAAAATAAATGACGATTACAAGATAATATTGGACCGTGTTTTATTTGACATGCATACTGAAATTTACGAGCGACAGTTATTCCATCATTACGAAAAATTTATGAAGATAAGCTTTGGATTTTATAAAATGTATGTTGAACAAAAAGTATACGTTTTGTGAAATTGTAAAATTAAAATTAATTTCAACGCACTGTATACGCGACATGTGAGATGAAGCACCACCATATCCCCGAGCTTTATCACTAGATATCGCTGTGCTGAAATACACTCAAATATTTTTTAGCTTAAATATTGTATTCTATTGTATTGTGTCAAACAAAATAAATTCCATTTATGTATTTATTGTGACTGCATCGCGACGGTTGTGGGTTCGATCCCCACCCGAGGGAATCATTATTTATTAATATTTTCATTTCTTCGCTCTGCAACTCAACACGCAATGCCTCAAAAAATTCATCAGAAAGTGGAGAACTGAGTGTCTTAACACTAGGTTCCCTCTGCCTACCCTGCTGTGTGCGGTATGCAGCGTAAAGCTGATTTTATTTTATTTTTTTATATTGGCAAATGCCGCAATAATATTTTTTATCATATATCTTCCACGTATAAGTCTCAATTTTTTTATATGTATAGACTAGAGGCTTGCCAGCGGCTTCGCCCGCTTAAACTACATGATTATTGATTTAATAAGCAAAATTGATTGACAACTAAATTGACTTCTAATATGATTTTTTATTACTGTAATCTGTAATATTCTAATGTAATTTTTTTACGACCTTATAGTAATATCTATAAGAATTTTTGATTGTTTCGTACTAAAAAATACGGCCAATGTTGATATTTGATTTATAAAATATACATAAAGCTAATTATTTATTATACGTATGTATTTTTGTAACGATACGTTATTTTTACCTATATTATGTTTTTAAAAACTCTGTTAAATGCTGATGCTGATGTCCATTAATAATTTAATTTAGTGCTTCAGAAACAGCCTTAAATGTTAAATTATTGATTTGGATACTTATTCATAATATTATTTGTAAAATAACTATAATAATTGTATATTATGACTATAATATAACATTCACAGGCAAACTAATGCCTTGAGTTCATTCAAATGACGATAACTTTTTTTTAATGAACCGATTTTGATGAAACAAACTTTAATTGTTGAGTTAAAAAAAGGCACCAAGCCTTGTTTTAAAACTTTCAAGTAAATCAGTTCAGTACTTTCAAAGAAAAATATGACCATACGTATAGATAGAAAATCAAAACAAATCTCTTTGCTTTCTATTATTCTTTTTAAGTGTCCCTCCATCCATTTCTGTCAAAATTACTAAATGTACAGACAATATATTTTTACTGTCTTATTATATATAGAGATATATAATATGTTTTATAGAAGTGTAGTACAAACGAGGTGACCTCGCGGTCACTGCTGACTGCTGAACACTGGTAACAAAATAGTACCTTAATTAACCTACTTATTTTCATTATCTTTAATTATATCAATGACAAGGTTCATGGTATTTTTTCTTGTAAAAAAAAACAGTATAAGAACAGCTCTATGTTTATCCAAACAATGTTAACAGAATAAAATAAGTTTTATGCAAATTGACTTCCCTTATTAAAATTATTTTATTTTTTTATTTTTTATAATCAAGTACTTAATTTATTTTTTTTAAATAAAAAAATATTAATAACAGAAAAAAAATTTAAGCATCTCGCTGTATCCCGACCGCAGCAGGGTAGGTAGAGGGAACCTGAGTACCCAGTGTTATTTCACTTCGCTTTCCGTTGTATTTCTATCATTGCGTATTCAGTGGCAAAACACAACGCTGTGCTTTGTCTCATTACCAGTGCGAGGAAATGAAAATATTTTATTCCCGCAGTGGAAATCAAATCTACAACCGTCGCGTTTAGTCACACGCTTGCCTTTGCGCCACGAAGGCCTCAAAATTTATATTAAAAAAGTTTTAATATTATTATTCACACACGAGGGCTGATTGAAATGTGTATTCGTAGATAAAATAAAATATATAATTATGTTAAGTAAATTTAGCATAAAGTATGTTTAATTTTTTTTTATTTGTTCATTTACGTATACTTAATTGCCATGTCGTGATTTTCACGTATTTTAAAATTTATTTATATACAAGAAATATATTTTACATATTATTATAATTTTTGAGGCCAGTCGTGGCGCAGGGGAACAAGCGTGCGACTGTAAACGTGACGGGTTGTGAATTCGATTCCTTATCCAGAAAATGAAATGTTTAATATCGTAATTTCTCACATGGAAGAATGAATTATTTTCACTTCGTTGCTTTTACAAAACAAAGTCCGGCGTTAAGTTAAGTAAAGTAGAGAACGGGGAATCTTGACAAGCTAAATAAAAAAATAACAACCAGTCAAGATCGAAACAGATCCATCCACCGTGAGTTCCACACTAATTTCATGATTTTAGGTGAACGGGAACGTGATTTATGAACGGTGACAAAATATAAATTTATGGATGTATGCAATCATTTTGTATGAAGTGAACTATAAATATAAGTTTGTTTTATGTTATATACTCATACCTATAAATTTCCATTCTTTTTTAATTTTTTTCTTTATTCTATATTCTTGCCAAATTTCATAACACTGGGCCTACGGGAAATATCCTGTGGGATTCTTTTTTTTATTTTCACGTGCGGAACACAATTAAGCTGAAAATTTCAACATCCAAACAAAGCTTTACAATTTTATGTTAATGAATACAAACATGCTACCAACTATCGTATTGTTATTTACAAATTCTGCTTGAATTTATGAATAAAAGGAAGTTTTAACGTAATTTATTTCATTTCGTTAAACGCATTTAATGACCATGAACAGTGCATATTTTGAAATAATATTAATTAAAAATATGAAGTGATTTGTTTCGTGTTTACAAAAAATTTTACAATAAAAAACATATAGGTGAGATCTAGAAAAATGCACCGGCCTTATAATTATATGTAACATGATTTAGTTACTGTCTATCTATATCTATACTAATATTATAAAGAGGTAAGATTTGTATTTTTGTATGTATGTATGTGTGTATGTTTGTAGAGTTTTCACACAAAAACTACCGGACCGATTTCAATATTTTTTTCATTATCAGATAGCTGCATCTTTACTGATCAGCATAGGCTATATTACATTTTAAAAAAAAATAGAGATCCCTAATAAAAATGCAATAATGTAACCCAAGGTGAGAAGAAATTGATCTTAACAATTCAATCATCGCGTGCGCTGCGAAAACTATTGATGATAGAACAAAACAATGTTCTACAGTATTATAGAGCGCATCAATATCTATAAAAAAGTCCGCGACAGCGTATGTCCAACTACTGTAGTTATGACAATATAACCATTTTTTATATTTTATAAGTTAACAATAGTGCCGACAATAATCAAACCATATTATTCATACCTCTGCATTATTCCTTATCATATTAAATGATATTTTATTAAAGATAATTTCAATATCTGTTAAATATTTTTTAAGCCCGGGGCCCGGCATTACCTGATGCGAAACGCAGTGGCATAAAGCCACTACTTCACGCCGGTTTTAAATGCCGGGGGTGGTAATGATCCGGTCGAGTCTGCCCATGCGTGTTGCCATTGCTGACGACGTGACTCTACCACACGTACTTTAGTCGCCTCTTACGACACCACCAGTACCAGGATGATCCTATTCTAGGCCGGGATCATACGGCACAAAATGTCCTTTTATATATATAGATAAATAGATAAATAAGTGTATTTTGATCAAATTTATTTTCTTAAAAACTTAACAGTGCCCAAAAAAGTATTTCTCTATGAGGATATAAATAAATAGTTATAAAGGTCAGCTATTTAATCATTACACCATTCATACATGACGAATGTTACAATAAAAATAATTAAACCGATTTTACCGCTCCCGCACCGCGCTCACGTCGTAGCTCTTTAAATAGCTTAAATCGTTTTTAAGATAAGCGTCGACTAACAGAAAAACCAACAATCAAACAAAATTTACAAATATTATTGTTTCTGGTTCTATTACTTCGTTAATTGCCCCCAATAGTAATTTTTCTAATGAAAATCTAAAACACCACCATGGTTTTAATAATTTTCACATTAGAAATCATAAGTGCGCTGCAAGCATACATTATTTATTAAAACAAACAAATAATTCACAAATTTTATAAAAGTTTATGTTGTATTTATATGGATCACGTGGTGATATCTATACATTTTAATCATTGGCACGTAGGTACGTTACATACATTTACAATACATATATTTCTCAAGAGAACTTAATCAAGACTTTGTATATAAAAAAATACACGAACTAATCATGGTAAGGAAGTGCCAAATAAATTGTATGTACATTTATTAACACGTTTCAAGTATAAAAAAAGAAAAAACGCAATATAATTGCGTTTCGCCTTTTCTTTTCAATGATTTATATTTCTATTATTTATATTGATATATCAGGGACGTAAATGCGGGAACAGAGCTGCCATCTAACAATACATTTACGTATAGTTAAAAAATTAAAAGTGTTAAGAGGAATGTGTGATTCCTCTATAGAATATTTTATTCTACATTATATCATAAAAAACAAGTTTAAACAGGACATATAAAGATATCCTCCTACAGTATAATTATTTTCGATCAACATTTTTTAACTTTTAATTTTGAACATTTTGAATTGAACGAAAAATTTAGACTATTTTGTCTAATTTTTTCGTCATAATGGCGCGAAAATATTCAAAATATTCAAAAAAAATTATTTTGAAAAAAAAAAATTTATTAACGATAAGAATGTTGGTAGTTTCTCAAAAGGTATAAGAATTAAAAAAAATGCCTGAAATATGCTTTCTATGCGAGTGTTGTAATAACTATTGGTTCACTAAAAAATCACTATAGATATTAAATATGCTCAATTATATAGTATTTTTGTCAGTACCACTTTAAATGAAACCATAGTTTTAACTACTCTATAAAAGCCTAATTACAATTAAAAAAATCCCACAAACGAAAAAGTTATTTTTTTATTCAAAATAAATTATATATTATCGTTGATATTAAAATAAAACGCTATTTTCCGTTAAAGACGCAAACAGACATAGGCCTATCAAAGGGAAACCGTACCGTAACCGTACCGCATACGAGTCGTAGGTATTGGCGGCAAAGTTAAAAGTTGCTTAGCCTTTAGTAATGTTTTGTAGTAGTATGTGTTAACGTTATTGATATCTATGCGTAACTGCGTCACACGAAATACAGGTATGGATAAGCATAAAAAAGATCCTACGTCTAAGCTGTTGTTTAATTTCTTTAGGTATGGGTTTAAAATATTTTATTATTAGGCCCTAAAGACTCCTTAAGAAAAATGTTTAAAGAAATTAATATATTGACAGTTTCATCTCTCTTATGGGAGGTACGAAAATGCGACCTAAGGTTTTAATAATTTTCACATTAGAAATCTTAAGTGCGTTGCAAACATACATTATAGGTATATTAAAACATGAATATAATTTTAGCGTTTTAAGTAAATAATTCTGTGGTTAAAGCGGGCGAAGCCGCGAGCGGGTCGCTAGTACCTTTATATAAACAAACTGTAACTAAATTATGTTTTTTTTTTTCAGATAATCTATACTACAATAAAATCATATTTATAAAAATATTTAAAAGATCAATTAATTTACAGGCCAGTCGTGGCGCAGAGGCACAAAGTGTGACTGTAAAACCGACTGGTTGTGGGTTTGATCCCCACTCGAGGAGATGAAATATTTTCTTAAATTTATATTTCCATTTCTTCTCTATGGTGTCGAGGCAAAGCGCGGCGTTGAGTTCTGCCAATCCACAAGCAATGTCTCCAGAATTTGGCAGAAAGAGGGGAACGGAGTGTCTTAGCACTAGGTTCCCTCTGCCTACCCTGCAGTGTGCGGGATACAGCGTGAAGCTGATTTATTTTATTTATTTTTTATTTAATTTACAGTCATCATCAACAAATCATCAACGATGTTACGATTCTTGTATAATATTGTTATATATAATATAATGTTGTCGTGGATTTCAATAGTGCCAGTTCTATGCACGGTTGAGACACAACTGATTGACTCGTTTACTGGGAGAATTATAACGCGGCAAGAATATGAAGAGCATATAAAAGAAAATACTACTTTGTAAGTACATTAGGTTTACTCGATGGAAAAATTTGGCTGTTATTGTTTCTGAAACTTAATTACATAAATATTTTTAAACATTTTTTATTTGGAATAACTGAGTTAGGAGAATTATTATTTTGGTTACATTCTAGATGACACTTCCTTCTCGATCCCCGAGGCTAAATAGTCATAATTAAAGAACCAATTCTCGAGACATTGCCTATTCAGGGACGGAACTCAACGCCGCGCTTCTTCATATTACCCGATTATCAAATATACACACAGCCGTCGGTTTTACAGTCAGACGCTGTGCCGCTGCGCAGTGACGATGTATCCTACTGATAAAAGAAATGTGAAAGTTTTTAATATTGGAAGTTTGTTTCACTTTTACGCTAAAACTACTGAACCGATTTAGATGAAACCTTGAAGTTATATACATACTCAGAGTACACTTCAGAGTACCACATAGAGTATAATTTATTTAAAGATTTTATATAATTTTACTTTATAACAACAAATTCGAGCGGGCGAAGCCGCTTTTTTAGTCGCTAGTATGATATAATCTAGTCATTTAATATTATAGTTGGTGTGTTAATGAAATCAAGCCCTGTGACTACCATGAAGGGCGACGCTTGGATGGATCATGTAACAACTTACGATATCCAAGTTCAGGCGCCTCTCATACACCGCCATTGGAAGTACTACCACCTGTTTATGATAAAGGTACAGTAATGATTTTTTTTATTATTTTTATGTTTCCGTACCTTAAAAGATATAACGGAATATCATACATTCATGTCATTCATGTCTATGGTCTTTTGAAGCACTGAAAAAATCAAGCTTATTTAGTATTATTAGTATATTCTTTTGATTGCTTGGACTAAGAGTCAATACATTTGTGTCATTTGTGTCAATACATGTGTGCCCGCGTGGCGTAGTGACTGTAAGCGCGACAGTTGTGGGTTCGATTACTATTCGAGGAAATGTTTTTTGTTATTAGTTCCGCCACTTAAGACGCAATGTCTTTAAAATTGAGCCGAAAGTAGGGAAAAGAGTGTTTATCACTAAGTTCCCTCTGTCTATCCTGGTATATGCGGGATACAGCGTGAAGCATTTACAATTTTAATTCTTTTTTAGATTTCAAACCAAGAAAGGGTAAAAATGGTAAAGACTTGCCTCTAAGTAGGAAGGTCCGCACCACGCTGCTGTCAGAGGGCCGCGTGCCGGACTCCTACTTCACGCACCTCGTCACCTACTTTTCCGTGTTTATGTCTGCTGATTTGCTTTCATTTCATGATACTAGTAAGATTATTTATAGATACTTATTATTATAGAGTATAAGGCCATTATGGCCCTGTGGCACAAAGGTGTGACTGTAAATTCAAAGGTAGTGAGTTCGATTTCCTCGATCTAGTGTCGAGGAAAAGCGCGGCGTTGAACTACTCAACATGCAATGTCTCCAGACTTCGATAGAAAGTCGGCACGAACGTAGCGGGATTTGAACTCACGTATTTTGGAAGCAGTCCAAGCACTCTGACCATTAAGCCATAGGTTCTCATCAAGCTCCGTCAATATTCTTATACGCTTGTTACAACTTATTTATGTTGTTAACATATCTGTAGGAATTTTTGTACAAATTCGCACTACCCAAAGATACTTAGAATAATATATTTAAGGTAGAATTCCACACGTGGGAAAGAACATGGAAGTGTGTTAATGGAAACGGAGTGTCTTAACACTAGGTTCCCTCTGCCTACCCTGCTATGTGCGGGATACAGCGTGAAACTGAGCGTGGCATTTATAGCATTTATTTGGTTGAACGCATGCAAATCTTAGGAATTACTGGTCCAATTTGAAAAAAATGTTCTATTGGATAATTCACTTATCGAGGGAACCGAAATAGGACTCATAATATCACATTAATCATTTCAATATAATAAATACAACCTACTTACTATACCTGCGATCAGAGTTAGCTCCAACACTTAGAATTTGTCATGTGTCGAACACGAGTCTTACATATTCTTTTCATTACGATGTCACAGAAAACAGCTAGTATACGAATAAACCCAAAGTAAGATTTGAATCTAGAACTACCACTCGCAAGTACATACTAACTACGCCATAAGGAATGTTATGTTATGTTATTACGAGCGATTCGTCACACTCTAGTGAAAACTACTTGTTAAACTACTTGTTGTTATTATCACTAGAGTGTGACGAATCGCTTCGAAGATAAAAAAAAGTATTATAATAAATTTATTTTGTATAATTGTTTTAAATTAATATTATCTTGTTTTTAACTTGTTTTTTTGTGTTATATTAGTAACGGAATAGGACGTCAATTGACGGAATGTGAAAATAATAATTATTTTAAAATTATATTTAAAAATAAATACTTTTGTTTAAATTTTTGCACATATATAATAAAAAAATATATAAGAAAAACAAGGCCAATACTTTATTAATACCAACAGTCAGGACCCATACAAATTTTAAAGGGCTGCTTCTGCTTGGGAAGTTTCAGCTCGTAGAGAAATAAGCCCCAATTGCAGTCGAGGGCTAACATCGCGAACGACTAAAAATCACAAAAATATACATTTTCTGTTACTTTTATAAAAACCTTTTAAATAACTTATTTTTAGTTTACACGCATCCAATACATTTTGTTTTATTTGATTACAGTTAACTATCTGGTATGGAGAGATTGTTGTGACAAGAAAGCGGATTCAGATCCAGAATGTGCAAGACAATACATACCAAACGATGATCCAGTACATCGCTTTTCAAATGAGAGATGCCTCAATTTGACACACCCGTGGACATTCCAAGCTAGGGGATGTGTTAAGAATAGCACAAAACCTGAACGGGTACGTTTTTGATTAAAGATTTATGTTATTTAGATATCAGAAGCAATATCAAATGATAATGAACAATATCTCACTTGCATAGCGTATGACTTTAATAGCGACGGTTGAAGATTCTATTCCCATCTCGGGGAAAATGAATTATTTTCTTACTCGTGTAATAAGAAAAGACAGGTAAGGGGTACGGAGATACTCTATAATTTAATAATAATATAGATAGTTTATTGAACCGAGATAACATTTTTAGCGATATTTGAATATTTATAAAATATTTTCATTTTCAGATTATAACCGCTACGCCGCTATTTGATTTATCTCAAATATATGCTAACAATACCAAGATAAGGTTATTTAAAGACGGCTTGTTGAAATACGAAATGGAAGAGGGCAAAATGTGGCCGCCGTCTTTTAAACCTAACATCAAACTTTGTCTGCTCAACCAAGGATCAGAGACGAGGTGTCATGATATAGGTATTTTTAAATATTTATTGGTGCATCCAGACGTGCGCCTGGCTGCCCATCCATCAGCCTGGTAAATTCTGGTTCTGAGACCATTCCGTCAAAGCCACAAATATTTATACAAGATATGTCGAAATCTCGAATCAATACAAGGTGAAGCAAGAAATCCGTACTAATATAAAATCAAATAAATCAGCTTCACGCTGTATCCCGCACACTGCAGGGTAGACAGAGGGAACGTAGTGAAATACACTCCGTTCCCCACTTTCTGCCGAATTCCGGAGGCATTGCGTGCTAAGTGGCAGAACTCAACGCCGCGCTTTGCCTCGACACCAGAGCGAAGAAATGGAAATATAAATTTAAGTAAATATTTCATCTCCTCGAGTGGGGATCGAACCCACAACCAGTCGGTTTACAGTCACACTTTGTGCCGCTGCGCCACGACCGGCCTCTAATATAATTTTTACAAAAAAAAAATATTCTTAAATATTAAGTTTTCATAACCATGATAATAGTTCTTAGTGTGAAAATTGAGGCTAAAAATTCGATTTGAAATACGACATCCATACGCTATGAAAGTGCTCGGACAGCCGAGCGCGAAAAAACCAACAGCACAAGCACATTAAACAGGCTTTGACTTTTGCCAATACCGACAGCCATCCCGATCGACCACAAGCACGAGCACGAGCACGACCACAAGCAGACACGTACTGATCATGAGCACCAGTGTCTTGTGGTCGTTGAATGTCATTTTGCACACGCGCCTGTGAATGCTGTATCCCACGCTTTTTTCCGTATCACAAGTAGTGCTGCCTAATGCAGAGCAAGTGCAGTGTAAAATAGTGTCAAGATATTCCGTTTCTCTGTTTTCGCCCGATTTTAGAAGTATTACGTATTGAATAGTGTTTTGAAAATTGAGCGTTTACTGAAGAACGGAGTGTCTTAACAATAGATTCCTTCTGCCTACTTTGCTATATGTATAACACAGAGTGAAGCTATTTTGTTCAAATGTTGTTGTAGTTTCACATTATTCGTAACTCTACTGTGCCACAGAGACTTGATGAAAGTGCAAGTAAAATAAATCAAATTTATTAATTTCAATGAACATCTCATAGCCAGTTCAAGTCGATGTAGTATTCGTACGAATCGTGGGGAACGGAGTATTTTACGATAATTTCACTCATAACCAGTTTTATGCGGAATACAGTGTAGCTAAATATTTTTAAAAATATTTTTATTTAAGGAGAAGAAAGCAGCAACGGCATATTGGGTACGAACTTGTTCACAATCTGGATGTGGCGTCACCACAACCACGTGGCGACTCAGCTCGCGCGCCTCAACCCGTGCTGGGGGGACGACCGGCTGTTCCATACCGCGAGGGACATCAACATCGCTGTCGTAACACAGATATTCTACTATGAACTTAACGCTTTGCTACTTGGTATTTCTTTTATGTATTATTAAAATTGCTTTAAAATAGTATTTTCTCTATATTTACATGTTTTGAAAACTTCCACAGAATTTCTTTTATAATTTAAGTATTTTTTGACACTAGGAACAACAACACCAAAACGTCTGGATCTGATCCCCTTTTATTAGTTATTAATTACTGCTGTATATTTCTTTCTTTTCTGCTTATTAACAAAAGGTATATTTATTAATAATATTTTTATTAATTCGTTGATAAAAAGGTAGTTCGATAATATAAAACAGAAACAATATATTTAAAAATAAATTAGTGCGAAAATTCTAAATATTACATTATTATAAATATTACATTTTTCAGGCGAAGAAAACCTTTTGAGAGAAGGTATAATATCTCATACACCTACACATAGAGATTTGTACAATGAGAATGTGCCGCCGGCGGTGTCTATGGAATACGGTCTGGTGTTACGATGGATGCATACCATTCAAGAAGGCATAGCTAAGTAAGCATATAAACATACATACATACTCGTATATAAATTTTATATACATTGGTATGTATTTTTTTCCGCAAAATTCTGGAGGCCTATGCTTTGCCTCGTTACCAGAGCGAGAGAATTAAAAAATAATATATTTCATTCCCAGTCAAGGAAATGAAATATTTGGAGTATCTAAGCACTAGGTTCCCGGGTTCCCTGTGCCTACTCTGCTATGTGCAAGATACAGCGCAAAGCTATAAAAAAATTAAGAAAGGGATTTACCAAAAATCATTACAAGGTTTTGCAAAACTCCAAAAGATTAGGTTCAGTAGTTTATTAGGCTGTGTTAACCTCTGAGTACATTAGCCACCTTACCGTTTTATCTATTTCTTTAATTCGAATCTTTTACTATCTATTTAATTTTTATCTATATTTATCGTGACAAGCATGTCGCATTGTTTTATTTTGAACATGTTTCTTTCGTTAGGAGTTATCTATTTTTTTCTTAAATATCATCATCCACAACCCACCATTATAAGAAGTGCTTATAAAGACTCGCCCGAATTTGAAGAGACTATTCTTGGATAAAAAACCTAATATCTAACTATTAGCTAAAAGACGACTATATCAAACAAATCATTGCTGTGATTGAAATTATTGTCAACAACATTCCGAAAATATTTAAAAAAGTAGTATTCTCTCTTGTCAAACGATAATTCTTAGTAATTATCTTTGAATAGCGGAAATTTGTAAAAATCTCCCTACAGAGATGCTAACAACATAAGTTGTAACGAGCGTATAAGAATTTCGACGTAGCTTGGCGAGAACGTATGGCTCAGTGGTCAGAGCGCCTGGTCGGTTTCCAGGAGGCGCGGGTTCGAGTCCCGCTACGTTCAAATTTTTATATGTTTTCTAATTAAGTAACATTCCGATTCAATTAACTTTTAATTAAAATAAACTGAGTCATTCAAAATCGATATTTACGTTTGAAGGCTACGAATTTATATTTAAACCTTTATAAGTCTTCTCTTGATTTGTATTTGTCTATTATTATTATTTATTGATACATCTTTTTTTTTTTGTATTATGAAGAAAACATTCTAATGCAAATAAAACTTTTTCGCTCAGACAGAAATATGACACTATATTATAGTAGCTTTGTATGTTTGTAGTAACGCTATTTTGTTAACGTCACTTAATGTTATTAGAAATAGTAATTCTGTAGAAAATTTCTAATTTGAATTGGTTTGAATTAAAAGTCTTTCTGTGTTTAATAGTCCATTCATTGAGGAAGGCAATATATATTACATCGTTTTGGTTACTCAACACTCCATACCTCCAGGATGCGGTAGAAAGTGGGAAACGGAAACGTAATAAAAAGGACGGAGTGTTTTATATTAGGTTCCCGGGTTCCCTTTGCCTACCTTCCTATATGCGGGATATAGCGTGAAGCTATAAAAATAGTTTTTTTTGTAACCCACCATTGTAAGAGGTGCTTAAAATATGGTATATCATACATAAAGTTATAAAAGCTACGTTCTAATATCTAATATCTATACATATAAAAAAATAAAATGTAGATATGTCTATGGGTGTCTGGCAGGGGCTTGAAACCATCCTAAGTGTCTGGCAATAAATAACGTCATTTCTAATATTATTCACAGGGAAATATAAGAAAATTGAGGGGAAGGAGGCGCGGGTTCAAATCACATACGTTCAAATTTTTATACGTTTTCTAAATAATTATTTTTCTTTCGTAAGTTTCGAATGATACTTTAAAAAATTTAAAAAAAATATTGTAACACTTGTTACAGAATGTATGACACAGAAGGCAACTATCTCAAGAGCATCCCAATCGTCAACCTAACATTGAGGACTGGCTACCTGGCGGATCAGAACCACATAGATTACATGACACAAGGAGCTTTTAGACAGTCGGCTGCCAACATAGATGATATTGTGGACCCTGATGTAATAATTTCATTTATTTATATAATATATAATACTAGAATGAAGACGCTTCCATTTCCCAATTTCCAATGAATACTCAGAGCATTGCGTGTTCAGTGACGGAACTCAATGCCACGTTTTACTGAGTAAGAATCAAACTGATAAACATTGCGGTTATAGTAAAAACTTACGATAGTTCATTATTAATTATTTGTTCATTATTTTAAGTCACTCTAGGGTCGAGGTAAAGCGCGGCGTTGAGTTCCGCCACTGCCACGCAATGCCTTCAAAATTTGGCGAAAAGTGGAGAACAGACACTTAACACTTAGGTTCCCTCTGTCTATCTATGCGTTCCCTCTGTTCCCTCTGTCTATATATGTATATATATCTGGTGTGAGCGGAAACAGTGTGAAGCTGATTTAATTTTATTTTTGATTTAAATCTGGAACAGAAAAAGTCCATTAGCCACGACCTCAAGGCTAATATTAAGAATATTATAAAAAACATATTATTACTAGATAGCAGAAATAGGACTCGGACCTCTACAACGCGTTTCGGACTTACCAACAAGTGACCTAGCAAAGAATCGCCTCTTCAGTCTCGCACCTTATACCTGGTATAGAAAAGCCTGCTTCGGAGAAACTATACGAACATTTGACGATCTTATCGTCGCTATGGCACCTGAGGTAGGTTGAAAATATATGTATTTCCCACATCTCATATTTTTTATATTAAAAATTCTTATTTGAAACGCAAAATAAAAATACAACATACAAATATAACATATTATATTATTATAACATATAGCCTTAGTATGAACGATTTACCCCTAGGCTACATATTAAACTACACTACATACTACTTATATGTATTTATATTTGTGAATATGATGTTTCTTCTATTAGTATATTTTGTCATACTCTCCCCGCTGTTTTGATAGATATCCACTTCCACTGGGTGACTGGAACAGATTTCTTTTAGAAATAAGCCCACCTTTGTCAATTAACTTTTCATTTTATTATTTTAAATTTATTTTATATACATATATATATATATTTCTAAACTTTGGCATATTCTTATTGTAAACTAGAAAATCGAGCTCTTCAAGGAGTTATACAGCTCTGTGGAGGACATCGAGCTCCTGGCGGGCGTGTGGACGGAGCGCGCGGTGCGCGGCGCGCGCGTGCCCGCCACCTTCAACTGCCTCGTGGTGGAGCAGCTGCGCCGCTCCGCCGCCAGCGACCGCCACTGGTACGAGGCCGCGGACCGCCCCAATGCCTTCACCATACGTAAGAAAAATAAACTCATTTTAACCACTAAAAAAAATTACAATAAGGTTCATGAGTCATGTCCGCACTGAAAGTTAGGCTTTCTGAACTGTTGCTCACTCAGAGAGAAAATTATCAAAAGTTATAATAATAAAATATCCTAAAATCTGCACAGCCATCTACAGCTAACTTCACAACGATCACGGCTCTTTACTTCACTGTAATCACAAGAATTAACTCATCGCAAGTTTAAAATCATAAACTGCAAATTTACAATTAAATGATGATCTTATATTCACAAGAAAACAAAATACTGTATCTGCTGCGGATCTAAACATATTTTAAGTGATTACCTTAATTAGGATATAACACTACTTAGTGCACCTACCGTACCTTACTTTGCCTTACTGTACCCTACTGTATCCTACTCTATCCCACTACACTAAAATATATATATATGTGACTACTGCAGATCAGCTGCTGGAGATCAGGAAGGCGACGATAGCGCGGTTAATGTGCGACGTCGGCGATGGTGTTACAGCCATACAACCTAGAGCGTTTCTCGTGCCAGGTTAGTTAAGTAATTTACTAACCTCGGGTTAGTTAAATTCATAGAATTCTAGTGTTAAAATACTTCGATCCGTACTTTCTACCCAAGTTTCGGGCCCAACACCGCGCTTTGCCTTATTACCAGAGCTAGGTAATAAAAATAACTCATTTCTCCGAATGAGAATCGAACTCACAAATCACAACAGTCGTATTGACAGACACTGTGCCTCGACGTGTCGTATTTATTATAAATTCGTACACGTATTATATATTTTTTGTGTCCTATTATAGTAATAAATTAATTTTTAACAAAAAGAAAAATCGACTTTCAAACAACAAATTAAAAAGTGAAAAATAATTTAACATAATGTAAAATGTACTTTGATTTTGTTAAGCAAAAATAATTTAAAAAAGATTTTATGATTTTGAAGTCTTCCTTTTCTTACAGAAGACAGAGGTTAAAAAGAAGAAGAATTGAAAATCGATAAACATTATTATGTAATTATCCGTGTATAGTGTTTCTTGAAATATAAAAACCCGTACCCGTACGTTTATAATGTAAATATTTTTCTGCTTAGATAGGCAAAGTGGGCGTTATATTCTAACATAAACACAAGAAAGAAAAGATATGATAATACCCTTGTCATCTGTCTCTGTAAAAGTTGGGTTTCAATTCAAAGGTATCAGAATTGGATCAAAATAGCAAAACTATTATCGTTTGTAAATAAAATGTTATATAAGATATAATATCATTACGGCATATATCATATTACTGAACTTGGCTCTCATTTTACATTTATGTTTTTTGATGGGATTTATGATATATACTGATAGAAGCTAGCTGTGACACGGTCTGTGGATTCAAATACCGTTAAAGAACATGATTTTATTAAATTGTTATTTCACTGTGATCACTCTTATAAGATAAAGCGCGTTTGATTCCGCCACTAAAGTCGTTCCTCTGCACATATCCCGATACATATATACCAGATGTACCGAAAATTATTTTTGTAGTTCTTTTTCGCCTTTTTTTAGTTGTTTTAAAATAAATAATCAAAAATTCATTTTTAATGTGATCGAAGTTTTTAAATGAGTAAAAACTGAAATATGTTTTAAAATTTATTAGTATAACAGAAAATATCATAGAATGCTAATATTTTTATTTAAAAAAAACCTCCACGCTATATCCTGTAATATGTGGGAAACAGCGTGTATTATTTTTACAGCGGAAAGGAACTCATATACCGCCCAGTTTTCGATATATTTCGTCCATTAGCGGAACTCAACGCTACACTGTGTCTTGATGCCAGAGTTAACTGCGCCACAACGACCTGATATCCTTACGATATCTTTTAATGATATTGTTCATTTTAGAAACGAAATCGGCAGCTGCAGCAACATTAAGAAGATTGATTTAAACGCCTGGAAAGATCCCCGCTGTCACTATCTCTAAAAATAGTTAAAAAATACATTTGCATTAAACTTCGCATTGTCGTAGCTATCGAATGTAATTACCTACTGAAAAGGGCTACATTTACTTGTTTCATATATTAAAATAATTAAAATAAAACTTATTAACAAGTAGAAAAGAAATAGAGATTATATCAATAAATTATTAAGAATAAATTTTATAATGGTTTCTTTTTGAATTCTTACCTTTTTGTTCATTATAACAGTCACGGAATGCTTTTTTATATAAAGGCAAGATATATACATAATATGCACCCTCCCCACCTAGAGACTCAGTTTGTCTTATAAAATACTTATATTCTAAAACACATTTTTCTTCATGAGAAATTTGTTCACACACAAAATCAGGGCATACATTTCGGTCTTGTAGTGTCGAAAATATCCACTACAACTAAAATAAAATAACTCTACTGGATAGAATGACTAAAGAATCCAAAAAATTGTTAAAATGAACGAGAACAGTTCACGTAGAGCCTCCGGTAGACTTAATATTTATTTATTTATTTATCCTTTATTGCACACATTTTTAGAAAATAAAAAAAAAAATGCACAAAAGGCGGGTTTAACGCTAAAAAGCATTCTCTACCAGCCAACCTTGTTGTGTGGGAGATAGTTGTGTAGGTGTGCTCGATCATTTAAGTTAACAATATCTTAACTGTGCAAATAATAAAAAAAAATACAATACAACGTGATATACATAAAATACAATATCTTACAATATAAACTGTAATAAAATAAACTACATTTAGAGCACCCAATAGTCCGATGTAATATTAACTCAATATTCACATACATATGTTATTGTTAGCTTACTTTTTTTTTATTTTTTTTTATGCAATGTTTTATTTTCACTGGCTTTTAGTTTGGCTTGGAGTTTTGGAGAGCCTCAGATCAGAAGTGGCGCGCATGTACACAAGCGTGCGTCTAAACGCGGCAGGTTGTGGATTCGATTCCCACACGAGTAAATGAAATATTCAATATTTTCATTTCCAATCTCTGGTAACGTGGCGCCGATTTTCGCCACTCAATCATCAGAGAACATCAGGCGCAGCAGTGTGTGATTATAATTACGACTGGTTGTGGATTCAATCCCCACTCGAGGCAATGTAATATTTATTTGAATTTATACTTTCATTTTTTCACATTGGCCTCATGGCAAAGCGCGGCGTTGACGGCGTTGTCATGTCTCAACACTAGGTTCCCTGTGCCTACCCTGCTGTGTGCGGGATACAGCGTGAAGCTGATTTAACTATGAACTGCGCCTTGGACTCAATTTATTCCATATTTTATTGCGTAATATATTGACTTAAGGAGATTCACAAAGATCATTAAAAGTTATTTTTATTACAACAAAACTATTTGAAAAAATCCTATACCATAGTTATTATTTGATTTATACGATAAATTAGTTAATTTTAAAATCCACTCCATTTCGCTGCTTTAGAGTATTTACTTGCTGATGACAGAACAAAGTGCAATATCTACAACAACTCGGTGAGTAGGTACTGCAGTCCTTATAAAAATTATATATTTAATATTTATGCTAAATATCAGCTTCGCGCTATATCCCGCTCACAGCAGGATAGGCAGAAGAGATCTAATGTTAAGCCACTCCGTTTCCCACTTTCGCCAAATTCTGGAGGCATTGAGTGTTGAGTCGCGGAACTAAACGCCGCGCTTTGCCTCGACACCAGGGCGAAGAAATGAAAATATAAATGTAAATAAATATTTGATTTCCTCGAGCGGAGATCGAACCCACAACCAGTCGATTACAGTACATTAGTCACACTATGTGCCCATGCGCCACGACTGGCTTCAATATTTTCATTTTCATTTTTAAATTTTCACGATATGCTAAATATTTTCAAAATTAAAATAAAAATTACCTATTAATATTAGAAATATTCGAAGAAACATATGGAGAAATAAAAAATAACCAAATTCTAAGTAACAACCCTTAAACTATAACATTTAAAGGTTCAGTTAAATAAAATTTAAATTAAACGTCCTCTTTTTATAAGAGTACAATATGGCCACTTTTGATACCATAAATATTATATAAAGTTGACGTTAAGTTAACGACCAGTCCGCGGCTTCACCCGCTAAAACTACACAATCATTAAGTTACTTATCTGAATTACCTTCGTATTTTAATAACATTATCATTTTAAGGACAAAATCTGTACATAGAAAAGTTTCAGACATTTCAATCATTAGATTATTTTGTAGCAATTTTCGATCTCCTTATCTAGGATATTTCAATAGACAACGTCCTCTAAGGTGATTTGTCGAAGCCTAAAGAATTAACTTGGAATCGCTTGGGGTTGTTGAGTATACTAATTACTAGCTCGGAACTGTCCTAGCTTCTAATACGTAACTTGATATAGACTAAGGGGCGAATGGAAGAAACATATTTGTATTTGTATTTTTCTTTTTATTTACTGCCTGCTGCCTGCGATATTTTTACCTGTTCACGTTGTAACTGACATCCCACCCTACACTCAATAAAATATTTAAATAAAATTATTTAAATAATAATTTTAATATGGCTCGTGATACGTCTAATATAGTTAGAACCCTTTCGTAGTGATCGTAAGTAATCCAAGATCTCTTAGAGATTCAGAGGTAACAGTATTAATATGAAATATACCATAACTTTAATATAAGTACAAATAAATATATTATGATAAATAAAATGTTATAGTCTGTCCGTTTCAATCTCCGTGATATTTCTTAAGAATGTCGTAGACGTCCTATCCGCCTCTCTGTTATACCCAATCATTACTGATAGATATAACTAAGGGGGGATAGTGAGTGGCCCCGCACCCGCCACTTACCGTGGATTCCGGCCATTCGGCTCTGAACCCTCCGGGACGGATCGGAATAGTTAATATTTGTGATTCTTATAATGCTTTTGCGAAAGATCACTTATTAAATAACTAATTCAAAGACCAAAGTCTAATATGAATATTTGCAATAGAGAGAGATTATTATATGTAGGCTGTAGCCATAATTACATGACTTATAACTCTCTGCTTCATATATCAGATCGAACTCCCTACCGCTAGGCGGCCGATTATGTGAATCCACTTCAGTTTGTCTCTTTAGAGGGCGTTATATTAATATACCTTCGTGTGTCTTGCTTATAACTATATATTTAACCTTCGTGTGTCTTGCTTATAACTATATATTTATTAATTGTATCTTAATAATATTAAATTCTGTATGTATAATGTGACGTGTTTGCTATATCCGAATTAATTCGTTAATATAATATATTTCACATTATATTTATTACCTACGTGCTTTTATTATATGCCTTAATTCCAATATTAATATAATTTATATTCATTGTTATTGTAACGCCTCTTTTAAACAGAACCGTTGTAGAATAACACGCACAGCACACACCCTGCAGCTGTTTGTCTGAACTGACACTAGACTCAGAGTTGTGGGAATGTAATATAGAAATCATTAATTGAAAATACTCAGTTATCGCTAGAACAGCCAGCGACTCCAAGTAGGCGCGATTCTACTACCAGTTCAGTAAATAACCTCAGTGCTGAGAAGAACTGGCGGAAGAAACTCAGCAGCAGAATCCAACACCACTAAAGCATTTCGCTTATATCAAATATGTCAGCACCAGTGACGCCCGGCTATATATTATAAGCGTGTCTTAGACATCAGTCGATTGACGTATTATGTTTAGTACGATGAACTAAGCGTTAGACAAATAAGCGGACACTGCTATATACGTACACCAGAGCTAGGACATAAAATAGCACCACACACCCGAATGAAACGGGCGGACACTACTACATACACCAGTGCCAGGACATAAAGCAGCATCACACACCTATCCATCATACACTAAGTGTTATCGTTAACGCAGCGCAAGGCACCGCGAAACTATCTAAATATAATATTAAATGCCATAGCAATTCACTTAGCCAAGCACATTAGTACCAGCGAAGCCAAGCAGCAGTCGGTTGTGACTATATTGTTTAATAGTAAAACATAGGGTCAATGAACTCTAACAGTCGTATAAATCGTAAATATATATTTTGAAATAATAGTTTTATATCATATTATAAATGATACTATTATATTTATATTTCATTTTATAGTAACATGTTAAATATTTACTTATATATATAGAAATTACATTTATAAGTTATTATAATTCACAAAACCTATTTAAATCTCATTTCACAATTCCCATACACGCAACATCTAACAAAGATGGCGGCAGGCATTCTGCGTACATTAATATAATTGTAATTTTACATACCTCACAAAACATCTTCATGTAATTATTTCCATTTACTAAATAAATAATATTTATCTCTGGATATTGACGGCATTATATGTATTAATACCATTCTTCTTTGTTTTAATAATTAAAACTTACCGACGAAATATTTCAAAGCAACCAATCGTAAATAGTGAAGGCACTCATAACTTATCTTAGCAACCTCAAATACTTATATCACAATTTCAGACATGATCTCACATGCTTTTATATATTAAATATAACTAGATATATGTTAGTTATAAATTAAAACTTCTCTAAACATTTAAAACATCCATCCTTCCTCAAACGCGTCCCGCCATCTCTCTTTTTTGTTTCTTTTTCTTAAAACATGACGATGACGTTGACGGTAGCTTATCCAGCCAACATGATATTTTACAATAATTAAAATATTAATTATATTATTATGTATTTTAAAAGATAATACATAACGTTTGAATATAATTATTAAATATATTTTTAATAAATATATTTTATATCTTCGTGTTTTATCTACGGTATATTACGTCCCTTTAACATTACTTATAAATGGAACGCGTAGTTAAAGAAGTGAGCTAAATTTGGATTTGAATTAATTATATTATTTACCTATACATTTTAATTCTGGTATGGATCGTTACAACGTGATATTTGGTTAATATACATTCCAAATAAGGTTACGTCTATTGAAAAAGTATACAAATTTCACGTTTAACAAGAAAAATGTACAGTATCTAAGAGACGCAGGTTCAAGTCTTGCTTCGTTCAAATATATTTGTACCGTACTTTTTCGTACCGTATAATAACGTGTTATAATATAATATTATTAAATCCTTTCAACCTATTCATCAAAAATATTAATTATTAAAAAGCATTAGAAGACAATCGATTGACATATTATAGTATTAGACACTCATAATAAATTATCTTCTTATTTCCATCCACCCCTTAGATTACGAATAGCACTAATTCATAGTGTGATTAGTCAGGAGTCCACTTTATTAGTTTCGTGCCTCCAGGGCCTGAGGATAGTACTTGATCTTGAGGACGCCTTCAAGACCACAAGGTCAACGTGACCACTATTCCTGTGGTAAATAAAAACTAAAAAGATTCTCAATATTTTTCTACGAAGCTATCGTGACAGCGCCACAGCGTCTGACTGTAGACCCGACGGTTGTAAGTTCGATTCAAATTCTGAGGAATGAATTACTTGTATTCATACATTTCGCTTTGGTAAGAAGACAAAACGCAGCGTTGAGTTTCGACAGTCAACATGCAAGGTCTCTCTGGGTAAAAAGTAGGAAATGGACTGTTTTGTCCGGACACTTGGTTTCCTCTGCTTACCCTGCATACCATTACATGGTTGATGATGATGTATCGGGAAGTACAATTTATAAAGATGACAAATTTAAGTTTGCACTCATTTTGTACATCATGAATGAACTTATACAACACTATTGTAATGAATTTTTTTCTTTGAAATGTCTTATAAATTTGCTCTCTTTGGACTTTTTCGTTTATTTGTTTTTCGTAATAGACTACAAGTTGTCATCTCGACAGACGGATAACTAAGTCTCTCGACGTAAGTAATCCTAGTAGAAAATTATCGATATCTAGTCACTTTGGCAAGAGGGACTTTTTCAAGACTCTGTTTTCACCCACTCGTTTAAAAAGTATGATGATAATGATTACATTATGGAAACAAACGCAAATCCAAGTAACTTTGGATTCATTGTTTCTGGTAAGAATTTCCAAAATGAAACTACAGTAAATCCATTTTATAGATATTTTTTTTAAATCAACTGTTTTATATATATATATAATTTTTTAAGAGTTATTTCACACTTAGGAAAGAAAAATACTTATATAGAAAACGTATAAATATTTTAAACGTAGCGCGACTCGAACTTGATGAAACTTGATGAGAACGTAGTGGTCAGCGCACCTGGTCGGTTTCCAGAAGGCGCGGGTTCGTTTTATATATTTTTTACAGTCGGCTTCGCATAGCATGACAGGCAGAAGCAACCTAGTATAGCGACACTACATACTCCACTTTGCGCCCAACCAATTTTCGAGAAATTACGTGTTGAGTAGCAGAACCTAACGCCGCGCTACGTCTACCGCAGCAAGAAAATAAAAATTAATATAATAATTTTCCTGATGATGGTCGTGGATTGAACTTTCAACCATTTATTTGTAGTCAGAGGTTCCACTGCACCACGACGGCTTTATTATTATTTTATAACATATAAGCCCAGCAGAAAACCATTCTATTAAATTGAGTCTCTAAGGCGCCTTTAGATATAGACGATTACGATCCTTCTTTACCTTGAGTAAAACTTAGGGCATTTTGTCCTTTGTGTCGAATTCTTACATATATTCAATTTCGAAACAATTGTCTCGATATTAGTATTGTTGATTGTTATCGATTATGGTGACTACTATTTATTATGTAAACTTTACTGTCCGCCTTTCAAGACCATGTCTCTGAGAGATGTGTATATATATATATATATATATATATATCACAAGAGGAGAAAGACTCCATGATTCAACAAGGATACGGGTTGAGTACAGGGTCTGACGAACGTAATGGTAGTAGTAGTGAACATGAAGTCGGCAAAAATACAGCTGCATGACAGCGTCCCGCACGCAGTCGTCGCAATAACGAGACACACTTACAGCTGCTACTACTGCAGCGGCAGCGAAGACGATGCGGTCAAAAGGCTGATCCGCAGTGCAACAATGGCAACGACGAAAGGCATTGTGGAATACAATTTAAAAATGGCCATTAAAGATAGAAACGAAAGTGGTCATATCTTCTTTAGTAGAGGTGACCACTTCGGTTATACCTTCCACATCCTGAATAAATATTAAGATTAAATATTAAGTGATAGAAAAGTTAATAGATAATAAGTGAAATGTTTACAAAAAAACGGCAATCTAAGAATACCTGGACTTTCTTAGGAATTAAATATCTAGATAATTATCTAGATATTTAATTCCTAAGAAAATCTCTAGTTATAAGCCTTAAGTAGCAGATAAATATAAAACTTTTGATTAGCTGATAGTAATGAAAAGTAAAAAAATACGGACCCTGTGTCTGTAGTGTTTAGTTAAAATTATTAAAAAAACCTTTGAAGCACAAAAAAAATCAAGCTTCTAAGTAAACGCAATCAAAAGATACGAGCTTTTAGGCATGGATTTCACTGCATTCGAAACTGGCCCGTAATCAAAACCTGTAGGGTACTTCCCGTGGACCTACAGTTATGAAATTGAACATGAAATGAGAACTTACAATACGAATAAACAAAAAATCCGATATGTGAAATTTTTTAGGTAATTTATAGAAAAATCAATCCATTTGTCTACTTTCGCGCACTTCCTGTTGGCCAACAATCCTGAAATTGGTGAGGAACTCTCGGTGGGCGAGTAAATTGATTATGCGATAATTTTGTATAATAACTTTTATGTAGCCAATAGATAATAATAGTTTCATTTTGTTTCGTTTCTCATTTATTTAAAAAAAAAATTTTCTAAATAATGTAATTTAATCTTACATAATTTAACAATAGCTTATTGTACGTTATACAGAAGGTTTTGAGGTACGTTGCATTGTAAATCTTTCCAAGCAATCAGGTCTATACTTTCAATTTCGTCACAACTGCGAATTTCATTCCTGAAATAGATTTAAAATAAATAGCAATTTCTCAGTTAATTTAAATGAATAAATTTTTCCTGTGATGAAACAATTCAAATTTCTTATATTGAGCTGGTTGTTTTTGAATTTAATAAGAAATCTTTAGATTATCATAAAATAAAAAATGGAAGAAGAACATTTTCTTTTCGTTATATGACATTATTGTGAACAAAAAATATTTATTCTAAAAAAATGGAACCAATTATGGAAAGTATAAAAAAATTAAAAAGAATATTATATTTACCCTGGACCTGAGACAAGGAACGCTTGAGGCTGTATACTCGTAACACCATCGCCGATGTCGCACAGCAGCCGCGCCACTGTTGCCTTCCTGATCTGTAGTAGCTGATCTACAATCACAGTAGTCATGTATACAGTAGGGTACAATGGGGTACAATAGACCATAGTAGGGTAAAATGATATATAATAGGAGGGTAGGGTATAGGGTTACGTACGCATCGTGAAGGCGTTGGGGCGGTCCGCGGCCTCGTACCAGTGGCGGTCGCTGGCGGCGGAGCGGCGCAGCTGCTCCACCACGAGGCAGTAGAAGGTGGCGGGCACGCGCGCGCCGCGCACCGCGCGCTCCGTCCACACGCCCGCCAGGAGCTCGATGTCCTCCACAGAGCTGTACAACTCCTTGAGAAGCTCGATTTTCTAGTTCACAATAAAATTGCACCAAAGTTAAATCTATACTTCTATACTAATATTATAAAGAGGAAAGATTTGTATTTTTCTATGTATGTTTGTATTGTTTTCACACTAAAACTACTGGACCGATTTCAAAAATTCTTTCACTATTATAAAAGCTGCATCTTCACTGTTACCAACATAGGCTACATTACATTTTCAAAAAAAATTGGGATCCCTAATGAAAATCCTACAATGTAACCCAAAGTGTGAAGAAATTGATCATAAAAATTCTATCGTCGCGTACGCTGCGAAAACTATCGATGATAGAACAAAATAATATTTTCCAGTATTATAGAACGCATCAATATCTATAAAAAAGTCCGTGATACCATATGTTCAACTACAGTAGTATGACAATATAACTACTTTTTAATATTTTTAAAGTTGATAAAAGTGCCAACAATAATCAAACCATATTATTCATACTTCTCCCTTAATCATTATTATATTAAACAATATTTTATTAAAAAATAGTCTCAATACCTTTAAAATACTTTTTAAATAATTAAAATCAGACATTCCATTCAAAAGATATAACGAATTTAAAAATATTAATCTAAAGAAAAATCGTGTAATAATCCGTAGCGGCGTGACTCTGCGAGGTGGGAGGAAGGTACATCGATATCTATACTAGAACTATCGAAACTACTGGACCGATTTAGAAAATAATTTCACCATTAGACGATGAATGTATGAAAAAAAAAGCCTATAAAATCCTTATACACTGTAGAAATAATTGACAATAGAGCAAAGGGATGTACTACAGTTTTATAGAAGACAACAATATGTATATAAACATATGATATCCAGAACTTTTTGTATAACTGTTAACTTAATTATGCGACTATAACTAATTTTTATAAGAAAATGTGCAAATTAACTAGAACAGTGTCGCCATCATAGTATAAATTGCTCTCTAAAGAATATATTATTTATTATTGTGAAGGAATAAAAATAATATGTAATTCCTCTATAGAATATGCCATTTTATATTGAATGTATTATCGCATAGTATAACTTTTTTTTTTTCAATTACTATTAAACGTACAAGATCGATACTAATGTGGTATTTATATTAATATAATAAAGCGAAAGAATTCATTTGTTTGTTTAAACGTTAAGATCTCTGGATCTACAGGCCCGATTTACGTTGTATGATTAAAATATTCAATTTTATTAGATCTAAAAAAATTCCGCGACACCGTATTACTTACGAATAAGTTAAAATAAGACATATGTGACAAAAAATAATTGAAATTTTTAAGGAGATATTTCATTGATTTTTGTTTAACATGGCAACATATATTGAATACATACATAGTGAAAATTATTTCATCAAGGAAATTTACTGAAGGTAATGTTCGTCTTTTATAGTAGTAGTATACTTTTCGAGTGAATGTTAAATTAAAATATATCCGCGCTTCGTTTACGGCTGGAAGGCTAGGCACATAGTGCTTGTACTATCTCAAAAAGTATGAAAACAAGTGCTTATGATTAAATAAATATATCAATCAGTCTCAATCAGTCAGTCAATAAAATTATTATCGATAGTATGCGGGCAAAGCCGCGAGTGGGCCGCTATTTTTTTTTTGTTATTAAAAAGTTTACAAGCAATACATTTTAAATTTGTTTTGAAATCTATCAAATTGTTTTTTTTTAAATATTACTATTAAGCAGTATCTGGAACAAAGAAGGTAGAACCTAAGTAAATTTAAGTTATCTTTTAAATAAAAAAAAATCGAGAATACTGGAATCTACACGGCTAACACGAGGCCAAAAAGGCGAGCAGGACTCCTAAATCTTAAAATGAAATCTAAATACTAAAATACTCACCTCACGATCAATAGCAATTTCCAAATCTTCAAACGTTCTTATATTCTCTCCGAAACACGCCTTCCTATATGCAATGTATGGCGCAAAACCAAACAGACGGTTTTTAGAAAGATCGCTTGAAGCCAGATCTGTTAACCGAAGAATCGGACCGAAGCCTGTTTCTGCTATCTAATTGCGTAATAGAAATGTATAATTTTATTATTTTTCTTCAGCTTCACGCTGTATTCTGCTTATAGCAGGATAGGAAGAGGTACCATAATTATAACACTTAGTTCTCCTCGCGCCCTACAATTTTGCCACGCTGTATTGAATTTTTTTATACGAACAAGGAAAGGATTTTTTTTTAGTTTCTTTCGCTGTATAAACCAGAGTAGGAATAGGAAGCCTAGTTTTAACACACTCTGCTCCCCACCTTTCGTCGAATACTGTAGGCATATTGTGTTGAGTGACGGAACACCGCGCTTTGCCTCAAAACTAGAAAAAAGAATTCGGCAGTAAGTGGGGAACGGAGTGTCTTAACACTATGTTCCCTCTACCTACCTTGCTGTGTGCGGGATAAACCCGAAAATCATTGAGTTTTAATTTAAAAATGAAATAAAAGATACTCGACACATTTAAACAAAATAAAAAACAAAAAATAATACTAGTCACAACTTACATCAGGATCAATGGTACTATCAATATTCCCCATACGCTGTCTGAAGGCGCCTTGCGTCATATAATCCAAGTTGTTGTCCACCGCTAAGTACCCTGTCCTTAGTGTCATGTTTACTATTTTCATGCTTTTTATGTAATTTCCGTCGCCATCGTACATACTGTAAAATAAATAAATATAATAGTACGTTTGAAATCTATATGAAGCCGTCGTGACACAATATAAGCGCGAGCGGTTATGGTATAAGACAAAGCGTGGCATTGAGTTACACCATCCATCCTGGCTGTTGCAATGTCTTGAAATTTTTTACTTTACGGATTTTTACGGATTAATTAATTTTCACTCACTTAGCAATTCCCTCCTGTATGGTATGCATCCAACGTAACACCATACCATATTCCATAGACACTGCAGGCATCAGTTTTTTGTCATACAAATCTCTGTAACCAAGTGACGGGGACAAGACACCTTCTTGATACAAATTTGTTTCGCCTAAAAGGGTTTTTTTTAATTAAAATTTATTATACATATTCAATCAAAAGAATTCTGTGCTTGCATATGGAGTGTCTTCAAGTTGTTATTGCCTTGAATAATAAGCTAAATTCGAGATTCAAAATGATAATAAATTCAAGTTTTGCAAATTTCGTTTAAAACATATAAGGCATGTTCGCCATCTTGTGATTTTAGTTTCCCCTTTACTAACATAATATTTATTTAAATAAAAGTAACAGCGTTCAAAACTTGATATACAGAATGTAACGCGATCGACGAATTAACGATTGTCTGGGTAGAGGCTCTAAGTATTTATTCATTTCACAACCATGTATGATAGCCGATGTTCAGTGGTTAGGCAGATATTTGAGAAATTGTGAGTTTTTGTACAAAATGAAAACCATTCACAACAGTTGAGTCTGCTCGTGCTTTTTTTTCATTTTAAGAACTACTAGTAATAATGTATAATAATCTCTGAAAGTTTTATAGACGCAGCTCAAAGACAACATATTAAAAATGTACTCAAATCATGAAACAGTAAAAAATTGATAATTTTATTGCGGAAATTGAATATATTTTAATCAGTTTTTTTTTACAATTTTACAAAAGTCTACTATAATCAGAACATATTTATTAAGTATCATCATCAATTATCAGTCGGAATGTATTTGCCAATTGTTTTCAAGAATTCCTTTTTTTTTTTTCAAAAAATTACAAATTCTCAAATATCTGCTGAATTATAGAGAAACGGCTAACATATATTTTTTTATTTATTTGTAAAAGGTTAACCAGCAGTTGTAACAATGATACTTATAATTCTAACACATGCAATATAAAAAAAGAAATGTAATTGTACAACTATATAAAGGTAAACACAGCATGCAATTACATATTGTTTTACAAATATCTAATGTTTAATAAAATAAAATAAGTGCAAGTTTATAAGTGTAAGTTTAATGATGAAACTTACTTGAGATTTGTTAAGAAATTATTTTGAAATTGATTTACCGAATGGGAATATGGGAAATATGGGAATGAAATGGACCTATCCATTTGATGAGGTCCTCTACACACAAACAACCGTTGATCCGTCGATCGCGTTACATTCTGTATAACGAAAACTTACCCAGTAACAAAGCGTTAAGTTCATAATAGAATATTTGTGTAACGACAGCGATGTTGATGTCCCTCGCGGTGTGGAACAGCCGGTCGTCCCCCCAGCACGGGTTGAGGCGCGCGAGCTGAGTGGCCACGTGGTTGTGGTGACGCCACATCCAGATTGTGAACAAGTTCGTACCCAATATGCCGTTGCTGCTGTTGTCACCTTGTTCGGGTAAGGTAGAGTAAGTTAATGAGAACTTTATATAATTTGATTGTCTCTTGGCTGACACCAAAGTCAATAATTGCTAAACATCTGCTTACGTAATACTTCAACGGCCCCGGAGCAGAGGCACAATCACGATCACATTTTAATTTCATTGCTCCGTAACGAGGGAAACCGCGGCGTTGAGTTTCGCCACTCTACATGCAATCCAGAGTTAGACGGCAAGTGGGGAACAGTGACAATGACTCATCTTGCAAACACATGAGTGAGTTACAAGAGAACGAAGTGTCTTGAACTAGATTCCTTCTGCCTACCCTACTATATGCGGAGTACAAAAATCTCTAATAAGAGGAAAAATATAACATAAAAAAATCTTATATTTACCCATATCATGGCATCTAGTTTCCTTTGGGCCAACATTTACTTGACAAGCAATTTTACTCGTATACAAATCATGGCTCGGCGGCCATATCCTCCCTTCCACCTCTTCATACTTCAATAAGCCATCTTTGAATAGTCTTACTTTTGTTTTCAAATTATTATTATCGCTGCCGTATATTTGCGATAAATCGAAAAAGGTTGTTGCTGATATAATCTATTTAAAAATGTTATAACGATGTAATTAATAGTTGGAAAATTGTATGAATGTTTTATGTAAAAGATTTTTAAAAATACTCAATCATTTTATCAAAAAACTTGAAGCATTGGCGCAGCAACACAGTAGTGTTAGGTCCGATTCCCACTCGGAGGGAATGAATTATTTTCATTTCCGCGCTCTAGCACCTCCCTAAACAAAGGGTTCCGCCACTGAACACGGAATATCTTGAAACATGCCGAAAAATGAAAAACGGTGTATAACGGACACACGAACAGAGTTAGCACTAGGTTCTCCCTGCCTGACATGATACAGGGAGAGACTGTAAAATCTTATAAAACTTACTCTCTCCGGCATAGTATTATTTTTCACACATCCTTTAAACTGAAAAGTCCAAGGCGTTGTCAGGTTTAAACAACGTTCGCCAGTGAAGCGATGTACTGGATCATCCTCTGGTATTACGATTCTAGCGCATTGAGGGTCCGTCTTTCCTCTTTCTTCACAGCAGTGTTTAGTCCAGAAGAGGTAGTTAACTATATACAGGATCAAAATAGGAAAATTAAAAGAAATGTAGGTAATTATTTATTTCGATACAAAAATGACACTGGAGGGAAGTTGTACGTGATGATTGTAATCTCGATCTCTCTATAAAGAAATCTAAACTAATATTATAAAGCTGACGAGTTAGTTTGATTGAACGCACAAATCTCAAGATTTACGTTTTAATTAATCATTTTTCAATGTTATCCATTGTACCTAATGTCGGAGTCACTTCGGGCACTTAGAATGTGTCATAGGTCATATACAGCGATCATTTATTTCTTGTGACCACGGGGTATAATATAATTATCAATACAAATTATTCAAAAAAAGTTTATATTTTTCCGTACTTCGATAAGACAAAGTGGGGTTTCATCAATTAAAAAGCTATTTTACGAAATTCGCAAAAAAAAATTAAAATATGCACAGATATATAATAGAATATGATGTACCCACAATAGCCGACTTTAGCGCTAAAATATCTACTTCTTCCGCACACAACCTTAAGGCTTTAGTATTGACGGAGATGGATAAAAAGTCTACTCACGGTTTACACTGAGTATATCCAACACAACTTTCAAGTAAATATAGTTTGCACAAAAACGGTAAATCACGACACAGTTTATATAAAAGTCAATCACAAACATATATATAAAAAAACGTAAAATAAAAAATTGAAAAGAAATATTAAAGAAAACAATAAAATTACAATATCTATAATAGTATAAAATAAAGTTACCGTCGGCCTCTGTCTGTGCCTTCCTAAGTCTGCTTCTTCTAAACCACATAACGAATTTTAATGCGATTTTCACAATGAGGCACAGTATTTCTCAAGGAACTTCTATCCTCCTCTAAATCTAACTTCTGAGCAGTCCTCCGTCGCTGTTCGCTTAAACTGGGCCTCCCTCAGGAAACCGAGGGTTTCATCTGGCTTATCGCCGCCCAGGTGGCATTTGATTATCCCTCCAACCCCCCTCGTATCCCTATCCCCGTTTTTGCTCTAGGGCAGGTACACATCCCTCTGGCCAAAGGGCCTCCGACGATGCACCTATATTGATGGGTGCCACTTGAGACCACTGCCTAGCTAAGACTCATCTTGCAGTGATCCAATGCCTGTAACTAATTTCCCTGTATGGTGACAGGCTGAGAAGCTTTGATTGAGCCGGTCAGTAGGGCAACGAGGAGATCTTGTATGTCAGCGGTTTTGGGTATGAATCAATGGCAAAAATTGATTTTCCCAATGAAACGTTGATGTTCTTCAGCTGTTTTGGGGCAGAAAAAACCTGTTTTTTTCTTACTTTGCATCCTGTGGATTTGTGACCTTTGCGAGAGATATGTACCACATTCCTGGAAATATGACTACGGGAATAGGGAAGACGAATTTAGCCATGTACGAGCCATTTATATTTTATACGCTGTAGTCTTTCATATGGTACGAAGAACTAACTAGCGAACTTTTGAAATAATTACTCAGCGTTTCTCATAAAATGAAATCTATATAGGCCAAAGGGAGCTGTTATTGCTGTTTTTTAGTATGTTCTCATTGGCGACCGGGATTTGGTTGTAAGCCTTAACTAAATCGATAACTAAAAAGTACTTACAACCAACTAAACTGTTGGAGTTGGAATCCTGGATATGATGAATTGGGTAATGGTCCGGTTATTATACATATGGACACATGCATAGATGTGTATATATACATATTTTTAGGGTATAATAGAAATTAGCATATTTTTTTTAAAATAACTCACTAGTATCATGAAAGGAGAGCACATCCGCAGACATGAACAGAGAGAAGTATGTGACGAGGTGTGTGAAGGAAGAGTCCGGGACGCGGCCCTCTGACAACAAGGTGGTACGGACCTTCCTACTTAGAGGCAGCTCTTCACCATTTTTACTCTTCCTGAGTTGGAAATCTGAGAACAATCATTTGCTATTGGTAATTACACATTACACATTATACCCCTGTAGACGCGACAGTTTGTGGAAGCGATTTCCAATCAAAGAAATGAAATACTTAATATTTTCATTATATCGCTCTGGTAACGAGGCAAAAATACATTGAGTTCCGCCATTCAAAATGCTATGCCTCCGGAGTTCGTCAGAAAGTAGGGGATAGAAGTGACTCTACACTAAGTTCCCAGTTTCTTTTTTTTCGAAAACAAATGCGCGTACGCCTCACCTAATGGAAATTGAACACAGTAGTCGAGTGCTACGTATCCATGAACGTATCCGTCACGCTCTGTTGATGACCTCCAGTTTTTTTGAGCCAACTTAGCCTTGAACTCTCAAGGACAATTTCACCTCACCATACAACAAGACCGGTTAGATACATTAGTCAAACGCGCGGCGATTTAGTGTCATGGATATGTTTCTCGTAAATATACCCGACATAATGCTAAATACACAACCTACTTAAATACAGAATTGTCTCTAGCCTACCTACATTTGACCTAATCTATCGATTCGAGAGTATTTTTTGGCTGAGTTAAACATATTTTTTCATTTTTTCTAACTTGTTCCCATCAAGCATAGATATTACTCTATCTCTATATATAATATGACCGTCAAAATATTTTATCTATACATTTAATAATTTTGACTGAAATGGATAGAGGGACACTTAAAAAGAATAATAGAAAGCAAAAACTTTTTTTTTTTATTTCTTGTCTCTCAGTCTGTCTGTCGATATGTATGGTCACATTTTTCTGTGAAAGTACTGAACCGATTTACTTAAAAGTTCTACCTATTACTTTGTTTCAACTCAACTTAACAATTAAAGTGTTTCATCAAAATCGGTTCATAAAAAAAAGTTATCGTTATATAGCAATCGCGCTGGTAAGATTCTTGACCAAAGAATGACATTCAAAACATCTTGGTTATATGACTGTTGATAAAAATATACATTTTTGAAGCACTGTTATATAATATTTTATACAATGAAGTAAACAAAATTGAATTGTTAATAGAGATTACCTTCATAAATCATAACAGTTAAGTTTAAGTCGTAATTAATTCAACACAAAGATAAAGAACAATTTGATCTTCAAAGAAATATGAGATTTTTTGGTTCCTTCGTTCGTTTGAAATAAATCTACGTGTACACTGTAATAACTACATACTTACCAATTGAACATTTAGCTAATACTATATGTAACTAATTTAAAAACTGTACAGGAGTTAATATGCCATCATTACAGTTATTTTGCAAAGAATATTATGAATCCTTACCCAAATCAATAATTTTACGTTTAAGGCCGTTTCTGAAGCAGTAAATTAAATTATTAACTGACATCAGCACATTTACCAGAGTTTTACTTAATGAATATTTTATAAATATCAAAATCAACATTGGTCGTACTTTTTATTCAAAACGATAAAAAAATCTTATAAAAATTACGATAATGTATTAAAAAAATCATATTAGAAGTCATTATAGTTGTCAATCAATTCTGTTTATTAAATCAATAATCCTGTAGTTTAAGCGGGCGAAGCCGCGAGAGGACCACTAGTATGATCTACATTACGAGTACATTGACATTTTTTCTCATCAGTTTAGCCGTCAAGGTGTTTATTTATTATAAAAAAATTAAAAAATTAAATCAGCTTCACGCTGTATCACGCACACCGCAGGGTAGGCAGAGGGAACCTAATGTTTTTTTTTAGACACTCCGTTCCCCACTTTCTGCCGAATTCTGGAGGCATTGTGTGTTGAGTGGCAGAACTCGACGCCGCGCTTTGCCTCGGCACCAGAGCGAAGAAATGGAAAACATAAATTTAAGTAAATATTTCATCTCTCCGAGTGGGGATCGAACCCGCAACCAGTGGGTTTTGCAGTCACACTTCGTGCCGCTGCGCTACGACTGGCCTCAAATTATTATTTATTATTTCAGTTATTATTTCTAGACCAACATTAAGGGAAGCTGTAGACAGTTCTTATATGATTTTTTGTAGGACTTCGATGCTAGAAGTCAATCCTCAGTAATGTAGTTGAGTAATTAATTATACATAAATTTAATATGTACATACTAAAGAAATTGTATATGTAATAAAAAATGTGCTTTATCTAAAGCGATGAAGCAATCCGGCGAAATAAAGAATTATGTTATGAATATAATTTTTTTTACAAACACACTTAGGTTTATCGTTGAAAAATGCTAATAAGATAAGTAGTTTAAATAAACGGAGGTCATCTTTTAAATAAAATTTGTATTAACTCCTTGTTTATTTACATTTATAACGAATTGTTAAGGACACAAAAAACCAGTATTTAATGCAACAAAAAATCATTGTTTCGACTCGACTCGACTGCTGCGCGAGGCCCGAAAATAGAGTTTTTTGTTCCCTAGTAATTGTTAAATTAGCGAACCGATTTTGATAAATGACACGTCGTTGAACTTTTCCCCCGAGTGGGCATCGAACAAATACTCAAGCACAGCTTCGAGACCTCGGCTGTTCACCTAATCTTAGATATAAATACATATTAATTATCTGTCATCTATATTTAGAGGCCAGTCGTGGCGCAGGGGCACAAAGTGCGATTGAAAAAAAAAAGAATATTGATTCTCTAGCTCAATTTGATTTTCAATATAATATTTTCAATGGATTTAATATTATAAAGTTGACAAGCGTGTTTGATTGAACACGCTAATGTCAGTAAATACTAGTTCGAATAGAAAATATATATTTGTGTTGGATATTCCATTTATCGATGAGGGCTATACAGTTACTTTTACGATTTGTCTCTTAGTAATTAATTATTTGACAACGAACGCAACTAGTTAAACATCAATGATTGATCAAAATATGGATAATGCAAACATAGTCTAGATTTACATAAACCATTGTTGTTTATTTTTTTTTAGCTCCTCACGCAGATAGCAGTGTAGGCAGAAGGACCATGGGAATCTAGTGTTAAGACGCTCCATCCCCATTATCACACTTCCCTTCCACATTTTCCGCGAGTTAAGAAATACAATTTGAAAATATTAAATATTTCATTTCCTCGAGCGGGAACCGAACCCACAACTTAGCACGCTTGAGCCCCTACCCCCCGTCCCCCCCTCCCCACATCTAGCCTCTTACCTTTGCTATAATTATGTTAATTGTGTTTCTTAATGCACGTGCATAAAAACACACACAAGAAACAAATAATACAAAGCACACTTGCTTTAGTGGTCAGATAAAATCTTAAAAAGCATGAAAATAAAGAATGAAGGTCATTCGATCTTCACTAAGGGGAATTAATTATATCCATTTCCATACATTTTGCTAAGGCAAAGTGCGACGTTGAGTACTGCTACTCAACACTGTTAAAAAATTGTATTACCAGACGGACAGACATACAAGAAATTATCCTATAAGGTATTTTTTTAGCTTCACGTTGTATCCCGCATGCAGAACAATAGGCACATGGAGCCTAGTGTTAAGACACTCTGTTCCCTACTTTCCGTCGAATTCATTTCCATGAGTGCGTTCAATCACCCACAACCTGTCGCGTTAACAGTCGCACGTTTGCCCAGCCCAACGACGGGCCTCTCAAAGTAATCTTATTGAAGAACAGAACTCAAAAAAATAAAGGACGAAGTGGCTTATCATTCACTTCACCAAAAAAAAAACTGAAAATATATAAAAATAAAAGAATACCTGTGTCATATACCGGCGGTAATATTTTGTAAGTGGGTGTGTGGGGTGCTCCTCGACTGGGGTGTCTTAAATTATTACAAGTGCCGTCCACTCGTCTGCCTTCCAATGGATCACATAGTCCAATCTCATTGACGCACCAACTAAAATCATTTTCATATTATTTATAAAAACATAATAATAAAGAGAAACAAAAAAAACAACGTGCATAAAACTTTGCCTTGATACCAGAGCGAAGAAATAAAATATAAATATTAAGCATTATACTTATTTAGAAAACGTATAAAAATTTGAACGTAGCGAGACTCAAATCCCTCCTCCTCCCTACTGGAAACCGACCAGGTGCTCTGACTACTAAGCCACAAGTTTTCCCAAGTGTGGAATAACACTTTACAAATGTTAAAAATATTTAATATTAATTTATGAAATTAAAGTAAAACTCTTACTTACAAAGATCGATTTAGTTTCACATGTTCCTGATATACGTTTTGCGACATTACATTACCCGTGAAGGAGTCGTAAACTTGCGTTGGAACAGCGCCGTGAATTGGCACCGGTGACAAAATGAACCATTGCGAAAACAATAGCATAGGCCAAAATATCATTTTAATTTTAAATTGTCTTAATGTGTTTAGTTAAGCTAAAAATCAATAAATTATTATTTAAAACAAAAAACACTATCTTTTAATAATTATTTTTATGTGGCACAATTCTCAGAGGTTACTAAGCTTAGGTAAGCTGTCATTTTTCTTTTTTTAGAGAGAACCTGGAAACTTCCACTATTCGCCGACGAATTCTTTTATCTCGTTAGCAGAATGAGGAATTTAATATATGAAGTGAAGTATTTCATTTGGATATCGAACCCACAACTGTCACGTTTCCAACGTTTACTGTCCCACGTTTGTGCCACTGAGCAACGACGGCCTCAGTGTCATTATGTTATTAGGTAAGCTATATTTGAAGGTAAAGTAAATAGCTAGGTAAGCTTCAATAAATATCATAAGATATTTAAAAAGCAATAGCATCATAAATAAAGTGTAACAAGGAGTCTTTTATAAAGTTTTAAAAATCAACAAAAGGACATATCCAAGTTAATTTCGAATCTACGACCATTGTGTCAATTACAGCAACACGAACAGTAACATAGGATAAACCATTAACTGTTAGAAAAGAAAATAGAAACCTAATAATTTTTAACATTCTTAAATTAATTTTTTTTATACATTAAGCAATGTATAATATAAACTAAAAAAGAAAAAAAATAAAAATATTTACTTACAACAACAATAACTGGTTATAATTTACTGGAAATGAAGTCTGTACACTAGTCCGACGTTCGTATGAAAATTGAAGCAATTTTAATCATCATTATACATATATATAAGAATGAAACATTTTTTTTTGTTTTAATTTTTTTGTTATTCTTTGCAATAGCGGCGTTTGATAACGATAAAATGTAGTTTATAAATTAACATACGTATATGCTTCTCATTTTCACGCACATTCATGACGCAAGTGTGATATACAGGGTAGAAGCCTTGTGCCGTGTGGTCCCGGCCTAGAATAGGATCATCCTGGTACTGGTGGTGTCGTAAGAGGCGACCAAAGTACGTGTGGTAGAGTCACGTCGCCAGCAATGGCAACACGCATGGGCAGCCTCGACCGGACCATTACCCGGCATTTAAATCCGACGTGAAGTAGTGGCTTTATGCCACTGCGTTTCGCATCAGGTAATGCCGGGCCCCGGCGCTCAACCCATCCTAAAGGCCGGCAACGCACCTGTAGCTCCTCTGGGGTTGCACTGGGGTCGTGGGCGGCAATATTAAAAATCTATATCTAAAAAATTTTTTCTAAATTTTTCAACGATTTAGACGTTGGATTATTTTTTTCATTTCTTAGTTTTAATTTTTTTTTCTTATGGTACACGCAAATACTGACACAATAGTTTCATATTCAAGAAAAATACGCGGTAATCATATTCATCAATACAACAAAACTTAGCCGCTAAGTTATGTTTTGTTTTTTATACATACATAGATAATTAAAAATACAGTTCATAATATATGGTAATGTCACTAATTAAAATACTTCTCGAAAATATTTAATAAAATCCTTTTTTGATTTTTATTATTATTTACATTTGTTTAATAATTTTGATACAAAATCGTATAAAAATTATACGACGTACTCTCTTTTCTCAGCCACTCGAAAGGAGAGAGAGGAAACGGCTTTAGTGTAGAACCCTTTAGCCGTGAACTCATTCACCTCTTATTACGATGAGCATGAGTTTGGAGTGATCCTAGGCCCAGACAATGCATCTCAGATACTGCAGGCGGGTACAGGAGGGATGGGCTGTATGCTACTTGGGCGGTCTGCCCAGCTGAGTCAGACACGGGAACCTAGGAAAACTTAATACAAAATAAATGATTATTTAGAAATTATTTCTAAATAGTATTGCTAATTTCATTAATTATGTTAATGTTAAATATATATATATATATATTATTATATCAAACCATGCGCAAAAGTGTAATCTACATTTATGTAATCTACATGAACTATGTTTTATTAAGCAATCGATTGCACAATATACTAACACTGGCGCTAAACACAAAGCCGACCTTCGAACGACATAGCTGAATGCCACCTTCCGCCATGTTGTATTTTAAAATTATAAAATTTCCGAGATTATATTGTTGAATAAATTATTGTTAGTAATAATTACATCTTTATTCACAGTCATTATGAGAAAAAAAACAAACAGAAAATTAATGACTTGACTTGTAATCGTAAGTTTTTAATTAATGAGTATGTCAATAGAGTCCAAATGAATATTTTATTATGTTTACTTTTATTAATTATTACTCTAAACGGAATTATAAAAACTTAGATTTACTAAATGAAAACTAGTATAATGATTTTAGGGTAAAATGATGATTTAACATCACTTCGCCGCCGTTACCACTCGCCGCTACAACTCGATTTTAGTTAGTATCGGTTTACGTCAACCCTTAAATTAAATTTAAGAAATAAAAAAATGATATTAATAACAGGATATTAAAGCTTGAGTATACTAAAATAAGAAACAAATGTAATAAAATTGTACATTAGCAAAAAAACAAAAGTATTCAAAATGAAATCAGATTACATAAACACAATCAACGAAAAATATGGGAAATACTGGATAGAATAACAGGTAGAATTATAGAATCACTAGACAGTGTAATTTTAAAAGCCTAGCATCCTTATCAAGATGCTACTGAAACAATTGTCAATAATTTTGCTCATGAGTTCAATAACAATGTTAAAAATGTAATCTTGAAATGCAATACTCCACTATTAGACAAGAATTTATACAGACACTCTACAAATATGTCGATCAGATTTTAAAATGCCGCAAAAAAAGGGATATATGGAAAATTATAAATAATATTAAAACTCGAAAATCCGCAGATGTTGATAATATAAGACCTCTCGATATTAAGTTAATCTCTACAAAAATTACAAAAGTAATATGTAGGTTACTCAACACAAGTGTTTATTCGGAGTCTTACCCTGACGACTTAAAAATTGGAGTAGTTCAACCAATTTTCAAAAAACGATGTAAACAAAATTACAATAATTATCGCTCTATTACAATTTTGCCTTTAATAGACAAAATAATTGAAAAATTTATATCAAATCTATAAAAAATCTATAAACACGAATTCTATAAAAATAATAATATACTCGTTTGTCAACAATTCGGCTTTCAATCCAATAGAAGCACATCACAACTACTATCTGACTTAACTAACTACCTCAATGCAAGTTTAAATAAGAAAAAACATATTTTAATGGTATTCATAGACTATAGTAAAGCCTTCGACATCCTGCAACATGATTTTTTGATCGAAAAATTAGAAAATACAGGCATTAGAGGACCCTTGCTAAGATGGTGTGAAAATTACCTAGCAAATCGAGCATATGTGGTAAAATTAAATATAGCCAATATAGCGAAAATTAAACGTTACTCAAGGTCCAGTATTAGGCCCCCTTCACTATGTAAATGACTTGCAGCATATAATAAATAAAAGTCAATTGTTCCAATATGCTGATGACACTTGCGTGGTAGCAGCAGACACAGACATCAAGACAGCTGTGAAAAATTTACAATGTGACTATAACTTGCTCTGTAATAGGTCAAATGACGTAGGTCTAGTAATAAACAAAAAAAACAAAACTGCTGCATATATGCTCAAGCCACAACAGCTTAGTGGAAGACTACGAAATTATATCTCACGACCACGATTATATGCTTCACGCTGTATCCCGCACACAGCACGGTAGACAGAGGAAAACCTAGTGTTAAGACACTCCGTTCCCCACTTTCTGCCGAATTCTGAAGGCATTGTGTTGTTGTTGAGTGACAGAACTCAACGGCGCGCTTAACCTCGACACCAGAGCGAAGAAATGGAAATATAAATCTAAGTAAATATTTCATCTCCTCGAGTGGGGGTCGAACCCACAACCAGTCAACCAGGTTTTACAGTCACACTTCGTGCCGCTGCGCCACGACCGATGATATGCATCGTGATAATATGACTTGTAACTGAAAAGCCATCGAAAAAGTTGAAGAACATTCATACCTAGGGGTTATTATAGACAAGAGTTTTGATTGAGACAGACATATCGAATACTAGCAGCCCACTCGCGGCTTCGCCCGCTGAAACTACATGATTATGGATTTAATAAACAGAATAGATTGACAACTATAATGACTTGTAATTTTATTTTTTTACTACATTATCGTAATTTCTATAAGAATTTTTGATTGTTTTGAATTCAAAAACACGGCCAATGTTGATATTTGATATTTATAAAACACACATAAAGCTAATTTATGTGTATTTTATAAATATTATCTTATTTATTATACGTATGTATTTTTGCCGTGTGATCCCGGTATAGAATAGGATCATCCTGGTACTGGTGGTCTAGAGGCGATTAGCGAAGAGGCGACTAAAGTATGTGTGGTAGAGTCACGTTGCCAACAATGGCAACACGCATGGGCAGACGGCAAAAGGTTTATGCTTTGTTGCTTGTCGTACTTTCTATCAAAACTATATAATTATTTTCTAATTAAGTAACTATAGGGTACTACCCGTTCATATACAATTACGAAATTTTTAGAGATTACGAAGATTTTAGAGAAGTTACGGCACGTATAAAGGAAAATTCCAAAATTATTTTTCAAAATTTGACTACTTATTGTTTTTGCGTCTCAGAAAAAAACCATTAGGTACAATTTTAATCTTTACTTAATTTGATACAAAATGACAACTTAATTAGTTATTCTTTTGGTGTATCTCCATTCATGAAACTGGTACGAAACTCTCGGGTCATTAATACGACTGGAACTTGACCGAAAATGTTGATTATTTTATAGATTATATAACAATGCCTAAAAACGTGCTTTCTATGTATATTCTGCATAACAATTATATATTTAACTAATAATATATGTTACTAATTTAAAAACTGTACAGGAGCTAATATAAGTTATATTACTAAGAATATCGTGAATACTTATCCAAATCAATTATTTAATAATTAAGGCTGTTTGTAATATCTATATTTCTTAAATGAATAATCATGTAATTCAAGCGGGCAAAGCCGCGAGCAGGCCGCTAGTATTGAATATATTTGCAATAAACTACGGCTTATTACAGCAAAACTCTCTCAAACATTTTTTGCCGTGTGATCCCGGCTTAGAATAGGATCATCCTGGTACTGGTGGTGTCGTAAGAGGCGACTAAAGTACGTGTGGTAGAGTCACGTCGCCAGCAATGGCAACACGCATGGGCAGACTCGACCGGATCATTACCACCCCCGACATTTAAAACCGGCGTGAAGTATTGGCTTTATGCCACTGCGTTTCGCATCAGGTAATGCCGGGCCCCGGCGCCCAACCCATCTTAAAGGCCGGCAACGCACCTGTAGCTCCTCTGGGGTTGCACGGAGTCGTGGGCGGCGGTAATCACTTATCATCAGGTGAAAAAAAACATCTTGACAGACGGATAACTAAATCTTTTGACTCAAATACTCCTAATAAAAACATTTTCTACATGTAGTAACTTTGGCAAGATGGACTCAGTTATATAAGACCTGTTTTCACCCACTCGTTTACAAAATATGATGATAATGATTAGATGATGGAAACAAACGCAAATCCAAATAACTCTGCTTTCCTTGTTTCTTTTAGAATTTCCAAAATGAAACACCAGTAAATCCATTTTAAATATTTTTTACAGCCTCTGACGGATTCGTATAGCAGGGCAGGCAGAGGCAACCTAGTATTGAAACACTACACACTCTAATTTGTGCCCAACCATTTTTCAAGAAATTGCGTGTTGAGTAGCAGAACCTAACCGCATTACGTCTACCACAGCGAGGAAATGAAAATTAATATAATAATTTTCCTGATGATGATTTAGGATCGACCATCGCATTTATTAGTAGTCAGAGGTCCCACTGGATCACGACGGCTTTATTACTATTTTATAACTTTTATTAGTATGTCAAAATTAAATATACAACAAAATAAAACAGATTTAGGCCCAACAGAAAACCATTCCATTAAATTGAGTCTAAAGTGTCTATGTAAAGGCGTTACATATAGACGATTACGATCTTTCTTTACCTAAAGTAAACTAGGGATATTTTTTCCTTTGTGTTGAATTCTTACATGTATTCAATTTCTTAGCGAATGTCTCGATATTGCTAATATTGATTTTTTATCGATTTTGGTGACTGCTATTTATTAGGTAAACCTTATGGCATCACTTTCCTGTCCGCCTTTCAAGACCATGTATCTCGAGATACAAGTTTTTAGGCATGCATTTTACTGCATTCGAAACTGGCCCGTAATCATACCTGTAGGGTACTTCCCGTGGACCTACAGTTATGAAATTTAACATGAAATGAGAACTTACAATACGAATAAACAAAAAATCCGATATGTGAAAAATTTTAGGTAATTTATAGAAAAATCAATGCATTTGTCTACTTTCGCGCAATTCCTGTTGGCCAACAATCCTGAAATTGGTGAGGAACCCTCGATGGGCGAGTAAATTGATTATGCGATAATTTTGTATAATTACGTTTATGTAGCCAATAGATAAAAATAGTTTCATTTTGTTTCGTTTCCCATTTATTTAAAAAAAACTTCCTAAATAATGTAATTTAATCTTACATAACTTAACAATAACTTATAGTACGTTATACAGAAGGTTTTGAGGTACGTTGCATTGTAAATCCTTCCAAGCAATCAGGTCTATACTTTCAATTTCGTCACAACTGCGAATCTCATTCCTGAAATAGATATAAAATAAATAGCAATTTCTCAGTTAATTTAAATGAACACATTTTTATGTGATGAAACAATTCAAATTTTCATATTGAGCTGGTTGTTTTTGAATTTAATAAGAAATCTTTAGATTATAATAAAATAAAAAATGGAAGAAGTACATTTTCTTTTCGTTATATGACATTATTGTGAACAAAAAATATTTAATCTAAAAAAATGTAACCAATTACGGAAAAGTATAAAGAAATTAAAAAGAATATTATATTTACCCTGGACCTGACACAAGGAACGCTTGAGGCTGTATACTCGTAACACCATCGCCGATGTCGCACAGCAACCGCGCCACTGTTGCCTTCCTGATCTGTAGTAGCTGATCTGCAAGTCACAGTAGTCATGCTTACAGTAGGGTATAATGGGGTACAATAGATCATAGTAGGGTAAAATGATATAAAGTAGGAGGATAGGGTAGAGGGTTACGTACGCATCGTGAAGGCATTGGGGCGGTCCGCGGCCTCGTACCAGTGGCGGTCGCTGGCGGCGGAGCGGCGCAGCTGCTCCACCACGAGGCAGTAGAAGGTGGCGGGCACGCGCGCGCCGCGCACCGCGCGCTCCGTCCACACGCCCGCCAGGAGCTCGATGTCCTCCACAGAGCTGTACAACTCCTTCAGAAGCTCGATTTTCTAGTTCACAATAAAATTGCCCCAAAGTTAAACATTTCTTATAAAATTAATAAACACATCATGCTGTAGTAGACATTTTATTTTGTTATTAAAAAGTTTACAAGCACCCATTTGAAATTTGTTTTTAAATCTATCTAATTATTTATTGGAAATATTAGATACTATTAAACAGTATCTGGAACAAAGAAGTCTCTAACGTAAGTTTAAGTTGTCTTTTAAATAAAAAAAAATTGAGAATACTGGAATCCTACCTCTTACTGTTCGGGATAAGGCCAAAAAGGCGGGCTGGAGTCGTCGCAGACAAACCTTCCTTACCTAAATCTTAAAATGAAATCTAAATAATAAAATACTCACCTCACGATCAATAGCAAGTTCCAAATCTTCAAACGTTCTTATATCCTCTCCGAAACACGCCTTCCTATATGCAATGTATGGCGCAAAACCGAACAGACGGTTTTTAGAAAGATCGCTTGAAGCCAGATCTGTTAACCGAAGAATCGGGCCGAGGCCTGTTTCTGCTATCTAATTGCGTAGTAGAAATATATAATTTTATTATTTTTCTTCCGCTTCACGCTGTATTCTGCTTGTAGCAGGATAGGAAGAGGTACCATAGTTATAACACCTCACACCCTAGAATTTTGCCACTCTGAATTTATTTTTTTATATACAATCAAGGGAAGGATTTTTTTTTCAGTTTCACGCTGTATCACGCATGAACCAGGGTAGGCAGAGGAAGCCTAGTTTTAACACACTCTGCTCCCCACCTTTCGTCACACAGAACTCAACACCACGTTTTGCCTCAAAACTAGAGCTAAAAAAGAATTCGGCGGTAGGTGGGGAACGAAGTGTCTTAACACTAGGTTCCCTATACCTACCTATCTTGCTGTGTGCGGGATAAACCCGAAAATCATTTAGTTTTAATTTAAAAATGAAATAAAATATACTCGACGAATATAAACAAAATAAATATCATAAAAAGTATACTAATCACAACTTACATCAGGATCAATGGTACTATCAATATTCCCCATACGCTGTCTGAAGGCGCCTTGCGTCATATAATCCAAGTTGTTGTCCACCGCTAAGTACCCGGTCCTTAGTGTCATGTTTACTATTTTCATGCTTTTTAAGTAATTTCCGTCGCCATCGTACATACTGTAAAATAAATAACTATTATAGTACGTTTGAAATCTATATGAAGCCGTCGTGACACAACTTAAGCGCGAGCGGTTATGGTATAAGACAAAGCGTGGCATTGAGTTACACCATCCATCCTGCCTGTTGCAATGTCTTGAAAATTAATCATTTCTGCCGAACTTCCAATTTAATTCATTAATTTCCACTCACTTAGCAATTCCCTCCTGTATGGTATGCATCCAACGTAACACCATACCATATTCCATAGACACTGCAGGCATCAGTTTTTGGTCATACAAATCCCTGTAACCAAGTGCCGGGGACAAGACGCCTTCTTGATACAAATTTGTTTCGCCTAAAAATTTTTTTTTATTTAAAATTTATTATACATATTCAATCAAAAGAATTCCGTGCTTGCATATGGAGTATCTTCAAGTTGTTTTTGCTTTCAATAATATCATATTTTGTAAGCTAAATTCGAGATTCTTAAGGGTAATTTAATAAAAAATGAAATCATTGGTCAAAATGATAATAAATTCAAGTTTTGCAAATTTCGTTTAAAACATATAAGACATGTTCGCTATCTTGTGATTTTAGTTTCCCCTTTACTAACATAATATTTATTTAAATAAAAGTAACAGCGTTCAAAACTTGATATACAGGATGTAATGCGATAGACAAATCAACGATTTCATTTAATATGTGTAATAATCGTGAAAATCAAAGAACTTATTAAATCAACGATTGTCTGGGTAGAGGCTCTTAGTACCTATTCATTTCCCACCCATGTATGATAGCCGCTGTTTAGTGGTTTGGCAGGTATTTGAGAAATTGTGATTTTTTGTACAAAATGAAAAATATTGGCAAATACACTTTGAAAAATATTGACTGTTGAGTCTGCTTTTTTTTCATTTTAAAAACTACTAGTAATAGTGTATAACAATCTCTGAACGTTTTATAGACGCAGCTCAAAGACAACATGTTAAAAATGTACTTTTTTTACATTTTTACATAAATGCCAGTCTACTATAATCAGAACATGTTTATTAAGTATGTACATATGTTCATCAATTCTCAGTCGGGATGTATTTGCCAATAGTTTTCAAGAATTCCTTTTTTTTTTTCAAAAAATTAAAAATCCTCAAATGTCTGCCGAATTACAGAGAAACGGCTAACATATATGGGAATGAAATGGATAGGTACTGAGGTCCTCTACACACAGACGACTGTTGATCCGTCGATCGCGTTACATTCTGTATAACGAAAACTTACCCAGTAGCAAAGCGTTAAGTTCATAATAGAATATATGTGTAACGACAGCGATGTTGATGTCCCTCGCGGTGTGGAACAGCCGGTCGTCCCCCCAGCACGGGTTGAGGCGCGCGAGCTGAGTCGCCACGTGGTTGTGGTGACGCCACATCCAGATTGTGAATAAGTTCGTACCCAATACGCCGTTGCTGCTGTTGTCACCTTGTTTGTGTAAGTTAGAGTTAGAGAGAGAAAATACACAATCTAATTATGTTTCCACATAAAAAATTTAAAAAATCTTAATTAAGTAAATAAAATTATATGAATAATAAAATATAGCGACTAACAAGACATACAATAAGATTAAAATTTATCAACTAAAAAATTAATTTGCCCTAGTGGCAATCGGACCTACAATTTTCACGTTTACTGGCATTATTTAGGCAATTTCAATTAATAATATAATTTAAAAAAAAAAAAAAAGACTTCAACCTGATCCCATAATCAGAACCTAACCAAACTCTCATCAAACTTCCCTTGAAGTATATACTTTCCAATAAAAAACTGAACGTTAGCCTACTAAAGGTTCCGTAGAAAAGTTGGAGGTTTCGAGCTTTTTCTGAAATTCAAGCTTAGCTTAGCCAAAGCTCTTTCATCTGATACCTCACTTGAACTAACGGCTTTAATATTAAATTTTGTACCGCTTTTAAGGCTATTATGTTTTAGGATTTAACCACAAATTTATAGTTTCCTAATTTTTTTCCTGAACTAGTTCTATCTCTACAGATAAAACTAGTTCAGGAAAAACGAAAATGAAATTTGTAACTAACATCTACATGCTAGTTACCAAATTTCATAATTCTAAGTCAACCAGAAGTAGCCTATTCATTTTAATTCCCTTTATGATGTCAAAATACGCGCTTTTGTGATATAAAGAGCCATTTTTTTTTTTTAGGAAATCATGGGGCCGTAAATCAGAGTATGGTTTGAATTCCAACTCGATATCTCCAAGTGTCGGGAACACTTACACTACATAAAGGCTCTTGACCAGACATAATAAATAAATAAATAAATAAATAAAGCCTTTATACGCTGACCATTTAAAAATTACTGTTTTTCAGTTACAATCTTTTTTAAAATAAAATAAAGTAAAGTAAGTTAAGTAGTAGAAATTAAAAGATTTATAATTAAAAATATTTAAAAGCATATAATAAATATTAGCTGCCAGTTTTTTGGTCAGGTTGTCCCTCGACATAGGCCTCCCCCATTATCTTCCACTGTTCTCTGTTCCAAGTTAACCTTCTCCATCCTTTTGGTAGATCGTCTTCCCATCTTTTTATTTGACGTCCTTTTTGCCTTTTTCCGTTTCTAGGATACCATTCTGTTACGGTTTTTGTCCATTTATCTTTTTTTGTTCTCATAGAGTGTCCAATCCAGTTCCACTTCAATTTTTTTATTCTTTGTATCACATCACTAACCATAGTCCTTTTCCTTATTTTTCGTCCATCGATCCTTTAGCTTTACATTCAGCATACTTCGCTCCATGCTCCTTTGACAAACCATAAGTTTTTGATTGTTTTTGTTTGTAGCAGGCCAAGTTTGACATCCATAAGTGAGGCATGGTAAAATACATGTGTTGTACAGCTTGCTCTTTACTGACATTGGCATTGATTCACTCTTGAATATTTCTTTTAGTGACCAATATTGTTTCCATGTATTACTTATTCTTCTATTAATTTCTTTTGAGTATTGATCACTAATAGATAATACTTGTCCTAAATATATATATTCATCTACATATTCGATAACCTCTTGATCTATTTCGATTTTTTCCCTAATAGTCATTAATTTGGTCTTCGTTGGATTCATAGATAATCCTGCTTTCCTACTTTCACTATTCAGCTGTTGCAACATAGTTTTCAATATACTAGATTCTTCCGCAAATATAACGATGTCATCGGCGAATCTTAGGTGATTTAATTTTGCTCCATTTATATTTTATCCTAAGCTATCCCAATCTAAATTTCTAAATATATTCTCCAATACTGCAATAAAAAGTTTTGGTGAGAGTGAATTACCTTGTCTAACACCTCGTTGGACACTAAACTCCTCTCCCGGTTTTTCTAGTTGGACCTTTGCTGTAGAATTTTTATAGATTTCTTTTAAAATTCTTAAATATTTTCCGTGTATGCCTTGATTTTCTAGCGTTTTCCATAAATAATTATGACATAGGGAGTCGAAAGCCTTATTGTAATCGACGAATGCCATGTAGTAATATTGTCCATATTCATTAAACTTTTCTATTATTTGTTCCACTACATGTATATGGTCGATGGTAGAATAATCCGCGCGAAATCCCGCTTGTTCTTTTGGTTGGTTTTCCTCGAGTTGTTTTGTAACCCGACCTAGTATTATTTTTGAAAAAACTTTGTAAATATTAGACATTAAACTTATCGGTCTGTAATTATTAATTTCATTTTTATCGCCTTATTTATGTATTAGAACTATGGTAGACTTTGCCCATTGAATTGGTATTTTTTCAGTAATTAATATTTTGTTAAACAAATGTGTCATATGTTTTGATATAACAGAGAGAGATCCTTTTAATAACTCATTTGAAATTTTGTCTTCTCCAGATGCTTTGCCACTTTTTTGTGTACCTATGGACCAGACCAGACATACAGACAAACAAATGGACAAGAAAGCGATCTTATAAGGTTTCTTTTTTTCCTTAAAAGTTATGGCAGCTTAAAAAGAATCATTGAAATCAGTTGGCGTGGTATTGAGTTATTCGTACATTTGTTGCACACATATCTAATGCAAATTTGAGACTTATGTCATTTTCTCACAGATACCATTGTCAGACCAAAACAATGAAAATATTTTTAAAAAAATTAGCCAGGATGCTAAAGGTTAACTAACAGAATCCATTCCCAACATTTTTGGATTTTTGTCTGTTTGTCTGTTTATCTGTTTATGTGAACACGCATCACGTAAAAAGTACACAATATATTTAAGCAATTTCTATACGTTAAAATTACAAATAAATCAAAGTAACTTTTAGTGTTTATTTCATTGTAATCGCTTCAGTCTATCAAAAGATATAATTATTTAAGTTTCCAAGAAGTTTATATTTGATATAGTAGAAATCGATACAAGTAACGCTATCTATTGACAATCATAAATAGATGGCGCTGTGCACAAAAAACTTTATATTTTTATAGTTTGGAAAGGTTACCGCTACTCTATCAAAAAATAATGTACTTAAAGATTTTAAGATATTTATATTTGAAAAAAAAAAATAGGAAGGTACGCAACGATATCTATTGACTACATATGATAATGAAAGTTTATAACGCATAAAACCTATTGTTAAGTTATTATTTGTTAAACGTTAATTACGTCGTGTAAGTGTAATCTATACTTATAATAAATTTAACATAAGCATAGTAGTATTTTTCTAACAATGTTCGAATGGTTACAGTTCAAAAGTCCAATGGCCCTGTTCATAAAACGTCGTTTTCTGAAACGCGCTGGCAAGATTCTGGCCAAAACTTTAGAAACGTCTTATTTATTTGACTGTTGATAAATTTACGTATTTTTAAAGTACAATTGTTCGTAGTACTAACTACAAAGTAAACTAAAGTGAATTGTTGGTGAAGATTACCTTCGTAACAGTCTAGATTAATTCGTAATTGTTTAACACAGGGATAAAGAATGACTTAATATTCAAAGAAATATTTTGAATAGGTTCTTCACTCATATTTTTCTACGTATAAAAAAATTAACTTTAAAATCAATTATTTAATAATTAAGGCTGTTTGTAGTATCTATATTTCTTTATTCTTATACTGAAATGAATAATCATGTAATTCAAGCGGGCAAAGCCGCGAGCAGGCCTGAAATGAATAATCATGTAATTCAAGCGGGCAAAGCCGCGAGCAGGCCGCTAGTCGTTAATAAAAATCATCGAAATCAATCAAAATGGTTTCATTCAGTGAAAAGTTTAGAAAAAAGCAACAAACATAAAAAAATACATTTGAATTGATAACCACCTTCTTACGAAAGTCGGTTAAAACCTTATAACAAATATAGTATTAAAAAACATTGTATTAAAATAAATACTATAAATTCATCATATTTAAAACATTTAAATAGTAATTTTTTTGAAAACAATATCATTTTTTGCTGTAAAAATATCAATATTGGCAAACAATTTATTTTAACTGGAGTAGTCTCAAATTCTCAATGGACAAAAATATTTTGTGTAGGTTTCCTTCTATAAGTAGGTGGGTTAAATAGTAATGGATTACCGATTGTGGCGCATGGGCACAAAGTGTGACTGTAAAATCGACTGGTTGTGGGTCGATCCCCACTAGTGGAAATGAAATATTTATTTATATTTTCATTTCTTCGCTCTGGTGACGAGGCAAAGCGCAGCGTTGAGTTCCGCCACTCAACTAGCAATGCCTCCAGAACTCGGTGGAAAATGGGGAAATGGAGTGTATTAACACTAAAGTTCCCTCTGCCTGCCCTGCTGTGTGCGGTGTATAAAAATCTCTAATAAAAGGAAAAATGTAACATACAAAATCTTTATATTTACCCATATCATGGCATCTAGTTTCTTTTGGGCGAACGTTTAAGTGACAAGTATTTTTGCTCGTATCCAAATCATAGCTCGGCGGCCATATCCTCCCTTCCACCTCTTCATACTTCAATAAACCTTCTTTGAATAGTCTTACTTTTGTTTTCAACTTATTATTATCGCTGCCGTATAATTGCGATAAATCGAAAAAGGGTGTTGCTGATATAATCTATTAAAAATGTTATAATGATCTAATTTATAATTTGAAAATTGTATGAAATAAAAAAAATCTTGACGCAATTGAAAGATTTTTGAAAATACTCAATCATTTCATCAAAAAACTTGAAGCAGTGGCGCAGCAACACAGCGTCTCACTTAGGTAGTTGTAGGTCCGATTCCCACTCGGGGGAATTAATAAAAATATTTTCATTTCCGCGCCCTAGTACCTCCCTTGACAAAGAGTTGGGTTTCGCCACTCAACACGGAATATCTTAAAAAAATGGCGGAAAATAAGAAAGGTATTGTAACGGACAGACGAACAGAGTTAGCACTAGGTTCTCCTTGAGACTGTAAAATCTTAAAAAACTTACTCTTTCCGGCATAGTATTATTTTTCGCACATCCTTTGAACTGAAATGTCCAAGGCGTTGTCAGGTTCAGACAACGATCGCCAATGAAGCGATGTACTGGATCATCCTCTGGTATTACGATTCTAGCACATTGAGGGTCCGTCTTTCCTCTTTCTTCACAGCAGTGTTTAGTCCAGAACATGTAGTTGACTTTATACAGAGTTAAAAACAGTGAAATTAAAAGAAATGTAATTATTTATTTCGATACAAAAATGACACTGAGTGTACGTGATTTTAAATAAAACTAATTCAACCGCATTAATCGTGTATATTTAAGATTTTACATTTTGGAAACCCGAAGTTTCGAACACTTTGCAGTTGTCCGTGGTCACGGGTAGACTGAGGTGGCATTCATCTGTCAGTAGACATAATTATTATATCAAACTACCGCCAACGATTTCTTAATTGCCTCGCGTACTGCCCTGGATTCCTGCAGAATGAGCTGATAGTATCTTGCCCCCTAGTATGGTGGGTTTGAGACTTCAATGATTTTATGAGTGGGTCCCAGGTAGTAGAAAGTTTCCAGCCATCCTCTCTATTGAAATTAGGATGTTTATGTTTCGGAAACACGCTGTATATAAAAAAGAACAAGAGAAATACGAATTTGGAAAGAAATACTAAAAAAACATTAAAATTACAATATCTATATTGCGATAAAATAAAATCGCCCTCAGCCTCTGTCTGTGCTTTCCTATATCTTCTTCTTCTAAACCACACAACGAATTTTAATGCAGTTTTCACAATTAGGCACAGTTGGACAAGGAACATTTCTCAAGGAACTCGCTATCCTCTATCCTCCCTTGAATTTGACTCCTGAGCAGTCACTTCAACCGCTAGTCTGTTAAGCTAGGCCTCCCTTTAGGAAATCGAGGGTTTTACCTGGCTGATCGCCGCCTAGGTGGCATTCGATTATCCTTCCAATCTTCCTCGTATCTGCCTTCCTGTGTTTCACACATTACACATACGTCGGGTCAAAGGGCCCCCAAACGACGCACCCGTATTGACGGGTGCCACTTGAGCGCACGGCCAGAGAGTCAACGCCCTGATGCCGTTCCCCACCGCCAGAAGAAAATAGTTGGACAAGAAAATATATAGAATCAAAACAGGTTAAAAAGTGAAAGCACGTATTAACTTAAAATCACTTCTAAATCGAGAAACGAGAAAAGAATGCTATAGGATGCATTGCGATGCTTGGGGTTGCTGAAGGACTTCACCTATTGCCGTGTCAGACGCGTCAGCGACCAGTCCAAGTGTAGCGTTCGAGGTGTGCTCGAAGTGCGGCCTTGCCAAAATTTTTTTTGCAGTGCTTGAATGCCTGTAATGAGTTTCTCTGTATGGTGACGGAATGAGAAGCTTTGAATGGGCCGGTCAGTAGGGCAATGAGATGAGCTTGTATATCAGCGGCTTTGAGTACGAATCAACCGTAAAAATTTATCATGCCCATAAACTGATTTTCCTTCACTGTTTTGCTTCCTGTGGATATGTACCTTTACGAGAGATGTGTACCACATTCCTAGAAATGTGACTACTGTAATTTAGTCTACACCAGAAAGAGATTTGGATTACACTAGAAAGTCGTCTAGGTATGGGTAACAAAAATCAAGTCCATGGGTCATTTCATCGACGAACTTTTGAAATTATTACTCATCGTTTCTCACAAAAGGAAATCCATATAGGCCAAAGGTAGTTGTTATTTTTGTTTTTGGTATGGCGATTGGTATCCTCCTTGGCGACCGGGATTTGGTTGTAAGCCTTAACTAAATGGATAACTAAAAAGTACTTACAGCCAAATAAACTGTTGGAGTTGGAATCTTTACAAGGTCGACATGAAGATCATGAGCTGTCAGAAGGATCAGCCGTGCCATTAACCAACATTGAGTCGAACTCTTGCCTTGCTATCTTTAATTTTTCAGATGCTAACCTTCTCAGCGAACATGCTACGGGTGTTGTTCTATGTGGTATGTAGACTTGACTTGTTGTGTTTGAATGTTGGTGGTGTACCGGCGGGTCGGGTTATTTCCAGAAATTCTTATAAAATATTATGATAAAACGCAATGGAAAATTATACCGTAACAAAATATTTAGTGTGAGATTGATGTAACCGTACTTGTAGATAGCCGAACGTTTACTAACGATTTCAAAAATGTAAATAATAGTTCCTAATAAGGCGTTGGAAATCGTTAACGAAGAATGGATAGGATGGGAACAATGGCCATATAAGTAACAAAACTCTCTATATATGCCATGAAATAAAAATATAAATTACCATGGACTCATGCATAGATGTGTACATATGCATATTTTTAGGTTATAATGGAAATTAGCAAATTTTTAAAATAACTTACTAGTATCATGAAAGGAGAGCACATCCGCAGACATGAACACAGAGAAGTATGTGACGAGGTGTGTGAAGGAAGAATCCGGGACGCGGCCCTCTGACAACAAGGTGGTACGGACCTTCCTACTTAGAGGCAGCTCTTCACCATTTTTACTCTTCCTGAGATGGAAATCTGAGAACAAACATTTGCTATTTATAATTACACATTACATATGTATATCGTCTGGTAACAAAGCAAAAGTACATCGTTGAGTTCCGCTCCGAGATAGAAATGTCTTAACACTAAGTCCCCAGTTTATTTACAAAAAGCTTAGCAAACACGCGTACGGGTGAACTAATGGAAATTGATAAAAGTCGTCGAGTGCCACGTATTAATGAAGTGTGGACGGTATTTGGGTTAAAAAGTTCAGCGGCAGGCAACAAGTGAACTAGTTTTCCAAAACACGTTGCGCATTCTCTACGCCATCGTAAATGTGGTAGAGAACGTACGGCGAGTAGCCTGCTCTACGCAAAGACAAAGTATCAAGCCTTTCACATATCATTGGATCCTCAACGATTCGAATGACTTGCTCTACATTGTATGCGATCAAATGCTTCAAGCCGAGCATCGACACTGGAGTGCACCAGCCCAGAGATGAGAAAAGAGATGAGTCAATCAGTGTTTTGTATATAATTGTAATATACCCGACATAATGCTAAATGCAACCCAACCTACTTAAATAAAGTATTGTCTTTTATTCGCGTTATTATTTCTCGACCGACATTAAAGAAAGCGGTAGACAGTTCTTGTATGATTTTTTGTAGGTCTTCGATGCTAGAACAGCTACGAGAAAGTGATTGAGGTATATCCTCAGTAAAACAGTTGAGTAACTATACATAAATTTTCTATATATAGGGTCCCCGCTTGGGATAAAGCGTGAAGCTAAGTTAAGTTAAGTATCATATCTAACCCAAGATGGGCGTCGAGTACAAAGAGAAGTATACTGTGGGGTTCCTCAAGGATCTGTATTAGGACCGTTATTGTGGAACCTCGCATACGATGCAGTATTGCGAGTTCGACTTCCTGACGGGGTTAGCATTATCTGTTATGCAGATGACACTTTGGTGCTTGCCACTGGACATAGTTTCGAGGAGACAAAAAACCTCATAGAAATAGGCATAGATATAATCATAACTAAGATCCGTGAACTAGGCCTAGAAGTAGCTGCCCATAAGACCGAGGCCCTTTGGTTCCTTAAACTGGCAAGAACCCAAGAACCACCTGAATTTCTTATACGTGTAGACAATTCCCAAGTTCCAATTAGCCGGTACATAAAATATCTAGGTCTTGTATTAGATAGCCGCTGGTGCTTTGATGAGCATTTTGATCGTGTAGTCGAGTGGGCAGACAAAATTGTGGGTGCCATGCATAGATTGTTGCCTAATCTCGGGGGACCAAATGAGGGAGTTCGCAGACTGTATGCAGGTGTGGTGCGTTCCATAGTGCTTTATGGCGCGCCAATATGGTATTATAGGCTTCCGAATATTAGGCGCCACCGAACTAAAATATATAATCTGCAACGAAGAGTGGCGATCAGAGTTGTTAGAGGATATCGGACTATATCCTTTGAGGCGGCTACTTTACTTTCGCGATTCCCACCCCTAGATATTTTGGCAGATATGTATGCAAGAATCTTCGAGAAGATTCGCATCCTTCGTCAGTCGTCTGGGTTGATATCTTTGAATAAGTTATGCGAAGTAAGGCAAAAAGAGCAGAAAGTCGCTTTTGTCGCATGGTACAACCGGCTACACGAAGAGCGATATGCTCGTAAGCGTGTCGTGAAGGCAATCTTACCATCTTTTGAAGCCTGGATGAGGAGGAAAAGCCGAATGACCTACCGACTTACACAAGTAATCACTGGCCATGGTTGCTTCGGTGATTTCCTTTTCAAAATTGGACGTGAGGCAACCCCAAAGTGCCATCATTGCGGAGCTGAGCAGGACTCCGCTCAGCACACTCTTCAAGAGTGTTTGGCCTGGGACGAATATCGAAGTTCGATAATTTTGAAATTGGGTCAGAACCTCTCTTTGCCAATAGTAGTGGCCAAAATGCTACGTGACGAGGAGTCCTGGGATGCTGTAGTTTCTTTCTGTGAAACAGTTATGTTGCAAAAGGAAGCTGCAGAACGGCATCGAAAGGGGGTCGATTCCATACCCAGAAATTGACGTCGTTTTGGGAGCGCCCTTAATCATCCCAATTCTTCCTCAAACATAAGGGCTTTAAATAACACTAGGTGAACGCTGAATTGGGGTAACTTAGTCTGTCATCTTGGAGCTAAGTAGTTTCAGCTGGTTAGTGACTATGAAGTGTCAGAATATTATGAAAATATATGGGAGGGTAGCGGATGCGGTTCATCCGATTCCCCGTTGCCTTTCGTCGTATTGAGGACCGACAAGCGGAGGGGTTTTAGTGGGTATGAATCCCACATAACCTAGTTTGTTTTACCCCAAGAACTGGGTATCTTTCGAAGATTTCCCCTACCCATTATAAAAAAAAAAAAAGTTAAGTTAAGTATATGTAATAAAAAATGTGTTCTAAAGCGATGAAGAAATCCGGGGAAATAAAAAATGATGTTATAAATATTATTATTTTTAAAAACACATTTAGGTTTACCGGTGAAAAATGCTAATAAGCTAAGTAGTTTAAATAAACGGAGGTCATCTTCATTTGCACAAGGAATTGTTTAGAATTCAGAAAACCCATATTTAATGCAACAAAAAATCATCGTTTACATTTTACTCGACTGCTGCGCGAGGTCCGAAAAGAGTTTTTTTGTTCCCTTGTAATTGTTAAATTAGCGAACCGATTTTGATAAATGATACGTCGTTGAATTTTTCCCCGAGTGGGCATCGAACAAATACTCAAGCACAGCTTCAGCAAGACCTCGATTGTTCACCTAATCTTAGATATAAATACATATTAATTATCTGTCATCTATATTTAGAGGCCAGTCGTGGCGCAGGGGCACAAAGTGCGATTGAAAAAAAAAAGAATATTGATTCTCAAGCTCAACTTGATTTTCAATATAATATTGTCAATGGATTTAATATTATATAGTTGACAAGCGTGTTTGATTGAACACGCTCATGTCAGTAAATCTAGTATTTACTATTCGAATAGAAAATATATATTTGTGTTGGATATTCCATTTATCGATGAGGGCTATACAGTTACTTTTACGATTTGTCTCTTAGTAATTAATTATTTGACAACGAACGCAACTAGTTAAATATCAATGATTGATCAAAATATGTATAATGCAAACATAGTCTAGATTTACATAAACCATTGTTGTTTATTTTTTTTTAGCTCCTCACGCACATAGCAGTGTAGGCAGAAGGACCATGGGAATCTAGTGTTAAGACGCTCCATCCCCATTATCACACTTCCCTTCCACATTTTCCGCGAATTAAGAAATACAATTTGAAAATATTAAATATTTAATTTCCTCGAGTGGGAACCGAACCCACAACCTAGCACGCTTGAGCCCCTACCCCCTGTCCCCTCCTCCCCACATCTAGCCTCTTACCTTTGCTATAATTATGTTAATTGTGTTTCTTAATGCACGTGCATAAAACACACACAAGAAAAAAATAATACAAAGCACACTTACTTTAGTGGTCAGATAAAATCTTAAAAAGCATGAAAATAAAGAATGAAGGTCATTCGATCTTCACTAAGGGGAATTAGTTATTTCCATTTCCATACATTCTGCTAAGTTCTGCTACTCAACACTGTTAAAAAAATGTATTACCAGACGGACAGACATACAAGAAATTATCCTGTAAGGTATTTTTTTAGCTTCACGTTGTATCCCGCAAGCAGAAGCACAATAGGCACACGGAGCCTAATGTTAAGACACTCTGTGCCCTACTTTCCGTCGAATTCATTTCCATGAGTGGGTTCAATCACCCACAACCTGTCGCGTTAACAGTCGCACGTTTGCCCAGCCCAACGACGGGCCTCTCAAAGTAATCTTATTGAAGAACAGAACTCAAAAAAATAAAGGACGAAGTGGCTTATCATTCACTTCACCAAAAAAAAAACTGAAAATATATAAAAATAAAAGAATACCTGTGTCATATACCGGCGGTAATATTTTGTAAGTGGGTGTGTGGAGTGCTCCTCGACTGGGATGTTTTAAATTATTACAAGTGCCGTCCACTCGTCTGCCTTCCAATGGATCACATGGTCCAATCTCATTGACGCACCAACTAAAATCATTTTCATACTATTTATAAAAACATAATAATAAAGAGAAACAAAAAAACAACGTGCATAAAACTTTGCCTCGGTATCAGAGCGAAGAAATGAAAATATAAATATTAAACATTATACTTATTTAGAAAACGTATAAAAATTTGAACGTAGCGAGACTCGAATCCTTCCTCCTCCCTCCTGGAAACCGACTTTCCCAAATGTGGAATAACACTTTACAAATGTAAAAAATATTAAATATTAATTTATGAAATTAAAGTAAAACTCTTACTTACAAAGTTCGATTTAGTTTCACATGTTCCTGGTATACCTTTTGCGACATTACATTACCCGTGAAGGAGTCGTAAACTTGCGTTGGAACAGCGCCGTGAATTGGCACCGGTGACAAAATGAACCATTGCGAAAACAATAGCATAGGCCAAAATATCATTTTAATTTTAAATTGTCTGAATGTGTTTAGTTAAAGCTAAAAATCAATAAATTATTATTTAAAACAAAAAACACTATCTTTTAATAATTATTTTTATGTGGCACAATTCTCAGAGGTTACTCAGCTTAGGTAAGCTATGTTATTTTTCTTTTTTTAAAGAGAACCTGGAAGCTTCCACTATTCGCCGACGAATTCTTGGGGCATCGGATGTTGTATCTCGTTAGCAGAGCGAGAATATGAAGTGAATTATTTCATTTCCTCAAGTGGGTATCAAACCCGCAACTGTCACGTTTCCCCCGTCTACGTTTTTGCCACTGAGCAACGACGGCCTCAATGTCATTATGTTATTAGGTAAGCTATATTTAAAGGTAGTAGCTTCAATAAATATCATAGGATATTGAAAAAGCAAAAGCATCATAAATAAATTGTTACAAGGAGTCTTTTATAAAGTTTTAAAAATCAACAAAAAACTGAAGGAGAGAAACGTTCTACTTCATAAATAAAAGGACATATCCAAGTTAATTTCGAATCTACGTCAATTACAACAGCAACACGAACAGTAACATAGGATAAACCATTTACTGTTAGAAGAGAAAAAATGGAAACCTTTTAATTTTAAACATACTTAAATGAAACTTTTTTTATACGTTAAGCAATGTATAACATAAACTAAAAAAGAAACTTAAAAATATTTACTTACAACTACAATAACTGGCTATAATTTACTCGGAATGAAGTCTGTGCACTAGTCCGACGTTCGTATGAAAATTGCAGCAATTTGTATCATCATTACACATATATATAAGAATGAAACATGCTTTTGTTTTTTATTTTTTGTTATTTTTTTGCAATAGCGCCGTTTGAAAATGATCAAATAGTATAGATAATACTTATTAAGAAAACGTATAAAAATGTAGTTTATAAATTAACATACATATATACTTCTGCGCGCGCATTCATGACGTAGTTGGGATATACAGGGTGGAAGCGGCTGCGGTATTTTTACGAGAGCAGCATATATAATGAAATATTTAAAATCCATACCTAAAAATTTTTTCTAAATTTTTCAACGATTTAGACATTGGATTATTATTTTCATTTCATAGTTTGTTTCGGGGGGGCGGGAAACACGTAGTATCGAAATGTCCCACTTTTCAGTTTCCGCCAGAAAAGTATGTGATAGTTAGCTTTTAATTTTTTTTTTAAAGTAAAACATTTTTTTTGTAATTACAAAGATCTATTGAGCTTCACATGTTCCTCATACACTCGTTGAGACATTAGGCTACCCGTAAAAGAATCGTATATTTGTGTTGCAGTCGAGCTAAGAATTGATACTGGCAACAAAAGGAACCATATTGAAAATAATAAATAAATATAAGTGTAGCGTCGAAAGCCATGCCTATATTTTGCAAACAGACAAAAACTTTACTATTATTGTTTTGGGTTCTATTACACTAATAATGGAATAATTTTTTTTTTATACATCTTCCATGTACAGACACTCCGTCCGATTCGTCCGTTTTTATTATAAGTATAGATTATAATAAAATACTTAACAAATTGACATATACTTCGGTAGGTATTTAATAGCGTGAAATTACGCTTTCTTGAGAAAAAGGACAAGACAGACGGACTAATTCTTATTATGTCACTCATTTTGTATGAAAAGAACTGCAACAAATTATTTGTAATAGTTTTTGTCAGTAATATAAACATGAAAAAATCAGCTTCCTTATGTGCCGTGTGATCCCAGCCTAGAATAGGATCATCCTGGTACTGGTGGTGTCGTAAGAGGCGACTAAAGTACGTGTGGTAGAGTCACGTCGCCAGCAATGGCAACACACATGGGCAGACTCGACCGGATCATTACCACCCCCGGCATTTAAAACCGGCATGAAGTAGTGGCTTTATGCCACTGCGTTTCGCATCAGGTAATGCCGGGCCCCGGCGCCCAACCCATCTTAAAGGCCGGCAACGCACCTGAAGCTCCTCTGGGGCTGCACGGGGTCGTGGGCGGCGGTAATCACTTACCATCAGGTAACCCGCAGGCTCGTTTGCCGTGTCTTTTCCATAAAAAAAAAAAAGCTTCACACTGTATCCCGCACACAGCAGGGTAGGCAGAGGGAACCTAGTGTTAAAACACTCCATTCCTCACTTGCCGCCGAAATCTGAAGGCATTGCGTGTTGAGTGACCGAACTCAATGCCACGTTTTGCCTCTACCCCAGGGCGAATGAAAGTATAAATTTAAATAAATATTTTATTTCCTCGAGTGGGGATTGATCCCACAACCAGTCGATTTTGCATTCACACTTCGTGCCTCTGCGCCACGAAGCACAAAGTATAAATTAATATTTTTAAATTTGTTTCTTTATTATACTGTAAGTTCTCACTTCTCGTCCCATTTTGTAATTATAAATCCCAACCTTTTCAAGATCAAGGAACACTTTTATATCAATCTTGTTAGCAGGGACCACTATATAGGTATAATAAAAATAAACTGTAATATATGTAGATATAAATAAATGATACTCAATAGTCAATAGGAACGTAAGAATCAATCGATTCAAACGATTCTACGTTGTATGCGATCAAATAACTCAAGCTGATACTGGAGTGCACCAGTCCAGAAGTGAGAACAGCACTCCCAATGAGTCCGAACCTGGGCGATGCGGCAAATGGGGTTTTATGACGCAATTTTTTTTCGTAAATACTCCTAAATAATGTTAAGTAAGTATTCGTTAAGCTACTAGCTAGCTTAACGAATAATTAAATATTTTTAATTGCTTCTAAAGTTCCAACTTTAAAAAAGGAGATTGCCTTATAGTCGTTATTTTGGCTGGACTCAAAATACAGGCCGATAAAGTTGATCAACTAATAGCTACAGAAGAGCCCAATAGAGACGAAGACCGTATATTGTTACAAAAAATAATACACTCAAACAAGAATAAAACATAAAAATATAAAATGGATAAGCTTTCCGTCGCTATTTCAACTTATTGAAGGAAAATAAGGTTAAAATTGAATTTTCATCAATTTTGAATATTTATGGGTCGTGATTGCAAAATATTAATGTAATTAATTCATTCTGCGTTTCTTCTAAAATGTAAAAAATATGTAAAAAAAAAGTAAAAATTTATAAAATTACACGCGATAAATGCTTCGGCGAAAAAAAAATGCTTTGAATTTTTTAAAATAAAAATGTAAAGGAATATAAAAAATTACAAATTTAAAAACTTTGAGAGTAGGAATAGATTTTTATCGATAAAAATAAAATACAAAAACCACACAACTATATATTACAATAGTTTTATTTATATTAAAAAGGCACAAATTTTACATAAACTGTATGTTGATTGTTGATTACAAAGCAGTCTTAGAATGGTTCACCCCGAGGTGCCTCCTTGCAGAGACTCCTTGAGCCGGTTATTTTCGGCAACTAGCGCCTGAACTCTTAACTCGTATTTTTCTCTTAACTCCTAAAATAATTAGAAAAATATTAATTACAATATTAAAAGTATAAGAGATATCGTATAAAATGTTAAAATAGCAGTATTTGAACTTGCACTTTCTTATTTAAGTTCTTTGTTTTAGCTTTACATTGTATCCCCGCACATGGCTGGGTAGGTAGGTTGTAGGAACGCGGGAACCTAGAGTTAAAGCACTCCGCCGAATTGCCAAATTCTCCAAGTTTTTCGTTGTTTTTTCTCGCTCTGGTAACTCCAGATCTCGGTGGAAAGAGAGGAACGGAGTGTCTTCTTCTGCAGTTTCCGGAATTTTTATAATTATAAAAACTTACCTTAAATATGGCGAGTTGAGTTTCATACTCCTTTCGCAAGTCGTCATTTATATTGTTGCTGGTTTGTGCGCGTTTCAATACAAGATCGTATCTTTCCTTCTCCGCTTTGAACCTCGCCTCCATTGCTTGGAAACGATCCTGAAATTATATTTAAATTTAAAATATATATAGATCGCCGTAGATATTACAAATTTAAATATTATTTATTGATTTGAGGACAGATTTGGCGCAAGAACACAAGTGGCTGTAGATGCGACAGGTTATGGATTCCATTCCCATTCGATTCTCACTCAACGTGAGAAAATAGAGAACGGATGTGTCTTAATGGAAGCGGAGTATCTTAGTAGCACTAGATTCCCAGGTTCCCACTGTGCCACCACCTACCCTGTGCAGGATACAGCGTGAAGATAAGACAAAATATCTTTAGAACATCGAACTAGCAACCATCGACCCAATAAACTATCCCCATATACTTACTTCCATAGCTTTCACTTCAGAATTTCTAATCTCGAGTAAATCCTTTGTAATAAGATTAATGTCCTTAACGACTGCACTTGAGTCGTCAACGCTTCTATCTGGAGCTCCTGGTTCTTGACCATTTTTGTTTTATCAAATATCATACCACGAGCTTTGCTTAGCAACTGGAATTTAAAAGAGGTATTAAAATTTACAATATCAATAAAAATATACAGGGTGGAAGCGTCAGCGCTCCTTTTACGGAAACAGCGCATAGGGTAGAATATTTTAAAAATTAGGATTTTTTTTAATATCGCAATGTTTATCCATACCTGTATTTCGTGTGACGCAGTTACGCATAGATACCACTAACGTTAACACATACTACTACAAAAATACTACTAAAGATTAATCAACTTTGAACTTTGCCGCCAATACCTACCACCCGATTTCGGAATGAGGCGTGTGCGGCGGTTTCCCTTTGATAGGATGATGTGTGCGTGCGTCGTTCTTGACAAATAGCGTTTTATTTTACAAAATTAATTTATTTATTCATTTTGTTGGAAAAACCACTTTTCATTTTTGGTAAGAAAATAATTGGCAAAAACACTCTTTATATAAAGAAAACAACAGTATTTTTTTTTCTCGAATCGAACTCACCACTATCGTGGTTAAAGGCACACGTACGAGTATGTAACATGCGCCACGACTAGCCTCAAATTTCATTTTGTATATTATATTAAAAGAAAAACGTTATAAATATAAGAGATATGAAAATAGAAATACATTTTTCACCTCAGATTTATTTTAATTATTTTTTACTATAACAAGTTATAATTATATAGAAATATTTTTAATCTTTTGTTACGAAAATTATATTAAATTTATTTAAAATTATATAGTTTTTTGGATTTTTTATATTCATCCTTCATTTTTATGCAAAAGTCGTGGTGGTGTAGTAGAACACCTGACTGAGGCTTGTGATGTGTGTTTGATATCTACTCGGACGAATGATTATTTTTATTTTAATTTCCTCGCTCTGTTAGATAATCAGCGGCGTTAAGTTCCGTCACTCAACACGCAATTCCTCAGAAATCGGTAGGTGCGTGGGGACGGGAATGCCTTACCACTAGGTCCACACTGCTAGCTGCGGGATACAGCGTGAAGCTGCTTTACTTTTTATGCTGATCAGACTAGTTACCCAATAAGTAAGGACCTAAGTGAAATGCCGGAAAATATCTTCGACAGGACTTGACTTCCACGAGCATCCAATTATAAAAAAGTCATAGGTAGTATTAGCTGACACAAGCATGCAAATATAAACACGACAGGCTGTGGATTCGATTCCCACTCGAGGAAATTTAATAATTATATATAAGTATTATGTTACCTCCTCATGTTGTTGTTTGATCTTCTCAATCATGTCCTGGTTCTTGGCGCCGGGCTTAGAGAGCGCCGCTTGCAGTTCAGTTTCTAAGTTCTTCACACGAGCTTTGAGTAAATCGATTTCTTCTTCACGTACCTACGAGTAAAAGAATACAAATGCAAATACTTTTTTTTTGTCTGATTAAAAAAAATATCATAGGTCAACGGGAATACAACTAATGAAAATTGATAAATTCAGATTTGCTAGCACAGCTACTTATAGATTTTCACTTTTTACTTTTTTAGGAATGAATTATATGTTCTTTACTCATTATAAATAAATTCCTAATTAGGAGAACAACCGCCTTGCATACCTAACTAAAAAAAAGTCACAAATATAACATTAACAATTCAATATTCCCAACTGAATACCTTAATCCATGTTATAGTTTTTTTTTGTTTAACTTCACACTGTATTCCACACATAGCAGGGTAGACAGAGAGAATTTCAGAACACAGTGCTAAGACACTCCGTTCCCATTAAGACACTTGTATTCCCCATTTTCTGCCGAATTCTCGAGGCATTTTGAGTGGCGGAACTCAATGCCGCGATTTGCCTCGTTACCAGAGCTAGGAAATAAAAATATTAAATGTTTCATTTCCTCGAATGAGCAGTCTCACGCTTGTGCCCAAGCGCCATGACCGGCCACCTTTTTCATAACTTTAAATAATAATAGTTATTTTTTTAAAATAATAAATAATTATTATATATTCTTTATTGCACTATAAATAAAACAAACAAATAGAATAAAGTTACAGAAATGAGGTTAACAAAGGTGGACTTATCTCTAAAAGAGATTTCTTCCAGTCAACCTGTGGAAGTGGGTGAAAGAAACATATAGCGGGATGACAAAATTGTGCAATATTTGAAAAGATTTATTTTTTTTTATAACATAAATATGATATATTAGAAAAAATATATACCTACATATACATACATACACACATACATAAATACATGATTACATATATACATACATACATACATACATATTATACATACAATACATTAATACTAATATAATTATGAAGTTCTTTTTTTTCTTCGATCTTCAATGATTAGTACTGTCTGTTAATTCTTTGATAAAATGCTTTTTTAATGATGTTTTAAAGGACATTATAGATGGGCTTTCTTGGATAGACTTAGGAAGCTTGTTCCAAAGTAATGCAGCATGTACGGAGAACGACTTTTGCATAAATTTCGTTTTAGTTTTGGGAATGTCAAGCATCGGAATGACACATGATCTCCTTGAGCGAGTGGGACTAGGAAGGATTTTAAATCGGGAAAGCAGATATGAAGGAAAATTTTGATAGTTGAGTATCTTAAACAGGAAAGATAGGATATGCATATCACGGCGAAGTCGGATAGGGAGCCACTTAAGCTGAGCACGAAACTGAGAGACGCGATCGTACTTACGTAAACCATAAATAAAGCGAATTGCAAGATTTTGCAAACGCTCTAATTTGCTAAGTAACTCCTCAGTCACATCCAAATAGCAGACGTCGGCATAATCAAGAATTGGCAGGAGAAGACATTGTGCTAGCATAACTTTGGTCTTATGAGGAAGGAAGTATTGGAGACGCCTAAGAGAATGATAAGAGAAATGCATGCGTTTACTTATTTCATTAATATGAGATGTCCAAGTCATGTTGTTGTCGATAGTTAAGCCCAAATTCTTTACTTTATCATAATATGGAATTGTAACCCCAGAGTACATAATATTAGGCAACAAATCCCAATTGATTTTGCTTTTAAGTCGACTACTGCTAATAATAATTGCTTGTGATTTTTTTGGATTTACCGCGAGACCGAAAGAATCACTCCATCTTTGGATAGCCGTTAGGTTGTCGTTCAAAAAACCAATTATCTCGGGCAGTTCGTTTAAATAGCCATGTTGATATAACTGCAAATCATCTGCATACAGATGGTAGGGAGAAGAAATAACTTTTGAGATATTATTAATGAACACAGAAAATAGAAGTGGAGAAAGAACGCCGCCTTGAGGAACACCAGCAGTGAGATCTAGCCAAGTTGAAGTGGTATCATTGGCTATTACACATTGCCGGCGACCAGTAAGATATGAGTGAAACCAAGAGATAACAGAGGACGGTATGTTAACTGCACGGAGCGTAGCAAGAAGTATATCAAAATCAACAGAGTTAAAGGCACTGCTGAAATCCAATAGTACCATTACAGTGAACTTGGTGTTATCCATGGCACACCGAATGTCCTCCGTAATGTTCAGCAGCGCACCAACTGTGCTGTGGAAGGGGCGGAAACCAGATTGATATGGACAAAGTATATTATTAGAGGAAAGAAAGGAGTAGAGTTGATTGGAAACGACAGTTTCAAGGACTTTGGAGAAGATAGGCAGAATGGATATAGGGCGATAATCAGTGGCATAGGTGGGATTCAAGGTTTTAGGTAATGGGACGACATAAGCATTCTTCCATTGTGAAGGAAAGACATTACATGACAGTGAAAAATTTATAATGTGTGTAACCACTGGTGCAATGATCTCCAACACAGGAAGAATCATCTCAAGACTGAGATTGTCACTTCCGACGGCTTTAGTAGAAATGGAATGGATATACTTCTTGATTTCCTCCTCTGATACAGTTCTAAAAGAAAACGGAGTCGAGCCTGGTAGGTTAATACGAGATAAAAAAGCAAGTGTCTGTGATTTTATTTCAGAATGTATGTTTAACATAGGTGAAGTGAAGTTGGAGTTTAAGGTATTAAGATCCACTGAAGTTTGATGACGTTCAGTGGTTTTACCTACACCCAGCGACTCTAAGAACCTCCAAACTTTAGCTTGACAGAGATTCTGAATAGTATTGTGAATATAGCGACGTTTGGAATCCCTGCACATTCTGTTGCAGATGTTGCGTAGTTTTTTATAGGTTGCGAGATTTGCCTCACTAGGATATTTTCTATTTTTAGCCTTCGCTTTGTCACGTTTAGACATGCTTCTTCTAATAATTGACGGTAACCATGGGGCAGGTGCATGTTTCATTCGAACTGGTCTTACTGGGGCATGAATATTGTAAATATTAATCAGTTCCGTAGTTAGATATTCCACCATGTCATCAATGTTGGTTAATGACATTATGGGTGACCAGTCGATGTTTCCCATATCTTCTCTAAGGCGTGCCATATCCATATGCTTAAAATTGCGCTGAAGAAAAATTTTGCCTCTAACCCTGGGAGGGCGTTATTTATATGAGAGAAATATTAAGTCGTGGAAGGAGAAAGGAGCAGTCATTTGACCGTGAGAAATAATAAGGTTTGGGTTAGAGACAGAAATAATATCAATCTGAGAAGGCCTACAATTAGGAAAGAAATGAGTAGGGGACGACATAGGTAAAATATGTAAATTGTATGATTCATTAATAGCTTTAAGTAGGTTAGCTCGAGAATCATTTTTTAATAGGCACGTATTTAAGTCACCCATACAAATTATATGCTCATACTGAGGTGTAAGATTCTCAAGCACATCTTCCAAAGTTCCAAAATAATTAACTTTGTCATTTGGGGAATATAAAACTCCCACGAGAATTTTTTTATGACGTAGTTGTATTTCTACGAAAAGATATTCAAGACAACCTATAGGTTGATTAAGAGCGCAGGAGATGACACTGGCAGGAATGTTGTTGCGAAGGTATATACCAACGCCACCACCAGCCCGCTCAGTGCGGTCATTGCGGAATAGTTGATAGCCTGGAAGGGAAAAGCAAGCAGAGGAAAGGGATGGCTTTAACCAAGTCTCAGAGACAAGAATACAATCGACTATGCCAGAGCCAAAGGATGTGAGAAGATCATTGTAGTGAGCAGGTATACTCTGCGCGTTGATATGCACCAAGGAAAAAGAAATTGAGGGAATGTTAAAAATAGATGACAGCTTATCTACAAGGGTTTCAGTATCTGAAAAAGATGTGTTTTTGCTATCAATACTATCAGAGTTGCTAGAGGAGCAGGAGAAGAACTCATCATCAATATTCATATTTTTGATACTATCTGAACGTATATGCGTATATATAATATATATAATAATATGATAAAAATATATAAAAAATAAATAAATTATAATATAATAAAAAATAATATAAAACTATAAGAATTAAAAATTTTAAATCCACGTGCACAAGTTGACTCAAATTAATTTACACGTTTAAAATGTTACTGTAATGACTATCATTACAAAAAAAAAGTTTGAAATTTGTAAACAAAAACAATACGAAAAAACAATATCTACATATATCCGTGCGTATGTTAATAATAAATAATTTAAAAAAATATTTGAACAAAGAATTATAGTAGTACAACAATCATTCACTTTAAAAACTATTATCTGTATAATTTACATTCTGTGACATACATACATGACACATATCAAATGTATAGTATAGAAATGTTATTAAACAAATGCCTATCACATTTTTAATAAAATAAATTTAAAATTTTAAGGATTTGACAAAACAACAAAAAAGAAAGCAAGTGAGTGTACCTTATCTTATAGTCGGATAAACATGAAAAAAGAGAAAAAAAAAAGGAAATTGGTAAGTAAACTAATACGTGTAAACCGACTAAATTGAGATGGTATAAAGAAATTAGCTATTCGGTTTGTTGTTTTCATTGTATTTCACTGATGGATTTTGTACAATTAGCCGTTTAAGTTCTGGCAACGAAGATATTTTCACTTTCGATTTATTAGCAAGTAATATCACAACCATACCGTCAGATGACCAGCATTTCTGTATACCAAAGTGTTTCCGCGCTGATACAAAAACCTCTTGCCGTGATTTCGTTAAGAATTCTGTCATGGTTACTTTGGTACCCTTTAATAAGGTTTTTGCCTTCCACACGCTGGAACGTAGCCGTAGACTTGAAAACCTAACGAGTACAGGTCTGGCAGAATTCTTTTTAGTACCGAGTCTATGACATAAATCGATTGACGTAGAATTAACGTCAGACAACTTCATGTGACCGGATAATAGTTCTATTGTCTTTCGCAACACATTCTCGTCCTTTTCTTCTCATATGCCGTGAAGCAAAAGCACCTTCCTCCTTGATTGTGACTCCAAGCGATCCATTCCCAGTACAAGTAGTTCAACTTGAGATTTCAAAAGGCTAAGTGTCTTCCACACAAAAGCTTTGAAGGTATAAAAATCGGAAGTCAAAGCTTTTACTGAAGGTGTGGGGACCGCAGAACTAGGCTGAGATAGAGTTTTCTCAAACTCACCCATACGAGAGGAGAACATAGTGGAGAGTTCATCCATGCTTTTGAGCAGTTTTTCTGCAGGTGTTTCCATATTTAAAAGAATCGTGCAAAATTGTGTGGGAAAATGGAGTTCTAGTCAACTTAAGCACAGGTGTTCAACTTTTAACACATATATTAATAATTATTAATTTAAATAAATAAAAAATTCAAGAGCTGCTAAAACACGTCTATGCACTTTCGTGTCTACCCGCGAAAAAAAAAGTTTAAAAAAAAAACTTATTATTATTTTCGTAAAGTTAACTAGTAATATTAATTTTATGTCTCCTTCATTTCAATTAAATGTAATTAATGAGTAGAACTCACTTTCAATTCCAACCTGAGGCCATCTTCGCTCCTCTCGGTTTTCACTTTTTCCAAGTCTTCGATTTTCTTTAGAAGCTCTTGTTCTCTTTCTTGCCAATTTCCCTAAAATGATTATCACACGTTATTTTCTATATCAAAATATCGACTTTCTTATAATTTTTTTTTATTTATGCCAATTGAAACAGCCGTTTCAATCAGAAGCCTATTTTATTTATGCCAATTGAAACAGCCGTTTCAATCGGAAACTAATTACCTGGAATAGACAAATTGCCAATTTATAACATAGAGATTTGAGTCTATATTGTTTCTAGTTGCTGCATAAGGAGAGGTAAAAATAATAACAACGTGTGAATGTAAGCACGACGATTGAGTTCGATTCCCGTCGCGATTTCGGCATAATATGGGGAACGAAGTATTTCAAGACTAGGTTCCCTCTGCCTACCCTGCTATGTACAGCGTGAAGCTGAAATATAACATTTATTAAGCAGAGTTAATATAATACTTTAGGTATTATGTCATTTTAAATAACCTGATTTTTACATTTTAAATTTTTTAGTTCTCAGCATATCATTTCAACTTCCAATCCCTATAAAAATTTGAATACTTCTCATGCGCTAAGTACAGCCAAGTTCTAAACTCAAAAAACTTTTAAAGTCGGCTTTAAACTTACGAACTTTCGATCCGATAAAAATATTAAGTACTATCTAAACGGCTCTTGAAGTGAGCTCTAAAACTTCGACAAAAATTATCATCATTTAGCGGAATTGCTTTCTATGAATAGTATGAATAGTAAATAAAACTTAAGCCTATAAAACTGTAAATAAATATATTTTTTTAAATCAGCTTCACGTTGTGTCCCGCACACAGAAGGATAGGCACATATAACACTGTAATTGTTTTACAATTGATTATCTGTTCGTCTGTGCGTTTGTGCATGCCTTGTGCCCATTGTCTCGAGATTTCGGCGGAAAGTCGGGAACGGGAAGTTTCTTAATGGGATCACAGTGTCTTAACACTAGGTTCCCAGGTTCAAGTTGCCTACCCTGCTATGCAGGTTACGGCGTGAGGCTTCAAAATCAACCATTTTGTATATAAGAACACACAGAAAAATACTTACTGAACTAGCAGATTCATTTAGTTTACTTTCTACTATCTCTGACTCTTCTTTTGGTTCTTCTTTCAACTCTTCTACCTTAGGGATTATCTCTGAGTTTTCTATTTGTAATGGATCTGTTGGAGTCTCTCCAACTAATTCAGGTGAATTAGGCAGACTGTTTTCAAGAGGTTCTTCTTTCACTTCTTGCTTAATCTGTTCTTGTAGCAAAATCTCTTGAGGGTTCACTTCTTCCTTTATGTTGAATGAAACAAAATCAATAAATTATAAACAAAAAAGTAATACTTAGTAAATTATTAGTCATGCACACGCTGCATCCCGCATATGAAGAGCAGTGAAGACAGGAGGAACCTAATATTATGACATCCCATTTCCCATATACCAATTTTCGAGACATCGTGTGATGGCGAAACGCAACTCTGCGCTTTCGGCTTGTAATCTAACACACGACCGTCGGGTTTACAATCAGTGCTGTTGCGCCACGACGGCTTCAAGCCAGGAGGACCTGGTCGGTTTCCAGGAGGTATGGGTTCCCCTCTCAAAAATTATACATACATTAATTTTTTTATACGTTTTCTAAATAAGTATAACTCTCATTCAATAAATAAATTATTAATTAATTTTGAAGCCAAAACTATTTTATAATAAAATGTTCATCTTACTAAATAATCAATCATTTGTACTATTTGCAACGAAATGGCAGTCAGTTATTAGATACTTTCAAGAATGATTAATTTACTTTTGAAAAAAAACAAAAAATAAGATTAAATCTCCTCACAAATACAAATAAATATTGAGTATAATATTTTAAAATATAAATTATTACAGATTTGGCTTCTTCGCAAACGTTTCCAGCCGGTTTCGTCCCGAGGGAGCCCTCGCCCCCGCCCGATGGAACTTGCGCTGGGTCGGCCTGCAACCCAATAGATATTGGAAAAGTAATAACATACTTATAGAAAGTTTTCGCATAACTTATATTAGAGGTAAAATGTAAATATAATTTTGTGTTAAGAGTCCATTCCTCATTTCCTGACAATTTTTCGAGATATTGTGTGTTGCCGTCCTTCGTCTACCAGAGCCAGAGTGAGCATCAATTAAATTAAAAGGTAAACAAATAGTAGTAGTATAGTAATAGTCGTATCATGCTATATAATCTAAGAAACTAAATTTGGCCCATTTTTAATTAAAATTAAATAATCATGAAACGCGACATCTTCAACATCAATTTGTCTATACGTAGATTAGACAGTAGAGAAGTAACAACAATATGGTAGCATCGAGCTGATCTGGTAGTAGAGTCAGGACCTGAATAGTGAAAGGAGTAAGCCTTTTAACGTCTTCAGAGGTTACCAGTAAGCCAATTTAGGCTCATATAAGTTATAGCTCAGAGTACATCCATAGCAATTCGTGAACAAAAGCTTGTTTTTTTTAAAATTTTTCTAAAACTATAGAATTAAAAACTATATAAAAACTTCAACAATATATATTTATGCACAATAATCTCATCTCCTTACAGAGATGTAGAATAATGAAAAAGTAGCAACAAACATTTTAGAATATCGAATATGGACTCAATAAGAACGTGGGACTTAAGTTAGCGACGAAGTTCGTTTAGTTCGGCGATTCGGTATAGTAAACAAGAGAGGAGCGGGTTCAAAATTCTTTTACTTGTCTCTATTATATATCTATAATAATTCGAATATTTATAATATACTTAATTCTAATTTATAATTTATATTTCCATTTCTTCGCTCTGGTGTCGAGGCTAAGCGCAGCGTTGAGTTTTGCCACGCAACACGCAATGCCTCCAGAATTCGGCAGAAAGTGGGGAACGGAGTGTCTTAACACTAGGTTCCCTCTACCTACCCTGCTGTGTGCGGGATACAGCGTGAAGCTAATTTTTTTTATAAGTTTAAGCGCGCACGAACATTTTTTTATCGAGTAATGTGTGTTATGTGCAACATATTGAATACAATGTTTTGATACTTATGTAACAAAAAACGCAACGATTTCAGGATTGTAATTTCTTACATTTTGCCGCGATCGGCACACGACACGATCGTCGCAGAAGTATGATACGGTCCACGAGTTGTGGCTGCCCTAAAGTTAGCTTAAAATCAATTATATAAATTGTATGTAATTTTTTTCTATAATAATTTTCCTCGATATTACTATTCAATTATTCGACGATTTCCATACAAAATCACATTAACTTATTAAATTAAGACTGGTGGTATCAACAACTTATAATTATAGGGATTATAAACGTGCACATCCAAAAAACAATTCAAAGTATCACAGACATTTGGAGCTACTTTTTTCAAGTAGACACAAAAATATAAACAATATTTTACTTAAATAAAAGAAATCATATATATTTATATAAATAAACACAATAATCTTAAAACAAAACTAACTTCTTGTAATATCAAATTGAAGTCAATGGCAGTGGTGGTTTCGTCTGGCTTTCGTAATTTCAATCCAGGAAACCGTTTTAGAAACCTATATACAAATTCTCGTCCAGCTAACTTTGTAGTTGTGTTGAATCTATGCGCAATCTTATTTATTTCAGCATATTCATATATGAACTTTTGAAAGTTCTGCATAGTGAGATTGTTGTTAAAATCATCACATCGTTTAATATAATTGTATATATCATTTTCTTGCTCAGCGTTGAAGGTGGTGGAAAATCTCCCCAAACTTGTAGCCGCTTTACCAACTTTCAAACGTTTACGCAGAGTACTTTCCCTGACGCCGACTTGAGATGCAGCTTTACGTTTTGTGGCACCCTTCGAGATTAATAATTTGGCGGTTTCTAACTGTTCTTGTGTGACGATGGTTCTATTCGGGGCTTTTCTTTCGTATTTTCGAGGCATTTCCAATGCTTGCTTGTACTCTAAAACAAAAATATATTTATGTAGAGAGAACAAAAAATTGTATGTAAATGCATCGATATCTACACTAAAATTATTAAGACAACAGGTTTTTTTTTGTTTTAATTGAATAGGCTCCAAAAATACTTGACCGATTTGAAAAATCCTTTACAATTAGAGGAATAAGGTGATGAGAAACGATTGGCGTGTGAAAAAACTAAATAGGACAAAATGATGTAATACAGTTTTATAGAGGATATCAATATTTACAAAAAGTTCTCGATATCAATTGTCTAACTGTTAGAGTTATGCCACAATAACTCATTTTTAAAAGAGAATATGTAAACTTACTAGAACGGAGCCGCCATCGTAGTATAGAGAGACTTCTAAAAAATATAGGATTTTTTGTAAAAGAATAAAAACAGTGTTTAATTGCTCTATAGAATATAATAGTATTGATAGTTATAGTAATAGTATTATGGATTTTTTAAAATTTATTCTTTAGTCATTACATCATTCCTTTAAATTAACGAATGTGACATTAAAAGGTAAATAAAAAAAAATTAACTGATTTTAGATACAAAAGCTTAATGTTAAATCAATTATATTTACAGTAGCGGCAAACGCTCGCGCCTTCGCCCTGTAAATCGGTTAAGCCCTTTCTGAAATTAACGTCGACAAACAAACAAACCAGAGAAGCGCGAGTCGGGGCTCCGTACAAAACTTAAAGGTTTTGAGCTTCTTCTGAAATTCACGCTTAGCGTAGCCAGAGCCTTTTCATCTGATACCTCACTCGAACTACCGGCTTTAATATAAATCTTACTTCTCTTTTAAGACTATTACTTTTTAGGATTTAATTACAAATAAAAATTTTACATTCTAGGTCAACCTATTATATATAGAAGTACCCTATTAATAGATGAAGCAGACGGACAGACGAACAGACAGACAGACGGACAGACGGACGGGCGGAGGGACAAACGGACGGACGGACAGACGAAAAGACGGACCGACTGTTCGGTCGGTTAATTTGAATTAATTATTTTATTTATATACTCCAAGCAGTAATATATAAAGAAACACCAAAAAAATTATTATCATAAAATATCAACACTGATAATAATTAGCATACGAGATATATATTTTCATAGAGTTTACATGATTATAATAATAAATACATCAAACGTGACAAAATGTCGCAAGTATTTTAGTAAAAAACCCTCACTTACCTGTAAAATGGCGTGCAGTTCATCGAATTGACACGAACGCTTGACATCACGCCACGCGAGGTACTGAAGAGGGTGGACGCGGGCCAGTTGTACGAATACCTCGTGCGCACACTTAACCCACATTATTGTACTTGTTCAAAACAAAGTAATAAAAATTGCTTTGAATTTGTCCTTAGGGACAACGCAGATTGAATTTTACCATGAAACAACTTTTAAATCAAAAACGGAATATTTTTCATTGCTCTTCATCTCGCCGTGCGATAAGAGTAACGTGTAAAAATTTTATATAATAACTTGTATTTTGTTTATTTTTAGGTTCCTGCATAACTCCACAACTCTTTCTGTATTACAAGAGTAAAAATATTAAATAACTTAGCCTTAATCATACCACCGAGTTTACAGCCAGACAGTTCACTACGCCCCTTATTCTGAGTTGTTTTTTTTTATTATGTAATACTATAAAAGAACCAAATCTTTCCAAAGTAAACATTTTGATGTTCAAGTCAGTCGGTAAGGGATAATCGCTTTAACTTTTGTAAATCTCTTATAAAGATTTATCTACACGTTTTAACTTAAAGGCCTGATAATCCAATAAAATATGGCTATAATTTTTTTTGTCTTTGTTATCAATATGTAAAAGTCACGATAGATATACACTTCTGATCAAATATTATATTAAACGCATCTACTACCAACAGAATTTCTTATAAGCATCATCATTTTGGATTATGGTGCTAGTCAATACTCAATAGTCATACTTTACGTCAAAAATACCTAAATATTTCTTAATAGCTTAACGTTTAAAAAGATATTTATAAATTTACTAATAATTATTTTTATTACAAATCACAATTATTATTCTGGTAAATTTTTAATATTTATTTATTTAAGAATGACATCGCTCTAAATTAAATTTAATTAAGATTTTCCTTACACTTAAATTATGAATATTTTTCCATGCGAAAGGAACCAAGTTAGCATATCACTAGAATCCGTTACTCAACTCTCTACTTTGTCTATTTTTAGGGCTCCGTACCTTAAAAGGTAACAACGGAACTTTTATAGGGTTACTTTGTTGTCGATCTGTCTCTCTGTCAAGACCATTCATCTCGAGATCACGTAGCGCAGGGGCACACAGTGTGACAGTAAAATCGATTGGTCGTGGGTTCCATCCCCACTCGAGGAGATAAAATATTTATTTAAACTTATATTTCCATTTCTTCGCTCTGGTGTCGAGGCAAAAGCGCGGCATTGAGGTTCGCCACTCAATTCGCAATGCCTCCAGAATTCGGCGGAAAGTGGGGAACGGAGTGTCTTAACACAAGGTTCCCTCTGCCCTGTTGTGTGCGGGATACAGCATGAAGCTGATTTAATTTGCTTTTATGAAATTTGGCACAAAGTATTTACGTTTTGTACCTAAGTTAAGAAAAAATCAGAAAAAGAAACTTGTTTGTAGTTCATTTCATAGAAAATAAATGTCCATTTTTAAATTTGTAAATTTTTATCAATTATACTTCCCGTTGACCTACAATCCTGAAATCAGAACAGAAGCCAGTAGGTAAGCGAGCCCGTCGCGCACATAGAGGGTAGAGAAGGAACCTGGGAACCTAGTGTTAAAACACTCCGTTCCTGTTAAGGCATTTCCGTCCTCCACAGAACAACACTGAACAACCACGCATATCTCAAAAGATATGAGTTCAATCTGTTATTATAAGTATTTAAGTTGGGTGACTGAAAAATATATTTCTAGCTATGGTAATGGTAATTCATTAGAAATTTAAATTTAATCTCAACTAATGGATAAGTAATGAAAACTTAGATTTTTTATGTCCCGTTTTTTACTTATAACTCTTAAAAATCCCTTGTTTCCTTCAGAATCAAAAATCTGGCAACGCTGCTTAAAAGTAACACAATATTCATAATACTATAAGTACGCGAGGACGGTTTGTATAAATTAAATATTTGCATCGTAAACAGATAACAATACTATATTTTTTATCACGAAACATTTGTGTTTTCAACTGAACACTAATGCACATTGAAATCCTTTTAAATTATTTCTTATAGTGTACTTTTATTTTATTGTGTTATTATTATTTATTGTTATATTTCGCTCATATTTAATTCTATGTCGATATTTATTTTATAACATTTTGGAATATGATATAATTTACTGAAAAGTATTTATTTTATTAGAATTTGAACCCAATATTTTTTCTTATTTGTAACTTTATTTTTTAAATTGTAAATGTGTAAATACTTTGCTGACTTCTTTGTTACCTTAACATAACCAGAACCCACAACTCTCGTCCATATAGACCTCATATTGCTAATATTCTCTAATATCGTTATAAAATTCCCTTTAATCGAATATTCATTATTTTCCATCAAATACGTCGTACTTTAACATTTTATGCACGTGTATTAAATTAACCGACATGACGTGACAGATTTATTTTTAATATTATACATGGCATTTGTAATATAAATATTATTCCGCTAAGGTTGTATATTTATTTATAAACACTTACCATATTAAATTTTCTTGTAACTGTAACTACTTTTATAAATTATAACAATATCAAATTTAGTTTTAAAACTGCAAGCAACGCGCAAGTAACACCCGAAACTTCAACTATCTATTTCAGGAGTGCGGACGTGGGGATTTAAAAATAGAAAATTGTTGAATGCGCTGAGAAATTCTCAACTTTCCCGCGTAACTTTCAATTTGTGGATAATTTCTCTCATGAATAAATTGTAAGATGCCGAAAAAGTTTTTGAATGAGAATAAATCGTTAGGAATCATAGTAAACATTTTAATATTTTAAAAGTTTCGTTTTGTTAAACTTGCCACCCCTCATACACAAAGTAGCTGGCAACAAAATGAAGAACAGAAAATCAAACTCGTGGCGTACCATTTTAGAGACCTATGTTTTGATGATGGTGATGATAATGTAACTTGACATGTATAGCTTTTGTTAGTTACAATCAAAGATATAAGATAGAAATGGTGTTTACTAAGCGTCTGTATTATTCACAAGGAAATATTATATTACGTTCGTCGTCGTTGTTCGTCGTGGTACTATAATCACACGATCTAGATGTAGGTAAGTAGTTATCCTAATTATGTATTGGTAAATATTAACAATTAACTTAACCAAATCAATAAGTAAGTCAGTCAGTTTAACATTTTTAACGTGATGACTTATAAATCTTATAAATCGATGAACACCGGCTGCACGCACGAAAAAGTATGATTCATTATCACGTTCCGAAAGCGAGAGCGCGACACTAGCGATAGAGAGGCACGATTGACGTTCGACTTGTGACGTGTCTATCCATTCAGTGTTAATTGTAATTAAATAGCACATTGTTACTCATGCGTTGTGATTAGTCTGTATAATTTAAGTAAAAAAATATTTAAATTAAAAAGTGCAATTCAGTGTTAATTTATAGAAAAAGATATTTAATTTAATCTGTTTATTTATATGATAATTCAGTGATAATTATTCAATTCAAATCATAGGAATGTGCAATTTATTATCAACGTTATCACGTAAAATTATCGTCCGTACACTGACTTTAGAGACAGCTTTTTAATCTATGTTATGTTTATTTACTACTAAATCAATTAGATCTACTTTTTTTCATCTAAATTCATTATGTAATTACGACATAACTTATACGGACACACGCTTATGAATTTAAGCTGGTTAAAACTGCGACAGTCCTAATATAATGATGATAATAATGTACATTGTATAAACCTTAATATTTATCACTTTTGGTTTTTCTCGATTATGGCTTCCAGAGAAGTATTTATTATTTCACCAACATTATGTTTATTGAATAACTCATTGACCATTGCCGTTTTAGAGTGTCAATTATTATTATAAAAAGATTAAACGATTTCATGATTCCAAGTTTTTTTTTATCAATACAATAGAACTTACTTAAGTTTCCACTCATTACAACTAACCTTATCTAAATAATATTCGATAAATTACGTTATTGATTATAATATATTTGAAAAACTTAAATACTTCTTTTTACCAACTGACATGCTTCTTGATGTTTTTGATAGTCTGTGAAAACAGGATTGTAAATAAATTGACGTTAAATTTGACATTCGCTTCAACTAACAAAATCTTCGTAAGTTTCTATGAAATTTAATTGGAAAAAAAAATAAAAGTTATAGTAAACAGTACCCATTTCTTCAGCCATTTAAGTGACAAATATATATATATATATATAAAGGTGAGCATTTTACACAACCTTTAGTCTAAGCCATATTTTTGTTTTCTTACTGATGTTACATTCTTATTTACAGTGATTCAAAATGACTTCAGAAAAAAACGCACAGATTGGACAAGCTCGTGAAACTTTTCAATTATTATATCAAATATCTCAACTACTCAATACAGGACTAGATCCAGAATCATTAACAATATGCATAAGGCTTTGTGAACTGGGAGTTGAACCTGAAGCATTAGCACTTATAATAAAAGATATAAGAAAAATGGGAGAGAATGCAGTAGAAAATAGGCCCCCTAATTTACCACTTTAATTATAGCAGAAGTTTTTAATATTGCCATATATTCATAATTGTTTACACAAGAAGATCACACACATAATCAACGTTTATTTTACCACATAATAATAATTTTAAATATAAATCTATTTCGGGCATTAATTATTTAAAAGAGATAAATCTTTTAGCTTCACATAGTGATAAAATATTTCATTCTCCACTTTTACACTGTTCTCTAAATGTTGGAACACAATGCAGATTGCCTCTTTTAGAACAAGGAATTAAAAATAATTGATGGTATGAAAAGAGATCAGACTACATAGTGTTTACAGATACTACCCCACTGCACCACAATGCCCTCAAAAACATTTATAGAAGAATATCTTCTTTTAAAAAAAAGTAAATATATGATCCTCGGTCAAAAATAACAGATAACTTTCTGCAACATTTAAATATTGATATTTCACTTAGTTACTCTAAAAACTATGTAAATAATAGGAATTAGGAATACTTATAAAATAAAAAAATTAAAACCACTTTTTATAAATATTTATTGGTATCCATTTTAAAAAAAATTATATTACAATTTATTTCAACCAAAATAATATTATCAACAACTTGAAAATTTGATAAGCAATCTAATAGGAGAATGAATTAATAAATCTCCTAAAAAGACATTTACCTATGTATACTTTTCCAAAGAAAAATTCACAAAACAACATCAAGGAGAACAAATAAATATGTTGTATGTGAAAAACGGCTGAAATAAATTACAATATACAAATATTGAACATTGTTTATTTTTTACATTGTCAAGTGCAATTATAAGCAAACAGTATGTAACTGAAAATATCACAGATGCAAATAATTCACTCAAAAATGATGGGTGGGGTTTAATATTTTGTGTAGGTTTTGCCAATTGGCAAGATTTGTTAATACAAAATTGTACAGTTATATGAAAAAGGGAAAAAAAATATTGAAGCTGCTAAAATGTTATATATACTTTAAGTATACACATACATACAGCTGTGATAATTTCTTGGTATATATGAATAAAATATCACTTGAACTTTACACATAACACTTAAAATTGTAGTTTTAATAATAAAAAGCCAATATTTTAATTATTTAATATGAATTTGTTTATATACTATAATCATATAATCATATCAATTTATATTATTTTTTTGCACATATCTGGATAGGCAGTTTTCCTCCCCTCATTGCCCCAAGTGGGAGTCAATCTTACAACCATTGCACTTACAGTTGGATTCTGATACCACAATGGTTTCAATTTCTAAATTCTTGGTTTAATTATAATTATTAGTAGTTTCGTAATGAGTATGACACTAGGATGATAACCTATGTCATAGACTATTCAGACAGCTACAACTTGAATAAGCAGCTACTAAGTCAATACTAGAAATCATTTATTTTCAAAAAGATAAATTCAGTAAGAAAATTTTAATTATTGATTAAACAACTTCAAAAACACGTAATTTATTATATATATATATATATATAAATGATGAATTTTCACACTGATTGCAATTATTGCATCAGATCTTGCACATATGTTTAAATAACTGCACAATTTTGTATAATTCTACATATCAATCATTTACTGAAAATTCTGTCCCTGCCCCTGACTTTGGCCTAAAACTGAAGGATCTTCGAATATAGGTTGTTGTGGTTTAAACTGCTCAGAGGATAATCTAGTGAACATTATACCTACACCTTCTATTAAAGCTAAGAGGATACCACCCACTAAAGCACTACCTGCCATTGCTTTGGCACCTGGAACAAGATACATATTATGTAAATTATATTACATTGCAATTTAGTCTATAATTAGCAATCTTTACAAAGAATAATATTTAAAAAAATCAGCTTCACGCTGTATCTGTATTTTAAACGCATTGGGTGTTGAGTGTCAAAACTCAACGCTGTGTTTTTTTCCCTCAACACCAGAGCGAATAAATGGAAATATAAATGTAAGTAAATATTTCATTTCCTCGAGTGGGGATCGAACCCACAACCAGTCTGTTTTACAGTCACATTTTGTGTCACTGCACCATGACTAGCCTTGTGCTCCTGCACCATAACAGCCTCAAGTGCTATACTTAAGTATTTCTAAATGGGGAAAATAAAAATAATATACAAATATTCTGCTAGGTGGGGACTATATATAAACAATAAGACTACTACTGTAGTGTAATAATGTTATTTATGAATATGTTTTCTTATAAAATTACCATTTCTAGCTGCTAAAATCCCTGCTGTTATTGCTCCACTACTAATTGAGTTCCATGGATCTTCTTTTTGTCTCAAATAAACTAGGGAGCAATCAATTGTAGAGAACATACATCCCCAAACAGCAAAATTACCACCAACTATTGGTGATCTTTCTTTTATTGCTGCTAAACTGCCCAACTGCAAACATTTATATCAGAATTATTATAAGAAACATTTATAATAATATAAATTGTGCTGGTTTTTACAATAGTAAGTTTCGTAATTATATTAAAAGTATAAAAGCATTTATTCAAATAAAAACTATCACTTTATTTTTTTTTATAAATAAAATGGTATTTAAAAAAATACCATACCAAGAAAAATAAAATACCAAGTATCAAAAAAAAATTCAAGTTATTATAATATATTTTACTATCAATATTTACATAACTAATTATAAGAATAAATATATGTTAATAACAAATAATAATTGAAATTTGTACCATCTTCCTGTTGAATCCGACTGGCGCATTCCGAAAACCTTTAATTGAATGAAAAATACCTCCACCGATGGCTCCCATTAAAAACGCTCCGCCAGCATCGTCTAATATACGCCATGGACACGGTTCTCTCGAATATTCATCCATTTTTTATTGATTTATAATTACTGCGAATAAGTATTAGGTAAGAATATAACCTAAAAATAATTAAGTATTGATTTTGTAACCAATTCATCCACTTACCAGTACATAAACTTTTATTTAATAACTTTTTTATTATAAGGGTAATTTAATTTATTTGTGGTGTTTTTGTTTTATGTAATATATATTATATTAACAACATCGTTTTAGTCGAGACCGAGGACAAGGGTCAGAAAACTATTGAAAATTTAAAGTGACCATAGAGAATATATAAATATTATTTTTTTATATCAAAAAAGAAATTCTATTTATTATGATTTATTAAGTAAGGATTAAATATATTATATAAAAATATGAAATAAAAACACTAACGATATAATAATTTATTTATAAATAAACGTCTATAAAACTTAAAAACCCGATATTATTATTGAACTAATTTTTATAATAAATTTAAATTCAATCGCAAAAAATTATAAAAGAGGTAAATAAATCTAAAAAAATGTTAGTTTTTTTATGAATAAGAATAGCTTATAGAATAATCCTTTTTTTATAGAAGTTTATGCAAATTTAATAAACCATTACACATTCTTAAACGTTACGGTAAATGTCATTTACAAGTCTGAAAAAATAAACTTCCAATGTGAATAAGATTTTTTTCTTGGTCCAATTAAAAAATAAAAAATAATTTCAAATAATGACGATTCATAATTTATATATTTTTGATCGCTATGGTACCTTACTGTACTATGGAGAATGGAACAGAACGAAACAGGCGGGAATGTCTAGAGAGGAGGTAAAACAAGTTGATAGATAATTTACCAAAATAACTTATAAAGCAATTTTTTAAATAGCTTATTTAATATGTGTAAGTGTATAACTATTATTACAGCAGACCATTTTGTAATAAGTCACCATTTGTCTTTTGCAGGAAGGAAAATTAATGTATGGAATGCTATTTTCTATAAAATCATTTGTTGCAAAAATCTCACCTCTAGATCCAAAAGATGGTTTCTTAAATTACAAAACATCAAAATATACTCTTCATTGTTTGGAAACTCCATCAGGGCTTAAATTTGTTATGAACACTGATAACCAAGCTCAAGGTGTAAGAGAATTATTAAAGAAAATCTATGGAGAAATATATGTTAAGTATGTTGTAAGAAATCCACTGTGTGGTATTGGAGAGCCTATTACTAGTGAATTATTTAAAAATAAATTAGATTCTTTTATAAAACAGGCACCATTGTTCGCCGTTAGAGCTTCTTGATGATAAAATGTTTTATTATATTGGAATTTGAAATTGCTTACATGTACATTTATCACACTTTTTTAATATTTAGAATGAACATACTTCATTTATAAATTATAAGTTAAAATTTGTTCCACTGTTTTCGGATAGCATCTGACTGTATATGCAGTGGTTGTTGGTTTGGTCCCTGCACTAGTAAATTATATTTAAATTGTTTTCTACATCAATCTGTTAGATAAGATATGGAGTTGAGTTCTATTATTGAACATCCAATGTCAATGTGTATAAATTTGATGGAAAGTGGTAAATTAAGTGTACTGCCCTGCTATATAAAAAAATTTGTGAAGCTAAAAAAAAACAAAACTTTCACTTCTATATATATATATTCATTTTTGTTAATTTACTTCTCCAAGCATTATATATCAACATAATTAACATTATTTATAGCAATTTCATATTGTGTAATTAAATTAAATGTAATTTGATTTATTACATAAAGTAATTTACTTTGAACAATATATGTATATATATATTGCAAAATTTGTACTCTATAGTAATACTTATAATTCCATTACTAAGTTAAAATTAAAATTATTGTATATTAATTATTTATAATAGTAACGTCTAAAATAAATTGTAATAAATTTATTAAAATGTGTCTTATTATGCATATATGCCTGCATCATGTAATCTAGGCAACAAAATAAAATAGCTACTTATTATTGTAAGCAAAAGTAAGATAGGAGTAATATGATTAAAAATGTCATGTATTTTTTCTTCTTTGATATTTTAAAAATTATCGTTTAACCATTTATTATTATTCAAGATATATGATAATATTTTGTAGTAATATCTGACCCAGTCGCTCAGTAGCGTGTGTGTGCGTGTTTAGCCTTAGACCCTTTTTGTTAAATTGAAATACTTTGGGCGCTTATTGCAATTTGCAACGCGTCCTGAACGTTAAATAATTTTAGTTACTTCTAAACGTATTTATTTATAAATGACATTTGATCATTTACTTTAGTTGACAGATGCTAAATGTCATAGAAATATGAAACTACCAACATTCTAAAAATTAAGTTCTGATTTCTATAAACAAATTAAACCGTTGTTGACTGTTGGTGTTGATGAAACTTAATTATAACCTTGTTTCATAATTGTTGGAAAGAGCTCACATCTTCATTTTATCTGGTTTGATATATGACTTAAAAATACACTTATAGAAATATAATGGCTTTTGTGTTATGGTGTAATAAAATGTGCAGTTCTTGTGATGAGTGAGACCGACGATACTGATGTTCTTTTGCTTATACCTCCGAACTTCTTCCTCGTGGATAGTTCCAGCTCTGAAGACACTTTCCTGGACTCCAGTAGAACTGTTGTCCAGAAGTCAGCATCTTGTACTGCCCAGGTTTTAGGCCAACTGGTTGATCAGGTTTATTCATTAGAATCTCGCTTGGAAACCTTAGAACTAGACACCAGTAACGCTTTCTCTACGGTTAGCTCACATAAGCGTAAATCTTGGGATTCAGAAAGTGATAAACGTAGTTTAGATCGAAAATGTTTTACGTTCCCGCGTAGACGTCGACGTAAAGTTAGGAAAGAAAGACATAAAGATATTTCATTGACTAGTCTAGACTCTATTACTACTGCAGAAAAAAGTTACAACGGAGGCAGCTTCAAAAAGTTGGGTGAAAAATCGATTGAACTTAAGTTAAATGACTTACAAAGCATGGATGGGGACATTAGCAGCATTGTGTCCACTCCAAGTAAAAAGAATGACAAACTTTTACTTCACGAAATAGATGATTTTTTAACTAAAGTTGAATCTTATGAGACTCCTGACATAAATTTTAAAGAACAGACTGGTTTTAGTCCTGAAAATGTCATAAAAGCAGCAGGTGACTATATAACTCAAAAATTAGATCCTAAAAGTACTGCTGATACAATTCAACTGCCAAGCGGAAGAACAGTGTCAACAAATGTTCTCGATAAGTATATTTATTTAGTTAGAAACAGTTCAAATCAATCGCCACAAGCCAGTGCATCAACAAACTCACAAGCTGACAATAATAGAGAAACTAACCCAAATAATACCCAACAAAAGCAAGATTTAAAGTCCCCAAGCATAAGAAAATTAAATTTTTCAGAAAACAAAGATGTACAGCCAACATCTACTCCAAAAAAACCTAATCAGTCATCTAACTATCCAGATACCTTTAAACCATCATCAAATAAAATCTTAGACCGCGCTTCAAAAGTATTGGAGCATTATAAATCACAAAATTATAGTCAAAATACATATAGGTCTATGGCCGATAAAAGTGATACAATGTCCTTAAAGAATGAAGAATTCAAAATGCCACAATTAAGGCCTTTTGGCTTAGAACGAGATGCTTATAAAATTGATACTATAGATACTGATTTATTAAGCTTAAGTGAACTTTGGGGTGAGAAACCTGACAGGGGTGATAAGGTTGATAATATCAAGTTAGAAGAAGAAAGGTTAAAAAGAGAGGTAATATTTTGTCATTTATCTTTAATATTTTTTCTTATTCAGTCTACTGTGGTGCAGTAAAATAGTTATTGACTGTAAACAAGTTCTCTTTTTGAAGCCAATATTGGGCAGTGGAATAGCATTTGTCTGTATATGCAATAGTAATGGCTTCATTTAAGAGTACAAATATGTAAAAATAAATTATTTTCATATTTCTTGGGCCTGGTGAACATAAAATATGGTTGTAATTGTCTCTAGTGAACTTCCTGCTGTATTGCATTATTAAATTGTATTATATGTATTAAATTGTGAAGCTTAAAAAATAATTTCTTTTCTGAGGATTTCCTCTCTTAAATTAAACGAGATACAAAAGTTTTAATGATTAGTTGTTTGCATATTTTTGTTTCTTTAATTATCATTATTATAAAAAATTATACAAACAAAAATAACATGTGAAGCTTATAGCAACAACTGTAAGTTTTTATAAAAGGTAAATGTTGTAATAAATTTTCTTGAAGGTAAGAAAACCTTAATTATTTATATATTTTTAGAAAACATGTAATATTTTTATAATATTCATCTCATTTTATATGTCTACAATTTAAAAGAAGCCAATGATGGGATGGATACATACACTGACTATAAATGTGGTTTCAATTTCTACATAGAGTGAATATTTTTATATCTTTTTCTCACCCTGGCAACAAGACAAACAGCAGTGTTAAGTTCCACTAATCAAGCTGCAATATTTAAAATAGAAGGCAGCACCTGGGAGATATTAATGTGTAATTTACACTTAAATAAATTTGCACTTTTTTACAAACATTATTTGTAATTCACTTAAATAAATTTCACAGCATTGTGAAGCCATAATTCAACAATTACAAAGGAAAATTCTAGAACAACAAGAGAAATTGGCTGTCGCAGTCAAAGTAGATAGAGCTAAGGATGCTGCAATTAATAAGTTAAAGGAGGCCTGGCTAAGGTTAACGGGTAGTTTGGATAAAGCAGAAGAAAGACATAGGACTGCCCTAGACAAGATGTGTAGAGAGGTTGACAATTTTAAAATGGTTGCTGGTGATGCTCAAAAGGTTTATTTATTTTTTTGCCTTATATTGTATGTTGGGTGGCAGAAATCAGTGTCACACTTTTCCTCGTAACTAGAGCGAGGAAATGAAAGTATAATATTCCCCCTGAGAGGGAATCAAAGCCCGCAAATCCATTAAAACACGCAACAGTTGTATTTACAGTCATACTCTTTTGTTACTATATATGTTTAACTAGTGGCCTAATCGCAGCTTCATAATTTTCAGAAAGTCCAAGCACTATGTGGCTTGATAGGATGCATCGGCGGCAAGGGCGCTCCCGGAGTCGGGAGCGTTGAATTTTAATTTTACATTTAGCGAACATTAAATTTTGAGGACTATTAATCTAATATGTAGTTAGGATAGTGGGTTCTCAGTCTTTGTCAAATAAAAAATGTTGAAATATCATGTTGCAATAAAAAAATTTTTTTGGTAAAAACTGTCTTGTTGTGACTTATTTTTAAAAGATAGATGTAGAGTATCGATATACTTTAGAGCTAATAAAACTGAATGTTTTTATAATACAGTGTACTTACATATCTATACTAAGATAATGATGTAGAAGAGTTTGTTTGTTTAAACGCTGAGATGGATCTAGACCTACTGGTTTGATTTACTTTTTTTTGTTTTGTGTGAAAGCTTCAGGAGTGCTATAGGCTATATAACAATACGGTGTAAGTCTTGGTTAGCCTTAAATAATGAAATTACAGCCATCGAATTGCTTTAAGCGCGTGTGCTGCATAAATACTAAAAAAATGAAAGTATAAATGTACTTTATAACAAAAATATTCTATTTCATAAGTTCCAAAAAAAATCCGCGACAGGGTAAAGTAAGTCGCATTTTATGACAAAAAATAAATGAAAATAGCAAGGGGATGTTTCACCGATTTTTATTTGCCATTCATATTGAAGCTAACGAGCGAAATTTCCATCATCAAGAAAATTTTATGAAGATAAACTTCGGTTTTTATAACATGTAATTTAGACATATACTTTTACAAAATAATTCAACGCTCTGTATACGAGCGGGAGCCTAGGTTTGAGTCCCGCAGGGGGCGCCCTTGCCCCTGATATTGTCTCAAACAGCCACGTAGTGCTTCTTGCACTTTATCAGAATTATGTATACAAATTTTTCATGATTGAATATGTCAATCTGTTGACAAATGCAGCAAAATAAAAGTATTTACATACTGTATATAAATAGTTACATACTGCTAGTACGAGTATGTAACTATTTCTGCAGCGCACGCGGTTAAAGTAGTACAATGGAGTTCCTAGTTATAGTTCTTTCGTTATTTAAAGCTACTAACTAAGAATTAAACCATAATGTTATATAGCCCTAGCACTGCTTTTATACAAAACAAAAAATGACTAAATCTCATCCGTAGGTTCAGAGATCATAGCGTTTAAACAAACAAACAAACTCTTCCGCTTTATTATATTAGTATAGATTTGGTTCTATTCATTCATATAATACAAAAAAATTAAACAAGATTATAAAAAACTATTGTTTGATAGAAATAATCAAAGCAATTTTTATTTTATACTAATATGAGTTAATCATTAAAATTATAGAAAACAAGCCACTTTGAAACAGAATTATACAAAGCTCTGGACTTAGCTCACGATTATCAAGAGAAATGTAAACAAATATTATTAGAAAAGAAAGAACTTCAAGAAAATATGGACAAAACTATTGCAAATAAAGAAGAGAGTATAAGAGTCAAAGAGAAAGAAATAGAAGTTATGAAGGAAAACTATGAAACTGTGATGAGACTCAACAAACAGTCTACAGATTGCGTTAAGAATTTAGAAGACGCTTTAGGGAAGGTAAATTGTGCAATAACTTTTTCTATTGTAGACAGAGGGAACTTGAGGGAAGTGCTAAGACACTCGGTTCTCCACTTTCTGTTAAATTCCCTCGGCATTACGTGTTGAGTGAAGGAAATCAATACCGCGTTACTAGGCAAAGGAATTAAAAATATAATAATAAATATATTCACTATCCTGAATGGCAATCGAACCCAGAAATCGTGCCACTGCGCCACGAGGACCTCTAAGCTAGGTTACCTAATTAAAAAGTATAAAGATGCGTGTAGAATAGCAGAACTCAACGCCGCGCTTTGCTTCGACACTATAGGAAAGAATTGAAATATAAATATTTCCTTTCCTCGAGTGGTGATCGAACCTACAAGTAGTCTTTTTTACAGTCACATTTTAAGCAAATAGGAGGTTTAGCGAGTAAAGTATAGTATAGTGTACAATAACTTTTTTCTTTATTTTTTTTGTAGCTTCACGCAGTATTCCGCAAATAGCAGGATAGGCTATTAAGGGGAAACTAGTGTCGAGTAGCGGAACTAAACGGCAACTATCATGGCTTAGTGATGTGAACGTCCTATTGTAAATGCGACGTTTGTATGTTTGATTCTTAATCAGAGGTATTAAATATTTAATATCCGCATTTCCTCGTTATGGTAACGAAGCAAAGCTTGAGTTCCTCTACTGATCATACAAAGCCTCAAGATCTTGACTCGATACGGCAGAAATTGGAACCCAGTGTTCCCAGCGAGAAGCTACAAGAAATGGAACTGTAAGTACCTTTCGTAGCATATTTTTTAACTTATTGTAATTCGTATTTTTTTATTTCCAGGAGCGTATAGACCATGAACAAACAAAAACTAAAGTAACAGAACTTAATAGTAAAATACTAACATGTAATGAACAAAAGTCACTAATACAACAAGAAAGAGATACACTAAAGGACAAAGTGAAGTGAGGAACGATCAAGATCCAATATATTGGAACGACAGTTGAGTGAGTCGCAGTATCAAGTATCAGAGTTAACTAGGAAATACGTAAGTGTTTTTATGTATGTTTTTAGAATATATAATTTTTTTTTAGTAAGCTGTCTTTGAACTCGCCCCTCTTGTTGGGATATTAACGTTTTGTCGCATTGGCCACTTTAATCACAAGTTTCTCTTCTTTGGTTAGGAATTGCAAATTCAAGTTTATACAGTTATTTACAACTGTATTTGTGTTTCGTTAACCGTCATGCATTATTATGTTATTTACGAGTACGAGTTCCGCCGGGGCCTTAGTGCTGGGGAAACGGCTCGAAGAGTTGATGATGTGTACGGCGGTCATGTCAGAAAATGCATTACATTTTTGGTTCCAACGCTTTTACGGCCGTAAGCACAAGTCAGGCAAAAAGTATTTTTGCTCGACTTGGCTGCCTCACTGCCGTGCCCCATGTAATATCTTCTTGTGGCGATATCCTCATTAGAATCATCGTTCCATTCCGATCCTAATATTGGTTGTTAAATAAGTAAGTCAGGATGGCCGAGCGGTCTAAGGCGCTGCGTTCAGGTCGCAGTCCACTTCTGTGGGCGTGGGTTCGAATCCCACTTCTGACAATTATTTTTTTGCTATTTTTATAAACTAAATTTGTTTTTTATGTATCTTTCATTTTATCTCATTTTCTATTACGAAATTAGAGATTATTTTAATTAAATGATATTTTTTTCTTTCTTTAGGTTTTAATTACATGTATATTCCTTTATATCTTTAACTTACTGGTATTAATTATTTTTTACATGTTTAAATTAGATTTTTCTTTATAAAATGTTTTGTTTTTAATTATTCCATTTAATAAGATATTGTGTTATTTTATTAACTAGATATATGACACGATACGAGAGATATGCTCTAGAATTTTCACATCATTCAAAAGTTAACTTTATTAATATAATTACTAAAAATACCTCATTAACTATAATTTCTTATAAAATAAACCCAAAAAAAAATTACACAGGACTTACTAGACAATGAAACGAAAACATTGAAGAAACAACTCGAAATACAAAAAATAGACCTGAAAAATCACTACCAACAACAGTTGGAGGATGCGGTGTTAGGAAAGCTGCAGGAGTTCCAGAAACAGTTGGAACTGGCCGAAAGAGACATGGAGATGGCCGCCAGGAACAAGGAACTGCATGTTGTGGAGGCTTTCAATAAGCAGATCGTTAGGATTGAGGAGCAGTGAGTTCTTATTTTTGTTATCACTAGAGAACACATTGGCACGTACAGTACGCGTTACCATGGCAACGTGTGTGTCGCTTTATACAAGTGTGTGTAGGACTATAGTCCTTTTTTTATTGATTTTTCGACCGACCACCATGGCATTCTTTATGAAATATATCGACCGCATTCTTATAGTGTTGTTAAAAGATATATTTATTGAATTTACTGTATAATTTGAGGCTAGCGGAGTGGCGCAGGGGGACGAGTGTGTTTGTAAACTTAAATATTTATTGAAATTTACATTTTCATTTCTTCGCTCTGGATTCGAATCAAAGTGCGCGTTGAGTTCCGCCACTCACCACGCAATGCCTTTAGAATTTGGCGTAAAGTGAAGAACGGATTGTTTTAACACTGTAAAGCGTGAGCTGCTATATAATTTTATTAAATATTTTTTTACAAAATATATAGAAAATTATGTAACGTGATTTAAACCTTTTTTGTTTATCTACTGCGCTGACACTACATCTTCTTTCTATTCTTCTCTTCTAAATGTGGAATAACAATTTAAAATGTTAAAAATATAATTTGTTTATTACAGACACAAATTAGAAGTAAATGTGTTAGAAGAGAAACAAAAGGAGGAAATTAAACTGTACAGGCTGCAACTGGCGCAGGCCAGTGAGAAGATAGGCTTACTAGAGGTAAGCTAAACTAATTGAGACTTTTTTATTTAACGCCAGTTGTGGCGCAGTGGCACAAACGTCACGCGTCCACTGTAAGCACTACAGGTAATGAGTTCTTATTCATTTTAATGAAACACACTAGATGAAATTAAAAATTTAATATTTTCATAGCATTGAGTTCCGCTACTCAACGTATAATGCCTTCTGGCATATGCACCGAATAAGGTGGAAAGTGAGTAAAGGAAGTGTATTATTCTTTTTATCGTATAACAACATTGATTGAATGAATATTATAATCCAAAACGAATCCATCAATATTGTATATAAAAAAAGACATTAAGGCCGTTTGTGTGTAAGTGTGACGATTGTGGATTCGATTCCCGTTCGGGAGAAGAAGAGCGGTTTTAAATACCACTTGGCAAAAATGTTTATACGTTTTCTAATTTAAGTTATCTATAATTTGTTGAATTATTTACAGAATAAGCTGGACACGCACCGGCGCCGCCGCGGCGACATGGCGGCGCAGCTGCACGGCGTCATGGAGGCGCAGTGGCGCCAGGCGCTGCGCATACTCACCAGCGGGGCCGCGGCGTCCAGTGCCAACAGCGGGGTGGGGGGCAGTGCCGGGTTTCAGACCGGTGTGGATTGTGGTGAGATTTTTGTAAACAATAATGTAACAAAGAACGTTATATGAAAAAAATGGGGTTTGTTTCCTTTTTTTTATAATCTTAAATAGTATGCCATAATTAACACTCCCAAGTCCCCGCACGAGTATTAATAATATTAACATATATAGTAATAAATATTTAATTTTATGTATTAAAATTTTTATAATATTATTATAATATTTTATTTAAAAAAAAATAAACAAATATATGCATTTTTAGTGTCTCCAGTAGCAGAATATTCTAAGCCAACACTATCTCCGCCCGAAGCCCGATCCAAGGACCATGACATACAACAATATATAAAAATGGTAAAATTTACTTTATTTTTTGTTCTTCAGTTTCATGTCAGTCAGAGTCATTGATCGTTGATGGGCAAATTCAACGCCACAGTTAATTTTACTATTTCTTTCTTTTTCTTTTGAGAGAGAGAGAGAGAGAGAGATCTTTTTTATGTAAATAATAAAAAATTAAAATATTTTTTAACTTTGATAGTTATAATGGCTGATTAGATAAAACCGTCAATTCTATCCAAAGTTAAAACATTAAAAGTAAATAAATTTATAGTTTGGTTAGATTAAATAAATAAATATCAATTATGTTTCCCCAGTTACTAACAAAACAAGCGAATTTTGAACCTGAAACACCGGAACCACGACATAACATAGTAATTGATAGTAAAGACATGTATGAAGAACCCACGACCGACCACCCGGAGCGGAGGGACAAAGTACGTCCGAGCTTTACAGGGAAAACCGCCGTGGAAAGCATAGTTTTAATGTATATTTTTTATATAAGCAGTATTTTAAATTATATTATTCTTACGATATATTTTGTATTCTGGTGGTTTGATAGAGACAATTCTGTTAATATCACATTAGAATGAAAGTGATCCAATTTTAAATTTCATATTCTTTTTTATTTTGTTTAAAAAAATGATAGAAGCTTATTATGAAATTCCATAGTTGTTGCCCAAAAGTAATTTTGATGTTAAGCCATTTTTATGTCGAGGTTGCGGTATATTGTATAACTAGGAGAAAAAATTAACAAAGATATACGAAGAACCCACCGACCATCCCTAGCAGAGATAAGCTTTACGGGGGAATCCGCCGTGAACAGTAAGAAAATAAATATATTTAGCGAAAAAAGTAGTACATTTTATTATATTACAGTCATTGAATAAACTTAATGTATAAATATTTTAATTTGTGGAAAAGTAACAATTTGAGTCATACTCTCATTGTTAATATTTTGTTGAATGATATTGATTTAGATATATATTAGTTTAAAAAAATATATATTTTATTTCCAAAAAAAAACACTAGATTAGTAGCCCAATTTTTTTTATTTTATATGATTTTTAATACTAACCAATGTAATTCGAAAAATTAAAGTACAAAGAGAAACCGCAGTGGAAACCATAGCGTTTTACCAGAATACTCGTCTTTTAAAACAAGAAAAACTTTTAAGTCTTCTTTTTTTTTACTTTTTTATTGTACACTTTATGTTGATTTGAAAATATTAGTGATTTATAAACCTATGTAATATTAATGTTTACATAGAATACTGTAGTGCCTTCCTCTTTTTTAATTTATAAAATAATTTCATACATGAATTTAAATAATTGTTTTCTAGTTCGAGCTTTTAATTGTAATGTAATTGTTATTTAAGAACCATTCCATTCTATAAATAAAAATATTTTTATTGATTATGTAGTTTTTATTATTTTAATGTACTTGAAAAATAATAAGTATTATTTTTTCGATAAATATACATTTATTTGTACACGTTATTATTTTTTTTTACTTTAATAATACATAGTCATTATAAGTAACAATGTGTTTTAACATTTTTAAGTGTAATTCCACACTTAGGAAAGAAAAATACTTATTAAAGAAACGTACAAAAATTTGAGCACTGACCAGTTAATAAGCCACACGTTTTTACCGAGTTATCTTATATATACCGAGTTATATTGAAATTCTTATACGCTTGTTACAACTTATTTATGTTAGCAGGGAGGGAGAGTAGGGAGAGTTTTACAAATTTCCGCTACAAAAAGATAATTAATAAGAATTATTCTTTGCCAAGAGAGAATGCTATGTATTAAATATTTTCGTTAAGAAAAGAAAGAAAGAAAGAAATGGGTTTGAATCCCGCTTCGTTCAAATTTTATACGTTTTCTTAATAAGTATTCAATAATGTGCCGTTTAATTACAAGTGTAGTTAATGAAAAATAGACACGGAACAAGCTTCTTTTGTGTCGTTCTCTCGCTTACTCGCGGTAGGCAGAAGTTACCAGCCAATATAAAAAAAGAGGGAAAGATTAATCAAAACCAAGAAAAACAACAAACAATTAGCAATATAACGATTTATTAACGTGTAAATGCAAATTAATAATATACAATAAAGTTATAAGATACATGGCATCAGTTATACGCTTAAACATAATTTTTTAATCACATATTTCAATAATATTCGAAGGCAAGAATTACTTGGAATTGCGGAAAGTAACAAATATACATAAAAATCATTGATATCAGTTTGTATGTTGAGTATTTTTATGTGCAAAAAAGACTGAAGTTTTTTTAGGCTTCACGCTGTATTTCGCATATAGGAGGATAGGCAGTGGGTACCTGGTGAATATGAAGCCACTATGAAGACACTAGGTTACCCATTAGGACACTTCCGTTCCCCGCTTTCCGCCGAATTGAATTTTGAGTGGTGGAATTTTCTAGACAATTTTTTTTCTTTCTTGTCTATATATGTCTGCTTATTTTAGAGATAATGGACAACGAATGTCTGCAATTCAATAAAAAGAAAATAATATTTGAATCAAACAATCTTTATGTAAAAAAAAAACAAATTACTTAATAAGCAAATACTCAGTCGTATATATATAATTTATATTTGTGATGATTATTCTAAGCGTCTTCTATATAATAATAAAAAAAATATTGCACAATTTTGTTATACAATACACAACATACAAACTCAAAACTTTATTTACAATAATATCAGTTAAGTGCATTTATTTAAACTTAGAAATTAGATCATAAGAAATAGAATTTAATACAAATATATTAAAAAAGAAGTTATTTAACAAAAATATTTTGTAAAGCTTGATACAATTTTGATTCTCCAAAAGAAAAACGTTATATTCCCATCACTTTTGTAAGAAAAATATACAATCGAAATACATTTTTAATATTATTTGATATCTTTCTTTTGGAATAAATATTGTAAATTAAACAAAAATTAAAAAAATATGATATTTTTCTATTATTTCTGTTAAAACTAAACTAAATTTAATATTTAAAAATTGTTAGATTTCTTATATTTGCGCTAATTTAATATATATGTTAGTTAGGCTTTAGAAAATATGTATACCATTTACCTTCATAAAGTAAAATGGTAAATATAGTGTAGTGTTAAGACACTATTCTCGATTTTATATATAGAGATGTTGCGTACAAAATTCAACCCAGATGCAGCGTTTTGTCAATAGTAAATTTGCAAAACAAAAATTTTTTTAAACTGTGGCAAGTGGTCACATTTACGTTCGGATACTATCCCGCATCTATTTAGTATCTATATTTTATATATTGAATCGTATCTATATTTTATATATTGAATCTGTGAAACTAAAGCCTAGTCCACACTTACAAATTCCATTTACTAGCAATAGTAGTACTATACAATAATAAAATGTGAACATGTCTTTAAATATTTTATACATAATAATATCCATCTTATATTTAATTATTCAAATAGTATATATATACAGACATACATTTATACTTTATATATTACATTTATATTAAATCAAAATCTACAAATTAAAGTTTCTATTGCACATTTGTTTGTCATATTTTAATTATTGTTGATTTTTGAAAACTGCCATTTTAGTTATATTACGAAGATACCAAAGGCTCTCGCTTTTTCGCACTAAGGATCTATCCTAGATAGCGGGACTCGAGCTCGAGCTCTAAAAGTTTCTAATTTTTCTTTTTACTATATCTTGCTGTATAGCCAAAATTTTTAAGTTTCTGATTGAATGGAATATTTTCGAAGCCTAGAAAAAATGGGTCATTAAATAGAAATAATTACCAGTCGGATATCAAATCTCATATAAAATTAATTACAATATAAAATTTCGATTTTTTTTCTTCACGCTGTATCCCACACGCACACAGCAGTTTAGGCAGAGGGAAACTTGTTCGTTCCCCAAATTAATATTATTTACTTTCACTGATTTATGAATATTATAAGTGACTTAATTTGGTATTCAATTTTAATATAAAGGAGTCACACTTAACCAAAAATATTAATATTATAAATATTAAAAACAAAATATATTATCATAAACATAGTATCATAGAAAATATTATATTAAATGTTTTAAAAAATTAGAACAAAATGTTGTTAGTAACATGTGACGTCATAAGTTACTTCAGCCATTTTGGTTTAATATTAATACTTGTTATACCAGTCCCATAGATTATTTACAAATGTTTATTATTTGTTTTATTATTAAGATAACTTTAGTTTTTATCTTTTGACCATATTTTTAAACAATATATTGATTTCATCTTGTCTCAATAAGTTAATTTTTTTTTTCATATGCTTCAAATTTATTTAAGCCATTACTAGCTCTGTCTAACAAGTCCTTTTCAAAGGCCTTATTTGACATAATATATAAAAATTTGGCCACCCATAGAAAAAATATTGGGTTAGAATCAAAATTCTTAATCACTTAGAAATCAATCTGTACATATTCCATATCTACACAAAAAAATCTTTATTAATTTATCATTTCTCTGACTTTCCCATAAAAATAAGCCTCGATATAATTATAATAATCACTTTTACTCATATAGTAGAATATATTAAAGCCATACCAATTATTTATATTGAATTGAATACTAATATTGAAAAGAAATTTAGAATCAACAATCCCAACAAGAAAACAAATGTCATAAAAACTATACCTTCCTTCTTCTATCTTTCTCTGTATTTGAATTTGCTACCTCCTAAGCTAAAGCCGATGCGGGTAAAGAGCTGTGTTTCGGTTTCGCCTTGTGGACAAAGACTTTGATGCAGCCGTTGAAGTCCGCACTAACTAGGACGTGGCCGGTTTGAGAGGACGACACCATGCCCGCGTCGGGTGCTTTTTGCTGAAATTGAATATTAATTATTTATATATATTTATTGGCTTCACGCTGTATCCCGCACATAGCACTGTAAAGAGACGGAGTCCGGGAACGCCGTGTTGGGACACTTCATTCCTATAAAAACACATCCGTTCCCTACTTTCCGTCGAGGTCTGGAGGCATGTCGGGTCGAGTGGTGGAACTCGGATACTTTCTTTTTTTGATACAAGAGAAAGGAATTAAGCTCATATTTATTTACATAGAAAAATAAAGTAACTGGGCAAAAAGAACCACTCTAAAAGAACTCACCACCTCCTCCTCCCTGCCCCCCTGCGCCTCCCGCTCGCTGATGGTGCGTATGACGTGGTCGGGGTTGGGCGCGAACACGGCGCAGGTGACCACGGCGTTGTGCGCCTTCACGCCCTCCCAGAAGTCGTTGCGGTCGCGCCGCACGGACGTGAACTTGGAGTAGTCGTGGCAGGTCTTCCAGATGTAGATGCACTGGTTCTCCGACCCGCTCACGATGTACTTCCCGTCGTGGGAGAACGACGCCTTGATTTGACTCGACACGTTCACGTACCCCTTGTATTTGCAGGATAAGTTTAGGTCTCTCAGGTCGTATAGTCGTATGCGACTGTCGTTTGACGTGACCAGTATCTTGTCATCGTTGGGCATAGGTTCGATTCCGCTTATTTTACGCCCCGTCGAGTTTTTCCCTCGTGTCGACCGTACGTCTATTTGGGTGTGATATTTGAGTTGGTCTGTTGTGTAGAAGATGCATCGGCCGTCGTATGTGCCGACGACGGCGAATTTGCCGTTTTGACAGAAGTTTGCTGCAGTTATTAATTTTGTTTTGCCGTCCACTTCGTTCCATACTGCTACCTGTTTTGCGAGATTTTGACATTAATTAGGTAAAGTGACAAGGACTGTTATTTTAATTAAATAGAGAAATTATGTTGTTAATAATTTTATTTACGAGTGGTAAAAGTTTTAAAATAAGTAGTTATTACAGGCGAAAGAAATTAACTTGATCTACTTAAAGCGGAGAACGAAAGAAGAAACGCATTACATAAAATTTATATCGACAAATTCCAAGTACGCCAAAACGCCACAAAAAACGGCAAAAAATAAGCCAAATAAAAAAAAACAACAAATCACCTTTTTATCAGGTATATCCCACAATCTGAGCTTCCCATCCAAACTACCCGACAAGAAGTACCTATCATCCCTGGGATGAAACACGATGGCCGTCACAAAATCGATATGCTGAAAACAGCATAGGCATTCCCCTCTCGATATGTGCCATAATCTGACAGTTTTATCCATTGAACTGGACAAAATGAAGTTATTTTTGGACCAAGAAACATCTAGAAGGTCTGAAGTGTGGCCGGAGTATATGCAGAAGGGTTTAGGGCAGAAGGGCGCTGAAGGGGTGAGAGGAGGGTCTTCGGGGGAGGGGGGAGGCGCTAGGGAAGACAGTGACTCTTGGGAAGGGGTAGGGGAAGATTTCTGTTTGGCGTTGTATTTTGTGCGCATGTCCTGGAAAGAACAAATTAAAATGTTAGCGAGATTACCTTAAGAAAAAAAAATATTATGAGTTTTCTATTGTTATATTATATCTATAGATATAAATATTTTCATTATGATATGAAAACATATATGTATTGAGATAATAAGTTATTTGATTTTCACGATTATTGCACATATTAAATGAAACTAACTTAACCGGATTAATCGAGTATATTTAAGAAATCGCTGGCGGTAGTTTGATATGATAATTATATCAACTGACAGACGAATGCCACCTCAGTCTACCCGTGACCACGGACTACTGTAAAGTGTTCGAAACGTCGGGTTTCCAAAATGTAAAAATCTTAAATATTATTTTTTATATTAATGCGATTAATCCGGTTAAATTAGTTTCATTTAATATATATATTGAGATGTTATTAAAATAAAAACATTACACGTTATTTCACTACAAGCACCATGGTAGTAGGTTCAATCTTAATTCGGAGAATGATTATAGTTAAAAATATTGGCATTATCTAATTCTCGTAGACAAAACATTTCGTTCAAATGCAGTGCGTGTGAAACAAAGTGCCTCAACAACAGGTTCTTACTGCCAATTCTGCCATACAAGGAAAAACTTGGAAAACATTAATAAATCTAATTATTAAAATAACAACGTTACTAATCGCATTGATCAAAATAACGACCGTTTCATGCACTTACCTATATCATATTTATATTTATTTCTATTCCTTATACATAACTTCCTGTCTATACTAACCTGGAACATATCATAAGCGTCTCTGGTGACCCAAATTCTTAATAACTTATCCTGTCCAGCTGTGGCTAGTAAACGCCCGCAAACACTGAATTTACAACACCATACAGCCCCTGAATGACCTGAGCCCATTTCCTTAAAAAAAAAACAATATTTATAATTAATATTATTGTATAAAACCTTGAAATATAAAAAATAATATTGCAAAATATTTTTTATTATTTATTTCTAATTCTTATATTGCAAATTCAATTCAATCTTATTCTATATATTGCAAATTCAAGATATTTTTTTTTACTTATTTACGATTTTTAAATATTTATCTATATAAAATTCTTCCTTATACTAAATTCCATTACTGAAATACAAATTGCTGAACAATGAAACCAACAAATATTTATAGAAACAAACTAAAATCGAGCCCCACATTGGGCGCCATAACTCACCTGTACATATCTAACACATCCATCAAAATCATACGGTCCTTTATGAGAATTAGAAGCCTTTAATTTAATATTATGTTCTCCTCTGACATCGTCTACAATATCCGCCACATCCTCCTTGTGTCGAGCGTGTGACACTTCTTGGGCTAACGACTTAGCCGCATCTACAGTTTTCTTCACTGTACTCCCGAAAAATCTTTTTAATCTATAAATAATATTTGAAATTGTATTTTTTTTTATTTAATTTGGCTTGGAAAAGTAAAAGTGGTTAGTCAAAAACAGTGTCAAAACAATTTCGTAAGCGTTAACTTAGCAACGTATTGTAGCTTTGTTGTTTGTTCAATTTTAAATCGTCATCAAGAGAAATACAGCAAAATATTACTGATATTTTTTAATTGTAAGAAAATTTTGACTAAGATAACAAGTATATAGCCAATTGACAGCCAATCAAGATCATAATTGACGACGATTTAACTCACAGATAAAGAATATGAAAAAAAAAACAAAATCCATAAAATATAACACGATCACAATAATTAATAATATTGTAAGCTTCAAAAAAACCACTCAATCTGTCTCAAATGGTAAGTTTTAGAGTAAATTCGTAACAAAATTGGTAAAGTACAGGCAGTTTGCAAACATTGCAAAAGTAAACGCAAGCAACGCCACCGTCACCTGATATTTATGTTGTCTTGAGAGTGACACTTCACTAGATCTGCTCGCATCAGTCTAAATTAAAATTTAATCTTATTTCAAATACAAAAAAATTGTCTAATCCAAGTTAGTATACTGATATAAAGTGATTTTTTTTTCTTTTTAACTTCAGTCCAGTTTCTTTATATATTGTGTTAAATTACATAAATTCAACATTTTCATCATTTAAATATAATCATACGATAGCATCTTTTTTAATGTTGAATTCGTTCAAAAGGTTAACTAACTATACAATTTTTTTAAATTATGAAACCAACTAATTTAATTTTAATTTCTATAAGATTTCCATTATAAATACATAGGCAAATAGCTAGGCAAAGTACGATATTTGTAAACACCAATTAACACTCAATGGCAACTACTAAAAAAAGAACCGAAAAAACCGAAGTAACATACCAGTAGATAAATCGGTTCTATGAAAATGCTATTATTTATAGTTAATATTACGTAAATAAAAATTTCATTAAACATTACGATTGTTTAATAAAGACTACAAAATTTGACTTAGGTCCTCCATTGGGCGCCAAAAATAGATTCCAAAAACCAAAATTAGCTACAAATATATAAAAACTCACTTCTCAGTCTTTCTTTTAATAGCTGTAGTTTGTCTGTCCGTGTCCTCTTTCTTAGTTTCTTTAGCTTCATCTTCAGTACCGCCTGCACATACACTTTCACTTTCTTCGTCGGTTTCTCTAAAATTTTTTTATACAATTGTAAGAAAATATATTATATTTAATTATGGAAGAGACAAAATATTGAACATTTATAAGCATATTTATTTGATTACTAAGCCATGTTTTTTTTTATTATTATGAACGAAAACATATAAAATACAAGCAACAAGTGCTAAAGACAATTATTCAAAGATCTTATTTATAAATTTAAAAATAAACGCATATAAAGCACTGAACACACGATGGTTTTCGTTGTGATCGATTATTCTGGATACTAAATTATTTTATTTACCACATCACTTAAATCATAAGATTAAGATATTAAAAATGTTAATAAATATCTAATTTCCCATCAAAAATGACTACAAACATTAATTTATAAATTATAAAAATCGCTCCACTGCCTTGATCTACCAGACTACCCTACTTTCGTCGTAGCGCAAGGGCACAGGGGCAAGCGTGCGATTATAAACGTAACGGTTGTGGGTTCTATTATTACATTTCATGGTAACGAGGAAAAGCGGAGCGATGGGGGACGGAAGTGTCTTAAGAGGAATACAGTGTCTTCAACTCAACATTAGGTTTCCGGGTTCCCTCTGCTTACCATCATATGTGCGGGATACTGTGTGAAGCTAAAAAAAACTTGTTTTAAAGATTGAAATAACTGAATAGTGTTAAAGATATTCTCTTTCTCTCTCTCTCTCTTTCTCTCTCTTTCTCTCTCTCCCTATCTATTATAGAAAGCAATTACACAAAGAGTAAAAGCTAGGCGATAATGAAAAAGCCAAACGTGTGTGTGTGATCATTGTTAGAATAAGTCTAAGTTTAATTTCGGTATGAAGATTAATATTATAGAATATTATTATTACATATTTTTTTATTTATTTGTATCTTATTTGTATCTAACTGAAGGTTTACATCTCGAATCGACTCGAATATTAAATCAAAATCCTAGCAAATCTTGTTTTAAAAAAAAATGTCTATTATATACAACTATCGCCCCATCGCGGCTTCGCCCGCATACCACTTATAATTGTTTTATTCGAAAAGTATAAGTCCATTCTATATCCTTGGTAGTGGAATTACTTTCGCACTTAAGTTTCTCGTCTCGCGGACTTTTTTAGAACTAGTGAAATACAACATTTCTTCCATACACTGACATACATTTTACTATTTTTGCAGCTCAAGCGCTTAAAACAATTCGATGGCGTTCATTATTATTATTTCGATAAGGCTAATTAAGACATACACCATATTGTTATATAGCCTATAGCACTCACGAAGCTTTCATACAAAACCAAAAATAAATAAATCGGACCAGTAGATCCAGAGATCTTAGCGTTTAAACAAACAAACAAACAGACTCTTCCGCTTTATTATATTAGTATAGATAACTAATGCAAAATAAAAACGCTAAAATAATGTCTGTGATTCCCAGTAACAGAACAGAATCCAAATGATAAATAAAGATATAAATGAAAAAAGGTGATATGTCACAAAATTATCGTTTTCACAAAATTTTAATTTATTTTTTTCTTTCTTTTCAACTTAAACTAAATCTAAAAACACAACTCATCACCTTCGTCTACATATCTTCATTTGTTTTTACAAAGAGACGCAAAAAGCACATTTAATATATATATATATATAAACCCATCGATAAACAACATAACGGCATAAACAAATATTTGCCCCAATCGGGAATTGAACCTAGTGTCAACGCTGATTGCCGACGGAGATCTCTTCAGTAGGTTGAAGGAACTAGCGTAGTAACTGATGGAGGCGCGTTGCCTCCATAAACTCTTTTTCATCTTGACTGAATTACTGGAAATTAGTGTTTTTTTATACTTTCTTAGTAGTTTTACGTTGTATCCCGCATACCAGCATAGCTTGGTAGGTAGGGGGAACCTAGTGCTACGACACTCTTTTTTCCTCGCACCACCCAATTTTCGGGACATAGCCTGTTCAATTAAGCGTCAAACTTAGTATACAAGAGCGGTAAAATGAAATAATTTAAATATATAACCTACAACTATAGCATTCATAGTCAGACTAGTGGTGCCACGATAGCCTCTTTTTGATTTTTTTTCTTGTAAATAAAATAAAAATAGATTTGAATCTGCGCCTTTTGGAAATAGTCCAAGCGCTCTGACCAACTAAGCCATATGTATAAGAATTTTGACGTAGCCCGATGAGAACGTATGGCTTATTTGGTCATGGCGGTTTTCAACAGGCGCGGGTTCATATCATGCCACGTTCAAAATTTTTATGTTTTCTAAATAGTATTTTTCTTTAATAAGTGTGGAATAACATTTTAAAAATGTAAAAAATATTTCAAGTAATTATGTAGAGTCGAGGTTGTATATTTGACGTTACCTAAAGTACTTTATCTGAATCTTAAATATACGAAATAAATAAAAATAATAATTGACATTAACATAACTGCATAATTAAAAAAATACACAGATAAAAAATATTTAAATAGCTGTAAAATGTATAGTTAATATTCTGTATTTTATGATATTTTTATATGTCTTATGGTATTTTTTTTATTTATTAAATATCATGCATTTATCTAAATACAGGTTAGGTTAGTGTAGTAAATACGTGCAAGGCGATGTTATAAAATGTATGGCAGTTCTCCAAAACGCTCAAATTTCAATTTCCTTGTGTTTACTCATTAATCGTAAATTATTTTGAGAAGATGAATATCATATTAAATACTTAAATAAATTAAATAATAAACAAGTAGCCTAGACAAGTTTCATGATTCAGTGTACACAAAAATATATTTTAAGAATTTTTTTCAAAAAATTGAATATTTTACGTGGAAATTTGGTGTGTTCTTAGCTAATTTCTTTTCATAAATATTCGTAATTAAACTATATTAATTTCTTTTGCTATTTTTAATGAAATAAGTACATATTTGCTACATAAAAATCGATCTCGGTCGGACGGTCATTGATCGAGCGAGCTTTTGTTTTAAATATTGCCACGTTATAATAATGTTACCACGCAGAGCTTTCATTTCCGACGGTGCAACTGCCGCCACGGATGCTTTAACAATTTATAAATATCGTCATTGATATCTTTATTTACTATTTTTAGATTTAAAATGTTTCGGCAATCGTTAATACATACTTATAATGACATTTTGAACAAATCTGTAACCAGCAAATTTCATGTACTTTGTATGGGTTTTTCATAAAATTCCAACATGTTTTATGTAAAGACATCATTGATTGCGGCGTCATTGCCAGTAAAATGGTAAAAGATGGCAATGACGCTGGAAGAAAAGTAGCTGAAGAGAATGATTATTAGCTTTTAGAGTTGACGAATGGGTCTGATTTCAAGCTGTAGTCCTGAATCTTAGACATATTTCTCATAGTACTAGTACTCACTGATGGATCGTGTGATGAATTTTTAATGTTTAAACCAGTTATGACTAAAAATTTACGTAGTACCTAAATTTTGTCCATAAATTTTTCTCGGATTCTATTCTTTTGAATCTTCTTGCTATATCACTACCATGGCATTTAGTTTCAGTGTAATGGAAACGTTATAAATAATATTACTGTTTTCAGCGTATAGAACAGTACAAAAATAAGCTACTTCAACTTAAATTTTATATTTAGAGTTAATAAAATGTATCTAAAATTTAACCATTTCTATTAATATTCTTTAGTTGTTTTTATGATTTTTTTTCATTATTCTTTATTTTCTACATCTCACTTTATCCCTAGCGTGGTAGTAAGAGGGATCGGAGCGCCAAAAGCAATACTCTTTGTATGTTCTACTTTATCGAAACTTACCACTCGTCAATCTCTTTATAAATGCCATGCGTGGGTTTCTTAGGTTTTTTCGTGACCTTCCTCCTGTATATATCTTTTCTCCCGAGCGAAGGTTTGAGACTTATAAGACCCGATATTATGGTTAGGTTTATCCGTTCTTTACCCAGACGCAACTGACTTCGACGTCTATTCTTGACATCGGAGATCCCCCCAATACCGATGCTTCCCCTTTTTTGAACAATGTATGTTAAATCTCAGTTACTATCTAGTTTTTATAGGTCTACAGGCTATAGAGGAAAATTACGTTTCACTGGTCTTAAGAATTGAATTTACTTTCTTGTTAGACTTAAATATAGTTTTAATAGAAGCTTTTCTCTTAAAATGCTCTTAAAATGTTGCAATTCTGTCTCTGTTTCAAAAGTTGTTTTACATATGATAGAAGTCCCGGTTATCTTTTTAGTGAGAGTTTTCTGATAACGCTGGAGGGGAGTAGGCATCTTGCTCTGATGAAAAGCATTCTTCACCTATCAAAGCTCGTCCCCTAGGAGTACAGCGTCGCAGAGTTGGTGGGCTCTTTGAAATAAAGATTTGCCAATGGTAGATAAACGTGGGTACGATTCACTATTGAAGTATGTGAGTATGCTTTCTTTGTTAGCTAACTTAAGATATTTCAGCCCACAAACAAAATGGTAAGACATGTTGAGCCAGTTTATACCTCGGCGTACCGGTTTTGGCTAACTATTGAAGATACAGTCAGTTTAGTCTTATTGTGTAATTTCGGCAACCCATACAATTTAGAATATTTTATACAACTAGTTACGAGGAATTTAATGTTATATATTTTACGTTTCTTTCATTCTTCTTCTGCAACACCTACGTTTCGCTGCCGTATATCAGCGTCGATCGTCAGCATTGCACAGTGTACCCAAACGTCCAACTATACTGTTATTTCACGGTCTTACCAATGCATCGCATAATAAGGCATCGCTAATTCTGTTACCGGCAGCAATACGCCTGTGCGTCTTTTCTTCATTTCTTTCAAATGCAAGAACAGGCTCTGGTCCTTCTTTAAGAAAAGAATTTTCTTGGGAAGAAAATTTTCCCTCGCATGTCACTTTGTGTCACTTCATGCTGCCAAGTTGACATGGCGCAACCATATTCAATACGTGACACGTGCCTTTTCCTTCTCACACACGGGCTGAGTGATCTATAAACAGACTTTACAACAAGGGAACAGGAATTAAAATACTGCACCGAGGTGGTCTCCCAAAATATCTTACACTCCTGTCAAACATCTAAAAACAAATACTTGGTGTAGGACCTCCTGCGACCTGCTCACTGCTGTAAAATGTATGGCAAATTAATAAGCAACTTTAGGAATTACTAAAATTTCGTTAGAAATGTTGCTCGTTAACATTTTATTTCTTTCTTTCTCAGAACTTTCACGCTTCATCTTTATCAGTACTTTCGTTTGGTGCTTTTGAGCTTATCCTTTTCCTTTTTTGAAAGACTTATCTGAGGTCTTCTGAATCTAACGAGCTTTTTTTTCTCTACGGTGTCTTTCACTTCATCATCCCACCATTTATCGTGCTTTTTACTAAAATTTCGTTTTCATTTACCACATATATTTGTCGCTGCTTTTCTCATATAATTCTTAAATATAATATACTGCAGAGTATATTTCAATGTTATGTTCTAGGATTAGCTGAAACAAGACGCAATGGAAACAAAATTGAAGAACATGAAAACTTCATTTTCTGCTATACAGGCGACACCCCTGGAAGACATGGCGTAGGTTTTATCGTAAAACACCATCTTAAGCATAATATAGAAAGCTACGTCGGTTTCTCTGAAAGAGTAGCCATGTTGAACCTGAAACTTGGAAGTGCCAGCTTATCCATTATTCAAGTTTACGCCCACACTGCACAGGCGAGCGACGAGGAAATCGATAACTTCTACGCGACAGTAAACAGGGCAATAGAATTGGCATATAAAGATTTCATATTAATGGGCGACCTAAATGCTAAAATTGGAATACCAAAAAAAGAGGAACATTTAATCATGAAAACACATGGATATGGAACCAGAAACGAGAGAGGACAAAGATTAATCGATTACGCCAATGGAAACAAACTGTCAATTCTAAACACTTTCTTCAAAAAAAAGCCAAAAAATAAATGGACTTGACGATCACCGGATGGAGCCAACAAAAATGAAATTGACTTTGTGCTGTCAAACCGACCTCATCTGTTTAAAAACATTGAAGTACTGAACATTAACTATGCTTCAGATCACAGGCCAGTAAGGGCTACAATATCATACAATACATATATCAAAAAAAGTAGAACAAAATTTAATAACTATCAACACAACAAAATAACAAGCGAGGAAGAAATCACGAAGTTCAAAGAATATCTACACTCCTATATATCGAAAGATCAAACGTTTGCTGAGCTCAATATCCCAGTCCAGAACTATTACGACAACTTACTTAGAGCCATCTCTTCAAGCCTTAAAAGCGCCAGGGTAGCACAAAGCAAAAGGAAACGCCACAAAATATTTTCAGAGCGCACATTAAAACTTTTTAAAAGAAGACAACATCTTCAAAAAAGTTCCAATAAAACAAGAGCAACGAGAAACGAAATCTCAGCACTTTACAAACTTGTAAATAAATACTTAAAAAAGGACTACGCCATTTACAGATATAAAACTATTGAAAAACATCTAGGCCAAACTGGAAGTACAAAAAAGGCATACAAAGAGCTGAAACCAAATAAAACTTGGATCAAAGAGCTAAAGCGAGGGGAAATAACCAAAAATAACCGCAGCGACATTATCAGTATAGCCACAGAGTTTTACAGAGATCTCTACAGTACAAAAGAGCCAGAAGACACCAGCCACGAGAAGCTAAATAACAGCATCAATACTAACACACCAACAAGACTTCAATTTAAAGAAAGTGACGTTATTGAAGCATTGAACAGACTGAAATTAGACAAAAGCCCAGGCTCAGACAGCATAACAAACGAAATTCTAAAGATAGCTACCCCAATACTAGTCTCACCCTTAACTCGTTTATTTAATTCTATTCTCAACTCTGGAGAAACACCCACTGAATGGTCTGAATCGAATATAATATTGTTATATAAAAAAGGAGACCCAAATGATATCGAGAACTATAGACCTATAAGTCTGCTGCCGAGCTTATATAAGCTATTTTCTACAATCCTGACCAAAAAAATTAGCTCTACTTTAGAAATAAAACAACCCGTCGAACAGGCAGGATTTAGAAGAGGCTTCTCTACTATCGACCACATACACACACTAGAACTTCTTATCGAAAAATACCAAGAGAGAAACAGACCCCTGTACTTGGCATATATCGATTACAGAAAAGCATTCGATTCGGTGTCACACAGTTTTATCTGGGAAACTCTAACAACACAGAACGTGGAAACTGAATATATAAGAGTAATTAAAAGTATATACAAGAAGAGTAAAAGCAGAGTTAAACTAGAAACAGCCGGCTCCTGGTTCCCTGTGAAGAGAGGTGTAAGGCAGGGGGACCCACTGTCACCTATACTATTTATAGCCACACTAGAGTCGATAATAAGCAAGCTTGATTGGAATGAATGCGGTATAAAAGTAAACACTAAATATTTAAGCCATCTACGTTTTGCCGACGACTTGGTGCTTATATCAGAGAAAGGAAAGGAATTACAACGTATGATAGAGTCACTAAATAAAGCTAGCAGGCTCGCAGGGCTAACAATTAACCTCGCTAAAACTATGGTATTGACCAACAGCACCAAAGTACAATTATACGTTGACAACGAGCCTCTCCAATATACAGATAAATACATTTACCTAGGTAAACAAATAAGTTTCGACAAACTAAACAACTATCAGGAGATTGAGCGCAGAGCCCAGCTAACATGGAATAAGTACTGGAGCCTTAAGGAAATTTTCAAAAGCAATATGCCAATCAAATTAAAGACTAAGGTCATGAATTCTTGCCTTATTCCATGTCTCACCTATGCTTGTCAGACATGGAAGTTCAATAAAAATGTCACGAATAAAATTATAACGTGCCAACGCGGAATGGAGCGGAGTATGTTAAACATAAAATTAAAAGATATAATAAGACATAAAGAAATACGCAACACCACAAAAGCAACAGACGGTTTAACACAGGCTCTTACACTTAAATGGAAATGGGCCGGGCATATATCACGCCTGCAAGATCAAAGATGGACAAAAAGGGTGACCGAATGGAGGGGGCCAGTGGGCAAAAGAAAGAAAGGGAGGCCTTGCAAAAGATGGGAGGACGATGTAAAGCGCACGGCAGGACCAAACTGGATGCAAACAGCGCAATCTAGAGAAAACTGGCTCAATTTGGAGGAGGCCTTTACCCTCAGGGGGGTTCTTACAGAATAGTCACAATATAGCACATTAATACTTACATAATCTACAACTTCTAGTTTAATATGCTTAAAAATCTATTATATTAAAAATACTTCTAAAATTGTAACTATATTTTTGTAAATTTTCTGGAAGAAATAAAAGGCTTTTTTATTTTATTTTATTTTTTATTATTTTTATTTATTATATTTCAATGTTTCCGTTTTCTGTTCCAAAGATGTCTTATATTTTGGAAATACTTATTCCTCTTTGATCGATGGATCTTAAAACTTCCAGCTTCTTATGCGATAATACGACTTCATGTTTGGACGTCTCGTGCCTCAAAATGAAATAGGCTCCTTATTCTAGTAACGACTATATATTGGTCTGTTCCCATGATAGCATCCTTAGCACTCGTGTGTCCACAACTTAACTTCAAATATACTGATCCGCTAGGAATATATCAATTATATTTTTCACGGTGAGAAACGAAATAGAACGTGCGATGGATTGGTGATGAAGAAATAGCAAAAAAGATTAATAAAGAAAAAGTGAGCGGTAATAAAGATAGGGGGAGACCTCGGTTGACCGTAGCGTTTGGCTTTCCGTTCTCACTGCCTTTCCCACTAGTAATACAGCGTGTAGCTAAATAAGTAAGTATTTAATTTCAATTCTGTTGTAAAGAATCATTGTTGGCAAGCATCATTTTCTTTCTGTTGCTTGTTATTATTCTACAGTAATCGTCATTGTCCGTATTAATAGATTTTTTAAAAATTCCATTTATAAAATAAATAGGGGTTGCTGTTAGATGCCACTTCAACAAACGTGCATTGTAATGAGCAAGCTTACACCGCATAGCAAAATTTCAGGTTTACACGCTAGTTTTACAAAAGACATATTTTTTTGTTAAAAAATAACGGTTTTAGGAGAACTGCCATGTAACTTGTTTCCGCGCACGTACCTGGCGGGCGCGCGCGCGACGTACTCGGAGGTGAGGCGCATGATGTGCAGGCTGAGCGGGTTGATGCACTGCGGCAGCTTGTGCTCCGCCACGCTCAGCGGCACGCGCTCGCCTGCGGACCGCGCTTACGTACCGAACCGTGTGCGAGTTGTGTGTCAGGGTGGGACTCAAAGCAATCTCAAAGGAATCGACTGATTTTAAAATCAGTCGATTCCTTTATCTTTTTTGTTTAAAAGGTGACTCCATCGAGAGAGTTCTCAGCCACAATTCAAAAAATATATTCAGTCGTTTAAAGATAAGATTTTTCTAATTGTTTGTTCAACTTTTAGAACTCTTCATGTCTAAAGGTTTCAATTATCTTTTAATATTTTTTTTTCATTTATATTTTAAATCATGTATAATAAATATGTCAAATCACCTGTATCCAAGTTGAGTACGGTGACTTGTTCCAGTATCTCCATGTCGGACAGCTGCTGCGCGTTCAGAGGGGCGCCCTGCGGGGAGTCCCCGGCGGAGCGCCGCCGCGTGCGCGGGCCGTCTGTGCGCCTGAGATTAATTGTAATAACAATTTTAATAATAATATATTTAATTTTTAATAGCTTCCACTATCTTACATTTTATTTAGATATATCCTTCATCCCGCTCCCACCCAATAAATAAGAAATAGATAAACTATATTACTGCACTATACCTGGACGTGGAACCAAGACTAGAAGCACCAGTGGGCGGCGGGCGGCCCTCGCTGTGCGTGCGGCCCCCCGCGGGCACGCCGGCGCCCCCTGCCGCGGGGGCCCCCCCTCCACTGGGCCCCCCGCCACTGGCCCCACTTCCCGACCGCCACCTTTCTTCGTCATGTGCTTTGACTACGTATTCTCCTGTATAACGTACAATTGATTAGGTTAAGTGAGTTTATTCTATTATGTAAATGTATTCACTGTAATATATATTTTAAGAGTTGCACTTAGAACAATAATGTAATTCGTTTTTGAAGGATTATCTACCTATTTTAGATTGAAAAAAAGTTTTAAAAATTCCGCACATATCAGGGTAGAGGGGTTTCCATTAAAATACGTCTGTTCACCAATTTCCGTTGAATTGAAAATATTAAATAGGTATATAAAATATTTATTTTATATGTGAGGTTAGTCGTGGCGCAAAGGCAAAGTGTAACTGTAAAAGCGACTGATTGTGGGTTCGATCCCCAATCGAGGAAACATTTATTAACAATTATATTTCTTCGCTCTGGTGTTAATGCAGAACGCGGCGTTAAGTTCCGTTACTCAACATGCAATACCTCCAAAATTGGACAGAAAGTGGGAAACGGAGTGTCTTAACACTTGGTTCCCTCTGCCTGTTGTGTGCGGGATACAGCGTGAAGGTTATATATCATATATTTCCCCGAGTGGGTATGGAAACCACAATTGTCGCCATTAGAATCGCAAGCTATCGCTCCTGCATCACGACGGCCTCTTTATTTATTGTGTTTGATGTAGGTTATGATGTAGTTTTAAAACTATAATAGAATAGAAAAGTGTTTTTTTTAATAAATAATAATAATAATAATAATAAAAGCCTTTATTCAGATTATAACAAGTTTTTTTACAATATAAAGATACATTAATTTTTTTTTTTGCTCAGGTAAATTAATCTTTTTGCCCTATTTTAAGAAAGGCCTCTTCCAATTTTTTCCATTTTTTTCTGTCCTTTGCGGTTTTAGACCCTAATGGACCCGCAGTGGCTTTTATATCGTCCTCCCATCTTTTAAATTGTCTGCTGCGTTTCCTCTTCTGGTCCCTAGGATACCACTCGATCATAGCCTTGCTCCATTTTTCGGCCCCACACATAGTGTGGCCGGTCCATCTCCATTTGTGTCTTTTGATGAGGTATGTGACATTTTCCAATTTTGTTTTACTTTTTATTGTAGTATTTTTTATTCGATTGGATATTTTTATGTTAAGCATACTTCTTTCTATTGACCTCTGGCAGTCTTCCAATTTTCTAAAATGTTCCTTTATAGAGACCCAGGTTTGGCATCCATAAGACAATACAGGAAGGATGCAAGTTTTATAAAGTTTAATGTTTATATGTATACTAATTTCTTCATTTTTCATTATTTCTTTAAGTGACCAGTATCTTTTCCATGCATTGCCGATTCCTGTTTTTAATTCTTTGGTGGTATGATCGATGGGCGAGATTACTTGGCCAAGGTATGTGTATTCCTGGACATATTCAATTTGTTCGCCGTTTATCACAATTGGTTCTTCGACGCTGTTCCTCATAGCTTTCGTTTTAAAGGTATTCATTGTCAAACCTACTTTCCTACTTTCTTTGTCTAAGTCTTCAATCATATTTTTTAGTTCAGCTTGTGTGGAAGAAAATATTATCAGGTCGTCGGCAAACCTTAAATGAGTTAAGTTTGTTCCCCAGTCAGTTATAATTTTCCCAGTCTAATGTGCGAAACACTTCTTCTAGGACAGCAGTGAAAAGTTTCGGTGATAGAGGGTCGCCCTGGCGTACGCCAATTTCTAATCTAATTTCTTTCCCCTCTCTTTCCAGTTTTACTTTGGCACGACTGTTGTTGTAAATAGTTTTTAATATCCTTATATACTTCCGCTCAATTCCCTGGTTCATAAGTGCTAGCCAAATTTTTTCGTGTACGAGAGAATCGAAGGCCTTGTAAAAGTCCACAAAACAGCAGTAAAAGGGTATACTTTGCTTCTTTCGATGATTTGTTTGACGACATGTATGTGGTCTAAAGTAGAGTATCCACTTCTAAATCCTGCCTGCTCTCTAGGTTGATTCTCGTCGAGGTTTTTGGATATGCGGTTCAGTAACACTTTAGCGAATACCTTGCATATATTGGACATGAGGCAAATAGGTCTATAATTGCCAATATCTGACCTGTCTCCTTTTTTATGTATTAGTGTTATTGTGGATGTTAGCCATTGGCTTGGAATCATTTCATTTTTAATTATATCGTTAAAAATATTCGTAATAATTGGTACTAATAATTTTTTATTCATAATTAAGAACTCGTTGTAGATATGATCTGGTCCAGAAGATTTGTCTTTCTTTTGAGTTACTATTGCTATTTCAATTTCTCTTGGCAAAATTTCTGGTACGGTGTCTGTTCCTGTAATATCTGTCTGCTCATTAACGTTGACTTTGGAGTATATTGCGGTAAAATTCGGTGGCTGAAGCTAATACATCTGGTCTTCTTGTTTTCCTCTATCGTTCTTTATTTTAGGTATCCATTCTCTTTTCTCCGTTAGATTGCGTATGGCTTTCTTGATTCCTCCTGTTTTAGCTATTTGTGTTTCAAAAGTTCTTAGCCTGTGTATTTTCCGATCTTGTCTTAAACTCTCTTTTATTAGTTTGCTTATAGAACTTATTTCTGACCTTGCTTGTTTTGTCTTTACGTCAGTTAGTAGATTGGCTCTTTTCTCTAGTAGTGTTTCAGTATTTTCCGATAGTTTACTATTCCTACTGGTTTCTTTTACTTTGGTAGATGAAGTAATTATATCTACCAGTACTTGTCTTGAATTCCGAATTCCTTCATCTTTTCAGTAAAATTTTCCAGCTTGGAGTTAAATTCTTCTGTAAGAACGACTTGATTAGTGCTTACTGATTTAATTCTTAATGGTCTGGTTTTTTTGGAGTATTCAGCTATAAGTTTAGCTCTAACTATTCTATGGTTACTGTTAAAATTAATATTTTTAATTACTCTGCAATCTTGGAAAGAGGTGTTAGTATTCGTTAATATATAATCAATTTCATTTCTGTACAGGTCACCGGGAGAACTCCACGTCCATCTATTATTTTTGCGGCTTTTGAATAATGTATTAAGCACCTTAAATTTATTCTCATATGCAAGTTCTAGTAGCTTTTCGCCATTTCTGGTTCTTTTCCCGTAACAAAAGGATCCTAGTACTGATTCTTCGCCTTGCTTTCTTTCTTCAATTTGCGCATTAAAGTCTCCTAATATTATTTTCTTATGTGCATATTCTTTCAGAGCGGTATTGAGTTTAGAATAAAACAGATCTATTACGGAATTACTTGATTGTTTAGTAGGAGAATAAATTTGTACTATAAACCATTTCTGGTTTCCATAGGTTTCCACAGGTTTAGTATAGCAACTCGCTCCGATATGCCAATAATCTCTTCGATATTCTCTTTTACTTCTTTTTTGATAAGAAATACTACTCCATGTTTGCCGGGTGTTTCGCCAATATAGTAAAAAATAAAGTTATCGTGTTCTTCAATGCTTTCTCCAACTCTACGCACTTCGCTGAGACCAATAATATTCCATTTGATGTTTTGTAATGCTATTGTAAGTTCTTCTAAACTTTCCTCGGTTCTCAGCGAAAGTACGTTGTATGTGGATATGTAGAAAGAAGATTTTTTATTCTTTACACAGTTTGTAGTAGATGGGTGATTTGGAAGGTAGCAGTCTTCTTGTCCCACGGTGACTAGCCGGCTTGGGACGTTAGTGTAGTTTTTTGTAGTGAAAATTAGTTTTTGATTCTGTTTTTTAGTTTTCCTGTTTCCGGGGCGTATTAGTTTTTTGTCTCCGACAATGATGACGACCTGCCTCTTGTTACGAAGTTATACATGTTGGATTTATTAACTTTTTTAGGGGCCGAAATCGTTAGCTGGTTTTGTGAGTTTTCAGGAGATTCTGTCTGATCTCTTGTTCTTTTCGCATATTTTCCTTCGTTTCGTTCCTTGATTATCAGTTTGTCTTTCTTTAGATAAGCAATCTTGCCTTTTTCTCGTTCCTGTAGAAGTTGTTGTAAGAGTTCTCTCCTCTTTTCCATAACTGCTTTAGAAAAGTCCTTTTTGATATTTATATTAGACTTAATTTTACTTCTTAAAATCATATTCCTCTTCCAGGTTGAGGTGAAGCTGACCAAGATAGGACGGTTTTTTTTCCCTTTACTCCTAATCTATGGCAATTATTAATTTCATTTGTCTGGATAGATATATTAGTTTCAAGACATCCCCTCTGTTCTGTTTCGGGTACTTCAAAAAATATGAGATTGTTCTTTCTCTTATTATCTTCCAAAAGCTGAATCTTAGTTTTCATTCTCTCAATTCCATTTTTTAAATGTTCATTTTCTTGCAAAACTGCCGAAAGCGTAGTGTTTATGTTCTCTGAGATTTTCTTGGTCACTGCTTCTGTTATTTCTTCAATTACCTTTCTTGTTTCGATCGTCAATTGTGTTTTGAGTTTGGTTAATAGCAGTATCGTTTGGCGGTCCATTTATTATAAATTTTACCTTGTTCTTTTTTTTTTATTTTATATATATATATATATATATATATATATATATATATATATATATATATATATATATATATATATATATATATATATATATATATATATATATATATATATATAATTATTATTATGTAATTTTTTTTTTGTTTTATGTATTTTTTTTGTATGGTCACCCTGTCTTTGCTTACCGTAATGTGACAGATTAGTAACTATTTATGGTTCGACTTTTGACGTACTTGACAAGTTGATCTGTCTCATTTATATGGTTGGTAGTACTGTTTACATCGCTGGCCTCGCAAGCCGTTACTAAGGCCTATACAGATTGTGATTCAATTATTATGCCTTATTTACGAAATCACTGGCGTCAATAGTCCACTCAACGTATGCCTGTTTATTCACTTTTATAGACGATACACGGTTATTTTGGCACTATAAACGGTATTAGCAATGTTTTTTTCATTTATTTAGTAAGAGCACTTAGTGAAGATGTTAACTATATGAAAACCGGAAACGGAAAAAAATATTAAATTTTAATAAATAGCTTGCCGTAAAAAAATAACAACGAGTTAATTATTCACCTTTTACAGCCTCCTTAATATCTAAAGCAGAATGATGCGACCTTTCAGAGCGCGACTCGTGCGCACTCAAAGAAGACAAGTCCGCTGAAAAAAAGTGATACCGTTAATTTTTATAAAAACAAAACACATAATCACTATTTTACAAACTTTTAAGGCATCAAATGATGAATGAAGAATTATCTTAAAATAAGCAGAAAAGGAATACAGTGGAAGTATTTTCACTAGAATAGTATTAATTCCGAAAGCTTATGATTGTTATAGCAAAATAGGCAGGAAACTAGTGTAAGAGTCTCCGTTCCCCACTCTCTGCCTTAAATTTATGAGGCATTGTGTTAAATGGACAACAATGGAACACTCCGTCTCAAAATAGAAATCGAACCTACAGCCGTCGTGTTTCGTCATGTTCACACTCAAATTAAATTCCAAGGATAAGACTTTCCAAAGTACCTGACGAGTGAGATTGTACTGTTTACAGTTGACGAGTCTTGGTCGTTTTGAACTTAGTATTTCTCAATTTCTGCGCATTGAATACTCAAGACAAAATAACTAGAACCAATAAAAAAACCTAAAATCAAATCTGCTGTGCTAATTGCAATGATTTTTGATCAGTCACGACTCCAAGACCGTACTATAAGTGTTTACATTAAGCTATTTCTGCCTATATACAAAAAATGTATACAAGCGGTAAAAAAATATAAAAAACCACTTGGTTCTCACCATATTTAGACTGAGAAAGTTCTAACGAGTCCTGAAACTCCCTGGTCAAGGACTCTATAGTGCTGGCGGGACTCGGCAACGCCATTGTTTGACTTGCCGTAGTATTTGATAGGGATGGCTGAAATTACATAAAATAAATATACATAGAAAGAACGTCAGAGAATTAAAAAATAACTCAATCCCTCTCATGGAATCGAAGTCGCAACTATCAGTTTTAAAAATAATATACATATACATACATATGGTCGGCGTCCGTGCAGTGACCTTGTAACTGCAATTTTGAAAAAAGAAAAAGATTACTTCAAAGTATTTATCTATCTAGTCGTGCAATTATAAATTATCTTTAGAGGTCGCTGTGTCGATAAAACAGTACAATCTCAGTACGTTTTTCAAGTATTCTAAGGCAGTTTTTAGTGTTTTATTTATTTTTTTAAATTCCGTATTTTTGCATTTAGAAGGTCCTGCATTCACGCCGACGTTATATTGAACACAAAAAAATATGTTTACAAATAAAGCTCTCACCTCCACTAACAAGGTTTCAACGTGCGGTTTATCTCTTACATATCGCATGTCGTCGGTGTCTGTGCACATGCTTAAATTGTCACCGTCGGTGGTCGATAGTGATTGGGAACCGTGTAGTTTATCTAAAAATATATAAAAAATATAGTTATATTTAAAATTAATATTTAAAAAAGTATAATTAAATTAAATCTATTCAATTCTTCCATACTGTATCCCGTATATAGCAGGGGGGCCTAGTGTTACGACATTCCGTTCCTCACGCTCCGTCCAATTTTTTTTTATATATTTTAGCTTAACACTACGGACACGTACGTGGTCCATACTTTTTTTTTAAACTTTTTCATTATTATCAGCTAATCAACAGTTTAATTACAATAATTTGTTGTATTAATATTACTGTCTTTTCATAACATTTAATATTTGCGCTAGATGTGCCATCCCTTCACAATTGCGGAGGCTTCAATTGGAATGGAATAGGAAAACACGAGTAACTTCGGTCCTCCCTCGTGTCCAGCGCGAGCGTTGTCTCTCTTTAATCAGTAAGAAAGGAAAGGGAGGGCAAGCGAATACAAAGTAAGAACAAAGCGAGTAACTGCGTTTCTTGCGGCGCGGCGGCGCGACGGGGCGCGGCTCGGCGCCCGGCGCCGCCGCGACGGCGCCCGCCTGCTTCACGCTGCCGGCCTTCGTGCTCGCGATCACGTCCGGCTCCATGGCCAGCACTGCGGACAGGGCCACTGCTTATTATACTACAATATGTATATTGCATATATATAATTGTACTACGTAATACTCTAAAATGATGGTAATTTTAACATGCAAAAATAAATAAGAAAATATTGTTGTTGTAACACATATACCTACATTCGAGAAAACTTAGTACATTCGAGATATTTATACGGGATAGAATATAAGTGATATCCTTTATAAATCAGTGTCGGCAGAGACATCCTGGTGTTAGAACACTCCGTTTCCCACTAGACACAAAATTCTCGAGACATTGCAGCAAGTTGAGAGGCAGAATCAAGGCCGCGCGTTATCTTGGTTACAAAAGTGAGGCAATGAAAATATTCAATATTTCATTCCCCTGAATAAGAATCGAACCTACCGTCGCGTTTAATCACACGCCTGTGCCACTGCACCGCAACGATATTAATTTATAAAATTCAAAATTTCAAGAGGCCAGTCGTGGCGCAGGGTGGTTGTTAGTTCGATCCCTACTTGAGAATATTAAATATTTATTTAAATTTATATTTTAATTTCTTCGCTCTGATGTAGAGACAAAGCGCGGGGTTGAATTCCTGCCACTCAACACGCAATGCCTCTAGAATTCAGCGGAAAGTGGAGAGCAAAGTGTCTTAACACTAGGTTCCCTCTGCCTCGCTGTGTGCGGGATACAGCGTGAAGCTGATTATTAAAATTAAAAATTACACACCTATGGTTTGATTTCTATCTACACCTGGGTCATCGGATATTGTAGAAGGCTCCCTCGACGAGGCCGAAGGCGCTAGGATCGATTCCCGTATATTTTCTAAAATGTATAATTTTTTCATATTGTTTTTTAAAAAGGAAAATAAAAATCTTATAACGGAATTCGAACCAGTATACTTACGGTGTGAATCAGCGGCCCCGCTCAATATCCTGCCGATTCTGCCAAGTGACGTCATACTTTGCAAACTCATCGTATCGTGAGATATGATCCTGAAATAGATATTTTAAATGTCATAGCCTTTGGTCACTATTTAACAATTATCGATATTACGAAAAAATATAGAGCCTTCTAGATCTATTTATAAACTGTGTGAATTATGGAGTTATTTGCGCTGTATCCTGCGTGTAGCAGGGTAGTCATAGAGAATTTAATATTAAGACACTCCCTTCTCTACGCATCGCTCAATTTTGGATATATTGAATGTCGCGAAACTCGACCCGCTTTGTCTTCCGGCAAAAGAGAAAAAGGAGGAAGGGCGGGAAAATGAAAATCATTTTTTCTCACAGACTAGACCGAACCCATAAACATCGCGACAACACAATCCGCCGGCGCTGGCGTACATAAGTAGTAGATGTTACATAATCGACAAAAACTAGTATTCTACTATATGATGAAAAAAACTCATCAAATATTAATTAAATTAATGAAATAACTAAAAAGTAAAGATAAGCAATTTGCTAATACATACAAGTTTATAAACAAAAAAAAACTAACTAAATAATTTTTAGAACATTGAAAAATACAGCAAATCAAGTTTTATAATGTAAAACAAAAAACTCATAATGTCAGAAGTGGGATTCGAACCCACGCCCACAGAAGTGGACTGCGACCTGAACGCAGCGCCTTAGACCGCTCGGCCATCCTGACGTACATTGAATGTGTCATAATAACAGATCACTTTATTATAAAAGCCGCAAAAATAATATAAGTTAACTTATTAATTACATTGATGCATTTTTTCTATTTGAAACAATTTTATTTATTTATAGACAAAACAACACAGCAGTGTTACGTTAGTTGGGATGGGTTGGGGACACTAAAGTGTCTCAAAGGGAACAGAGTGTATTTACACTAGGCTGCCAGGATTTCACTGGGGTAGGCAGTGAATGATAGATGTATAAAACTGAAAAATATACATTATTAATTACCACTATACACCCATAGCTTAATGTACCCAGGAATTTCGAGAAATCCTCCCCTACACTTCCCAAGACACCTACATGAGAAATTTTATTCTTCTGCACTGCTTATTTTCGGCTGTACCATTTCTGTAAGTCACTCAATAATAAAAGAGTTTTATATACATACGTATACTCTTATAACTTACTTGAAAGGATGTTCCATTGGTGCAGACAAAGGAGCACCAGGGTCAGGTTCATCTTCTTCTTCAGTTTGCATACATCGGCGTAGCTCTTGAAATCGTCTACGTCCTTGTACGACCTTGAAAATACATTATCTTATTATTATAAATAGCAAACGAATAACTTCCATGTTTTTGAAGTCTATTAAAAAAACAGTAAAAATATAATGACATCATTTAGGAGCATTTAAATCGTGAATGTAGGATGTTAAGAAAGAAAACTTAGAAACAAAGTAACTATTCTCAGCTATCTGACCAATGTCAAGATATTGTCTATTGAATTCTGGAACTTAATGTCACACATTATCTTTGATGCCCACAAAATGAAATCAAAGAGATTCAAAAATGTTATAAAAATGAGATAACACAGATACTTAACTAACTTTGTTATTGTAATATTAATACACAAAAAACTTATATTCACTAAAGAGTTATTTGTAACTGACAATGATTTATTTTAGGTGCCATAACGTTTCTTGTTATGCATTACACATACACATATATACTCATGGTAGATAATGAAAGATAATTATTTTACATTTTGTTACAATGTGGACTTAAATTGTATTCAACAATTTGGTGAATAATCATTCAGAAATAGTTTTTTCATATATTTGAGGCCATTGTGGCACACTTAGTCTATATTGTTCATGGATTTAATTTCTATGGAAAATACTGTGGGGAAATGAATAATTTTATTTCCTGGCTGTGGTATCAAGTCAAAGTATGGAACTGAGTTGCATTCTTTATCCACTCAAAATATAATGTCTCAAAAATTAGGCAGATTAAATATAGTAATTCTGAGCTATCCCTCTGTCTTTAGTACTAGAAAAGTTTCTTTCAACAGCAGTATAAAATATTTAAGAACTTTTCATTATAAATCAATCATCTCAAACATCATGTTTACAATTATTCACTTTCACTCTGGGCTATTTCACTATTTTCATTTGTGTTTAGCACTCTGTTGTTTCTGACTACCCCTCTAGGGTTAAAGCGTGAAAGTAAGTTAAGTCACTCTGTATTAAGTTGTCCTCAAATATTCATTGATTAAATTATTACTTTTTAATTATAAAAGACAAATTTCTTATTAGCTGATATTACAACGCCTCTGCATCTGAATATAGACCCATGTCTATAGTAGTCTATACCTTTATTGTAGGTTTAACTTTTACTCAGAGAAATAAATTATTTTCAATTCTTTTTTCTAGTAGTTACAGTGTGGAGCATTGAATTCTGTTCAATACACAATATTTGAAATGTTATGTATTTATTGTTTAAATGTTAAATATAGAATGGATGAAAGTTTAAAAAATATTGGTATTGGTACTTACACTTTTAACAGTACTCCTATCATCTTGCAGTACAGGTTCAACTGGAGTACTTGCAGCAGTAACGTTATTTACAGTTTTACTCTGTGTTTTATCCTTTGCCTCTACACTGTTAGAGATTTCAGTCACACTTATATTCTTACATAATGAAGATCTTCTGAAAATATTGTTTTTATATATTTGTAATATTGAAATTAATTTTACTACTGTATTATTTGAAATTTAACATTTCTTATGCAATAAAAAATAATTTTATACATTTTGCATTTTAAACATATGTGATATCACAACTTTATCTTACTCTATTGGCAAACACAACAACATAGCAGACTTAGACATTGTTTAACAACATAAACACAACTGAGCCAAAATAATAACCACCGTGTTTAAAATGTATTTAACGTTGTATTCACTAACTACTAATCCGTCCCGCGTCACTAACAACGAGTAATCACCTGGCGATACGTACAAGGACGTACAGGTACCAAAACATCTGTTAAACTAGATAGTCCCGCAAAACTGGTTATTTAACTACTCAAATTATATAAACAGTTCAAACTAGGTATTATAGGAAGCCAGGTGGAAAGTTCTTGTAGTATTCTTGTAGTAAAAATGAAATTCACAAGTATTTTTCACTATATCGGAGTACAATTACTCACTTTGATCCCTTTACGGGCGTGAACTCTTCAGCGTCAAAGAATTCCTCCGAATCGCTGCTATCACCCATTTTGTTTTAAATATCAATGACTTCTTAATAGATATTTGGATTAGAATCATCTAAATCATCGTTTATTTTCTAGTTACTTGTAATGAAAGTTGATATAAATCGTACAACCATATTCGACTTTTTGACAATTTTCAACTGTCATATGACAGTGAGTGCACTGTCAAATCACATTTGACAGCAGCAAATTTATGTTGATAGAATATTTTAATGTTATTATTTCTAAACTGAATATGGGAAATTACCGCATCGTATTATCTTTTTAATAAAATGAAACAATAAACTTAGATAATATATTTACTTATTTAGATACTTAAAAATATTTAGATAATATATTTCCAATATGTCGTGGCAGTTTATTTTATGTAATTTTTTTTTCTGTAATATAATTGTGTAATCACCTTCAAAATTAAAAAAAACAAGCCACGCTCGAGAATATTGAGATACCGTCTTTTCTTACAACTTTGTAGCCATTCCCCTTCTTTACGTCACTCTCAAATTGTTAGATTAGTGAAATATACACAATATGCATTGTTTCCTTTACAGTGTACAGGTGTATACAAACTAGATTGAGACTAGTTTATGACTGTGGTCAAAAAACTATCAGGCTCAAGTTATTTAATATAACAACTGTATAGGCTGGATCCCAGGGCCCTCAAACCTATGTCATTTTGGGAACTTTGAAATATTGAGGATCAATAGTCTAATATATAGTAGAGACGATATGCGTACTTTCTAACTTGTGGGGCCTTTTCAAAGATAATTCACAAATAAAGATACACGCACACCAACTTTAAAGTATAAACGTCCGTATTTAAAATTTTTTTAAGAACACTTTTCTTAAAATATAAATCATTGTTTTCTTTTATTTTTCCTAAAGAATGTATATTTATTATTGCCAGATCCTTTACTTGGGCCTTTACTCCCGCCAGACGCCTAAAAAATATTTAAAATTAGGGCAAAATAACTAACGTTATGCTAGCTCGCCTCAATTGCATATATTATTTACCAATTATTTACTTAGACAAATCCGATGGTTCAATCATCCTTCCAGATAGAGTTAAGTTCAAGTTACTAAGTACGTATACTCTCTTAACTACATATTTGACTAATAATCTTCAAAATTTCAACTTTGCTAAAATGACGTGAGTCTGGGGGCCCTGGGATATTGGGCTAGTATTAAAGATCAAGATTATTGAACTTTATCATAGAAGTATTTATACTTATATGATTTAAAAATTATTTGCAGTTTTTTTAACCTTACATAGTAAATTTTATCCTTGATTAAATGTCTGCTTTATTAGTGTACCAAGGTGTACGTTAGTTTATTAAATATTGCTATTATTCGCTTTAATTTATTTAACATTTATTAATATTTTAGTTAAAAGAATATGAAATATCTCTGGCACGGTAATGAAAAAAAATATATATATAAATAATGATTGTAAGTATGTTTTTCCTTCCTTCCTTTGGACCAACCCAGCGATTAATTAATATATAAGTACAAAATATATCATAGGCCAGTCGTCTCGCTGTGCCACAGTGTGGGTGAATAAACGCGACTGGTTGTGGATTCGATCCCCACTCGAGGAAATGAAATAAGTATTCATTTAAATTTATATTTTCGCTCTGGTGTCGAGGCAAAGCGGGTCGTTGATTTCCGCCTCAACTAACAATGCCTCTCGAACTCAGCGGAAAGTGGGGAATGGGAGTGTCTTAACACTAGTTTCCCTCTGTCTGTCCTGCTACATGCAGGATACAGCGTGAAGCTGAAAACAAAATGTTGGGCTTCACAGAACCTATATACCTATAGGAACATGCAAGGTAACTCTTCACAGAACCTGGGAAACAATAAAAAAACGTGTTTCAATCTAAGGCTAAGCCATGTTTTTTAAAAGCTTCCGTGTCATATAAAGCTACTTTATACTCACGGAATAAGGACGACTACTGTACTGGGCATAACTATTGTTCTAACATGTCACGCTAGACGGTTCGAGGATTTAGAACCGGGCTGTGCGCCTGAGTTCCTTTGACATACGAGATGTAGTCAACGACCCCGTATTTCCGAGACAAAATCCTGTTAAAACTATTTATTAAATCTGATTCGACTTTTTTTTAGTGTTAGGACACTCCCTTCTCTTTCGAGTCACATCGTGTTGAATGATGAAACTCAACGCCTCATTTTGTACAGCGAAATTAATATAATTATTTTAAGCGGCATTGAACCTACAACTGTTGTGTTTACAGATGCTGTAATTGTATGGTTTGAATATTGTAATTTATTGTATTACGTAATTATATATAAAAAAAAAGAATCTTATACAAATATATTTTTAGTTAAATGTTTTGGTTTAGATATTTAATTATTGCTGTGAAATATGAGACGCTAAGTTTGCATGGATTAAATTGAACATATTTTAAATATTATTGCAGCTTCACGCTGTATCCCGCATACAGCAGGGAAGGCAAATCTAGGCTTTCTGCCGAATTCTGGAGGCATTGCGTGTTGAGTGGCAGAACTCAACGCCGCGCCAGCGAAGAAATGGAAATATAATTTTAAGAAAATATTTCATCTCCCCAAGTGGGGATCGAACCCACAACCAGTCGGTTTTACAGTCACACTTTGTGCCACCGCGCCACGACTGGTTTAAATATTATTTATTTTTATTTTTTGTCTCCATGCTCATATTTGCAAAAAATTGGTGTCAGGAACAATCATGGGCATCTGAAGTAAATGCAAGCGACGATTATAAATTTATTCCGATGACTAATTAAATTAAAACATTTTCACTGTTGACTCTGTTCAGAGATTTTATTTTTAATTACCAATTTATACTAAGCATCATCGTATAATATTTAATTATTTAACCTATAGTATCTGCAGTATTATAGTGTTATCGTTTTTTTTAATTTATTAGGGAGCGTTTCATTATCAGGGGTTTTCTATTGGTACATTGTGTAAGTTCAGTTGTAGAAGAAGTCAAGAACAATCCTTCCTTCATTTGGTAACTGCTTTATAAGAAGTATTTCGTTGATTCGTAATCCAGAATCCAGACAAAAATCAGACGTGGTGCGAGTCTAGTAATAATACTCTGAGTACCACTGGTCTGTAGTAGCACTTCAAAGTGTAAAAAAAACAAATAATTTTCACGGCTCATTAAATTACACTAATATAAAACTAAATAAAATTAAGCGTAAGTAACGAAGAAGTCAAAACAATGAATTTAAGACAATAGTTAAGACTCAAGAACAACTCGCGGTGAGCATTTCTTTTGGCTTTTTTTTTGTTTTTCTGTCATTTTATTATCTAGACTTTGTTTCGTACATCTTGTAGAAAAAAATATCTCTTCTTTTATTTTATTTACTCTCAGCGCCACGACCGACCGCATTTTTTTTTATTATATAGCTATTAGTCTTCGGCAACATTTATCTAGGCTACTTCGAAGGCCTCAATACCTCGTGGGCAACCCTAGCAGTGTGTCTCATTTATTATGAAATTTAATGTAGCGCCTTGACCATAAAGCGGATAAATGACAGTCAGACTCGCATGCCGAGGGTCCAAAATAGAGAGGTCCCAAAAGATAAATTTAGATAAATTTTCAGGATTGTAGAAACGAGACAATAAGAACTTCACTTCTCAGATTTTTTCTATATTTCCATTGTCAGGTCTCACTTCATGCAAATTACATAACTCATCAAAACCTATAAGAAATTTCCCTGAATTATTGAATTTCTCTTTCTTTTGATTGCGCTCGCTGTCTTAAAAGATTTTTTCTGTGATTAAAGGAATCATAGACTTGATTATCTGATATTAATTCGAGCTCGATACCTCCACATCCTCGATCTTGAGATAAATGATCTTGATAAACGAACAGACGGGCAACAAAGCTTGAGCTTAGTGTTTCGTTTTTACTATTTCAGGATGCGGAACTGTAAAAATGGTCACCATTAAAATATTTTTTTTGGTTACATAAAAATCCAAGAACTGATATGTTACCCTAACGACTCAGTTGAAGCTTAAGAAGTAATAATACATAAAGCCTTTCTTATTTGATTGTTTAGTGTTAAGAGCAACAAGCAAAACATTCATTTAGTTAATCTATCAATGTAACTTTTAAATTAGTTATTAAAAAAACACATATGTAGTCCCAATCGACTCAACTGTTAGCGAGCATTTTTTTTAAATTACCCATGGATGAGGAACGTAGAGCTTAACACTAGGTTCCTAGAAAGCTACGGATGAAAATTATCTTTAATACTTTTTCCAATAAAATATGAAGAAATGATATTATACATTTGTGAATCGTACACAAGGAAAACTGGCCACTCAGTCAGTTAGTAGTCTGTGTGGTATAAAACCGTCGGCCGCCCCCCACTAACGCTTACTCACAGCCACACCGCTACTCGTGCTGACGCCTTGCTATCCACACGTAAGTCGAAAAGTGCTTTTGTGTTTATTTGTATAGTTAAATTTAACGGTGAGTAGTTAAATATTAGATTTATATATGATGTTAGATTTGTCACTTTAACAATTAAAAGTTAAATTTAACTATAACTTTCTCTATCTTATTGGATATTTTTAATCTTAGTACTCTTTGAATTTAATGATAATAACGTTGTATATGTTAATTATTTAAAAAAAATCAGCTTCACGCTGCACACAGCAGGGTAGGCGAAGGCAACCTAGTGTTAAGACACTCCGTTCTCCACTTTCCGTCGAGTTATGGATGCATTGCGTTTTGAGTGGCGAAACTCAACGCACATTAATTATTAAGTATATTTTAAATGTGACACTGTTAAGTTTTTATCGGTTGTTCTTAACAGGTGTGCCTTTCATACCGGTGATAGCTTCCTGTATGACTGACATTACTAACATTTTCATACAATTAAAAAATGCTTGTAGTGTTCTAATTTAAAAAAAAACATTTGTATTTATGCAGTCTAAGTAGTGTTAACCGAAATGTGACACTAGGTTCCAGAATTCCAGAACAGGAATGTCTCTAAAATACATAAAAATTGGTAAACAGAGTGATCGCTTTTGGAACTGAATTTTTCTGCCCATCTTCTGTCTTTAATAATATATGAAAACACAACGTTGTTGTTGTTGTGCTTATTGTATTATTTTCAGCCAAATTAATTTTATTATCAATTTTAATATAATAATTATAATCGTTAAATCTATTTATTCAATATGATTGTGGGTTCAATCATAATGATGGGTCCATTCGTTATTTTTTATTTTTATTTTCGCCTTTCAAGTAGAAGTAAGATGTTCGACTGCGACAGGACGTCTTCTCGATAGTACTATTCTCTAATGAAAATTATATAACGTAACGGGTTTTGAACCTCTTGGAGTCTTGAAGTCTCTTGGAAACCGTCCAAGCGCTCTGGCCAACTAAGCCATACGTTCTCATCGAGCTACGTCGAAATTATTATATGCTACGTTAAAAAAATATATGATTTCTAATAAATATAAGTGTGGAATACACTATAAAATTGTAGAAAAGTATATTAGTTTTCAATATTCACAAAGTGGTACCCATGATAAAATTGTAAATTATAAATGGCACTCGACATGATTAAACGTCAAATATAGAAAACAAAACATCCAATTGAATATATTTCTAGAAATTAATTTTCATTCGGAATTTATTAGTAACTTAAGTGAACCTACTTTAACTAGGTAAAGTCGTGGCGCAGCACGAAGTGTGACTGTAAAACCGACTGGTTGTGGGTTCGATCCCCACTCTAGGAGATGAATTATTTACTTAAATTTATAATTCCATTTCTTCGCTCTGGTGTCGAGGCTAAGCGCCGTTGAGTTCTGCCACTCAACATTCAATACCTCCAGAACTCTGCGGAAAGTGGGGAACGGAGTGTATTAACACTAGGTTCCCACTGCCTATCCTGCTGTGTGCGGGATACAGCGTGAAGCTGATTTTAATTTTAATTTTAAAAAAATACTTTTGAGCACTGAATAAGTCTCTTGTTGTATAATTATAAAGCTTTGGTAATAGATATTAATATAATATTTGCCCATAAACTAAACATATTCCTGTACTAAACGTATTATTTTATCAATGTATAAATAATTATAATCGTTATATCAGCTAAGTACATATAAACGATAAAATCAATCATTTTATACACTAGAAAGTGATTTTGAGTACCTTTACAAGTATACTTACGTATACTGTAAACTTATATATTACTAAACTTAATTAGTAATTAATATTTCAGTAAAATAAATATCTAGCGATTAATGAATAATGTATGAAAAAAATGCAAAAGATCCAATATAATTAAATATTTGTATAGGGCACTTTTAGTTCCTTTATTTAATAGAAATTAAAATCAAGAGCCAGTTCGTTCTCAACTTTCATTGTAGACATTGTCTAACTTAACGTTCTTTTTTTCTAATAATAATACATAGCAGTAAAATGAAAGGAGGACCTTCGTACTTCGTTGCAGCTTTTCAACAATACACTGACCTTCGCGGTTCCCCACGCTTTCAATGAACTTACATAAAACGTAATTTCCCTATTTTGTATAACGCTACTTTTATTATCAGAGTCTCTAGCTAAATTTCTGGTATAACCTTGTTGGATACACCTGATTGAATCTTTGCTCGATCATGACAATGTTGAGTGCGGTGGAATTTAACACCGCGCTTTGTGTTGTTATCAAACAACATGAAAATAATTACTTCTCATGAAAAAGAATCGAACCCATAACGGTCGCGGTTACAGACAAAGTATATGACAACAAATATTTCATTACAAAGGTAACATTTTAAAAGAAATGTAGTTCCAAAGTGGTTTATATAATAAATTGGTTTAACTATACGTAAATATAATGAACGTGTACACACCGGCATGTGTTTAATTAACTATTTAATTCTGCAATTTCTATGACTATTTAAATAATGTTCTTTTTTTAATTTGATGTTTTCATATTTTGAGGCCAGTCGTGGTGCAGGGGAACAGTGTGACTGTTAAATCGACTGGTTGTGGGCTCGATCCCCACTCTAGAAAATGAAATATTCACATATATTTATATTTTCATTTGGCAAAGTTCCACCATTCAACACGCAATGCCTCTAGAACTCGACGGAAAATGTGGAGCGATGTGTCTTAGCACTAGATTTTCCTCTGCCTACCCTGCTGTGTGCGGGATACAGCGTGAAGCTGATTTGATAGTTTTTTATTGAATCGAAGCCACAACTATTGTGAAGGTACTAGGGTAAAGGTACACTGTAAGGTAGGAAGCCTCGTATGTGTTCCACAAGGATTTAATTTTTTCTCAAAAATCATAACTTGACTCATTCATAAAATATTTTTTTTATTATAACCTTGATTAATAGATACAAACGTCGACAAACGTCCATGTTTTGTTATTCACAATATAATATGCAAGTCATGCTTAGTAACATTTTTCTAATCCGTATTTTTTCTCGATTCTTTGTAAAACAAAAACCATCGACCTTGCTATGCAGTATTGAAAAACCTACTGACACCAAAAAATACTAAAAAACTGTTCTCTTCCTGAATTGTTTAGTTTTTAAATGCAAATCTAAATTGTTTTATTGATTGAGAATTAGGAACAAAAAAGTACATAAAGTTACTTTTTAGTAATTTCTTTTATTTTAATATTTTTTATAACTCTTGCCAGTTTAAAAAAAATTACCTGCAGTCTTTACTAGCAACCTTCCACCGTAATAGTTTTTTTTTGCTTGGTTTGTATTATTATATTTATTCTTAATTTAATTCAGGAGGTATTTTATTTATTTATTTTCTTTATTTGTACACCACTTATATGAAAATACAAAGGAAAAAAAACAGAAAAGAAAACAAATGTAATTCTTTCTTTTAGCTTCACGCTGTATGCCGCACACAGCAGGGTAGGCAGAGAACATAGTGATAAGGGAGCAGATATAGGAACATTGCGTGTTAAGTGACGGAACTCAACGCCGGACTTTTGCCTTTGTGCGAGAGTGAAGTAATGAAAATTTTGAATGATATTGACTTTAAATTCTATGAAGGACTATTTTTAAATACAATTATTTGTATTGATGTTAATCTCGATCGAGATAAAACTGCGTATATAATAAAAAAACGTATATAACTTAGGTTTTTTTTTATATAAGATATATATAATTATTGAGGTCGTAATACACATTAAACGTGGTTCGTGGTGGGTTCGATTTTCACTCGAGAGAACGAAACATTTAATATTTTTACTGTCACTCAAAGCACAATTCTTCAAGATTTTAGCGGGCAGGGAAAACGGAAGTGCGTTGAATTTAATAACGAACGCAGTGGCTTAACACTAGGTTCCCTCTGCTTACCCTGTGCTTACCTATGTGCGGGATGATGAATAAAGCTAGCAATAAAACAACTTCTCTATTGCAATAATTTATCCCTATAGAAGTACAAGTGTTGCTACTTCTTTTGATATTTTTTGATACCGAAATAAAAAAATCAAAACAAAGTAATATTTTTAAACATTTTCGAAGTGTTATTCCACACTTAGGAAAGAAAAATACGTATTTAGAAAAGGTATAAAAATTTGAAAGTAGCGGTACTCGAACCCGCGCCTCCTGGAAACCGGTCACCGACCGTTCTGGTTGCTTTTCGTCGTTTTTACACGTTTTTATACAAAATTTTTAAACGTTTTCAAAATAAGTAAAACAAAAAATATTTAGCGACTTACAAATTTCGCTGTAGTTCTAGAAAATAACTTACGGCCTTGCTTTAAGCAATATTGTATAGAACCGTACGTACTATTGATTACATTCCGCGTTACAAGGAAACACGACGTGACACAATTATTTGTAGGCGGTTATTATACAATACCATCATGGTCATATAGAATATTCAAAAAAAATATTGTATGTTTTTTTAATTGGCAATTTCATTAAACATTATAATTAAAATTAAATAATTGATTAATATACAGAGTGGATGTCAGCACCACTTTTAATAAAACCACAGTTTTAACTACTCTATAAAAGCCTAATACAATTTTTAAAAATCCCAAATATTAAAAAGATTTTTTTCAAACATTTCTTTTATGGAAAAGACAAGGCAAACGAGCGTTCGGGTCACCTGATGGTAAGTGAATACCGCCGCCCACGGCCTCATGCAACCTCAGAGGAGCTACAGGTGCGTTGCCTGCCTGTTAGGTGGATTGGGCTCCGGAGCCCGGCATTATCTGATGCGAAACGCAGTGGCATAAAGCCACTACTTCACGCCGGTTTTAAATACCGGGGGTGGTAATGATCCGGTCGAGTCTGCCCATGCGTGCTGCCATTGCTGGCGACGTGACTCTACCACACGTACTTTAGTCGCTTCTTACGACACCACCAGTACCAGGATGATCCTATTCTAGGCCAGGATCACACGACAAAAAATATAAAATAAATAATATAATTATTGTTGTAATATAAAACGCCATTTGTCCAGAACAACGCACGCACACATAAATCTATCAAAGGGAAACCGCCGCATACGCTTCACGCGGAAATCTAGTCGTAGGTATTTATGCTAAAGTTCAAAGTTGTTTAATCTTTAGTAGTAGTTTTGTAGTAGTATGTGCTTACGTTCTTGGTATCTATGCATAACTGCGTCACACGAAATACACGATGTTTATCCATAAACATCGAGAAATGAAAAAAAGAATGCTACGTAAACTGTTAAGGTATCTTGATTAACTCTTTAGATATGGGTTTACAATATTTTACCCTGTATACTCTTCCTATAATAGGAGCGCTAACGGTTCCACCCTGTATATTCTAGTCAAAAGTTAATCCCAACAAAAACATAAAATGTAAAATGGGTGCCAAGTTCAACATTACATATAATATATAGTTGTTGATTTCAACGACAAAAGAAGTGAGATAATTTAAAGTAAAATCAAATGTAAATTTCCTATAACGCACACTATAAATAAACCCGGTAACGTTCATACATCATACATACTAATTAATGAATGTTTGTATTGCAACACATGTCCTGTGCGTCTATTCTATGAATGGTTCATTTGTAATAGATCTTTTAAAATGTGATAGAAAATTCTTTAGTCATAGTGACTAAAAAGTATATATAGAGTATAGAATACTCTATCACATTTATTTAATTAATATCATTAAATATTTTAATATTATATGGTAAAACTATTCTTGCTTTAGTGACTAGCTAAAATTTTAAAAGGTTTAATTTGTTGAATTGAAGAAATTATAATATCGGGGAAGCCAGACGTGGCGCAGTGTGGCATAAAGTGTGTGTGTGAGATCGACTGGTTGTGGATTCGATCCCCACTCAAGGAGATGAAATATTTATTAACATTTATATTTTCATTTCTTCGCTCTGGTATCGAGGCAAAGCGCGGCGTTGAGTTCCGTTACTCAACAGGCAATGCTCCCAGAACCATGGGTCTTAACACTAGGTTCCCTCAGCCTACTCTGCTGTGTGCGGGATACAGTGTGAAGCTGATTTATATTTTTTTTATTTATAATATCGCTATTTGGAAGAACTTGGCAAAATGTCATTTTGGAATAAGAGTAAAATATCATACTGGACACTAAAAACTAGAAGACACTTCGTTCCCATAAAGAATTAATTATTTATTTGTCATATTTTTTTATAGAAAAATGCCAGTCGACCTATACTACGTTCCCGGCTCAGCGCCCTGCCGGGCGGTGCTGCTCACCGCGCGTGCTCTTAACTTGAACCTCAATCTGAAACTCGTGGATCTTCATCATGGAGAACATCTTAAGCCTGAATATCTTAAGGTAAGAATTTGTTATATGGTTTTTTCGCTTCGTTATATTTTATCTGTTTTGGAAGTTATTATGTTTGCAAGTAAAAGCATATCTCCTAAATAATAAAATAATGCGATACTCTTTAAGTCCTTTGAAATATATTTTTTAATTAAAAAATTGGCTATTAGATTTTTATCAATTAAATTGAGATATCAATCTTTTGATTTGTTAATGGATTCCCGAGAAAAATTATATTATTACCACTTTCACCTAATGATTATTATATATTAAAGTATTTTTCAAATGATTATTTTCTACTTTCGGCTTACGAAGTATACAATAGTCGCGTTCGATTATTTTTTATAATCAAACATTACATCAAATCAAATCAAATCAGCTTCACGCTGTATCCCGCTTACAGCAGGATAGGCAGCCCTCTGCCTACCCTGCTGTAACCTAGTGTTAAAACACTACGTTCACCACTTTCTGCCGAATTCTGGAGGGTTTGCGTGTTAGGTGGCAGAATTCAACGCCGCGGTTTGCCTCGACACCAGAGCGAAGAAATGGAAATATAAATTTAAGTAAATATTTCATCTCCTCGAGTTGGGATCGAACCCACAACCAGTCGGTTTTACAGTCACACTTCAAGCCGCTGCGTCACGACTGGCCTCAATATTACTTAATAAGAATAATTTACTATTGAAATAAACAATAAAATAATTAATTATAAATACGTTATTTTATAAAATTACCTACAGTGTGCGTTCAACATTTATTATTTATTCATCCTTGAGATAAAATTAATAGCTGCATATTTGAATTTCGCGTAACAATGCAAAGGCATAGAATAAACCATTAATAGTTTTATTATTATTATTGAGGCCAGTCGTGGCGCAGGGGCACAAAGTGTGACTGTAAAATCGGTTGTGGGTTCGATCTCCACTCGAGACATAAAATATTTACTTCAATTTTATTTTCCTTTCTTCGTTCTGGTGTCGAGGCTAAGCGCAACGTTTAGTTCTGCCACTGAAACCGCAATGCGTCCAGAATTCGGAAAAAAATGGGGAACCGAGTGTCTTAACACTAGGTTCCCTCTGCTTACCCTGTTGTGTGCGAGATACAGAGTGAAGCTGATAATTATTAATGATATTTCTAATAATAAGTTAGGTAGTGCAATGCATACGTTTAGAATCATCTCTTAGCCTTAGGTTTAGTGTAAATATTAAAAAATATATGTTAGATATACAATAAATAATAATAATGTTATGGAAAAAAGAGTACGGAGTACGGACCAAATGACTGTAGTTTTACAAAAAAAATGTGTTTATATATTTTTTTATTTGTGGTTGCTTGTTTGAATCCCAGTTGCATAATAATTATTTACGGGCATATTATATTTATTTACTCAAAAATAATTGTTTTTTGCATAACTTTAATGCTATTATAATTATTGTTTCTCATTTTCATATAAAATATGTTCATTGGATTCATTAAAGGAAAAGAATATATGTAAAAATATTATTATTCAGCTATAAAAGAATTGAATGCCCCCAAAAATTTATGGAACCAAAATAATTTCGTTTATAAAAACCTGCCTCTTTTTTATATTATACCTGGTTTAGTTTAAATCCGATTTTATTCCTTAATTTTCGTGCCATAAATATCATATTCCCATAAACTCTGTAGTGAAGGTCAAACCCGTTATGATGTAATTTCCCGGCAGGTCGTTGATCTCTAAAGAGATCAATGTTTCACTTTGATATGTTGTTCAGCTCTTATTTGCCTTAAAATTATGAATGTATATCAAATTGGAATTTAGCTATGTTACTTTATTATATGGATTATTTATGTATTTACTTGTTGTAATTATAACTATTTTTTAGTAATTTAACCTAGTATATATATCAGAGTATATGAGTCTGTTATAAAATCGTGTGAATGATTTTTTTGGTTGGTACTTAAAAGAAGAGGAAGTTATTGAAATAAAAATTTATGAACCATGATATTTAAAAAATATTACAAATTTACTTTGAAAAATACTAATAGTGTGTTGTCAAAATATTATTAAACATATAGAAAATATTGTTAAATATAGATTTATTAAGTATAGGTTTAATATTTCCTCGAGAGTAAATTGAACTCACAACCATTAAATAAGCCCTTCCCACCTGAGCCACAGAGGCAAGTTCTTTAAATTTAGATCATTTATTCAATTAATATACCAATTTCTAATACAGTAATGTAATGCAATGGCGCGTTGTTAACAACACAGTATCTAAGGTACCTACATAACACGGACCGGTTACGGTCACGAAACATTCCAATCCACTTCGCAAGCACTGACCAAAATAATAATCGAACCACCGAGTCATGTTTTAAATTTCAGAAAAAAAAATCTCGATATAGTCCATTGAAATAATGAGTTTTTTTTTGTTATATTAGTGCCTAATTTTGGCTCGAAGGACCACAAGTTTATGTTTAATGTACTTATTCAATAATTGATATTAATTTTTATATAAATACTATTTAAAATTACAAAAACACATATTTATTTTAATTTACTCTAGTGGCCGAAATTAAGCGTTCTGGATTGGAATCCTGGTGAGAAAAAAAATATATATTCATAATTTTTTCTTGTCTGTACAACAGAAAACAACGATTTCCGTTAATAATGCCACGTGAACTTTTCAAATAAATATTTTTATATAACTTACTTAGGTAGCGGTACATTTATTGAGACCGGCGGCATAAACTAGCCTAAAGTAGGAGTTCCATCAAAATTAGTTATTATCGCGTAAAAGGCGATAAACCGACATACCTACAAACAAAAATTACAAAACCATATTTTTAGCTTTTCTTACATGTATAATACCTAAAATTATTTTGTTAGCATATATTCAAAGAATAAAAAGGCCAGTAGTGACACTAGGTCACAAGCGACCGATTGTAAACGCGACCGGTTGTGGGTTCGATTCCCACTCCTCGAGTGAAAGAAATATTTTATATCCTTATTTCATTTGCTTAATGCAAAGCGCGGCTCTGTGTTTTGTTTGCTCTCCAAAATCAGTGAAAAGTAGGAAATGTATATGTCTTAAGGGGAACCCCTGTTCCCGTTAAGATTCATCCGTATTTTAACCCTAGGTTCCCAGGTTCTCTGCCTATCCTGGTATGTGCGGGATGCGATGCGACGTAAAGCTAAAAAAAATATATCATCCACAGATAAACCCACAACACACAGTTCCTACCCTCGTGGACGACGGCCACCCGATCTACGAGTCGCGTGCTATAATAACCTATCTAGTGAACAAGTACGGCAAAGGCAGCGCGCTTTACCCAGAGGAACCCAAAGCCAGGGCCCTCGTCGACCAACGCCTGTACTTCGATATTGGCACTTTGTATCAGAGATTTGGTGATTACTTTGTAAGTATATTTTTATTTTTCGCTCAGAATAACGATGTGGAAGGAAGTGGGTTCAAATCCTGAAAGGAAGGGAACCAAAATAATTAATCAATTTTAACATAATCCACAAGGTAATTGGAAACTTATTTTCATTGCTGAAATGTTACCAAGAACAAAGATGTAGTTGACAAACTTATTTTGAAAACCTAAATAGTTTCTAAATAGGTCCTAATTATGGACTGTTGAAATCGCCATATTTGATTATCTATTGTTAGCATGTGTACGTGGGAAAATCATTACGTATAAAAAATATAATTGTCTAAAGTACATGGCTGTCTGAGGCCAGTAGTACGCAGCGGGCACAAGCGTGCGATTGTAAGCGCGAAAGATTGTAGATTCGATTGCGTTTTGAGGATTTCTCGATCGTTTCCCTTTTATATCCGCTCTGGTAACTAGGATATTCAGTTTCATAGCATAAGATGTGTTTTAAAAATGGCAGAACCTTTTATTTAAGGAAAAAATCAAAATATCTTAATTAACTGGGCTTTTCTCTAAGTCTAAAAACTTCATAAGAATTTAAAAACAACATAAGGCGCTAACCCCTCAGCCCCTATTTATAAATATCTCTGAAATCTGAGATCAAACTTGACATGCTATAATTTATTATCTACTTAGGCCATAAAAACACAAAAAAACATTAATCATTTAAATTGATTTATTATGAAAATAACTCTAATTCCAGTATCCACAAATCTTCGGCGGTGCGCCCGCGGACAAGGACAAGCTAGCCAAAGTAGAGGATGCCCTTAAACTCCTGGATACCTTCCTCGAAGGTCAGAAGTACGTCGCCGGCCCCAACCTCACTGTGGCCGACCTGAGCATCGTCGCTGGCGTGTCCAGCTTCGAAGCATCGGATATTGATTTCAAAAAATACGCTAATGTCAAGAGGTAGGATGGAGTTGATTTATTATTATAATCGGTCAGTTATATGTGGAAATTACAAATTATATATGACCCAATACTTTTTAAAGATGTGAATAAATAATAATGTCTTTGAATTGTGCGCTAAATAGAACTATGAAGGGATGCCACACTGGATTAAATCTAGTTTTTGCCGTGTGATCCCGGCCTAGAATAGGATCATCCTGGTACTGGTGGTGTCGTAGGAGGCGACTAAAGTACGTGTGGTAGAGTCACGTCGCCAGCAATGGCAACACGCATGGGCAGACTCGACCGGATCATTACCACCCCCGGCATTTAAAACCGGCGTGAAGTAGTGGCTTTATGCCACTGCGTTTCGCATCAGGTAATGCCGGGCTCCGGAGCCCAACGCATCTTTTGTCTCTCACTCTTAGTCATACAACTTAATTATTATTTTTGATTGTCTCTTGTCACTCATTCTCTCTAAGCGTGTTCTCACCATCCTCACTAGTAGCTGTCATTCCATGTAGCTCTACATTGCGGATCCGATCAATTAATCTGATCCCGCATATCCTACGAAATGATCGCATCTCCACAGCATTCACCTTTCTTTGATTCTCCAACCGTAACACCCACGTTGCGCTGCAATATGACAGCATACTATGTATTTTGTCAAAACTATATGTTTTAGCAATATTTTCTTCAACCTACTACCATCATCATGAGCCTGTCCTAATCCAGTCCTGGACATAGGCCTCTCCAATGGCACGCCACTGAGCTCGATCGAGACGTCTTCACATCCTGCTGATCCAGCCATTTTGCAAATGTCGTCACCCCATCTAGGTGGTAGTTCCACATTCCACATTACACTTGCTGAGGTGTGGTCTCACTCTACAACGCGTTTACTTCAACTGTCATCGGTTCTGCGATAAATGTGACCAGCCCACTTCAGCCTGCTAATCCTTTGGGTTATGTCGATAACATTGGTTCTCTGTCGGATTGCTTCATTTCGAATTCGATCCTTCAGAGATATTCCAAGCATAGCGCTTTCCAAAGCACTTGCTACTATACTATATACAATTTTAATTATTAGTATATATTTCACCGAAGCGGTTATAATCAACAACACGCGACATGTCATTTGTCTAAATTCCCCACTGTAATGGAGTTTTAATAGTCGTTCATATGATATATTTATTAAGATATTGGAAACATCACTGAAACTACTATGTGACATAAAATAAAATAATAAGAGATAAGGGTAATTTTTTTAATAATAAACGATTTTTTTTATGTAAGTTTGTGTGTTATGCTTTCACGCCAAAATTACTCAACCGATTATGATACCATGTACACATTTTGTTAGAGGTATTAAAAAGGAATTTTTTTTAAATATATTATCATTTGGCTATTGTATAAAAATAAATTAAAGTGAGCAAAGCCACTTTTGAGTCTCAGGTTCATATATAAAATAGTACGTAGCGTACTGTATACGTACTTATTATATAATAAATTATAAAAACCTCCTTCTTCTTCCTGGCATTAATCCCGGCTATTTGCCAGGGTCTGCCTTCCTGCTCAACCTACTCCACTTTGCACGGTCTTTAGCGTCCTCGGTGGTTAGACCATTGGCTCTCATGTCCTGCTTCACGACATCCAACCAGCGCTTCCTTGGGCGTCCGAGAGGTCTCACTCCAGGGACTGACATAGCAAGGCACTTGCATCCGACATAGTTCTCAGGCCGGCGCGTAACGTGACCAAACCATCTCAGGCGACGCTCTTGGAGCTTATCCGCTACGTCACGGACTCCAAGACTACCTCGAATGAATGTGTTGCGTATGCGGTCAGACCGCGTTACGCCGCACATCCACCTCAGCATCTTCATTTCCGTGACATGAAGCTCCTGAGTGTGCCGAGATAGTGCCGGCCAACATTCGCTGCCGTATAAAAGAACCGGTCGGATGATGCTCTTGTATATCAGACCCTTAAGTTTGGGCGGTATCCTGCGGTCGCAGACCACACCAGTGACCTCCCGCCATTTGGCCCAAGCAGCGCTTATCCGGCTATAGACATCGTGATCGATGCCTCCAGACTCGTGCATAACGGATCCAAGGTACCTGAACTTTTCCGACTTAACGGCTGGTTCAGGACCTATAAGGATAGTGCTCGAGTCCGGGCTCCCGCAGGCCATGTACTCGGTCTTCGACACGTTAAGTTTAAGACCGCCGTTCTCAAGCGTACCCTTCCACAGGTTCAATTTACGCTCCAGCATCAGTCGGTTCTCATCAATGAGTGCTATATCATCGGCATACATCATCAGCCATGGAGGCTGGTCTTGGATGTGAGCCGAGACAGTATCGAGCACCACATTGAATAAGAACGGACTAAGAGCCGAGCCCTGGTGAACCCCTACTGTAATGTGGAAGGGTTTAGTATCGCCAACAGCAGTCCTAACCATAGAAGCAGAATCGTGGTACATGTCTCTGATAATCTCAATATAGGCCTCAGAGATCCCTTTGGATCGCAATGCCCACCAGATGCACTGACGAGGCACACAGTCAAAGGCCTTCTGCAGATCTAAAAAGGCCACATGCAGAGCTCTCCTTTTTTCCCTGTATGCCTCCATCAATGTTCTGAGGGCGAAAACGGCGTCCATAGTGCCCGATCCTGGCTGAAATCCATATTGAGACTCAGAGATAGTACACTCGCGGCGGAGCCTGAGGTCGATCATGCGCTCGAAGAGCTTCATGGTATGATTCATAAGCTTAATGCCCCTATAACTACCACAATCTTGAACACTGCCCCTTCCCTTGTAAATAGGGGTAATAAAGCTAAGCCGCCACTGGTGTGGCATCTTTCCAGTGTTCAAGATATGGTTAAAAAGGGCAGTAAGCATGAGCACACCAAGAGAGCCCAACGATTTCCACGCTTCGATCGGAATGTCGTCAGGTCCCACCGCTTTTCCGTTCTTCATGCGTCGAAGGCAATTACGAGTTTCGTCAAGGGTTATCGGGGCAATAAGTCCGAGGTTAGGGGGTGGGTCGTGATGAAGACTGCATGGGTGCTGAGTATTCAGCAACTCCTGAAAGTAGCTTCTCCACCTCTCCTTCACAGAGGCATGACTACAGAGCAGCGTGCCCTGGGAATCTCTGACGCAAAGACATTTTGCGATATCTTGCGTCGCTTTATCCCGGGAACGTGCCAGTTTGTAAATGAACTTCTGCCCCTCCACAGTTTCAAGCTTATCATATAATGGTGACAAACTTTCACTGCGGGCTCTGGCTACAGCTCTTTTACAGGCAGGTTTAGCTACTATGTACTCCAGTCTGTCTTCAGGAGAGTTGGATTGCTGCCACTTCTTAAAAGCATCCTTCTTTTCACGAGTCACCTCCTGCACCTCGTCATTCCACCACCATGTCTCCCTGTCGATGACACGTCCTCCCCTAGAAAGGCCAAGAACTCGCTTGCCCGCCGCAATGATTGCCGACTGAGCTCGATCCCAAGCCTCCTGAGCAGTCTCGGTGTTGGTCGAAAGATTATGACTTTTCACCTCTGCCAGGAAGTCGGTTTGCATCGGTCCATTCAGCAACCACCACTTGATCCGAGGCCTACGTTTCTCGGCTACTTTCTTCTTCGGAGTGACGGTAAAGTCCATGACAAGAAGACGATGTTGGGCTGTTAGGCTTTCGCCTGGAATGACCTTACAGTTAGTTACCCTGCCCATATGACACCGTCTGGTCAATAAGTAGTCTATTTGAGTTGAGTGGGACCCACTCTTATACGTGATAAGGTGCTGAGGATTCTTTTGGAAGAACGTATTCACGACGGCCAGATCCGACGCAATACAGGTTCTCAGAATGTTTTCTCCCTCTGTATTGCGAAGACCGTGCCCAAAACCCCCGTGAACACGTTCATACGGCTCAGCAGCCTTACCAACGTGACCGTTCAAGTCCCCCCCAACCAAGACCACTTCGGTAGACGGTATAGCAAGTAGCACTTCTTCATACTGCTCCCAGAATGTCTCCTTTTCGGACGCGCTACATCCCGCCTGGGGAGCATAGGCACTGATTAAGTTTGTGGTAACGCCCTCAATCAGTACCCTTACTCGCATCAAGCGGTCGCAGCAACGGTCAACTTCAAGGAGCCCATTATGAAGCTCTTCAGAAAGCACTACCGCCACCCCGTTTCTACCCGAAGGTGACCCAGTGTATATAAGCCGGTAACCCTGTCCGATGTTACGAGACTTATTGCCCTTCCAGCGAGTTTCCTGGAGGAAAGCACACTGGACCCGACGTCTCATGAGTACATCTGCGAGTTCCCTGCATCGTCCGGTTAGAGAGCCAATATTCCAAGTTGCAAAGCGGAGTTTCCTTCTGGGTACTCGCGTCTTTAGCCGTGCCCGTACTTGACACGGTAGCCCTTGCCCACTTATCGCAGGTGTAGGGCGATGTGCCTGCGCGTCGTTTAGCGGCGACGCCCTAGCCGTACCCAGTTTTTCATTTAAACGTTCCATTGTAGCGGCGTATGGCGGTTTTTAAATGGAGCGACTGCCATCTGACCTCCAAAACCCTTTGTGGGAAGAAACCTGGGGAGAGGAGTAGGATAGATAGAAAAAAGGGGAAGGATGGGTAGAAGGAGAGGGTAGGAAAAAGGAAGAGATTAAAAGAAGGGGACACCACTTTTATGGACTGGACGGAGGTTATAACAAGTGGTGGCTCGAGGATCCGGGGTCGCGTACCCGTATGCCCAAGAACAAATATCGGACAGATATTAGTCAGGGCACCCTCTGGATGAATAAATTATAAAAACCATAATCGATTAACGTTGAAGCACGGTTAATACCAGTTACAGTACGGTCAACAACTTGTGGCCGCCTGAACATAAGCGCATAATTTAACCAGGAAAAATTATTCAATAGTAAGAAAAATCCTAAAATAAACTGTGTAGCCTTATACAGCTGACATCACTAACTTAACTTCAAAGGCCACGACTTGTTGGCTGTACTGTATTAATTTACCAACTAATATGACAGTACAAAGGCGTAGCGCAATTTAATCAATTATGCCATATACGTGGGAATAGGTACAGGTGCCTATAATTTTTATTAAAAAAAACACGTTTAGTGGATAGCTGGGAGCTTTTGCTGCTTGATTGACGATTGGTTTGGGTTCAAATCCTATTAGAGAAATCTATTTGAATGAATTGTGGAAAGAGTGAAGGTGTACGAGGTGAGGTGTACCAGTGCGTAGTGTATGAAATATTGTATATTATATTTTTTTTAAGTTCGTACTTAATATTAAAGAACCTACTGTAGACATTTCGTTGTACACACACACATTGCTCAATTTCCACAACTTTGCGTGTTGAGCAGCGGAACTTAACGCCGCATGTTATCTCCTTACCATTTTACAATCATACACTATGTTTCTATTATTAGTACGTAGTATTAATATTATGTCAAAACAATTTACAGATGGTACGAAACAGTGAAATCTACAGCACCCGGCTATCAGGAGGCCAACGAAAAAGGATTAGACGCTTTCAAAGCACTGGTGAACAGCCTCCTCAAGAAGTAAACTAGACCAGCCTCACGTTGCTTTATACTAAAAATAAGAAACACCGCTTGCTAAAACAAAATAATCCCATATCTAGTTTAAGTAAAACGTAAACTAAGGCACAAATAAATTGAACTGAAATTTTAACTTTATAATGTTGTATTATTTATTTTCTTGTGTAATTTCAAAATGGCACCGTTATTTTACTTTTTGGGATTGAATTGTATTAATATTCAATTTATTTAATAAACTTTTATGCAATTGAAGAATTATTTGATTGTTACCTTGTTCGTTAACATTATTGGTTCTTAATCCATCAAAATGGAACTAACTACTCTTGGCAAACAACGCGATCTCTAGAAATGTGAAAAATGTAATATTTCATATATAAAATTCCTTCGCTCTGGTGTCAAGGCAAAGCGCGGCGTCGAGTTCCGCCACTCAACACGCAATGTCTCTAGAATACGACGGAAAGCGTATTGTCTTAAGCACTAGGTTCCCTCTGCCTACCGCTTCATGCGGGATACAACATAAAGCTGTCCCTAGAACTCCAATCAAAAACATAAAAATATCAAAATGAAAAAAAAAAACTACAAAAATTTACATAATATTTTTTTTATTATTATTCTTTGTCTTTAATAAAGTAATTACAGATAGGCACTAAAAATAACCATGCATTATAAAGACCATAATACAATTAACATGTTTATTACTTACAAACGAACACCGCACGAGACCAGTTTTATGATGGTGGAATGAGTATTCAAATGTTTTTAGTTTATAAAAGCTCCCGGGGGCATTGAAATACCCAAAATGTGGCTATACAAGCATAAAAGTAATTATTGGGAATCGAACCCGCTACATAACAGACCAATCAACTTTGTATATATATACATAATATATATAATTTTTAATACAATAATAGTTTCTATACATTTTCCTAAGTGCGAAATTAAATTTGCTTTACCTTTTGACTATGGAATGGCTTGTGGCACTGAATTGTTATTTTATTTCTTTTTCATTTTCTATTATTCCAACATATAATAATTTTATCATTTTTCTAGAATATATCATGTGAAAAACAAACAAAAAGATATTATATTTTTTTATAATACACCAATAAAGACGCAAATATCAAAATGCTGCAATATTTAGAAGAACAAAAAATAAAAGAAACAATTTTAACAATATCATTCACAATAAATACTTCTTACAGAACTATTGTTGACAAAAACTGTCATATGAAAGAAAAAAAAGGGTAATTTAAAATAGGACTGAATTAAAAAAATGAATATTATAATCAATTATGCATTAAACTGTCATTTTATAAAGTTGGGTTATATTAACATATTTAATACAAGAAATTAAAAAAAAATATTTCTATTATTCTTTTTTCTCTATCCATTTCAGTCAAAATTACTAAATGTACAGACAAAATATTTTTACTGTCTTATTATATATAGAGATAATATGAACTTTAACATTCAACTAACAGAAAAAAAATTAAAGGCACGTAAATTAAAAAAATATACTCTCATAGACTACTTTCTAATTGAAATACTTTAGAAATAACTGACCAATTGCATTCGATTAGCTTTAATTTAAAACAAAAATCAACATTTTTTCATATTAAAGAATATTAAAGGGTTTATAATAAGGGTTAATATTAAAGGGTTTGTAGTAAAATAAAACTTTCTTTCGAAATTTCGAATTAATTTCAATGATGACGTCACAGTTCCGTTAAAAATCAAAGAAACATCTAGATATTATTCTTTTATTAACTAAATAAATAGAATATATATGAATTATCCACTACATCGAAAAATAATATGCAGGCTCCGTAAATAACTCAACCTTATAACAATAATATAAAAATCTTTAATGAAAAAAAAACAAGATGTTTGATAAAATAAATTGAATAGCGCCATTTTAGGTTAATCACACTCAAAAAATATAATTACAATAACTTTATATATAATCAGAATATTTATAACCAAAATCATAATAATATAGAATCAAGTTATTTACGGAATTAAATATAAAAAACCATATTATTCTGTTTAAATGAATAAATTTACGTGTACGTTCTAGAAGCGCCAAAATGAAAATAAAAAGTGCGTTTAGCTCTGATTCGTACTACGTGATAATTAAATCGCCATTTTCTATAATATTATTTTAATGTATTAGGATTATAGAAAGGACTGTAAGTTACTCCTTTATTTATTATATTCATATGTATATATAATTTTGTATAGATAGATATATAACAAATTATACATATAATTATCAATTATTATTACTTTATGTTGTATAATTTATAGTTTTTTTTTGTTAAAATAAATCTTACAAATTTCAATACATATTTCTTTCTTTTAGTTCCACGCTGTATGACATATATATATATAGTAGGCAAGGGTAAATAGAAATAAGCTATTTCAACCTAGTATGAGTCACGGAACTAAGCTCCGCTCTTTCTCTTGTTATAAGAGCGTGAAAATAAAAATATTAAATAACTCATTCATTTCCCGAGGGGAATCGATCCACGCCACGACCTTAATACATATAATATGTACATATTAAATACAAAAAATAGCAACACCAGTCCATTTCAAAAAATCGTAACACATAAAAAAATATTAAAGTTTTAATCCATACTAAATATCAATTAATAATTAATTATACAAAGCTATCTACACGAGCCACTGCTGTTCAGCTTCAGTGTTGCCATATGAAATTATTAACAACATTCAAAAAAGCATTTCACAGATTTTCACAGATTATACTGTAAACATTTATTTATTTTTATTGAATGGCAGGTTTTATTGTAATTTGTTAGATTTTATTTTGGAGCTGGCAACATTAGTGATGACCTTGTCTGGGAATGATTCATTTTCATTTATTTTCCATTGCGTTGTATATTCCGTCTCATTTCTCACTTCCACACTAACATCATCTGGATTATCTGTAAATATAAATAAAAAAATGGCATTGAAAAGTATATTTTTTATATACTTTTTTGCTTCACACTGTATCCTGCATATAACACGGAAGGTAGAGGGGAAACTAGGTTCCCTCCACCCCCCAGATCTTTATATATCACCCGGAAATGTTTTTAGATTAGGCTCCTAGGAGCTGTAAAAAATGGCATTAAAAAAATATTTTTTATTTCCTTTTTTGCTTCACACTGTGTTCTGCATATAGCACGGAAGGTACAGGGAACCTCTACATTTCTCCAGCAAATGTGTTTATATGGCGCGTACCGGCTACTGGCAGCACTGCTTCCTGACGGAGTCGGCGCCGGAGGGGCGCACGTCGGCGGGCTCGGCGTCGGCGCGGATCACGTCGCCCTCGGGCGGGTCGCGCATCTGCTTCTGCGACACGATCCTGTAGATCTCTGCAAGGCGCACGCATTTATGTTATAAGTATTAGCTCGCCATGGTGCAGGGAGTTTTATCTATCCCCATTTGGGGTAACTGGATAAATTCATTTGCTACAACCTTTTTTTAGTTTAATACTGCACGTCACAGATAGCAAGAACGACATTTAACCTGGAAACATAGTATTAAGACACTCCATTTCCCTCTTTGAATGACGGAATTCAACCCCACGCTCATTGCCTCATAATCAGAGAGAGGAAATAAAAATATAAAATATTTCATATAACACATCATCATTCTAAGTGACCAAATTTGAACCAGCAGTAGTTCCCGAGATTAGTGCACCTCAACCAAAACAACAGTTCAGCTTTATAATTATCGAATTATTTAAATTTTTAACTTAACTGAACAGATTGAAGTGAAGAAAAGATTAACACAATAGAGGAATTTGCAATTAAATAAATTAAGCCGTTTTTGATATTAGCACAAACACACGTACAAAAATTTAAAAAATTATAAGTTTCTGCTAAATTAAAAGCCCGCATTAATAGATTTTGTTACACATCATGCATGTACGAACAGCGATCAATAACATTTTGTTATATGTATATATAGATATACATAGATATATAATTATAATTACCCGTTAATATATTCTGGAATGCCGGCTCCACGTTGGTGGAGTCGAGTGCGGACGTTTCAATAAAACTGAGCCCGTTCTTTTCCGCGAACGCCTTCGCCTCCTCTGTTGGGATAGATCTGTAACGTGAGAGTATTATTTTTCATATATCTTTATACTAGATAAAAAAAAAATTTTTTGTTGGTGTATTTTTTTTATTGAGACCGTGGTGGCGTAGTGAAACAAATGCGACGGTTGTGAGTTCGATATCTACTCTGGGAAATGAAGTGTTATTTATTATTATTTTCATTTCCTCGCTGTGGTAACAAGGCAGAGCGCGGCGTTCGGTGACACGCAATGCCTCGAAAACTCAACGGTAAATGGAGAAAGGAGAGATCTTAATACTGTTCCCTCCTTCAAAAAAGAAGCCAACTCACCTAAGGTGCCTAAGATCACTCTTGTTACCGACTAACATGATCAGTATGTTCTGGTCGGCGTGGTCGCGCAGCTCGCGCAGCCATCTTTCCACGTTCTCGTACGAGAGGTGCTTCGCTATGTCGTAGACGAGGAGCGCGCCCACCGCACCGCGGTAGTACGCCGACGTTATAGCACGATATCTCTCCTGACCGGCGGTGTCCCATATTTGAGCTTTTATGGTTTTGCCGTCCACCTGGAAATTAAAATGATAATTTATTATTTTTTTATTTGTATATCATTTATCTGGAATTCGGGAGCAAAGCGGAAGAGAAGAACGGTGTGTCTTGACTAGGACCGGACAAAAAAATTGCAAATAATTGATGTCATTCCTTGGGATGAAAATTCACAAAATACAAAATTAAATGTATTTTTTTAATTCACTTGTGTTGTATCTGGTGTCGCAAGATATGTATTACCATTTTACAATGTTTTTTGATGATGATGATTCATAAGGAAACCTTGTGTTAAGACATTGTGCTCCACTTTCTGCCCAATTTTTGGGATATTGTGTATTATGATGCCGTGCTTTCTCTTATTACCAATTCGGGGAAATGAAAATAATTCATTCCGTGGAATTTTCATTTAGTTCCTTTCAAATTAAAATAAAATCTGTTCAAAGTAAAATGCGACGTCGTACATCGCATTTTACCGTTACGTCACAACAGCCTTATCCTTTGGAATAGATAAAAATATACATAAACAGTGAACAGATAAGACACTTTAATTATATAGCAATTTTATTTAAATAAAAAAAAACTCCTTGCAGCCAACGAGTTGTTAAACATTTAATTTAAATAAAAACTTTGCAGGAAAATATTAGTTTAAATAAGATTTCAAATTAAACGAGCCAAATGAAATTTCAATTTGTAACCATCTCGGTCAGACTGACATGGCAACCACGCCACCGTTAAACGACTAGTTAAACGCAAAAACAATATATTAAATACACCTCTAGGTGGTTTCACAACCTAATCACTATAAGATGACAGCTTTCCAGGCGACAGTTAAAAGTAAGTAGGCTGCGCCATGGATTTTACTATACGAGCGGTGACGCACGTAGTGATTTACAACCGGAGTGTTGCTCCGGTCTACTAATTTAAGTAGTTTATATGAGGCCCATTAGAAAAAGCGTCCTGTTGGAGTCACGATTAATAAAAATAAATAAAAATTTCGATGAAAAATAATGTTAATGAAGAATACATTTAACCTTATTCATTGTAAAGAAGCTAAGGTTTTTGTTTTGTTTTTGTTTCCTACGACAGCACAGTATTGACCCACTTTCCGCTGAATTTTTCACACATTGTGGGTTGAAGGGGAGAACTACTAAGCCAAGGAGAGTCTACCAGAGCGGGGATATGAAAATAGTTTAAATATAATAATTCTTACATAGGGATCGAACAACCATCATTTCTAAACAGACTGTGCGACTGTGCCACGACGGGCTCTAAACTACATAAATAATAAAATAAACTAAAATGCAAACATAATAAAACGTATTTACAATATAAAAAAGGCATGTATCTCATTTAAAAAAGAAAAAAATGACTACTATCAGTGAAGTGGGCGGGTCTCGTATAAAATATAAATCAGCACTTATAGCGAGTGGTTTCAAACCATATTCGAAATCGAGAGAGCCATCACATGTCAACGGCAGCTAATTGCCAATGATAGAAAAAAATATGAATTCAGTACGGCTATATATTAAGTTTCATATATTCTTTTTCGTATAAAAAAAAAGCTTCACGCTGTAACCCTCACACAGCAGGATAGGCAGAGGGAACCTAGTGTTAAAACACTTCGTTCCCCACATTCTGCCGAATTCTGGAGGCATGGCATTGTTGAGTGGCAGAACTCAACGCCGCGCTTAGCCTCGACACAAGAGCGAAGAAATGGAAATATAAATTTAAGTAAATATTTCATCTCCTCGAGTGGGGATCGAACCCACAACCAGCCGGTTTTACAGTCACACTTTGAGCCGCTGCGCTATAAAAAAATATGTGTACATAGTACAACATGTGAATATATAAACATTCTTTATTATTAATAATTAATGAAGACAGAAATGACAGTATAGTCAATACTGTACCTAAATAAGAATATTGGCAGTCCAATACACTTAACGCACGAGGCTCGGCAAATTTTTTTCACTGAGAAAAGCTGGCGAAAACCTCATAAGTTGCTGTTTTATAAATGATCATTACTAAATATGTCAAGAGAATCGTAGCTTTAAATCATTAAAAGCTAAAATCTGTCTTTTTAAACAACATAAACAATTAAATTTTCCCCTAATAATTAGAAAGATCTCTATCAAAAAGACACTTTAGTATGTATAATGCTACACAACAATAACGTAAAATTACCATTTTACGTGTTTTCCAAAGTACAAGGCTACAAGACCATCAAGATATCGATCTACGAAACTCGTAGACTCCTTACACGACCTAGCGATGTGCAAACATACAACCAAATCTATAAACAAATCTTATACATCATTTTTCTTTTAGCTTTACGTTATATCTCGCACACATCAGAGTAGGCAGAGGGAACCTGGGAACCTAGTGTTAAGACACTTTGTACCCATTAAGACACTTTAGTTCACCACTTTCTACCGAATTCTGGAGATTTTGTGTGTTGAGCGACGGAACTTAACGCCATGCTTTGCCTTGTTGCCAAAGAAACGAAATGAAAATATAAAGTATTTCATGTTGTCACACTTACAGTGGAACGCGTATGCCTCAAAATATAATTATATATTTCGAATCCTACAAATCTATTACAAATATAGTATAAAAGATACCTAAATTGGCGGATAAATCGCGTAACAACCATACAAAAAGTAAACACACAACTGAAAATTACATCACTTTCATTTTCATATATCAGGAATAATTAAATTGCGATATTAATTTTAATAAATATTCTCGAGAATCCCGCGTGTTAGAATTTCATCAGTTCAACTGGGTCAATTGAATAATGAACATGCATAATTGAAATTGAACAAGAAAAATATGTTATAATATTTATCATTACTTCGCTAATACACTCACTATGTATTATTGAAGTACACATCGTCTGTTTATTTATTTTTTTCAACGTAGCGGTGTATACGCACACGAAACCTAGTGATAATACACTCCGTTCCTCATTTTCCGTCATTTTTTGGAGGCATGGCATTGTGTGGTGGGGTGGTGAGTGGTGGAACGTAACCCCGCGCTTTGCCTCACGACACGATATTTCACTTCCTAGAGTGGAAGTCGCATCCACAAGCTTTCTAGTCACACTTTATGAGTTTAAAGAATAAGATCCACCTAATTAAAAGTTTTGACAAACGCACGTGTAACGCAGAGGCACAAAGTGTGACTGTAAAATCGACTGGTTGTGGGTTCGATCCCACTCAAGGCAATGAAATATTTATTTACATTTATATTTTCATTTCTTTGCTCTGCACGCAATGCCTCGAAAATTTTGGCGGAAAGTGGGGAACGGTGTCTTAACACTAGGTTCCCTCTGCCTATCCTGCTGTGTGCGGGATACAGCGTGAAGCTGATTCAAACACCCTAAGAAACTGAACTATTCCTCAGTTTGGCATAACAGAATAACATTTAAGCAAGTACAAATATAATTTTTTTTTGTACACTTCAAGCGTTAAGTAGCGGCTATATAATAATTCTATCATTACAACCTAAAAACTTCCATAGAGTTGTTAAGTTTTAATTTAATTTTTTTATATGAAATTTGGATACAATTATAATCCTTAATGTAGGATTTCCTTTTTAATTCTATAAAGTAATAAAAATTTTATGCGCCGTCGCAACAAGTGCAATCTTAACTCGACGGAATAAAAAAAAATACATTAAAATTCCGAGTGGAGTTTAATAACTATATGATTTTCTCATGGACCACACGAGAATCAGCTTTCAAATAAAAAGCAAACCCAACACCCACACAAATCGTGTACAACGGTATGATAGTATATTATATAGCTAAAAAGTTTGTTTAGTTAAAAGCTCAGGAACAATTGGTTTACACTGGAAAAGAAAATAGAATAGTCCATTTTTCGTAACTCAATATATCCACGTGAATATAGTTATAAGTACTCTATACCTGTACCTATATTTGCGGTCAACGTTACTGTGGGACACGTTACTTTTTTTTATTTGATCGCGTAGAAACACAAACGGTAAGCTAGAAGACCTCACTTTAATATAATTTCGTATAAGTATATGTAGACTGGTTAGTCTACATATACGTAACTTCAATAAATATTTAAGACAAAAGAAAATTCAGTTCGTTCACCCTAAAAGTCTGTTATGACGACAATTTCTCAGGCTTATAATTACAATAGTAGCAGTAGTATAGTGTTATATGTATAGGTACTTTCTCCTGTTACAAAAGTTATTTCTTCGCATTGTTTTCACAGTGATTATATTAACCTGGTCGGTTTCCAGGAGGCGCGGGTTCGAGTCCCGCTACGCTCAAATTTTTATACGTTTTCTATATATATATTTTTCTTTTCTAAGTGTGGAATAACACTGTAAAAATGTTTAAAAAATGTATTAACGTTTTTTTAGCCTCCACGGCACTCCGTACGGAATATAGCATGGTAGACAGAGGAACCTCCTTTTATGACACCCCGTTCTTGCATTCTGTATGCATCGATATCAAAACTCTTACTATGTTGAAATTTGACAAGGTGCTGTAGGACAAGGAAACGTTTTTTAAAACGTATTTTGATTTGTTGAAACTAAATCTCCAGAGTTATATGGCAAGTTCAAAATGTACTCCATTAATTCCAAAGTTTATTTATACGTAGGAATGTACGGGTTATTTTAAATCTAGAAATATACATTATTTAAATCTACAGTATTTTTTTTTCATGATGACTGACTTTTCGGATGACAAAACATCCGATAACGTAACGATTCACCATATCTTGTATCAGTTAAAAAATATATGAATCACAAGAGACTAAACAGGTTTGACAAAAATACTATGAAAAAATAATATAAGATGTATTTTTTTGTGTTAAAAGATATACATATTTATAGATTTATCTTTCGACAAACACTATATTGCAAAATATAATAAATATAATTTTAAATAATTTACAGATTTAGCAACTCTTATTTTTAAACCAATATTTAGAAAAAAATTAAAGCACCATACATTGTTTATTCTTCATTTGGCTACCATTAATATTCGAATAGCATACAATTTGAGGCAAACAGGTAAATTGGTAATATATCTTGAATCCTATAAACGAGTCGTATACTAAAATTACGTCATACAAAATCGATAAGTAAATGCTGAGTAGCAAACAAAAAATGTACGTGGGTTGAGAATATTATTAAGTATGGGTGGAATTTTATCACAAATCTATTTCAATACTATCCACGTGTCAATGATATCATTCTAACTATTGCAATTTAGAGAGGTCACGTAAACTGTATGAGGACTTTTTGGAAAAAGAGGTTGACCACAGAGGACGAGGCGAAAGTATGAGTTTAGCACTCTGTTCTTTGTGGGTACTCCGCGAGGGAGATAGTAAGTATCTCGAAAATTGACGAGTGCATGTTGGGTGGCGAAACTCAACGCCACAGTTTGTCTACCGAGCGGGTAGACTTAAATAAATTAAATATAATAATTCCTCCGGGCGTGGATCGAACTACTGTAGTTCAAGTCTAGTTAGACCTACATTATATAAAAATTAAAATAGTAAGTTAAATTTAGCACTATGCTATACTAAACAATCAAGATAACGAATTTGAAATCATATTGTTCGTGTGAAAATTTTGTTAGCACGATCTACACGAGTCACATTCTCTTTACCTGTGAATATCATATACATTTGAATCGATATTTAGTTTATAAACTTTATTATTAATAAAACACTATCGGAAGACTCCATGTAAGGATGTGCAAGTAAAAAGAAACTAGTAGAGTAATACAATTACTCTTGTCCATTCTCTACTTTCCTCTTTCCGATCATTTTAATGTGTAGTGAATAAATACTTCCCGATCATTTGAATGTCAGATACTTTTTTTTTAATCAAATTAAAAAAAACAAAGAATGTAACGTAGAAGAACTCTGGCACCTAGCCAGAGTAAAGAAGATGTCACTGTACGAATGCAGAAGAACATTGTAAAGTAGTTTGGAATGAGTGACAAAAGAATGATAAAGAGAAGGTGACGGAGACCTCGGTGAACCTTAGGAAACGCAGTATCGTTGATACCTCAGAAGGATGGAACACATAAACAAAACAAAAACAATAGAAGAAACAAAAAATAAATAATAAAAATACGAACTGACAACCACCGCTTCAAATTTCCATATTCCATAATACAATTGTTCAGCAAGACTAACCGTTATTTGAATATGTTGCATACCTATAATATTCTATATTTACAATAATAACTATCGCAATCAAATGCTATCTAAGCCTTTCGTATCAATTTCATTGTTTCTTTGCCTCTACGTCTATTCAAGGCCACCCTTAGTAGTCGGGGTCAATAATGATCAACTAGCTGTTTATTAGTACAGCTGTATATGTATTGTCTTATTTAAATATGTTTTATATTATAACAAACAAAAAGGTTTTAGGAATTATGTTAAGTATACATTATTTGAGGCCACGGCAGTTGACTGTAAGGGCGACGGTTGTATGTTCGAAATCCAATCGGAGTGGTAAGTTATTTTGATTCGAAACAGGGAACAGAGTATCTTTTTACTAGGTTTCTTCGTAGTGAGAAGGGATGCCATATGCCATTCGTTTTATAAAGATTGAGAATATTGAGAAATTTCAATAAAAGATGGCACAGACTGTTCAAGTGTTTGACGTATCTTATTGAAACTCCATATTAAAATATATTGTTCTACAGTTCTAAAAGAGCAAATATAATTTTTAAAATGGTAGGTAATCGCCTTTTCACAAGGTGGATGTGGGTTCGATTCCAACACGACAAAAACACTAACGCATGATAACTGCATAAACCTTTATTTTACTTATTTGTAAGTGTAGAAAAACACTTTAAAAATGTTAAAAAAATCCCTTTTATTTTGCCTGTTGGGTGCTTAACCCAATTTACAGTTACTTTTTATTGTAAATAATAAAGATCCTACTTCCTTTTAAAACACTACGTGGAATTAAAATATGCCGTTTAAACTACAAAAAAAAACGGATGTCGCTACTACACTCGGTATTATTATGAGTGGTTAGAATTTTAATTTTATTAAAAGCACTTGTATCCATTATTGTATTATTTGTATTTAGTTGATCTATACTAGTATGACACAGCTGAAGACTTTGCTTGGTTGAGAGCTCTAATCTCAAGAACTGCTGGTTTGCGTTGAAAGAATCTTTTGTTAAAAAGCTAATTTATCGACGAAGGTATCGCTTGACAAATACATTTAATTTAAGCTGATTAGGTTAATTTTGGCTTACCGTTATAATTCATTGCTTTACGAATTTTATTAAATTTCAAGAAAATCTCACATATATGGCGTTTTTTAGATAATTTTCGTAATATTTGTCTCTTTTTAAATTATGCGCAGGTATAGAAAAGAGGCACCGTTACGCAGCGTATGGCTGTAAACGTGACGGTTGTGGACTTGAATGTAACTTGGGGAAATGAATTAATTAATCATTTCATTTCTTCGCTCTGGTAATAAAGTCAAAGCGCGGCGTTGAGTGCCGCCACTCCCCAATATGTTTCCTGCATATAGCAGTTTAGGTTCCCATAACTGCTATATGCAGGAAACATATTAAGCAAAAACAGAAAAAAAGAAAATGTTAAAACATTTTCTTTTTTTAAAGTGTTATTCCACACTTAGGAAAGAAATGTAATTATTTGCATAACATTAAAAATAAATAATCGATAGATTTTTAATGGACGCAAGAAGCGTAGGTACAAATCCTGCTATGTATGATATAATATTTATACTTTATAAGTATCTATATACTGTCAAATAACCGAATTCGAATCATCCAAGCTAAACTATTTATGCATCATAAAACATACATTTCTTAAACCATATGCAACTTTCAACACAAAACGTATCGTAATATTCCATTTGAATCGCATACATAATAGTCAGCCATGACTTCCTTATTTCTCCAACGAAATATAAAATAATTACAAATTATAACCACTAAGAAATATGAAGAGGTCAATTTAAATTCAGAAATTGTATTACGTTAGTGTATAAGGTTACATACAAACGCACATCTTGAGTATGAATAACCTTTAAATAAAGATGAGAATATTGAATTATAATATGCATTTCGTTAGTCAATGTAAGTTTGTCCATAAGTTTCTCGCAACTTTAATTTAATAATAATAATTAATTAATAATAATCTTTATTTCAGACCGTTTTAGAAACATTCCAAGTCCGGGAACAGTTCAAGTTTCATCAAAATCAGTTCAGTAGTTTTTGAAATATGGATATCCACAAGAGTTGACAGACACTCTCTCCATTTAAAGTGGGATTTTTAAACATTTTAGGTATAAAAGCAGGACATGTACCAACGTTGGTATTTACGTATTTCTGGAGAGGATTTGTATCAAGCCTAAGCCTACCTAGTAGTTGTTGTTGTAGTAGTTGAGTTTTTGTTTATTTACTTAATTACTCTTATTCTCTAGTAATTAAGCATTGTATTCCATTTCCAATGAATGTAGATTATTATCATCTGTTACTTTTTAAATTAAATTAAGTAAAAAAAAATGTTTAACTTAATTTAAATATGGAAAGTAAACAATGATTATTCCTGTGATAAGTAGTTATTCAATGAGCTCCTCATCAAATGACCTCCTCTACATAATAATCATATGAATTATAAAAATATATATTATTTCAAATAATGCCTCTTTCTTGATGAATTAAAAGAAATATACTTAGTAACACCACTGAAAGCCAAAGAGATGATTAATTACTACTCATGCAATGTCATTGATAAAGGGTTTCCGCCCACACAAGCTGTTGTTATTTGAAAATTAACAAAATATCTATACAATCTATACAAATATTATACAGCTTAAGAGTTTGTTTGGCTGAACGCACTAATTTCAGAAACTATTGGGCCAAATTGAAAAATCTTTTTTGTATTAAATTAGTTTTTTTTATCAAGATATGTGTATTCCCATCATATTGAATGTGTCAATATAATCCACTGTACTGTTTATTTTATTCATAATTTTTAGTAAATACCATTTACAAAGAGTGAACACGCAGGGAAAAAATGTGTATAAAAAGTTATGAAAATCATCACAAATATTTTGCATATTATTGTTCAGAGGTCAATAAAGGTTATTACAAAATTTGTTTATTGTATGATTATAATTTATTTACACAAAATTTGTTAAGCATTTCTCTATAAGTGTAAATAAAAAAGTGGAGAGAATAGTGTTTTGACAATGGGGCCCATATTTATAAACCACTCTCATCTCGAAGATGGTTTTTGATCTGTTTTAATAATTATGAATAGACCTAAAATGTCTAAGTGAAAATGGTGAGTTCCACTAAATCTTTCACAAGTCCCTCAAGAAAAGATAAGGCTGCCAATAGGTTCTTTGCCCTACAATAAGGCTTTTAAACAAAAAAAATCAAAACAATATTACTTTAGCAAAATTTAAGATGCACAAAATATTATTACTTCATTTGGATATGAGCCAAACATGACAAACTCTTTCCGGGTTGTCAGTGATAGTTGACATAATAATGGCACAGTAGCCATTAAAGTGTTATTATACCATTATAGGCTATATTAAATATTTTTCAATACAAATGTACTTCTTTCTTAAAAATGTTTAAGTTTAAAAAAATATAGATATATGTACATTCTTAATGGCACAAAAATGATGCCTTTGTTACTCTTATCTCCTTCAAATGCTTTACTTATGAGTATGATTAATATTTATGTGTAACAATATTAAAAGTAAGTAGTGTGCATATTTAAAATATTCTTATAATGTATACCATTGAGGCCTTTGTGATTTGCAATGTATTGGGACAACATCTGACTGTAAATGCAATTCAATCCAAAAATTAAGTAGTGATTTTTATTTATTTTCTATACTGCGGGTAGATTAAATATGGAAACAAGTTCTTTCACTTAGCACATAGTTTCAAATCTGGGCAGAAATGATAAAATGGAGTATATTGTAAGTAAGTAAGTTTTCTGACAACTAGCTAGCGTAGAGCTAGAGTTGCTATTGTTCCAATTTTAGAATTTTTAAATGTTTGTTTACACATTTTAACATCTCTTTTTTTATATAAAGCCTCCTTATTATTAAGATAAAATAATATTTTAGTATTGTTGGATTCATAACATTTTGAGTCTAAACCACTTCCTCATAGGCATTGATTTGTTGATGATGACTATAGAAAAAATAAAAAGATAAGAAATGATCAGATAACAATGTTCATAATAATAATGAGCTTCACACTGTATCTTGCACAGGAGGGTTAGCAGAGGAAACTTAGTGTTAAGACATTCTGTTGTCTGTCAACAATAACACAAAGTAACAATGTTAAGATAAAAAAAATCTGTTGTAAATTTAATTTACAATAGCCAATTTAAATTATTTAATTTAAGTTTATTAAACTTAAATTAGAAAGTTATTGAAATATCAGGGAAGGCAGACAGAAACTAGTGTCAATTCAAACTCCATTGGCAACAAATTCAAACAGTGCAGTGTATTAGATGGTGAAATTTTACTCTGTACTTAATTTAAAAAATATTTTGATATAAAAAGTAATGTTTTTAAAAGATTTAATTATTAATTAATAAATGTCAGTTCTTTGTTTGAATTAAAACTGGAAAATTAATAACATTTTGCATTTTGTGATACATAAAAGTCAGATTCCATTTCATAGAATGATTCATCAATTAAGACAATAAAGAAATTGTTTACCTCTATACTTCTTGTTGCAAACTCCACTCCTATTGTAGATTTTGATTCTAAGTTGAATTCATTTCTAGTGAAACGTGAGAGTAAACTACTTTTACCCACCCCTGAGTCACCAATCAGAACAACTGTAACAAAAGAATTTGTTATAATAAGTTGCATTTAAAAATACAAAAAATCATATTTTTTTTTGTAAAACTAATAAGAAAAAGTAATTTGAATTTAGATAAATACATCATGATAAGGTGACTCATCGTAAACGAAACTTTATGAGAAATCGATTGTCACAACCCCATCAGCTGATGTAGAACAAAGCAAATCTTGCATATCATAAGCGCAAATTACATATTATGCATGTATTATTAATAATAAGGTTGTTTTATTGTTAAAACAGTTTATTATGTGTTAAAAATTAGCTACACAGGTCAATAATCTACGTCATTCAAGATGTAACAATAGTTAGTACGTAACATGAAATACCTGACGTACTCCATTATAATCAGTTATATTGTATAAGAACCGCACAACATAAATATTCATAGGAGTTTACCTTTGAACAAATAATCGTACTCGTCCTCTCTTGTACCCATTTTGATTATCTAGCGGTCCGTTCGACGTCAAAATCGGTCAACTAATAACGTCAAGATACGAAAATCGTAAACAAAATAGTATTACACAAAAATATCACAGGCTTTTCAAACACTGCACAGCTCACAAAATATCACTTTCGATGAAGGATTTATTGAAAAAAGATGGGTTAAAAACTATATTATATATTAAATTGTCACTGGAACAAGATGGCGGATTGTTTTACGCCCCTATGTTGCGTTCGGAAATTTTTACATTATCTTTGCTTAGCTATTTTTATACAGATGACGTTTCGAGTTATGAGTAACGTTGCGTTCCGATTTGCGCCCATACCTTTTGAACTGCTTATAAAATATTATCAGCCACTAATTTATTAAATATGAACAACACATATAACTTCTCTATAAAAATATAGTGTAACAATTTAAATATACTAAAATAAAAAAAATAAAAGCTGTAAAAATTAAAGAAATGTTTCCTGTTATCATGCCTTGATAACTTTCGATTTTATAACATATATAATAAAAGTATATACATTTTGTATTGACTATATTTTAATGATATAAAATAGATTAAAGATGAACTTATTTATGATTTAATATACTCGAAATTTCTTTCTATAAAATTTCTTTCTTATAATAAGAATTCATATAATGTTTAATTATATTCATTCACATAAAACAGTTATGTACTTCAATAAATAATACAAAGAAGTGCCATTTAATGAAAAAAAAAAACCAATTTTACACAACTTTATTATTTGGCAACTATTCTAAATAACAATAATTTTCTAAGCTTTAACAGCAACTTCTTCTTCGTCATCGCTCTCCTCTTGCACTTCTTTAGACAGAGTGCGATCAACGTGAACAAATGGATCTATCTTCAATTTTTCTGAAGATGGAGGGCTGGTTATGAAACATCTGTGTAAAAAAAGATAATATAAAGATTTACATTATTTTTTTCTTGTTTTTCATTGAAGACTAATAAGAATGTATACATTTTCTCTTATCTTACACAATTTGAAATTTTTATTTTACAACTGTGGCTTAGAGATGCCTACATATCCATTATATTCAAATGTACATTTTATATTTCATTAGATCAGCATTACGAACATATGAATTTGACTAATGTCTGTATGCACATGTTATAGTTCTGGGTTTGATTTCCACTTGTGGAAACACTTCAAATAAAAATCAAATCAGCTTCATGCTGTATCCCACACAGTAGCGTCGACAGAGGGAATCTAGACTTAGAGACCTAGACAGAGGGAATCTAGGCATTGCGTGTTGAGTGACGGAACTCAACAAGAAAGAAAAGAAGAAGATTTCATTTCCTCGAGTGGGGATCGAACCCACAACCAGTCGATTTTAAAATCACACTTTGTGCCCCTGCGCCACGACTGGTACCTATCAAGTACCTATGTGATACTTTTAAATGTGCATTAATGCACATCCCAACTGCTCCGAGCTCCTCCTAACCAAATGCAACTATAGTAATGCCGATTGTAAACATGTTTTAGAGATGAACTGATGATAGTTCTAGACAGACCATATCTTTTAGCAAACTATAGAAATTTTGCTGTCATACTGCTAGCTCCTACTTTTGCTGTATGAATATAGAATAATAAAAAACTACTGCTACTTAAGCCATATATCACTAATCAAAGCTAAAGCCATATATAATATATTATTTTAAAAAAAGTTGATCATAATTACCTTTATAAAAACGGTTTTGTAATATATATTATTTTTACCTCGTAATAAAAAGTCCATCACGTTTCGGGCGCGCAGATTGTATATCTTTTAGCAAGCAATCAATATTCTCTGCTACTTGTTTGGCGTCCATATTTATCTGTAGCATAAGAAAATAAAATTATATTTCTTACCGTAAATTCAGCATTATAGCAAGGATGTCAGAGGAGGCATGATTGTTTAGACAACACTTTCGCCACGCACCGCCGAATGTATTCTCAAGGTATTAGGTGTTGAGTGATGGAAGACAACACCGCTGTTTGCCTCGTTACTAGAGTGAGGAAATGAAAATATTAATATTTCATTCGCACCAAAAGGAAAATCGAACCCACGACCGTCGCGTCTACGTCTTCACTGTTGTAGCTGCGCTGCACTGCTTGACCGAATAGCCACTGCCTACTTACATGTATATTGATTAATATTTCATTATACAGTAACGTCGACAAGTGGTAGCCACCATAAAGTTATCTGCAGATGCTGATTGATCTTAAGCTTTTTCTGACTATTGATATATTTTCTTTGCAAGTGAACAGTACGGAAAAGTTTAGAAAGCCTATCTAGGAGAGGCTACAACTCGTTGACCATACTGTGTGTTGGTATGGTAAATATGCCTAGCCATATAGTATAGTAATGATTCTAACTAAGAGTGAATTGTTTTTCACAATATTCTTCCCGTCTATTATACACATTTATCTTCATATTTTGCCTCGAAACTAGAGCGAAGAAATGGAAATATTAATTTAAATAAATATTTAATTTTCTCAAGTAGGAATTGAATTCACGTTTCACGTTTTAAGTCACATTTTGTGCCGCTGCGCTACGACGGGCGTCAATTCGAATTTATTTGAAAGTATAAAAAAGGAGGTAATGCAACTAATTAATAATAATATCATATAACAATCTGCAATGATAAAAATATAACATTACCCTTCCAATAGGAACTTCGACGGAACCAAAATTCTGTTGATTCTCATCTTTGTTAACCCTATACTGTATGCCGGCTGCAAACTTCTTCACCAGCTCACATATATTAGGGTCTAATGTACCGGCCCTCACGTTAGGAAAACGTCTCTTCATTAGACCTCTTATTGGTACTAAGTCAGTTAAAATGTTAGGGTGTGCTATTACATAGTCATAGTCGCCGAGTTTTATTTCACCTTCCTGTGATATAAAATTTACTATATATAATACAAACAATGCTGTATTGCATTTACATTATTTTTTTATAATTTTATGAGCAGCCAATTTCATTCTTAGTACACTTAAATCGCATTACGTCGGCTGTGAGTGTGAACATGTTAACAGACAATTAAGCAAGTTATCTGAAGACAAGAAGGCTATCAAATTGTATAAACATATTTTACAAAAAAACAAAATATGGATTTAAGAAGTATACACTTTAACGATAGAATCTTCTTTCTTTTTAACTTAAAAATCTAATGGGAACAGTATAAAAACAGTTTCATAAATACTATTTTCTATATTTTATACAAATACAAATATTTTATATAAAAAATCTCACCTGAATTTTCTTAATCAAATCAGTGCTACCAACTTTAGTAGCTCCGGCCTCCTCAACCTGTTTAACTAGTTCAGGTCCCTTACAAAATGCAAGGATAGTCCTTTCTTCTTCCCGAGGGAAAAAATGAGGTAAGAGGGCTAAGCGTGTAAAGTTGTCTACATAACGATTCTGCAATATATAGATAAATTTAGTAATTTTCTTATTGACAAAGCGAGGAATTTAATCATTCCTCCGAGTGGGAATTAAACCGAAAATAACAATAAGGAATGCTAAAAAAAAATTGTTAACTATATCTCATCTATATTATCTCAAAAATCACATAAAAAAAATTACAGAACATTATTATTTTTTGTTATTAAGTTCCTATTGAGCTTTTAATTAAAGCTCCAGTTCTATTATTACAGTTTATTTTTATTATACCTACACAGTGGTCCCTGATAACTAGAATTATATAAAAGGTAGTCTAGAATAGATTAGGAACTCCTGATCTATACAAATATTAGAAAACTGAACAGTTTGTTTTGTACAATATCCTAACCCCAGGAACTGCTTCAAATAAAAATAACCTTATGTTGCAATGTACATTTAACACAGAGTATGTATGAATGTGCCATTTTGTTATTTCCAAATTTTGGTGTATAAATAAGTTTACAAATATTTATAATAAGCTACCTTTTTAACAGCTTCCATATTCATTTCAACTTGTGCGTATATATAAGAATCCATAGCATTATACATGGTTGGGTGATGGGTCTCCTGGTGGGCTTTAACTGCATCTTCAGCAGAGTATATAAGCCAACGATAGTAACACATTGGATATACATCATCAGTAGATATTGATTTGTAAGAATCATCCAGATGTTTATTTACATGGACTGTTGTTGTTCTGAAATAAATTTTATTGATAACATTTGATAGATTTTTATCAGCTTCATACTCCCCCGTATATCCTAGGGGTAGGCGTAGACAAAAGTAGGCAAAAGGGTTGTGCTGATGTTTTAAAGTATGCTCTCATCAGCAGAGCAAGGATATATTTATACTCATACCGGTTACATTTACATTCCATCACTGTGCAATAACAGCTAATTTATTGATGAGTACTTAGGTATAATTTATTATATGCAAACTAAAGAAAAATAGTTTTAAAATTAGTATCAATTTTTAAACTATTTGTTTTTAAGTCTATAAGAAAAAAGTAACTGTTTTTATAAGTCTAATTTTTTGGCATATTTTAAAAAAATCATCAATGAAAATATTAAATGAAACTAATTTAACCGGATTAATCGCGTATATTTAAGATTTTACATTTTGGAAACCCGACATTTCGAACACTTTACAGTAGTCCGTGGTCACGGGTAGACATTATTTAATATGTGCAATAATCGTGAAAATCAAAGAACTTATTATCAATGAAAATACTTACTTTCTTCCTCTTTGGTTATGTGGAATGAAACCCACCTTAGTGATTTCAACTTTTACTTTCTTTGCTCGAGCTTTCGCCCTCGTTCCTTTTCTAGCTGCATAATAAACAGGCCCACTATGTATGGATTTCTGCAAACATTATATTTTCACCTATAAGCAATGGTCTTATTAAAATGTATAATCGATAATTATATTCGATTGATGCTTTTACTTACATAAACAGTTACGTTAGATTTTTTCAGACTTAAAGTAGTATTAAATAGGGAACCTGAAATATATTTCCTTATATTAATTAAATTCTTCATTAATAGACAATAAAATATAAAATCGTGTTATCAACATGGTTTTCGCCGCCGCCGCAACTTACGAAATAACGTTCCAGCCATTATAAATTGTAAAATTTTTGATACGAGTTATTAAATAATATTTATTAAGGACTATTTCAATTTAGGTTATGAATAGACAATTTGTGAAATTTTATTTACATTCCGTCATATGTCAAAGGTAAGCTAAATAAAAATATATTATGTGAGTTCATTTCAGGCAAGTTTTTGTTAATACTTCGCATTCGCAACTTTATAACGAATAGGTTGTTAAATTAAAATATAAAAAAGGATATATTTTTTATTAAAAAATAAAATCTATACACCATGTAATATTTATAATATATCACTACTAATCTGTGGGTTGGATAGTGTATTCTGTGGTGTTAAGCAACGGGCAAGCTTTTCGATTTATTCGTTTACGTCAAATCAAAACAATCGGTTGAGCGGTACGATAGTTGATACTACTTACAAATTACAACTAACATGAAGAATATATAAATAATGAAATAACTTAAATGATTCTGTGTGATATTAATATTAAAGAACAGTGTTAACAGTGGTTTAAATATGGAGAGACTCAATTGGACGTTACTGTTAATTTCTTTATGTGTTTTGCTTTGGGGTGTGGCCGGGCAATATGAATGGCAAATTCGCGATGCTTTCGATGATGTTCGAGGTAGGATGGATAAAATAAATGCTGATAATTGTTATATTGCTCACGTCGATGATCTTGCTCTGCCCAAGGACTCCGTTTCCCACCATCCCGACGTGAAAGAAATAAACATTAACCCTGTGTTTGCAAATCGTACTGCAATGTTGCACTTACACAATATGGCTTTGACTAGAGCTTTCTTTTGGAGTTATATTTTACAGTCGCGATTTATTCGGCCTGCAATAAATGACACTTACGATCCCGGAATGATGTACTATTTCTTGTCTTCTGTGGCCGATGTATCAGCTAATCCCTATATAAACGCTAGTTCTGTATATTTTTCTCCAAACATGTCATATACATCGTCTTATCGAGGATTCTTCAATAAAACTCTGCCTAGATTCGCTCCACGAGCATTGAGAGCTGACGATTTTAATGATCCTGTACATTTACAAAAGATATCAACATTGAACACATTCTATGTAGAAGATCTAGGTGCATTCGATCCTGAATCTCTTTCTAAGGATTATACATCAGATTTCTATAGAACTAATGAGTGGTACAAACTGTTATTACCTGACAAAGTTGAGAAGAGACATGACACTAAAACAACATACCAAGTTGAAATACGATATGCAAACAATACTAATGAGACATTCACATTCCATGGACCTCCCGGGAGTGATGAGGTTTGTATATTTCATATATATTATTGAAGCAATTTTTGCACAACAGACCATCATTGACTATTGATACAACAATTGTGGGCTTAATTCGTATCCAGTGAAATAAACTGCTTTCATTTTATCACTGTCCTAAAAAGAACATAGTATCTTAGGATTAAGATGAAGTAACTTAGTATCAAGTTTTCTCTGTTTTAAGAAATAGTAAATATATATTATAATTTTCCCTTATAAATGATACATTATTTCTTAGTAAATTTTGGAAAGTATTTTAATTATCATATATTTTTTTAACACTATCCAACAGTTACCAGGTCCTGTGAACTGGACTAAACCTTATTTTGACTGCGGAAGACTTAACAAATGGCTAGTGGGTGCAGTATCACCAGTTGCTGATATCTATCCTCGCCACACGCAGTTCAGGCATATTGAATATCCAACGTAAGTAAGATGGAAAGTAAGGACCACCAGTGTCTTAACACTAGGTTCTCCTATGCCTAAAACTAAAACTGAAACTAAAACAAAGCGCTATTATGGTGCTGCACAGTGTGTGGTAATAAACATACAGGTGTAAGTTCCCTTCACATTTGATAATAATAATGTAATTTTGAATTTACATTTATTTTAACAGATACACAGCAGTGGTTGTAATGGAAATGGACTATGACAGGATAGATATTAATCAATGTCCGCCGAGTGCAGGCAACGACAAGCCTAACAGATTTGCAGATACTTCCCGGTGTAAAAATGAAACAACTGAGGTTAATACTCTGACTATTTTAGTGTATTTTGTACTTTCTATACAAAAATGATATGGAACCCAACACTGCTTTGTCAACCAGAATTAGGAAATGAAAATAATTTACTACCTTCAGTCATTTCAGAATATTATTATGATTTTCAGTGTGAACCATTACACGGCTGGGGCTTTAGACGTGGAGGCTATCAATGCAGGTGTAGGCCTGGATATAGATTACCAGGCATAGTGAGGCGGCCATTTTTGGGTGAAATAGTGGAACGAGCTACTTCAGATCAGTATTACAATAATTTTGATTGTTTGGAAATTGGATGTGAGCTTTTTTATTTATTTTGTTATATTATATATGTATTTTTATTGTAGACATAAAACTTTTGACACATGACAACTTGGTCATTATTAAATTTTAAAAATTTATACATCAATTTAGACATAGTTGGTTTTTTCTAATGTTTCCAAAGGCACATTATATTAATGTAAACAAAGCTATTTGGATTTTTAAACTACATGGTTTATTAATTTGGAAAAATACAATTATTCCTAATGTATAAATATTAAAAATATCAATTTCTTATCTCTATTCCTATCATAATATAACATACAACATATTATGTTTGTATGAAGGTCAAAATTGTAGTATAAACGTTTTTATATGTGCAATTAATTATAGTACTACCAAGGGGCACAAGTGTGGGTTCGATTCCCACTTGAAAGAAATAATGTTTTTATTTTTTTCTTATCTTTTCAATTTGATAGGCGAAGTGTGAGCTCAGCAAGCCATGGGATGATAATTGGATGATGGGGAACTGTGTCCTAAAACTCTAGTCTGCATACCCTGCTTAACAGAAGCAGGGTATGTAGAGAAAAAGCAGGGTATGCCACATAGGCATCAATATAATATTTATTATTAAGAGTTATTCAATATTTTAATTTATTCCATACGGTAATGAGGAAATGCGTGCCGTGGAGTTACGCCACTTAACACACAGTGCCTCAGGAATTTGGCTGAAAGTTAGGAATGGTGTGTGCCTACATTAGGTACCCAGCTTTCCTCTGCCTATACTTAAATAATAATAATTATTATTAAAATACATTTTAGGGATCCAAAAGCTGCCAGTCCAATGGGAGAAAGCTCATCCATTCATAAGAGCCATTTATGCGGATAAATATTATGAATATGTAAATGCAACCAGCGGGCCCGCCTCCTTGCACACGGAGAGAATAAATGTATATGAAGTCATCAACTTTATAAAGAGTGTACAACCTGATAATTGTACCTTGTAAGTATTCAATTATACTATAATACAATTTTCATTTAGTATATAAATTTAAAAGTGGCAAAAAGTGTGACTGCCAACGCGACTGATTGTGGGTTCGATCCCCACTCCAGGAAATGAAATACTTATTTAAATTTATATTTCTGTTTCTTCGCTTTGGTGTCAAGACAAAGGGCGCTCAACTGTTATTGTCGCCCAGTAAAGAACAAAAGTCACGATGTTCATATTTAATTTAGTGTTAAATATACATAATTTTTACAGATACAATCCTTCAAATTTAATATTAAACGGAGATATAGCGTACGGTGCTGAGGAGCAGTTTGAAAATCAAGCCAAGATGGCGGTGCGATTGGCTAATTTCATTAGTGCTTTCTTACAGGTAATTTTTTTATTTTTTTTTTTATGGAAAAGACACGGCAAACGAGCGTGCGGGCCACCTGATGGTAAGTGATTACCGCCGCCCACGGCCCCGTGCAACCCCAGAGGAGCTACAGGTGCGTTGCCGGCCTTTAAGATGGGTTGGGCGCCGGGGCCCAGCATTACCTGATGCGAAACGCAGTGGCATAAAGCCACTACTTCACGCTGGTTTTAAATGCCGGGGGTGGTAATGATCCGGTCGAGTCTGCCCATGCGTGTTGCCATTGCTGGCGACGTGACTCTACCACACGTACTTTAGTCGCCTCTTACGACACCACCAGTACCAGGATGATCCTATTCTAGGCCGGGATCGGCACAATAACGGTAACACGGTAATTGTTTACTATATATTATTATTATTTAACCTGCAACTTTGTGCCTTTGGAAATAATTTCGAGATTTATATGACACTGGCAGCTAATCGCGGGTACAGTGGGCTACCTCCAAATTATCATTTAACTCCACCCCAAACATTTCTATTGGAACAAGTAGTTTGTGAAATTACATATAAGTAGTTTGTGTAATTAGGCTTAATATGTATTAGCTTAGATAATATAATGCACTAGCGGTCCACTCGCGGCTTCGCCCGCATACCACCGGCATACTTTCATTGTGCTGCATTTGCCAACCGATTGACATATTCAATCATGAACAATTTGTTTACATAATTCTGAGAAAGTGCAAGCACTACGTGTCGTTTTGAGGCGATGTCAACAGCGACAAGGCGCCCCCCTCGAGACTCGAACCTAGGCTTTCTCGAAAAGTAAACATCCAATTTACATGCTATAAAAGCTGATGACTATCTTCATTAAATTTACTTGTTAATGAAATAAATTATCTTGTAACTTTCTATACACCACTCAATCATAAGTAAAAAATTTATAAGCAAGATTTTTCTAGATAATGAAACATGCAAATTTTTTTTATAAATTAATTTTAGGTATCAGATCCTAAAGAAGTATTCAGTGGTACTCGCGTGGCAGACAAACCCTTAACTGAGGATCAAATGTTGGGAGAAACTTTGGCTATCGTACTTGGTGACTCTAAGGTTTGGTCGGCTGGTAAGTTATGTTTCTTTGTATACTATAAATAATAAATGTATGGTAAATAAATAATAGTTTAAAAAAGCATTAAAATGCATTTGCGACAAAGAAAAGTTCAAAATATCTTTTTTTAATTTGAATGAAGAATAATACAACAAGGAAAAAATATTTTATTGTAAATAAATTTTATTTAAGAATAGTGTATATAAAAAAAATGTATTGCAATGCAATGCAATTGCTTTTTAAGTTATATATGTAGTCTAGTTATAAATATTTAAGAACAATTGATAATTTAGGTAGTTGGATTTTTTTAAAAGTATGTTTGTATTTTCTGTTGACTTTAAATCCGGAATTTTGTACCGTCCTCGGCGGGCGAATCCGACTCGCATTTGACGGGTTTTTTTAATCATATTATTGCATCATTATCAGTCTTTGGTGTAAAAAGATATACAAATTTCAAAATTTCCATTACAAACATTCGAAGCTAATAAAAGCTTGTCTGTTAATAATGCTTTATTGAATATAATATTAATTTGTTCTAAGGTACATATTGGGATAGAAATAAGTTTACAAACAGAACGTTCTTTGCGCCTTTCGCCTACAAAACTGAGTTGAACACGCGTAAATTCAAATTAGAAGATCTGGCCCGGATTAATAAAACAGGTATTTTATATATTTTTTAATATTTTTATACTTTATAGTCGCCATTTTGTTTCGACCTTTCTCCTCTCTTCCTGGTCGGGTGCAATTCGATCCCCACCAGGAAGAATGAATTATAAACACGAAGTGCGACGTTGATTTCCGCCACTCAACACGCAATCCAGAAGAAAAAAGATATTAAATTTGAAATGTATACTTACAGAGGACGTGTACACAAACAAGCCGTGGTTTCAATTCCTCAAACAAAGATGGTCCACAAATTTCGACAGCCTGGAGAAGTTCTTTCTCAAAATGAAAATACGTGACGATGAAATGGGAAAATATTTGAAACAATACGAGAGGTATCCTACGTTTTATAGAGCGGCCAACATACACCACGGGCACTGGACTCAGCCGTATTACGATTGTAGCGGTAGCCTGAAACAGTGGGTGGTTACGTACGCGGCGCCCTTCTTCGGTTGGGACAATGTTAAAGTTAAATTGGAGTTTAAGTGAGTATGATTTCTTTAATAATTAATATGTTTTAAAGTGTTATTTCACACTGAGGACGCAAAAGTATAAAAAAAAACTATTTTTTTTTACGTAGTTTCACCAAGAATATGCTTTAATTACTAAGCCATACGTTCTTTTCGATAAGCATTCGATAAGAATTTGGCAAAAGCTTCGACGGTATCCAGGAGAGGCGGGTTCGAATCCTGCTGACGTGCTAATTTTATTATGTTTCTTAAATATTTTTTTTAATTTTCTATTTAATTTTTTTTAAGTATGTACCAATATTTCTAATTGTCTTAAATTATATGAAATTTTGTATTATTGATTTTATTTGTATTTTCAGGGGTGTAGTAGCAGTGACAATGGCCTTAATGTCTTTAGATATAAACCAATGTCCGGACAAGTATTACGTGCCTAACGCATTCAAAGGCACTGATAAGTGTGATAGAAGTTCCTCTTATGTAAGTTATTTATTTAGATATATTCTTTTTTAGGTTCACGTTGTATCCCGCACATAGCACGGTAGGCAGAGGGAACGTGGGAACGTACAGTAAAGACACTCCTTCTCATTAAGACCCTTCCGGTCTAGCTGCATGTGGGGAGCGGAGTGTCTTAACACTAGGCTCACTTTCCTCTACCCTCTGTCTTCCCTGCTACATGCGGAATACAGCGATAGAAGCTTAAGCAAGCAATGAAGTGTCGTTTTAAAATGAAAGTAAAAGTAATTACCACATATGTAATTCTAATCATGTATAAAACGTCCAACTGCAAATGCCACGGTTGTGGGTTCAATTCCGACCCCGGAGGGAAGGAAAAGGTCCCCAATCAACACGCAATGTTTCGAAAAATGAGTCTTAACACTAGGTTCCACCTGCTTGGGTAATATACGTGCGTGAAGATAAAAAAAATATATTTCCTTTTTAATTATTTCCTATTTTTTTTGCAGTGTGTACCAATACAAGGTCGCGGGTTCGACACTGGCGGTTACAAGTGCGAATGCCTCCAAGGATTTGAGTACCCATTCGAAGATCCCATCACATACTACGACGGCCAAATAGTTGAAGCGGAATTCCAAAACATAATTGAGGATAAAGTAACGAGGATCGACATGTTCAAATGTAGGTTGGCCGGTGCGAGTAATATACAAGTTAGCTTTGTCATGTTGGCAGTATTGTTGACATTTTTGTGGAAAATTAGGTAAAATATGTTAATTTTGGCTTACTTTCTAGAAAATGTATTGTTCATTCGGAGGTTTTCAAGTTTTTGTCAGGCGTTGTGATGGTATTTTAATGTAAAAGATTAAAATAAACTAAGAAAGGCGTGATTGAAATATCTAAGCTACTGGACATGGTGTGTAGTATGGAAACACAAATATGTTTAATATTTTTATATATCTTTTTATACTAGTAATTCAGTTTGTTACTTATGCTCGTTTGTTACGTATGGTATTGGTTTGTGGAAAAAATATTTATATATGTATTTATAAAAAAAATCCCCAAAAAGCATTGAATGTTATAGGTAAATATGGCAATACTGAATAATTTCAATTTATCTTTTATATTATGAATCTCACGTCTTATAATTGTATTGTTTTTATATTTCTTGATATATTATTGGTTTGTACGTAATAAAGTACAGATACAAAATTGATGATTTCATATGAATCTCGATATTAATATTCTATACCGTAAATACTATCGTTTAGAATAAATGTTACGTGATTTCTATTTTAGGGCATCTATAAACCTTTACTTATTTTATTTATTTATTATTTTATAACTCCTTTTTACAGCTGGTCAAATTTGTCACCTACTATTGAATATGACACCATATATTTTGCAATTTTATACATAGAAAAATTAGACCAGTACTTCCGAAATGATTTTTGTTTCAAATTTCGTATTTTAATGCATAAGATATTGTAAGTTTTGATGTGATGTCACTGAATTTACGGCGTTCACCCTCTTCAGACCTCATTATCTTGTGGTACGCGACTTTAATGGTCAGTAAGGTCGACTGGGGCACTCTGAAGCTATACTTTCTAATCAAAAGTAAATACAAAATAACTTATATCTCAGGAGGATCATGCCTGTTCGACCTTATTGTATATCCTATTATTTGCATTTTTTTAGTTATTAAATTACAAAAACTTAGTACTGGATAGTTGATAGTTTTTAAGCAATAGCACAAAGATAGAGAAATCTGATCATTTTATTATATTCTTTTGTATGTAAAACAACTTTTTTGTAATATTGTTACAAAATGCTTATAATAGTATCCGATTATACTTCTATAAACATATTTAAACAAGTAGAAATTAAAATTTATATTTTAAGTTCCTTAGAAAATAAATATATACTTATAGTTGAAATTATATATCTTTTAAAAGTAACTAATAATCATTTTCATTATGTGCATTTTGTCTTAATGCCTCTAATTTTATCTATCTGCAGTACAAGTGTAGTAAAGTTTAGAATTTCCTTTATTTTGTACTGCAGTTTACAGTTACAGCAGGGTAAGCAGAGGGAACCTAGTTTTAAGATATTCCGTTATCCACTTTCCGTCGAGTTCTGGAGGCATTGCGTATTGAGTGGCAAAACTCAACGCCGCACTCAATTTTAATAAAATTACGTGTAAATGAATTGTTTTAAGAAATATGTTTCTTTTTAATATTTAATGTTTCATATATATTATTACTTGTGCATTTATGTAGTTAAATCACATTTAGTATTTAAGTCTATAAGTATTATAATTATTCACTTCTGAGTTTATTACTCTAATTTTTTACGCAAATATTATTAATTTTCTATTTCAAGTAATGAAATATTGTATGTTATACTTTTTGTATCAAAGATCTGTATTTTACATTTTTTAATTTTATAAAAGATTATTATCATGCTAAAGAGAAAAAAATATATATTTTCCAACACAAAATTTTACCATCTATACATTTTTTATCTAACACATAGTGAAATTTTCTGTTTTTTTTTTGTTTCTAAATATTTTTAATTTCCTTATACACTACATTATTATTTTACTTAAGACAATTTGTGGAACATTAAGGAAATTGAAAAATGATTATATTCTTATATACTTGTGTTATATATTTTATATATTTATATTATAATCGATTGTAGATTGTATGTGTATAGGTAATATGACTTAATTAAATGTAACATTCCTAAGGTCTTCAAATCCGTCCATTATCAAGTGCCTTTTTATATGTTTTTTTAATAAATCCCACGTGAATAGTAGTAATGTTGTTTTATTTAACCATTTCTTACATACATGTGTTCTGATAGACTAGAAAATTAATAAATAATATATAAATATGGCTAGAATGATAGATTTATAAAGAATATTTTCTAAGAAAAAAAGAGTATTATAATTTTTTTATTATTTAGAATTTTGAATATCAAAAAATAGATTAATCTTATTGCCTGATATTTGCTTACAATTTATACTTTTATGAAGAATAATCACTTACTTGTGCTCCGACATAATATTGTGGCGTACGTAAACCAAGACTCCGATTAAACCAACATATAAAGTTATGTAAATAATAATATATAATACAATTACTGTCTTTAGTAAATTCATTTTTGTTTGGTAGATGGTAGGATTTACAGTTATTTTCTTGAATTTAACATATTTTTTATTTATTTTATCATAGGATATAGAAAATTGAATGGTATCAATATTGTCACTTTGACTGTTTGCAGCTTTAAGGTCATTTTATATTTCTTGTCATATGTTAGGATTATTAATTTCATGATATTTACGGAATATTAATACGATTGTAGCAATAGTAACATAAAATAAGGAAATCTATAAAAAAATATTTTAATTAAATGTTAATATTTAAAAATTATTAATGATTAGAAATTTGACATTTTACACATTAGTTTTATTTATGAATATTTTATTGTTATAGTTTTGCTTCTTATACTTTCCGAACTAGCCCTTATCAATTATCAGTTGACATTGTAGTGACAGTGACAGCCTTAGCGCTTTTAAATTTAAGGAGGAATTTGTGTGGATTTCCTCTTAAATATTATTCAAATACGTATTTTCTCACTGATAACGAAATAATTAATTTAAAAGGTATTAAAATAATGCTTTAGAATAACTTTCCATTCATCTTTCTTTGAAATAACCGTGAAGAAGGTCTCAACCTTGACATCCATTGAAAAAGTGAACACGTAATAATATACATAGAAATTAAAATGTATGAGCTCTAGCGGCATGTAGACGAAGAATATAGCTTATATTTTAGTTGATTTACTTGTTATATAACCATTGTTTTTTTTTATATATTCATAAACTTCATTTTATGAAAGTCTAATTATTATCATTTTTTTAATTATTTTAAGGTAAACATTATTTAAAATACCATTTTTATATTTTTTTTATTACAGCAAAATGAGTGCATTGGCAAGGAAATTAATTGATCAGCTGAAAAGCAAAGAATTTAGAGAATATTTAATGAGGTAATTATTTTATTTAAAAACTTACATTAATTACTTGTTATTTAAATTTAATCACATTTTAATATTTCTTATATTTCAGCACCCATTTCTGGGGTCCTGTAGCAAATTGGGGAATACCATTGGCTGCCATTGCTGACACCAAGAAGGATCCTAGCTTTATTAGTGGCAAAATGACTATTGGTATGATATAGATACATTACAGAACATGTTCAAACTACTACATATATGTCATAAAAGTTCTTTATATAAATATTTATCTAGTGCCCAGTCTTTTTGCAGTCAACATCGTAGGGTTCAGTCACCCCACTTGGAGGAATGAATTACAATCATTCTAGACTTGGTAGCAAGGAAGTACAGCATGGAGTACTGTTACTAAACATGCAATGTCTCAAATATTGGGTGGGGCACTTGGGAACAGAGTGTTACTACTATGAAAATGCATGAAGTTCTTATACAAATATGTTTAAGAAGTTTTGTATTAAAATAAATTATAGGGTTCATCTAGTTAACAGTAATCTATTACAAGTCAAGAAAGCCTTTACTTATTGCTCTCAAAATAACTTATTTTGTATGTAAAGTATTTTAATTTATAACTAAATTTCTTTGCACATAACAAATTTCTTAAATCACTTTGCAAAAGTTTTAAAATAAGACCTATGGTGACACTGCATTGTCAAATACAATATGTGGAAACAAGTACTAGCACTTCAAAACTTATGACTTTTTATTTGAAGATAGATAGATGGATTCTTTGATGCTTAAAAACAGATTAGAAAAAATGCTATTGGTATCACATGGTTAATTTGAGTTGACTGCTAAAAGAAAAATAATGATTATGCTACATAAGATTTAGTAAAAATTTATAATTTAAATGATTTTTACTGCCTCAATACAATGTGATAGATAGGCTTTCATGCAGTGAATTCATGGAATGTTAAGTTGTTTCTTCTCAATTTACATAGGGCATGGCAACTGGTTGTCAGTTTCCACTGAATTCCTGAGCCTGTGTTGAGTTGTGGACTTCTTTGCTGTTTTCCAACAATGATGAAATGAAGATATTAAATATTTGATTTCCTCGAGTGGGACTCGAACCCACAACATGTTGTGTTTACTGTCACATGTTTATGCTTCAGTGCCACGTCTAGTCTCAAAATAAAAAAAGAGGCCATTGATGCGCAGTGGCATAGTGACTGACTGTAAAATGCGACAGTTTGATCCCCACTCAGTGGAATAAATTATTTTTATTTCCACGTTTGGAGTTCGGAGTTGAGCTCTGCGACTCTACACTACGTCAAAGAGAATTTCTTCAGAAGTATATTATATTAACTAATAAATTTGACGTCACCTTACATTTAATATTATGTAATGCCTTAAATTGATTGTGTTATTTATTTATGTATATTATACATAGATAATAGTTATAAATTGTGATAACAGAATAATTATTTTTAGTTTAATTCTAACATACACGTTGTTATTAGCCCACAACAAGGTAGACAAAGGAAACCTGGGAACCTAGTGTCAAGACATTCAGTTCCTATTAAAATACTTCCGTTCCCCACTTTAATGAATTATGGAGGCATTGCGTGTTGAGCGGAACTCAACGCCGCGCTATGCCTCGTTCCCCGAGCGGAGAAATAGAAGTATGAAATATTTCACGTCCCCTAGTGGAACCCACAACCTTTGCCACCTGCGCCAGGACTGTGATTAAAAAAAATTATAATCTTAAAATACATCTAAAAATTAATTTTAGAATATATCCTTTGAATATCATGTAAAAGTTACTAATTTAGACAGTTCCATGTTAAGTTGCGAAAATCAACGCTGCGCTTTCTCTTGTTATTAGAATTAGCGGAAAAAAGAAAACAATCAACTTCCTCGAGTGGGAATAAAACCCCCAACCGTTACGATTTCAGTCAAATGATCTTTATATTCTTTCTCTTGCGATCTCTTACGATTGCAGGTACTATTTATATTTGTATCTTGACAAAACTTTCACAATTATTCGTTTGAAAATTCTTAACTTCATAATCTTATCTGATGATAACGCTTTGCAATAAATAAAAGAGGTTTAGATTTTATGTTTATAACTTTTGGCGCTTTATATGAGTGTCTTGATTTAATTATTGTAAAGATAAACAAGATTATAAAAACAAATATGTAATAAAAAAAATTAGCTTCACGTTGTATCCCGCAAACAGCAGGGTACGCAGAGGGAACCTAGTGTTAAGACACTCTGTTCCCCATTTTCTGCCGAATTCTGGAGGCATTGCAGAACTCAACGCCGCGCTTTGCATCGACTCCTCCTCTTCGACTGGGGATCGAACCCACTACCAGTCGGTTTTACAGTCACTTTCTGCCTTTGCGCCACTACTGGCCTCAAATATATGATAACAAAGTGAAAAAGTAAAATGTTCTTGAAAGTACTCAATATTGCGATTACTTACATTCTTTATGTGATATTAATTTTTTTAATGTTAAGTGTTAAATTTAAGTGATATTAAATTTTTGTGATTAATAATTTGGTACGGTTTCTAATCGGGTTTTGAATTTCCTCATATAGAATCAATATATTTTTAACAATAGTTAGCTTATAATAAGGTAAATACTTAGTTTAATTAAAGTTTATTAGTCTTTAAAGCTGTAAAATTATATAGCAGGTTAGGCAGACGGAAATTAAATAACCTTATTAAAAAAATACCAGAAACCAGAGCGAGGAAAGGAAAATATTTGTTATATTATTTCCTCGAGTAGGAATCGAACCCACAACTAGTTACGTTTACAGTCACACGCTTGTGCACCTGGGCCATAACTGGCTTCATAAATAAAATTTAAATTTCTAAACTTAATGTCACTTAAATATTAATTGGTATCTTTACGTGTGACAGTAATATTATTTCTTGTAAATTGGGAAACTGGCTTATTTTCCCAGTTCCATTAAAACCCTCCACAGCAAATTAAACATTTTTGAAATCGAATATTGTAATTACGTATTGTCTCGTTCGATGAGCAATTTAATATCGGAGTCGGCGAAGCGTCACTTAAGGCCAATTAAATATTTAATTTGTGTTTTTTCTTTATATATTCGGCTACGGGTTAATAATTTGGAGTTATAAATCTCCTATTTTTTAGCTTCACGCTGTATCTCGCATACAGCATGTTGGGTATAGAGGTGGGTATTTTGGAAACATACTCCGTTTCATTAAGACACTTATTTTTTTTTGCACTTTTCGCCGAATGCTGGAGGCATTGCGTGTTGAGTGGCGGAACTCAACGCCGCGCTTTCCCTCTTTACCTGGGATAAGGAAATGAACATAATAAATATTGAATTTTTTCGAGTGGGTATCAAACCCACAATCCGTCGGTTTACAGCCGACTGGCCGACACGACTGTTCTCACGTTGATAAAAGTAAAAAAAAAAAAACAATTTACAGTAAAAAATTCCGTTGCGAAATCAAAAGCAACAGCATAAAGCCTCTCCAGATAAAAACCGGCGCTAACAAGTGTTCGAAGATAAACGATATGAGATCCGCGCTTCAATAAGATAACAGTGAATGCTATCTACATTCCGTTTTCAGTGATTATTCTCACTTGAAATGATTAAATTAAATGGGCCAGCTCTTATATGTTCAAAGTCATCGGCTGAGTAACGCGAGGGTTGTGGGTTTGATTCTCATTCCGGAGAGTTGGGTATTTTTATCTCCTCGCTATTGCTTGTGTGGGAGGGTGACGTTCATAGGCACCCATTGTCTTGTTGACCAGAAATCAACAAGTAACACAATATAGATTGGGCAGTGTGTTGGGAATGGAGTGTCTAAACACTATACACTAGGTTTCCGAAGAAAAAGCGTGAAGCTTTTTATTTGAAATAATATATTGGTTGTTTAAAATTTTTTTGACCTTTAAAAGTTTAAAGCTTAAAAGTTTATAATAGAATATAACAAAAATAATTTACCCTTATTGACCTTTAGATAACGATGCCTGAATTATATTTATAACATTTTATATTTTTCCGCCCAATTTTCTTTCTCACTTTGTCTTGTTACCAGAGTCGCAATTACTGTCACGTGCTGTGCCTCCGCCCTATAGTATAATAAATACATTTGTGTATATTACAAAAGTCTTTATTACGATCAAGAATGAATTATTTTTTTTCATGAAATAAGTAATAACACGCTGTATATAAACCATGCTATTTCCAAAAATCTTTTTTTTTAAATTCTATTTTGATGCATTATAAATTTGTCGGAGTATAAATTATTTTCATGATTTATTTATAAAATATTTTAAATGATATTTTACGATATGTGTAGATAGACAAACTATATTTTTTTTTTATAAAAATTTAATAATATGAGGTGCAGGTTATAAATCTGTTACGCCATTTTTTTCAATAATTAATTACACTGTCTTAATAGACTCCTATATCACGAAATTATTTTTGTTTCAGCCTTGTCGCTATATTCTCTCATGTTCATGAGATTCGCCTGGAGGGTCAAACCAAGGAACATGCTTCTATTTGCATGCCATTTCACCAACGAATGTGCACAAATAACACAGGGTGTTCGATTCATCAACTATTACTATATACAGGGTGAGGAAAAGAAAGAAGTAAAGTCTTAAGTTAAATAGATATTAAAGGGTAGTATAATATTTAAAAGGTACAGTCAGAATGACCACAACGCTATAATTATGTGTTTATTATCTAATTAATATGACACTCTATATCTAAGCAATTTTACATTGTATTGTCTGTGCAATATGACTTTTTACTATTTGAATCTGTGCAATATTGTGACATAAAAATTCTTAAATGGTCTAATACACACTTAGTATGGAAAATTGTTTTTCTTTCTTTATTGAATGTGTATGGGCCGCTTTATATTCTATATTAGATTATGTAGAGTTAAATACTGTATGGGAACTAGCTTGCCAAATAGAAAATTAGTTCAATTGATAGTCGCCAAATGTATATTTCATAAATAATTTAAATATATCTAAAATATTAAATAAATAGATTTATAAAGTTTGTGTGCACTTAAAACATATATTTCTATGATCAAATACATAAAAATAAATGTTGTAAAACTTTTGTTTGTTATTATGACACTAGTTAAGAAGAAAGATTTTTAATGTACTATGTACATATTTGTAAGTCAGGTGCAAGAGTATAATCATGTAAATTTGATGTAAAAAATGTTTAAGTAGAATCTTGTTTATAATCTGTGTGATATTTTTATGTATGCTGATATGTATTTGCCTATCAAAAAAAAAATCAATTCGATATGAGACTTCTCTTTAAGTCGTTGTTTTCTTGTTAAAATAAACGAAAAGAAAGAAATATTTTGAGTATCTGACGAATGATTTATAAAAGTGAACCTATTTTATTATAAACATGCTGTATATAAAGCTGTTGTAAGTGAAACGTTAAAAAATATATTTTGTAGTTACTGTTATATAGTCGACGATTTATAATAATTATCTCTGAATGTCTAATAGTTAAACGTCTAATATGTACATTTTGTTATTTACTATTTATGAAATAATTACTTTGTAATCTTTTGGGGTTATGTCCTATATCTTATCTTGTCTATCTTAATTTCACTATGATTATTTAATTACAAAATTGAATGTAATATTTTAAAATGTTGTGGCTGTTAAGAAGTGAGTTTTAGTTCTTTTAACAAATGACAAGCGTTGTGGTCATTAAATTGTGACGCTGTTGTGTACAAAAGTATATTTTTTGAATATTTATAATTATCATATCGAATTATACTCTATTGTTGATCTGTTTATGGAGTTTTCTTTTTAGAACAACCTGTAAAATTATATATTATTTTATATATTATTATATATGTATTTTTGTACTAAGTTTTTATAATTTTAAATGGAATCATAATTTTCTGGGCTTTATCTTGTGTTCTGTATATGTTAAGGGAGGCCGAAGGAACGTAGGAATGAGATACTCCGTTTCTACTTAACACAATCTATGAAACGTTGCATGTGGAATGGTGGGAATTAACGCCGCGCTTTGTCTTATTACCAGAGCGTGGAACTTGCCTGCGCTACGACTGGCCTCATAATAATAGAAGAAAAATAAAAAAAAACGATTAAATCTTTGAACATGTGATCTTTTCGTAGGATATGTAGGGAATTATAGAATGGTAGGTACTAGCGAGGACGTCACCGTGAAAATGAAGAAGAACATGCTGAGTTAATTTGGGCGCGTTGAACGAATGAGTGATGACAATGGTAAAAAAAAATATTCAGGAAAATATATAATAAATATATATAGCGTTTGGCGGTCTGTTCTCTCTGGCTATCCTGTTAGGAATGCAGCGTTAAACAAAAAATATATACAAATATGAATATAATAGTCAACTTTGATATTTTATTTAGATAAAAATTGTACTTTACAATACATTATTGTAATAAATACTTTAGAAGATATCATAGATTCAAATGGATTTAGAAAGAAAGCCGCGCGGTGTACGGGGACGACCTGGTCACAGAGTGACTGACTCCAACGACGTTGATGTCTGTGCCAATTTTATGTATGATTGATGCTTAAGATGTTTTTTGCTTTTATATTTATTATATTACTAACTATATGCACTTGCAAAATATATGTTGTTGGCATTAAAGACAGCCAACAACCTATTCTATTTATATTCTATTCTATTCTTATTCTATTTATATGATGAATTTATATTTTTGTTTGGTCTTTGCTTATTTGGGTAGTAGATTAGTTAAATTTTTAAATTTCTTAGTTAGATAATAGTAAGTATTTTCTTTTGTTTTATTCTGCTTCTGGTTTACATATATAAAGACCCTCTGCGTACATTGCTGTGTGCAGAATACAGCGTGAAGCTGATTTAACTTAATTTTTAAGGTAGAGTCGTGGTGCAAGGGTACGAGCGTGCGACAATAAGCGGCGACAGGTTGCGGGTTCGTTACCATGTTACTAGAGTTTAGAGAGTCGGGGACGGAAGTGTCTTAATTACTTCATTTTTTGAACGTCAAATAATTTACCACTAGTTCACTAGTTTTCACTATTGTATATTGGCAATTCAAGCGGACGAAGTCGCGGATCGCGAGTGTAATACATTTTCATATAATATAGTCCTAAAATACAGTATTCGATTGGAATCACAAATTATGCATGCATCATACATGCACAACCACGCGTGAATGTCAATGGGTATGAGAACCTATTTCCCGCGGAGTTCGCGAACAATAGAAACTGTGCGAGTGTTTGAACACTGTGATTCAAGCTCGCTTTGAGCTCTTGATTTAATGAAGTGAAAACTACGGTGCTATAGTGTAGTGTAGTACTGAGGGGTATTGTGTGTATAGATCCTATTCATGGTGTGGCGTATTGTATTGGTATTGTAAGGTTTTTTGACGTTTTAGGCGAAATAAGCAGTTACACCCTTTTTGTTGACTGGCAGAACTCAACGCCGCGTTTAGTTATGTCAACAGAGTAATGAAATTAAAGTATATAGTTCAATCGATGAGAAATGAGTTCATAACCTACGGTTGTTGACGGTTACAGACGCTGTCACACTGCGCCGTTAAGCTAGAATAGCTTAAGATTATTTTTTTATATTTTCAGCGTCATGCTGTATCACGCAAATGGTATTAACACACTCCGTTCCCGTGGCATTAGCGTATTGAGTGACGGAGATCAACGTCGCACTTTGGTCGACACTAGAGCGAAGAAAGTTTAAGTCAATTTTTTTTTTAAATATCTATTAATGTCCATTCTCCATCACTGTGACTAGTAATATATAAGAGGTGCCTGTTGTTTGGTGGCGGTGGTGGCGATCCTTCTTTACTATTCTTTCTTTTCAGTTTTACACGCCTCCTCATCTATAAGACACTTGGTTCTTTATATTTGCCAAAGTCATTGTTAATCGAGATTATTAAATGAATTTAAAGTATTTTAAATAGGTGCATAGGTGCAGCGTCAGATTGGAAACGTGATAATTATAGTGGTGGTTCGATTTACATTTGGAAGAAATGATTAGTGTTCATTTCCTCGCTCTGGTAATAAGCATACGCGCGGCGTTGAGTTCCGCCACTCATTAAATAATGTCTCGAAAATTGGGCTGAAAGAACGTAGTGACTATCTCTCACTGAGTTACTCTCACACAGAATTCCTCTGCCTACTCTGCTATATCCAGTAAAGGTTACGTGAAGCTATAAACATTTTCATAAGAATTGTACCCACAATCACCGCGTATCCTCAACATTAAGCCACAATGGCACCAATTAAAATGGTTTATTAAGAGATCGTTCAGACTTCAAGCCGCGCCACGTTTTCATTTCATCAAATCAACGGGAACTTCGGAATTGCGGTCGCGTCACACTTTGTATAAAGACGAGTCATTGTGTGTTTCTAAACACATTGTTTGTGTCTCGAGTTGCTGAGAAATAGGTGTACAAACAAACTTTTACAGATAAGCGATGTGTGTTGGGGAGTTGTGGTTTCATATCCGAGTGGTTATTTATTGTGGGCTATTTCACCAAATAGCCTACAATGTGCCATTGAGAAATTTCTCTAAGCATCACCATGCTTAGAGAAATTTCTCAATGGCACAGTTGAGTATGTTCTACTTTACACACAATGAGAGCGGGTTCAAATATCGCGTAAAGAGGAGAATAATTTGATTAAGTGTTGTAGGTTTCGGTACCGAGGATGGAGTGTTTTGACACTAACATCGTTTTGTGTAAGTACCTAATCAAGAAATATAAAAGAATAAACTAAAAAGAAGAGCGAGAAAAGAAACATTGAGAAAACAACCACCAGAAAATAATATGATTTAGATGCTTCTGTATTTAATAGTTGTGTATGACATACTCGTATAACACACGTCCCATGTAATATCCGAGGTAATTTTGACGGCAGGTACAATTTATATTATACCAAAGTATCTTAATGGGAACGGAGTGTCTTAACACTAGATTTCCAGGGTCTCTTCGACTATTGTGGTATGTGTGGGATACAGTGTGAAGCTAAACAAAAAGGAAAAAGGTACAATGGGTTCTTTTTCTTTGGGTGCCTCTTCAATCTTTGGGTTGGCTGCTATCTTCCCAAACTTTCTTGTATCCATTACTAGACACAATAGCTGTTCCACGTTTCTCAATCATGACATTTTTAGTGGGTTACATCAAGGTAAGTATACTGATGATGATGATGATGTGATGTCTACATATTACATCACATTGTTTCGCTTATCTTCGCAACTATTGTTTAAGGTCTATAGTCTACTACTCAATGCAAATATAACTTTTCAATTTGAAATAGTTGTTCCTGAGATTACCGAGAACAAAACAAACTCTTCAGCTGTATAATATTAGTTATATACATAGTTATCTAACCGCAACAGTTGAGCCTACTATAAGTGATGATGGATCTCACTTAATACTCTTGAACTCTAAGAGCCTGGTAACCATTTCATTTGTTTAGTTTTTACTTTGATATTTGTGTATTATTATAACATTCCGTTTTCAGACTACCGTTGGTGGTTCATTACTTAAAGAACCATTATTTTATTACCATATTTAAAATACGCTTTTTGTTTTATCTGTGAAGACTCTTGATGGTTTTGTATATGTTTTTATATTATATAACTTAATGATTTACTTAAGTGTTTGTGCCCCTTAAAAATTTAATAAATGAAATAAAAAAATAAATTGTAAATTTCAGATTTCTACGGTTTCTTCTGGTAAGCGGGAAAATGAGGAAAGTTGCTCTCGTTTTATAATAATACTTACAAAACTTCGTCAAGGTCCCATGTTTCTTATCCTGCATGGCTTAGGAAAATATTTTAAGAAGATATTAAATTAAATATTTAAATTATCTTTTTATTATATATACAATATTATATACAATATTAGAAATAATAACGATAAAAAACGGAAACGGACGAATATATCATTTGCTATCATATAATATTGTACAAGATCTATGAATATAACGAATAACAAAGCTATCCGAACAAGAGGATTAAAGGAAAACGCAGGTTGTTTCGCGTTTTGCGTGATAAATCTACATCTATATATATAAGAAAATTGTACCTAATCGATGTCTGTATTATTATTAATGTAGTGGAACCCTATGCAATTATTGTAATTATTTTTTTTCGGTTTGTCTGTGCGTTTGTTGCACAGCAAATCTCAGTAACAATAAAAACTACAGTATTGCACTTAACAGCCTGAACTTTCTTCTTTTTTCAAACCTCCCTTATAATTGAAATTTTATTAAAATGGCTGATATTTTACTTTACAATGTATGTTATAGATATCTTTAAAATAATAATATGTTATATATGTTCTTAAATAATGAGACCAGTCGTGGCGCAGCGGCACGAAGTGTGACTGTAAATCGACTGGTTGTGGGTTCGATCTCTACTCGAGGAGATGAAATATTTACTGAACTTTATATTTCCATTTTCTTAGCTCTGGTGTCGTGGCTAAACGCGGCGTTGAGTTCTGCCACTCAACACTACACTCAACTCAACACTCTGCTATGTGCGGGATATAGCGTTAAGCTGATTTTTATTTTTAAAATAATAATATTATTAAAACACAAAAACAATTAATATTAGCAAAAGCAAAAAAAAACAATTAATATTTAAAGCGAGTGAAGCCGCGAGCGAGTGACTAGTATTACATATAACAAAATAAATATTTTATCCAAACTAAACACGCACAAAGTGGCATTAGACATACTTTGAGTGTTGGATATCAAGAACGCTGTCACGTACGGGACCGTGTTAATAATAAATATGTTTTTTTTTCGTATCGTATTACTGAAAATGAACAATAGAATATATTTAGAGATAGGACTCTTCTTTTATTTTCTTAAAATGATGGTAGATTGACGTTTAATTTCATAGAAATTTCAATAGTACTAAAGATTTAAGTGTAATGTTCTCAAATATTATTTAAAACATTTAAATATAAATATATTTAAGAGTTTTAAATAATGTTAAATAACGCTAAGATAGCGTGAGCTGATAAATAAAAATAATTCCCTGCCTGGATCATTATCAAACGAACTTCCATTCCATACTTTCTATAAATTACATTAGATATTCCAAATTAATAGCAAAATTCGCAGTGGTGCAGCGGTATAGCTTATGACTATAAAATTGAATATGCTATGGGCCCTACTCTTTCTCACTCACTTAACAAGACAAAGCTCCGCCATTATACCTCACAATGTATCGCAAATTGGGCGGTGCATGGAGAACAGAGTGTCTTTACACTAGCTTCCCTCTACTCTCCTTTACACGTGATACAGCGTGAACATTTTTTTTTCAAGCAAAAAAGACCAGAAAAACGCAACACATATTCTAACATAACAACCTCAATATATCACGTGAGCATCAGACAGGAGTAGGAGGTGGGAGTAGGCAAACGGTTCGCGCGTTTACACTCCATTGAGTGGCAAGTACGGCGCCGCGGAGCCTCCGTCCGGGGCTCCGGGCCACGGCCGTACATTATTCGAATACATTGTTTTATGTTTTGTATGTTTTATTATTATGTAGATAGCGTGTGGGGGTGTCTTTATATATTTGTTTGTTGAGTTAGTTTTGTTTTGGGGAAGCTATGTTGATAAATTGATTTAGAATTTTTTTTTCGTCTTATAAGTATCTATAGCTGTGTTTTCAGATATTACTTATACGTCAAATATCATTAAAATCACAGAGAAAGTTTTTTTTTTTAGTTTAAGTTTTATTTTTTTTTCACACTGAATCTCTCATATAGCAAGGTAGGCAGTGGGAACCTAGTGTTAAACCATTCCGTTTCCCATATTTCATCCAAATTTCCATTAATGGAGTACCGAGTGGCAGAATTCCACGCCGCGATTCGACATATTAGGGCGAAAAATAATTCATTCAAGCGTGATAAGCGAGCTTAGTACCGCCGTGTTTACAATCAAACGGCATAACTATATAAAAGCAGTTGTGGTGCATCTGCACACGACTCACTACAATCAAGACGGTTGTGAGTTCGATTTCCACTCGAAGGAACGAAACTTTTTTATTTCCTCGATCATATAACAAGATAATACGCGGCGTTGTGTTCCGCCGTTTTACTACGCTTTCCCTATATGTGGAATAGAGCGTGACGCTTAAAAAAACGCGTTTCATATAAGTATGTCACATATACCTAGTAGGTACATACAGAGTTAACGTTATGATGCAAACGTCAAACAAGTTCACACGTTCACGCTCCATTGACCGTAGCGTAGCGCCGGCGCCGACGGGCCTCCGTCCGGCGAGCGCGGATACGACCGTCTCACATTATGAATGTATTTATATCCTTCTCTTAACAATAATTTTATATTCTCTTTTAGTTTTTTGGAGCTTTTATTATCATTTTTTTTCAGCTCCACTCTGTATTACACATTAGCGTGTTATTCTGCAGAAATTTTGTGTTGAGTCTCGGGACTCACCGTTTTCCTTCGATTCCAGAGCGAAGAAATGGAAATATTAAATATTTCGTTTCCTCGAGTGGAAATCGAACCCACGACTTGTCGCGTATAGTCTCAGTCAGTCATACGCTTGTGGCCCTACGCCACGATTAGCCTCGTCAATTTAAAAGAAACGCTAATTAGATTAATCATCTATGAATGATCCCTCCGGGTAAAATAATCTTTTGTCACTGCAAAGAAGCTATAAGCTATAAAATACTGTTTACATTCGAGTCTTTTAGTCCCCACATCGGCAGAGTGAGCAAGTACTCTAGGTTTGAAATCGGATTTTAATTCTATGTGGTGGTCAAGGCATATTAGTAATTAGCTACATATATTGCTATAATTTCCGTTTAACATGTTTGTATAAATATTTTATGCTATCGAATAAATAATGAAAAAGTACGCGTTGGGGCAAATTGATCAACGTAGTAGAAGTACGAGACAATCCATCTAACTAAGGTAATGTTTTTATTATATTCAATCCAGGTCTACCATCCCTTGAAACACAATAACAATAAGCTTTAAGTCACCTTAATCAACAGATATGAGCGTTTATGTACATTTTACTACATTTCGGTATGAAAATCGAACCGTAGTCAAAACCTATATGATATTTCACGTGGACCTACAATTATTTCTATAAATATTGCGAAAAGTGGAGAATGAAAGTATTTTAATGAGAACGGAGTGTCTCAACACTAGGTTCCCAGGTTCCCTCTGCCTACATTGCTATGTGCAGGACACATCGTGAAGCTAAAATAACTACATGTTGTAAAGCAGCAGGTCTGAAAAGTCGGTTATTCCTTTCTGACCGTTCGTGGTAAAACTTGAAATGACAAAATATATGGTTAAGAACAAAGTGATAATTTGTTCGGGAATATTACTAAAAAGGTAAAAATAAAAAAAAAATCATAAATATTACAAAAATTAAGTATTATTCCACACATTAAATAATAGGATTTTTTTTTTATTATTTAATAAAAATTTTGAACAATGAAAAACTCGAACTTGCTCCTCTTGGAAACCGTAGAAGCCAGCTTTAGCTGGCTTCTATTTATATTTTTTATATCTTTATATTATATATTTTTTTAATATCTATAAATCTCAACACGACTCTACATACATATATTAGAAATGCTTTTTGCTCCTACATAGTTCTACGAAAAAAGGTAAAAGGACAAATTATTATGTCCGAACACGTCACAATATTTGTCAGGAGAATGAGAAAATACAATATTTTCAATGTTCCAAGCAATAAGGGTGAGGAGGGCGACGAGGGCGACGTTGTTGAATTATTAAAACCACGGGTCGGTGTGTCTGCGCTAATCTATCTTATGTCAACGGAGGGGCTTATGTTGGAATATTTTAGTTCCCAATTTCAGTTGCGTATTATATTTTATACAAAAAATTGCTTTAAGCCGTACCCTGTATTTTTTTTTATGGAAGAGACACGGCAAACGAGCGTTCGGGTCACCTGATGGTAAGTGACTACCGCCCACCACCCCATGCAACACCAGAGGAGTTACAGGTGCGTTGCCGGCCTGTAAGGTGGGTTGGGCGCCGGGGCCCAGCATGAACTGATGCGAAACGCAGTGGCATAAAGCCACTACTTCACGCCGGTTTTATGCCGGGGGTGGTAATGAGCCGGTCGAGTCTGCCCATGCGTGTTGCCATTGCTGGCGACGTGACTGTATTTAGAAACTAAGGTTAAACCCCGTTCAACACATTTCGTCCACTTTTCGAGACATGTTGAATGGCGGAACTGAGCATCGCGCTTTGTCTTGTTACATGATCGAGAAAATAAAAAAAAATAATTCGTCAGTGTCGATCTCATTTGATTTACTTTAATATTAAAATTAGAAAAATATATAAAACACAATATATTATGTACTAGCGGCCAAAGCGTGGCATCGCCCGCGTGAAACCAGATTAATTTTTTTAATATGCTTCTCTGTTCTTTTAGCATAGCGCCGTATCCCGCATACAACTAGGGAGACAGGGAAAGTAGTGTTAAGACACTCCGTTTTCTACTTTCCGCCGAATTCTGGAAGCATTGCGTGTTAAGTAGCGGAACTCGACACCAGAGCGAAAAAATGCAAAAATACATTTAAATAAATATTTCACTTCGTTCAGTGAGAACGAATCCATAATCAGTCGCACTTACAGTCGCACGTTGGGCCCCTGCGACTGGCCACGACTGGCCTCTATTCTGGATATGAATGCATTTATGAATGTTATGCAATTTTATTTGATTTTGCTTGCAAAAAATGTCGTAGTACAAGAGTGATACGACATTTTTTGCGAGATGAGTGAAGAGCCTAGACATAAAAGAAATACATACAAATTAAAATTTAAACATTGTTTGTTTGTGTTTTGATATCGTATAAGTCACTATACGCATTCGCTGTTATTTTGAAACCATAGATAAATTCTTTAATTTAATTCGAATGTACCGATAGTAAGAATAGTACACAAAAAAATCCAAGCTTAAAAATAAACCAGAATTTGTTATAAAAGGTTGAAAAACCGCTGTCATTTTTTCGCGCCATTTCTGTGGACGTTTCGCTGCATGACGTGTAGACTGTAGAGACAAAGGCATTTCGTTATTCAGCCTCTAATCTACTGCGACCATTCACGCCCTAGTTCTAGATCGTAGTTAATTGTCGAAGCTATTACTTTGCTTGGCTGTAACTTTGTCGTTGCTATCGCTGATTAAATTAGTCGTTAAACGGAATTACCATTTTAATCGTATCTTTGGTACAGTTGAGTCTGAATTGGCGATGCTATAGTTACAGGTTCAGTTATGTAATAAATACATAATATATCTTTTGGAAAATAGATGAAAAATAATTAAGTAACTGCGGTCGGTAGACTTCTATTTTAACCGACACTAGCCATACAAGGGCATTCCTTTACGCTCCGGGTCAAAATTCGGGTCAGTTATATATAATAGTACCCTGCTATTTTCCTAGGTTAGGTTAGCTAGGTTCCCTAACCTAGTGTTAATACACTCCGTTCCCTATCTTCCACCAAATTGTCAACGCACTGCTTGTTGATTGGCGGAAGTCAAAACCGCGCTTTGCCTACTATAGCGAAAAAATGAAAATATAAAAAAAATATAATTAATCCCCTCTAGTGGCCACTAGAGGGGATTAATTATATTTTTTTTACAATCAAACACACAACCGTCGCGTCAATCGCCATTGCCCTTGCACTTTATATAATACTAGCGACCCGCTCGCGGCTTCGCCCGCTTTAACCACAGAATTATTTACTTAAAACACTAAAATTATATTCATGTTTTAATATACCTATAATGTATATTTGCAACGCACTTAAGATTTCTAATGTGAAAATTATTAAAACCTTATCGCCATAATCGCATTTTCATACCATAAGAGAGATGCAACTGTCAATATATTAATTTCTTTAAACTTAAGGAGTCTTTAGGACCTAAATTATAGTTATAGTTATATCGATACTTACAATAAAATCCTAACTCATCGGTGTCTGTACATGGCAGATATATTAGAAACATTATTATTACGGACATTTGAACAATGACAATAGAACTTGGTCAGTTTGTCTGTTTGTCTGTGCGTTCACGATAATCTCAGAAAGGGCTTAACCGATTTAAGTGCAGTTTTGTAATTTGGCTAACTTCCCTTAAATATTTAGTATTAGTTTAATTTTAATTGGTTCACACAAAATTAAAACCAGATTTAATATTTATGTATACAGAATGGAAGCGTCAGCGCTTCTTCTACGGGGACAGTATATAGGATAAAAAGTTTAAACCCATACCTAAAGAAATTACTCAAGATACCTCAACAGTTTAGACGAAGGTTTTTTTTTTGACCTGTATATACCAATATACCAATAACGTTAACACATACTACTACAAAATATTACTAAAGGCCTATCTCTGTTTGCGTTTTTAATGACAAATAGCGTTTTATTTTAATATCCCCGATAATATATAATTTATTTTGTATAAAAAAATAACTTTTTCGTTTTTGGGACTTTTTTAATTGTATTAGGCTTTTATAGAGTAGTTAAAACTATGGTTTCATTTAAAGCGGTGCTGACAAAAATACTATATAATTGAGCATATTTAATATCTATTGTGATTTTTTAGTGAATACAACCAATAGTTAATACAACACTTGTAAAGAAAGCATATTTCAGGAACTTTTTAATTCTTATACCTTTTGAGAAACTACCAACATTCTTATCGTTAATAAATTATTGTTTTTTTTCAAAATAATTTTTTTTTGAATATATTTTCGCGCCATTATGACGAAAAAATTAGACAAAATAGTTTAAATTTTTCGTTCAATTCAAAATGTTCAAAATTAAAAATAAAAAATGTTGGTCGAAAATAATTATATTGTAGGAGATTTATATATCCGCACCGTTTTTTATAAAATTTGAAAGTCAGACTCTTTAAAATATTTCATTGAACACGTGTTTCATGGTTTTTAGAATTCATTCCCTTAGGGGAGTGGGTTGAAAGTTTATATGAAAAAATCTTTAAATCGCCACCGATTTTTATAAAAAAATTAAATTCAGACTGTTAAAAATATTTTATTGAACACGCATTTCGTGGCTTTTTTGGAATTCACCCCTAAGGGTGCTAATAAGCAGGTTGTGCGCGAAGTTGCGCGAGCCCGCTAGTTTTAAGATAAAAATTAAAATAATATATAATATCTTATATATTATATTGTTATATTGTAATAACATTTCATATATTTATCAAAATGAGAATGTATTGTTTTGTTTAATAGCTCTCGATAGTTATTACAACACATGCAAGGAAAGATCATTTTAGAAAGTTGTTTAATTATATTAGAATTATAAAAACTACTAACATTTTTTATGGTGAATAAAATATTGTCTGCGTTTTCCACCTGAAAAACACTAAGGGGAGAAAAAATATTAAATATAGATACCACATTAGTATCGATACTGTTGTATTGATAATAATAAATGAAAAAAATGATATACTACGTACGGGATACCTTTGTATGCAAATTTTAAGCTATTCATTATGACAGAATATAAAATATATATATTTTAGATGTTCCTCTGTACTACGATGGCGGCTCTGTTCTAGTTTGCACATTTTCCTTTGAAAATTAGTTATTGTAACATAACTCTAACAGTAACACATGGCATCGTCAACTTTTTGTAGATATTGATATCTTCTACAAAATTGTAGTACATCACTTTTCTCTATTGTCAATAAGTTCCACAGCGTACGTGATATAAGGTTTATTTTTTGTATTTTTTTGCACCTTAATCGTCTAATTGTAAAAGAATTTTCCAAATCGGTCTCGTAGTTTCGGGGCCTATTCAAATCAAATAAAGAAACAAAAAATCTAATCGATTGTCTCAATAATTTTAGTGATATCGATGCACCTCCCCCCCACCCCCGCAGAGTGACTCGCCACGGTGCGCGAGGCCACACGGCACACACTCCGCATTTTTTATTATTACATGATTTTCTTTAGATTGATATTTGTAAATTCGTTATAACTTTTGAATGGGATGTCCGATTTTATTATTTTAAAAAGTATTTTACAGGTATTGAAATTATCTTTAATAAAATATCATTTAATAGGATAAGGATTGATGCAGAGGTATGAATAATATGGTTTGATTATTGTCGGCACTTTCGTTAACTTATAAAATATAAAAAAATGGTTATATTGTCATAACTACAGTAGTTGGACATATGCTATCGCGGACTTTTTTATAGATATTGATGCGCCCTACAATACTGTAGAACATTGTTTTGTTCTATCATCAATAGTTTTCGCAGCGCATGCGATGTTAGAATTGTTAAGACCAATTTCTTCTCACCTTGGGTTACATTATTGCATTTTTATTAGGGATCTCTATTTTTTTTTAAAATGTAATATAGCCTATGCTGGTCAGTGAAGATGCAGCTTTCTAATAGTGAAAAAAATATTGAAATCGGTCCGGTAGTTTTTGTGTGAAAACTCTACAAACATACACATATACATACATACATACATACAAAAATACAAATCTTACCTCTTTATAATATTAGTATTTAGTATAATACTGTATAGTTTTAATGGTCTGATTTTACAATGTGAGGCGCAAAATAATCTGCACGTGTCACGTATGATAGACGAAATCAAATTATATTTTTAAGACTTGTGGAAAATTAAAAATATGGCCCGTATTTATAATTCAACTCAAAGATCGATCTTGAAAGCGATCCTAACATGCCGTTTCCTTTATAAAATTATAATTTATGGATGAATCTCATGATCGCTTTCAAGATAGATCTCACGGTTGAGAGCTATTTATAAATATGGGCCTGTTATGTCTGTATGTTGAGATATTATTTAGATATAAAAAAAATACCCGTTTAGTAAAACAAGATTTTCTTAGAAACTAAAATTACTCCAAACATTAACGGCGTTATTATATATAACAATATCACACGCCAGCTTCAACGTTTCCTTAGTAAATAGGTTATGTTGAAAATGCAGTGTAATTAAAATAATTGGAAACTTTAGACGAAGCTCGGTGACAGTTGTAAGTTTCGCAATTAACGCAGCTCGAGGCGCCCTGTAATAGAATGAAATGCATTAGCCTGAACTATACTTCGCGTGATTAATAGTTAATAATTATTATTATTATCTTATATACTACTGTATGGGGCTGTAAATGCAACGGTTGTGGGTTCAATTTCCACTAGGGGTAAGGAACACGCAGTGTCTCGAAAATTGGGAAGAAAGTAAGAAAAGGGAGTATTTTAAACTCTAGATTCCTTCTATCTATTTTACTATAGGCGGGATTTAGCGGACATATTTGCAATGAATTTTGAACCGACCACCATTGTTTACAGTCACAAAATAAACAAAGGCCATGTAGTATGAGACGAACCAATTAGTATACTTAAAATAATTATTTTCATATATTAAAACTATATTAAAAAAAAAAAAATCAAAAAAGTATTAATAACAATTTTAAATAAATATGCCTCGAAACTTAACTTTTTTAGGAACCAAAAATAAACGACGGCCATAGAAAATATGTAACGGGAACAGGTAAAAAATGTGCAGCAGTCGAATGCAAAACAAAAATATAGACGTGACCGACAGACAGACAGCGCTCGGCAAAAAGGCTACAAGGTTTAACTTTGATTTTTAACCCGACGTTGCTTTTGATGTGAACATGCAGGATATTGTCACTTCATATTGGAAATTTGACATTTTTTGTAAAAGTTGACACATTTAGTATAAAAGGTGTGTACTATTTTTTGAAAAGATGCTAGAGACAACCTTTTGTTTATCGTCAATTGGAGAAATAATAATATATAGTTTTAAAAAAACGAATGCCACTCGTACCACAGGGGTACGTGCGTGTGACTGGAATTGTCACAGGTTGTGGGTTCGATTCCTACTCGAGGGGATGAAATAGTAACGAGGCAAGCGCGGCGTCCAGTTCTCCAGTCAACCTGCAATGCCTCCAGAAATCAGCGAAAACGGGGAATGGAAGTGCCTTAACACTAGGTTCCCAAGTTCCCCCTGCCTTCCTTGCTTTATGCGGTATAGTGTGTATATCTAAAAAAAATTCTGTTGGTAAGTTATTAATAAATATTTTATGATTAATAAAATTTTATCTAATGTCGGGGGACGGTAAGCCGTTGGTCGGTTTCAAATTAATTGGTTTAATTGCAAGACCGGTCGCTTGCTTCTAGCGGTGGACTTAATTTTATAGACTATATAAATGGATTTAGAGATCGTAAATCAATGCTGCACTGCGGTGATTGTTGAAAAATTAAAAATGATGCCGTGCGTGGCGCAGGGGCACAACATGTGACTGTAAGCGTGACTGGTTGTGGGTGCGATCCCCACTCGAGGAAATGAAATATTTTTTTAAATTTATTTCCATTTCATTATTTATATTTCATTATACATTTCCTCTCTGGTGTTGGGGCAAAGCGCGGCGTTTAGTTGTGTCACTCAACAGGCAATGACTACAGAATATAAACGGCCATATCTTCGGACGGACACAACAAAGTGATCTTATAAGGGTTCCTTTTTTTGTCTTAAAAGGTATGGAATCCTAAAAAATTAAATCGACCTTTATTTAACTGCATATAGTAGAAAATACAAATAAAATTTCGAAATTGTAAAAGCCTTCTGACACTACATGTATAGTTATAGTTCTTTAAAGACGTGTTTTATTTGTCCTTATAATTTGCTTAGTAGGCTGTTAACAGGTTTACACCCTAAGCTGACGATATATACTTACGTTATTGTACTCCACTTTTGTTTGAATGAAAATAAATTCTTTTTGTAATGGTCCAGGCCATTATAATGTGAAAAATACATGAAATATGTGCATCGCTGCTACGAGGATGTGCTACGTTGCTACGACGTGTTGCGAGTTGAAATCCACAGACGTTTAAGTTATGCGTATTTTCTTAAGCTAACGCTGTATGCCGCATATAGATATAGTAGACAGACGAAACCTAATGTTAATACACTCCAGTTATTCCCACTTTCCGTTCTGTTTTCCAAGACATTATGTATTGTGAGATGGAATTCATCGCTGTTTATTGTCTTGTTACCTGAGCGAGTAAATGAAAATATTTGATTCCCCAAGTAGAAATGGAACCCAGAACCGTCGTGTTTACAGCTCCAAATGCTATGTTTTGTCACGATTGTGTACTAAAGTTAATATGTTAATAGTATTGATCGACCAGCTTCCTTAAATTTCTATATTTATAAGATCAATTTACTTCAAACTGCGCTGGATCGTGATGAATTATTAAAATCGCGACGACACCCTCTCTGTAATCTTGAATGTTAAATGTTTATTTCTATAATCATTTGATATTTCTAAGATTTACAGTTTTTGTGCTTAGCAGGATATGCAGAGGGAACCTAGTGTTAAGGCAATTTCTTCTCTACTCCCTCGCCTAATTTGCCTTTACATAATGCATGTAGTGGCGGCGTTTTGTTTTCTTACCGGAGAAATGCAAATAATAAGTTAAACTGAGTGGAAATCGAACCCGGAACCATCGCTTTGTTAATTAAATGTTGTGCCAAAGACATCTTAGGTCAAACTAATGTTGAAAAGTAAAAACCAAATAGATTAAAATCATTTACTAATACAAAAGAAACACTCATAATTTCCGCCCAACTACCCACAATCGATATCGTTTGCGAAACCATTGTTTCGCAACGTCTTTGTTGGGAGCTGTCGCCAACAATACCTAAACACAATAAGTAGGGTTTACTCTACTATCTCCATGCAAATCCCTGCGACGACGCTGACAAATAACTGCTCAAGTTCTGGAACTATGTATGTATACAAGCGATTTATAACATAGTGTAAAGACATGTTGCCGTCAAAGTTTATAATAAGGTATTCTATACAATAGCTTGTTGAAATATTATTATTTTTGTATTTAGTCTAGGTATTCTTTTTTTTTTTTTTTTTTTTTTTTTTTTTTTTTATGGAAAAGGACAAGGCAAACGAGCGTTCGGGTCACCTGATGGTAAGTGATTACCGCCGCCCACGGCCCCGTGCAACAACAGAGGAGCTACAGGTGCGTTGCCGGCCTTTAAGGTGGAGATAGACGCGCTTTTTGAAGGTACCCATGTCATATCGACCTGGAAACACTGCCGCGGGTAGGCCATTCCACAGTTCTGTGGCGCGTGGAAGGAAGTTCCTACGAAACCGCACAGTAGTAGATTGCCACGTATCCAGGTGGTGTGGATGATATTTTAACTTGTGACGTACTGTGCGGTTAGAAAATTCGGCGGCAGGTAACAGGTCAAACAGTTCTTCAGAACACTCCCCATGATAAATGCGGTAGAGAACGCACAGCGAGGAGACGTCTCTACGCAAAGCCAAAGTGTCAAGCCTTTCACAGATCATTGGGTCCCCAATGATTCGAATGGATCTCCGTTGTATGCGATCAAATGGTTCAAGCTGATACTGGGGTGCACCGGCCCAGAGATGAGAACAGTACTCCATATGAGGCCGAACCTGGGCCCTATATAGGGCCAATCGGTGTTTTGGCGTGAAGTACCGTCTCGCTCTGTTGATGACCCCCAGTTTCTTCGAGGCCAACTTGGCCTTGCTTTCCAGATGATCGCGATACTGGCAGTCACTCGAAACATTAAGGCCCAATATACTGATACTGGGCGCGGCTGTAAGGGGAGTGTTTTGAAAGACTGGTGATACGATAAATGGGATTTTTTTTGTGGTTAACGCGCAAACTTGTGTCTTCAGGGGGTTAAACTGAACTAAGTTCCTTTCACCCCATGAGGAAACATTGTCGAGGGACGCCTCAACAGAAGACACAAGTTTATTTCGGCACTGTTCAGCGTTTTCCCGAGAAAGACTTGCTCGGCCGGAGTAAACAGCGTCCACCGTGCTATCATCTGCATAGCAATGAATACTAGAATCATCTAACATGTCATTGATATGCAGAAGAAACAGCGTAGGGGACAGCACGCAGCCTTGGGGAACACCAGCGTTCACGGGCATATGGTTGGAGCAAAAACCGTCGACAGCGACCCTGATGCTGCGCCCAGTGAGAAAGCTGGCGATCCACTTGCATAAATTCTCGGGAAGCCCATAGGATGGAAGTTTGGCCAGGAGCGCCCCATGCCACACTCGATCAAAGGCCTTCGCCATGTCCAAACTAACTGCCAGGCCCTCTCCCTTGCTTTCAATAGCCGCAGCCCAACGGTGGGTTAGGTAAACTAGAAGATCACCGGTTGAGCGACCATGGCGGAAGCCATATTGTCGGTCGTTAATCAATCGGTGATCCTCTAGATAAACCAAGAGCTGGCTATTAATAATGCTCTCCATGACTTTTGAGAGCAGGGAGGTGATAGCAATAGGCCTGTAGTTAGATGGATCGGACCCATCGCCTTTCTTTGGGATCGGGTGGATAAGAGCGCTCTTCCATGAGTCTGGGACTACGCCGACTGAGTAGGAGTGCCGAAACAAACGCGTTAGCACCGGTGTCAGCTCAGGAGCACAAGAACGGAGCACTAAGGGAGAGATGCCATCTGGCCCGCTCGACTTGTGGATGTCCAAAGAGGACAGAGCTCGCCTAACAGCGGTTTGGTTAAACTTAACCTCAGGCATTGAGCTCTGGCACCGCGGGATGGTCGGCGGCGTTGTTCCTTGGTCATCCAAAGTCGAGTTTGAGGCAAAGAGAGCGCCCAGGAGATCGGCTTTCTCCTTTGCCGTATGGACCAAGATGTCATTTCCCGTGCGTAATGGCGGAAGCGAAGGCTGGCTAAAGTTGCCAAGTGCCGCCTTTGAGAGCGCCCAGAACTGATGAGTTCCGGACGGGTAGCTCCCAAGCTTCTCGCCAATTTTGGCGATATGCTCGGACCTTGCTCTGGCAATTTGCCGCTTAAAGAACCTAGAGGCTCGGTTGTACTTTCTTTTTGAGGTTTTCACCTCCGGATCCTTAGTAGCCAGTGCCTCAACCCAGATTTGATATGCCTCGCGCTTGCTAGAGGCAGCAAGCTTACAAGACGTATCAAACCAAGGCTGTGATTTGCCACCGATTGGCACTACAGTGCTAGGAATATAAAGTTCCATGCCCTGTAGAACCACGTCGGCAACGGCAGCGGCACAGGTACTAGGATCATCAGAAGAGAAGCAAACCGGCCCCCAGGGATAAGATGAGTAAAAAGTACGCATCCCATCCCAATCTGCTGACTTGTAGTGCCAGACGCGACGAGTTGCGGGTGATCTGCAGCTGCCGCGCTTAATGGGCACAACACTCCGTACCAGGCAGTGGTCAGAAGACCCCAAAGGGGCATCGACGACAACCTGGTACTGTTCCGGATGTGAAGTCAGCAGAAGGTCCAATAAAGAGGCATTATGATTGTCCACGTCCGGGAGTCGCGTAGGCGACTCAACCAATTGGGACAATCCGTTCGCCGTAGCAAGGTCAATTACAGCCCTCCCCGCGTGGTCGGTGGTGCGTGATCCAAGCCAACTGGCATTGTGCGCATTAAAATCGCCAAGTATCACGACCTCAGCGGAGGGGACCTGTGAGAGCATATCGTCGATAGCCGATTGAATGTGCTCCATGAGCCGATCCGTTTCTGCATTACCACTGTGGGACCTGTAAAGGCATGCGTAGACTCGGGCACGATCGTCCGAGTCAACACGGAGCCAGATGGTAGACAGGTCCCGACCTTCAAAATGGGTAAGACGACGGAAACTTAGGTCCTCCCTTACGAACACAGCGACCCCGGCATGAGGTATAAAGTTATGTTCTATTTTGTAGCCGGGGTATTGGAGATAGGCTGTGTCGCTCGGTCGGGCAATTTGAGTCTCCGTCAGGAAAAACAAGGCCGGCCGTGCCGTCTCGAGATGGTGGTGGACGGCATTCAGGTTGGAATGTAGACCCCTGATATTGCAAAAGTCCACGTTGAGCGTGGAAGGGGTTGCCGTGGAGCGTACGTCTCGTTTGCCCTGTCTATAGCGCGGAACTTTGCCCTCCCCAGAATTCGAAGGGCCGCCTGAGTATGAACACTCAGGGAGGGATTCTCCAGCACCGGAGGAGCTGGTACCCTCCTGGGGTAATTTGTATTTGAGGTCCGCTATCATATTCCAAGGAGGGGTGGGGGTGGGCGCCGGGGCCCGGCATTACCTGATGCGAAACGCAGTGGCATAAAGCCACTACTTCACGCCGGTTTTAAATGCCGGGGGTGGTAATGATCCGGTCGAGTCTGCCCATACGTGTTGCCATTGCTGGCGACGTGACTCTACCACACGTACTTTAGTCGCCTCTTACGACACCACCAGTACCAGGATGATACTATTCTAGGCCGGGATCACACGGCACAAAAAATTCTGTACAATGGTGAATGCGCAGCCGTGATGGTGATGTATGTATAAGAGGAGAGCAAAGAAGAGAGAGCAAGAAGGCAGACAATAAACTTGTTCTGACTTGTTTTCTTGCCTGCGTATTATGCAGATTTTTATTGGCACTTACATATTATGTACTAACGCCACGACTGCTAAAGATTGAATACATTTTAAAAGGGATTTGAAAATATTCCTTTATACATTTTCGGTGGAACTGCAGGTACCGTATACAATACCTAGAAATTTTATTCATGACGTAGGTAAAATATGCGACGGACAACAATATTAATAATATTTCATACATAGTCTGGATGCCCTAGGCTTTGTATACAATATCTGAATTATTTAGATTGACTGTAACATACATAATAATATAACTTTACTTACATGTGAATAAATATACAGATACGCATATTATGACTAGCTCTTTATATACGTGATAGTTGTGGGTTTGATTCTGATTAGAGCGAGTGATTATATTTAAATTATTTTCTTTTACCCGTGTTCCGTCATTCAACATGCCGCGAGAATTGGTTGTGCGTAGAGGACAAAGTGCCTTAACACTAGGTTAGCCTATCTTGCTATACGGGAGAAGTCATGAGCTGGTCATATTAAAAAAAAAGGAAAATAAGACAATATAACCATTCTCCAACTTTTACTAGCTGAAAACTGAGAGATAAAATAGATATTCTACAGATCCAGTAAAAGAAAGTACGGTTTCATCATTCATGCATGCAGCCTGAAGAGTCATGAAGATGACGAGAAAAATAATGAAATAGTGTTGTAATAAATATTAGATTTTCAAGAGACTATCTGTAGATTAATCAATGACGCGGTATTTTGATGATGTTTACATAAATTATTTTGTAGATATATGATTGGTAGACAAAATGCAGAGAATTTCCAGACGTTGCGTTGTCTGGAATGTAGCATGTGTGGATAATTGGCCGGAAATTGAGCAACGGAGTTTCTGAGCACTAAGTTACCTCCGTCGTTTTTGCTAAACGTTTAAAAGCGTGAAGCTGCTTGTTTTAAATAACATACAATTTAAGTGTTCAAATTCAATTGTTATAGAAAAATCACAGTTCACCCACACCGAATGGTCGTCAGTCAGTTATAATTTAATTTCGTTTTAATTCCGTACCGAGTCGCCAGTCGCCGGATTCCAGGCGCATATAAGCCGCAATCTGCGGATTCAACAAGAATTTGAATGACATGGCAACCGCACGGGCGCGCTGTCATTTTGTATACCATTGAAAATATTTATGGAGTGCTTTGAAACCTTTTAATTATTATATTAATATTAGTTTTTTTGTTTATTAAATTATATTTTTAGGTTAGCAATAAACGTGATTAAAAAGTAACCGACTTAAAGACTTGTCAAGTACGTATCTATATGTTATCAAAGACCGCGTCACTAGGAAATTAAATTAATTCATAATCTTTAGTGGGAATCGAACCGCCACATTTACAGACTATATTACACGCTTGTGCCACTACGCCACGACGGCCTGAAAAACGTTCCAGCAGGATTAATATTCTGTCTACTCAAACATTATAAATCCCATATCAACAGTAAGTAACTGGTATGTACGAATATACTACAAATGCATACAAAATAAAAATAATACCAAACTGTACGTATTATCAAGATTTATTTATTTATTTGTACGTATTATCAAGCAAATACCTACAAAGATTATTTTATCAGGAAATTTAGTTCAATTTCATTATTAATCCATTACATGATCGGAAAATATACTAAGTAAAGAAATTAGAAGAACAATTTTATAAGACTGATGTAATAAAAACTCGCCACCTCAGTCGAGCGGAGTTCGTTACGACCTGATCCCTCGTGGTTTTGACGAGGCTGAATCGACAACAAAAAATGTGTATATAAGGCAATAATAGTTGCCGACGTGGTACAAATAGAGTAGGTACAGATAGAAGGCACTACAGTCATAGGGCTTAAATATTGCTTTTTTTTGTTTCACGCTATATCCCGCTCATAGTAGGGAAGACAAAGGGAATCTGAGAAACCTAATGTTAAGACATGTCGTCTCTGTCTATCCCTTTCCGCCGAAATCTTTAGGCATTATGTGTTGTCTGGCGGAACTCAACGCCACGCTTTGCCTCGTTACCAGAGCAAAGTAACAAAAATATTAAATATTTAATTTTTTTGGGTGGGGATGGAACTGTCTCTTAGATTGTCACTGTCGCGTTTACAGTTGCACTCCTGTTGCACATATGTGGCACGACTGGCCACAAATGTTACCTAAAAATTATGTTATTAAAATAAACCGTATTTTGTGTGGAGATATTTTTAACATATATAAATAAGCAATAATAAGAATTTCGGTGTAATTTTACAGAACGTTGGCTCAGTGCTCAGAGCGGTTTTCCAGGGACGTAGGTTGGAGTCCCGCTACGCTAAAGTTTTATATTCGATTTCAAAAAATAAGTATATTTTCATAATATTTTCACAAGTCAAAATGCTAAATTTATATAACCTTGTAAGTAATCTCAAGGCCGTCGTGGCGCAGTGCCACTAGTGTGTGACTGTTGTGGGTTCGATTCCTATTCGGAGACACAAATTATTAAAAGCAGCATGAAGGCAAAATCGCGGCGTTGAATTGAGCTTCAAAATTTCGATGCACAGTGGGGAACAGAGTGTCATAACACTAAGTTACCTCTGATTATTCTGCAACATAAGGGATACAGAAAAAATAATCTCAAAAATGTAACAAAGCTAAGGCATAGCAATGTAGGTGTAAATTCTAATACATTTTCTCAATGGCCCTCCGCTGCGGAGTTCAAATTAGATGCAGTTATCTTCCAAGTGATCGTTTATACGAATACTTGGAAGGTTAACGTTTATATGTTGAGTTAATGATTGTAGCTGATTACAATTAACTAATTAGTTGCAAAACCTTAATGAAAATTAAGCTAAAGTGGCTAAGGGTTCGTATTCGACTTTTTTTTAGCTTCTCGCTATATGTTGCATGAAGTAGGGTAGGCAAAGGGAAGCTCGGAACCTAGTATTATGGCACTCTGTTCTCATTAACACAGTTCAGTTCGTCTTTCCGTCAAATTCTGCGCGAGAAAAATTTTAAATGTTGCATTTCATCAATTGTTTCCAGTCGTATTCTTGTGCCCCTGCGACCACGACTGGCCTCTTCCTCAAGTCTTCCATTGATATTTCCAAACCATTCGTGACAGAGAATTATTAGAGTCCAAGCTATGTGACTACTATACCATACATTCTTGTCAACCTATGTAAGTAGAAATATTTATTCGCTTCTTACAACTTATTTATGTTGTTAGCATATCTGTAAGGAATTTCCATAAAATACCCAAAGATCAGAATGATCATGTTAAAGAAAGAATGATATTTTTAAAACTATTTTTAAAATTTTGCAAGTAAAACACAAAGAAAAGAAAATATTGTATATTTTTTAAAAAACATATGATTTGTTCATTAAAATTTACATTGGTATGTGACAGCTTAATCCCTAAATTATTATTTCCTATTTAAAACTAGGGAAATATGTCAAAATTATTAACATATTTAATTACTAAATTATTATTTATATACGAACCAGTTATAAAACGCTTTTCCAACTCCATTAAAGTGAATTTGCAATGCAAACTTGTATTTCACGTTATGTTCCTCGCGGGCCCAAGTCCGGGCGCCGGGAGCTAGGTATGTGTATTTTGTAGTACATATTGATACCTACTTTTCGTTTTATCCAATACATAGGTAATAAAATATTTTATATTACGTTATTTTTAAATTTCTTGTTCTATCTCGCGAATAGCAGGAGAGGGAGAGAGAATTTAGTGTTAGTCCGCCATGTGTATTACAGAGATATCATCGAAAATATTTTAGGTTATTTTAGGTTTCTAACCAAATCTTTGAAAAATCCATATAATAAATAATAAGTCCTGTTCAACTATTGCGAACGTAATTTCATAAAATTGAACGGTGCATGGAGAACAAATTGTATTAACACTAAGTTTCTTCTCCCCGCCCTGCTGTAAGAGAAAGGAGCGTGAAGTTGAGAAATTAAAACATAGGGTAGGCTGTTAGCCTAGTGTTGAGAACCTGCGTTCCCAATAAGATACTTCCGTTCCTCACTTTCGAATTCTGGAATCATTGCGTGTTGCGCAGCGGAACTCAACTCCGCGGTTCAGTAATAATGTAGGTATCAAAGGAAATTAAATCTTTAATTTAGTCAAAAATCTAATGACTTGCCTACATACATACCTATATGAACAAAACGAAAAAGGCTACCTCACCACACACGCTCATATATAAACTGTCTCGCGTAGACAAAGGCATTTCCGTTTCAATCTGCAATCTACAGTGAAGCGTTTACGCCCTAGATTTGAATACTAGGACATGCACGTTAATTGCTGAAGCTATTACTCGTGTGTGGCTTGAGAAGTAACTGTTGGTGCAATGCAGGGGAAATCAATTAAATTATTTGTACAGTCACTTGGACTCTACCATGGTGTAATGCCTGCCTTGCAGTGGTCGGTGGTCATGGCTTCGATTCTTAATTTCGAAGGAGTCTTTAATTTGTGGATTTGTTCGCGTGGCGAAATTGCGTGATTCATACGAAACTCTTATTTATATAGGAGGTATATAAATAAGAGTTTCGTATGAATTTTTTTTTCAGCTTCACGTTGTATTTGTTACATGCGGCTGCAGGTTAGGCTTTTCTTTTCGCTGACTTCTGGAGGCATTGTATGAGGGGCAGTGATTTATAAATCGTAAAACTAATTAACTCAACATGGTGTAATATTGTTTATAGGTTTCTAAATAATTTTCTATGACATTTTATCTTTACATAAAGAATAAGGAAACCTAATGGCAAGACATTCCATTCTCCGGCGCAGAGAAACATGGCGGTTGTGGTTTCGATTTCGACTCTGGGGATCAATTTATTTTCTCTTTAACAAGTAACAAGACAAAGTGCAGCTCTAAGTACCATCACTTAACACACAATGCCTCGAAAATTGGGTGGCAAGTGGGAAAGTGCCTATAAACTAGGTCCCTACGCCTGCCCCACCTGTAAATATACTAAATGTCTCTACTACTATCCTCTACTATCTTACTAATATTATAAATGGAAAAATTTTGTGAGTTTGGATGTTTGTTCCTCTATTCTGCAAAAACTACTGAACAGATTTAGATCAAACTCTACAGGAGTATTATTTATAAATCAGAATAACACTATCATTCAACATAACAATATATAAGCGAGTCGCTAGTAGTATACTATAATTATAAGGATATATGAATAATAGTGAACCATGTTATCGTGACCATTCTTTGTCCGGCTAAAAACGGGATATTTTAGAGTGGATTTCATTTGTTTTAATAAGCATAAGCATACCTCATGCTTTCCTTTTTGTTAGCGTGGCTTGCTGTTTTTAAAGATAGTAAACTTTCGTTTTTCTCTAAGTCTGATAGTGCTGTCGTTTTTTTTTTTCAAAATATAATTGGCACAATATATCAGTTTTTGCCATTAGGATAAAAGGGACATTTGTATGTCCCGGTGGCATGTTTTGAGACACCGGGACACAAAGGGGAAAAACGGGACAGTCCTGTTCAAAACGGGACGTCTGGTCACGTTATCCATATCACACTGCACGACGCTCAACGTGGCCTGCTCATGCACGGATGTAGCTAATCCTTCAGATTAATAGACGACACCTCTGTTCATGATATTAAACTGATATAATCCACATGTTATTTATGTATATGCATATACATATATATTATACTATTTAGTCATAATAGACATTATTAAATGAAACTAATTTAACCGGATTAATCGCGTATATTTAAGATTTTTTATATTTTGGAAACCCGACGTTTCGAACACTTTACAGTAGTCCGTGACCACGGATCTTAATCTTAATCTTAATCTACTCAACACGCAATGCCTCCTGAATAAAGTGGAAAGTGGAGAACGAGGTGTCTTAACACTAGGTTCCCTCAGCCTACCCTGCTGTGCGTGAGATACAGCGTGAAGCTGATTTAATTTAATTTTAATTTTAATTCAATTGTTTAATTTTAATTGTCAGGTACATAAGGCTGTTAGTTGCACTATCATCATAGTAGAAGGCGGTTTAGACAAGGAAATCGGCATGCAAATTCTCGTGAAGGCGCCGATAATTGCTCAAACGCAATCCGAAACATAAAGGTATTTTGTGATGCTATACAAAATTTGTTATATATATCTAAATAATTGTCAGAGATGCTAACAAATTAAATAAGTTGAATCCATGCATATAAGAATTTGGACGTAAAGAGGTGCGGATTTAAGATCCGGTACGTTCAAAATTGTAAGAAAAGGGAACCTGGTGTTGAGACAATATGTTCTCTACACCGGCCCATTTCCCAGCCATTGCGTGTTGAGTGACTGAAAATGAAAAAAATTAATTATTCATTCTTTCCAGGAAGGAATCAAACTCACAACCGTCGCATTTTCAATTATATTATATAGATAAATATATAAGTGATTTATATATTTTGTTTCTTAATTTTTCAAGGATTTAATTTTTTTTTCTGTTTTCTCTTGCAACGGTTAACATGAAAAAAAGTTAGAAACGCTCTTCGATAGTTGAAATTTGACCGTTTTGTATGCAAAATTCAGGAAATAGGTTTCGACGGTATCCAGGTCGGCAATCACTGACTTTTAATATTCTATGGAAATGTTTGCGCCTTGTATTTCGTATTTAATAGGAAGTTTTTTTATAGAAAACAATTTGAATAGTTTTTAGTTTCACGCTTCGCTTCAAGCAGAAGGAACTAAGTTAATATTTCATTTTCCATTTTCTGCATTTCCCAATGTTCGAGATTTTACATTTTAAGTGGCTAGTGTCACCGCAGTGCTTTGTCTTGTAATAAAAATAATTACTTCCCCATAGTCACATTCTCCGAGCGGGAATCGAACTAGCAAACGTCACATTTACAGACAGACCCGGCTCCTGCCCCACGAGGGTATTTGTATATTTGCATTTCATTATTTTGCAGAAATTAATTAAAAGAAAAATTCATTACGACAATATTAATGTATACGCGACTATTCTATATAAACGCAGTATGGGGTAAAAAAATTCTTTACTAGCGATCGCTTGCAACTTTGCTTGTGTGGACGAGACTCCCTATACTCTTTAACCTACGTACATGCTAAATTTTAACTTTCTTAGTCTACTACCGTCTCAATATTTGTGCGAGTGATCAGAAAAGTAGGGTAAGAAAATAAGTTTATTATTAGAAAAAAAAGTTTATTATTAGAAAAAAAAGGCCGCCTAGAACCAAAAAGTAGCATTACAAGATTAATGTGATTAAGCAATCTGTTTTTCTAAAATCTATTGTACCACATAAATATATGGCATGCATACATTTATGTGGTACCTACTATTTACCATAAATATAATAATTTATAAGCCCTCCCACAACTAAGCCACAGCGTCTATTATTTATTATGTATATTTTGTATGATATATTATCTAATTTTCTGCTAAATTTGCTTTTAAATAAATAGAATTATTTATTATATTACGAATTTTGTCGATGCGCAACGGTACTGCTCTGTCTGTAAGCTTGCTGGTTGTGAGTTTGATTCCCGTTCGGGGAATCAATTATTTTCATTTCCTCGCTCTGGTAACAAGACTAAGCGCGACATTAAGATCTACCACTCAACTCATTTAAATATATTTTAGTTTGAAGAAATAAAAGAAATAAATACAACATTTCTATCAAATGCGATAAGAAGTGGAATAGAGAACTTTCTCATTCTTCTTTTTTTACGCTGTATTCCACATATTACAGAGTAGTGTTGAAACACTTTGCGCTTCTACCACCACCGGAACCTACCACTAAATAGAATCGCGTGTTGAGTGGCGAAACTTAACTCTGCGCTCTTTCTTATTATCAGAGCAAGACAAAATCTCACTCCCAAATTCATTATTTACCATTTTCTAGCCCCTCTGCCTACTCCACAAAAGTCCATCACCATTTCACCTTGTAAATAAAACGAACTAATTGAACCAAGTCAAAACCAGGTCATGCCGAAATCTTGTCGTGTAACATATCAACAGAGTCCCACCGGTCGCTCACGTCTTGTGTTTATTGAAAACGGATGTCCGACAGCGTTAATGGGAGGCTTAATCGGAATGCCGGCACCCGAGGGGGCGACGGTAATTGATCGAAATGCACTCCCAGTGTGTATCGAGTATGTACGTAGATGATGCTTTTTGTCAATAAGAACGGTAATTATTGGAAATTTTCACCTGAGTTATTTTTGTGCATGCTCTGGTTTATCGATTTTGTTCAAAAATATTTTTTTTGTTGTTCCGATATGAATTTGGTCGATATTTAATGCCTAAAACTTTTTACGTTTTTTCCCCCATACCTGAATAGGCAAAAGGAATCCAGTGTAGAGACATTCCGTTCTTCATTGTCCGCTGAATTTTCGATACATTAACTATTGAGTTGGGGAACTTAACGTTGAGCTCTGTGTAACAAAGCATAAATTAAAATAATCAATTCTCAAAATAGAGGTCGAACCTAACAACGTCGTCAGAAATCTTTTCAGATAATGTTCGACCCTCTGCGCCACGACGCGACGGCATCCAGTACATTTTTTGTACGAAAACGTACTGAATTTTATGGTTTAATGAATGTTATTCATTTCAGAATCTACAATTTGCTAATAACTACATTAATTTTGCCACACAAATTTTGCTATAAAATAAACAAATTAGAAGTTAAATAGATTTAAAAAAAATTGTGAAGTTCGAGTCGGAATCGTTAACTGAGAGTTTTGTACCAATTTTGGGATTGTAGGTCGATGGCAAGTATGCACTCAATTTGTATAAAATGAATTACATTTATAAGCTTGTAATATTGTTTTAATGAAATACCCTTAAATTATCACTCGCCGGGTATTTTCCTTTATTTGTATTGCAAGTTCTCACTTCGCACCAAATTTCATAACAATGGATCGACGAATATGAACAGAACGAATTTTGTATAATAAGTTTGTAATGATTTTTTTGTATGAAATACTTTTTTACAATACATTTTTTCCTTTATTTGTATTGTAAGTTCTCATTTTGTGCCAAATGTTGCAATTGTAAGTCCACGATAAGTACCATATAGATATCGATTACTCAGGAAATTTGATATAAAATGCATCAACAACGAAGCATAAATGCTCGTATCATTTGATTAAGGTTGGCGACTTCGCTTGATTTTGTCTGTGTCTCCAGGGGACGACGACCTTAATATTTTCTACAACAAAGTGATAACAGCTTTGTTTTTCCTCTTGATGTACGTAACCCTAAAACAAATTTTCCCAGATGACATTTATATTTTTAATATTTGAATTATTTCATTTCTAAATGTGTGCAAAAATTAGCTTCAAGAACTTATTAAATTAACGTGTATACCAATAGTTCTTTAGAGCCAGCGATATTTAAGTGAATAAGATTTATATTTGAAAATTTGTATGAATTATATACTAAATTCTATAGTTTTATTTCAACTTGTCATGACCTCGTTTCCGGTCCTCGTACTAAATAATATTTCAAATGAAAAACTTTTGACATTCGCCTGTAAATCTCCCGTTTTGTATTTTGATATTTTATTACTACACACATATAGCGCGCTCATCAGGGGGAACGTAGTGTTAAATGCTCCATTTCACATCTGACCGACGTCCTTTGACCGACCGATTTCCTCGCTCTGATAACAAGGTAAGAGCGGCGTTTAGTTTCGCAATGCTTCGAGAATTTGGAGGAAAATGGGGAACGAAAGTGTCTTAATGAGTACAGAGTGACTTAACACTAGGTTCTCCGTGAAAGTTAAAAAAATGTCATTCTTCTATTGACTTAAACAAAATTTTATTAAAAATTAAATAATTTTTTTGCACATAATGATTAAAGAAACAAGACGCATAAACAAATGTGAAATGGAGATTCCATTTCACTCTTAACCATTAACAATGGGCTATGTTCAGAAATTATATGCTATAACGGCACAGATCAATTCCAAATTGTTCTCAATTAGACTTTTATTTAATTTTTATTAAAGAAACTAACTAAATATGTCAATGTATGTAAGTTACATAATTTATGCATTAAATATATATTTTTATACAATTAAACATCTTTATATATAGGGCAGTCGTGGAGTAGAGACACAAGCGTGCGACTCTAAACGCTACTTGCTATGAGTTCGATTCCGACTTATGGAAATTAAATATATAATTTGGGTATCTTCGCCATTCAACACGTAATACCTCAAGTGGGGAATGCAAGTTTCTTATCGGGAACGGTGTGTGTCTACATTAGGTTTCTAGGTACCCTCTACCTATCCTGCTATGTGCGGGATACAGCGAGAAGCTAAGAAAATATCCTCCTATATCAAAAAACCAAGTATCCGTTAGATACCACTAAATTAAACCAACATAATATCTACAAAATTCAGAATGAAAGAACGAAATAAATGTTTAATGTTATTCCAAATCTTAGTACTGCAGGCTGCAATTGCGATTTCATTCGAATCCCTGTTGACCCACAGCACGGGGGGTTTAATACCGCTAGGAGTAGATTAGTAAAGAATTAAAGTAGAATTAAGTGAAAACCGTCAGTCGACTTAGTAAAAGCGGTTAAATATAAATATACCAATAACGACTATACCAGACGCTAATAAGATTAAGTTACTTTTATATAGATTGCTGTGAAGTGAAGTATTATATTTTTTATACATAATCTAAAAAATATAGTATAAGAATTACTAAATTTTGCTAGTATGCTATTTTGATTTCTGATTTTTATAGCTAATATCATATTTTTATAGCTATATATTAGACTTACTATTCCATTAACCAGTACCAGTCGCAAATCATCCAGAAACCGACTAAAATAAACACAAAAAAATCATTTTCCTACTTCATTCGAGTAGGAAGGGTAATATATATAAGTAATAATTGAAATGGTAATCGAAGTCACTTTCCCCTTAAAACGACCAGAGGACCAATCATGGCGCATTTCGACAGATTTAATTAAACCAAAATAAATGTATTTGTGGTGGAACAGAACAAGGAAATGTAATACGTACATACATACGTTTTGAAGTATTAGTCTTTGAGTACATGGAGAGGCTGACTGTAAGTGGCGTATGCGTTTGTGTTTGAATATATTATAATTAATATATAAAATCTATAACAATATATATATATATATATATATATATAAAAGGTTAGTTAGCAAAGGTGGAATATAGTACAGTAGAAGAGAATGAAGCCACAACCAATACCGTTAACCATCAGGAATAATAGAAAAATACTTTCGCAAACTATTTTTTACTGTTTTGTAATATAATATATGAAAGATCCTTAGGAATTAAATATATAATAACTATTAAAGATCTTTTTTTGTACATTTAACAATTTCGTAGTTACTACACTATTTTTATCTATCACGTGTCCGTGAGGCTCATCTAGCATACGCAACGCTGGAAAGAGATTTTCATATAAATTTTGAAATCCATTTAAATCCTTTCGACGAGACTTTTTCATAGAACTAATGAATTTGAATATTTTTGTAGTACAATGCTTTTACGTATATTTAACTATTTTTGCAGCGCACGACGCTGAAGCAATTTGATGGCATACATTTATATTATTAACTAGCCGCCCGCTCGCGGCTTCGCCCGCTTAAACCACAGAATTATTTGCTTAATACACTAAAATTATGTTCGTGTTTTAATATACCTATAATGTATGTTTGCAACGCACGCAAGTCGCATTTTTGTACCTCCCATAAGAGAGATGCAACTGTCAATATATTTATTTCTTTAAACTTTTGCCTTAAGGAGTCTTTAGGACCTAAGTTATAGTTATAGATATATAGTTATAGTAATATCGATACTTACAATAAAATCCTAACTCCTCGGTGTCTGTACGTGGAAGATGTATTAGAAAAATTATTATTACGGACATTTAACAATGTAATAGAACTTGGCCAATTTGTCTGTTTATCTGTGCGTTCAGGATAATCTCAGAAAGGGCTTAACCGATTTAAGTAACTTAACCTAACTTTGTGCCCCTGCGCCGCGATGGCCTTTAATATTAATACAGAATGGAAGCGTCAGCGCTCCTTTTACGGGGGCAATATATAGGATAAAATATTTTAAGCCCATACCTAAAGAAATTAATCAAGATACCTCAACAGTTTAGACGTAGACTTTTTTTTTCATTTCACGATCGATGTTTATCCATACCTGTATTTCGTGTGACGCAGTTACGCATAGATACCAATAACGTTAACACATACTACTACAAAAGTATTACTAAAGGTTAAGCAACTTTGAACTTTGTCGCCAATACCTACGACTCGATTTAGGAATGAGGCGTATGCGGCGGTTTCCCTTTGATAGGCTTATGCCTGTTTGCATGTTTAATGACAAATAGCGTTTTATTTTAATATCAACGATAATATATAATTTATTTTGTATGAAAAATAACTTTTTCACTTTTAGGATTTTTTTTTTGTATTAGGCTTTTATAGAGTGATTAACTATGGTTTCATTTAAAGTGATGCTGACAAAAACACAAATTGAGCGTATTTAATATTTGTAGTGATTTTTTAGTGAATACAATTAATAGTTATTACAATACTTGCGAAGTAAGCATATTTTAGACATTTTTTAAATTCTTATACCTTTCGAAAAACTACCAACATTCTTATCGTTAATAAATTATGTTTTTTTAAATTAAAAAATTGTCTAAGTTTTTCATCATAATGGCACGAAAATATTTAAAATGTTCAAAATTAAAGGTTCAAAAATGTTGATTAAAAATAATTATACTGCAGGAGGATACCGTTATATGTACTGTTTTTTTATTTATATCATATATCCATACATCCATACATCCATACATCCATACATCCATACCTACATACCTACCTACCTACCTACCTACCTACCTACCTACCTACCTACCTACCTACCTACCTACCTACCTACCTACCTACCTACCTACCTACCTACCTACCTAAGTACCTACGTACCCACCTACCCACCTACCCACCTACCTACCTACCTACCTACCCACCTACCTACCTACCCACCTACCTACCTACCCACCTACCTACCTACCTACCCACCATACATCCATACATCCATACTTCCATACATCCATACATCCATACATCCATACATCCATACATCCATACATCCATACATCCATACATCGATACATCCATAAATCCATACATCCATGCATCCATACATCCATACATCCATACATCCATACATCCATACATCCATACATCCATACATCGATACATCGATACATCCATAAATCCATACATCCATGCATCGATACATCCATACATCCATACATCCTTACATCCATACATCCATACATCCATACATCCATACATCCATACATCCATACATCCATACATCCATACATCCATACCTACCTGGATCGCCAGCTTTCTCACTGGGCGCAGCATCAGGGTCGCTGTCGACGGTTTTTGCTCCAACCATATACCCGTGAACGCTGGTGTTCCCCAAGGCTGCGTGCTGTCCCCTACGCTGTTTCTTCTGCATATCAATGACATGTTAGATGATTCTAGTATTCATTGCTATGCAGATGATAGCACGGTGGACGCTGTTTACTCCGGCCGAGCAAGTCTTTCTCGGGAAAACGCTGAACAGTGCCGAAATAAACTTGTGTCTTCTGTTGAGGCGTCCCTCGACAATGTTTCCTCATGGGGTGAAAGGAACTTAGTTCAGTTTAACCCCCTGAAGACACAAGTTTGCGCGTTAACCACAAAAAAAATCCCATTTATCGTATCACCAGTCTTTCAAAACACTCCCCTTACAGCCGCGCCCAGTATCAGTATATTGGGCCTTAATGTTTCGAGTGACTGCCAGTATCGCGATCATCTGGAAAGCAAGGCCAAGTTGGCCTCGAAGAAACTGGGGGTCATCAACAGAGCGAGACGGTACTTCACGCCAAAACACCGATTGGCCCTATATAGGGCCCAGGTTCGGCCTCATATGGAGTACTGTTCTCATCTCTGGGCCGGTGCACCCCAGTATCAGCTTGAACCATTTGATCGCATACAACGGAGATCCATTCGAATCATTGGGGACCCAATGATCTGTGAAAGGCTTGACACTTTGGCTTTGCGTAGAGACGTCTCCTCGCTGTGCGTTCTCTACCGCATTTATCATGGGGAGTGTTCTGAAGAACTGTTTGACCTGTTACCTGCCGCCGAATTTTCTAACCGCACAGTACGTCACAAGTTAAAATATCATCCACACCACCTGGATACGTGGCAATCTACTACTGTGCGGTTTCGTAGGAACTTCCTTCCACGCGCCACAGAACTGTGGAATGGCCTACCCGCGGCAGTGTTTCCAGGTCGATATGACATGGGTACCTTCAAAAAAGCGCGTCTATCTCCACCTTAAAGGCCGGCAACGCACCTGTAGCATCCTCTGGTGTTGCACATGGGCCGTGGGCGGCGGTAATCACTTACCATCAGGTGACCCGAACGCTCGTTTGCCTTGTCCTTTTCCATAAAAAAAAAAAAAAATAGTACCTACCTACCTACCTACCTACCTACCTACCTTCCTACCTACCTACCTACCTACCTACCTACCTTACCGTACACTACCTACCTACCTATTCTACTCTACCTACCCACGCTTACCTACCTTATCTACCATGCACCCACCTACCCACCTACCCACTACCTACCTACCTATACTACACCCACCTACCCACCTACACTACCCACTTACCCACACTACCTACCAGTACCCACCTACTACAAACTAACTACCTACCTACACCATACCCTCCGACATACCATACTTATCTACCTGGCCTACCCACCTACCTACCTATCTAACCTTAGCTACCCCACACCTACCCACACTACACCCCTACCACACCTTACCTACGGTACCTACCTAAAACCACCTACCACATTACGACCTACCAGACCACCGACCCACCTACCACCGACTACCTACCACCACCTACCGACACCGACACGACCTACCGACCACCTACCACCACCGACCGACACCGACCACACCGACCGACCACGACCACACCCACCACCCACCGACCACGCCAACCGACCGACACACCACCGACCATACCGACCACCGAACCACCACCACCACGACCACGACCGACCACCGACCTACCACCACCGACCCACCGACCGACCAACCCACCACCACCCACCTACCCACACCTACCTACCTACCCACCTACCACTACCACCGACCCACCACCACCTACCACCGACCACCACCTACCCACCACCAACCACCACTACCGACCTACCACCTACCCACCACACCACCATACCCACCTACCTACCACCACCCACCTACACCACCTACCTACCTACCTACCCACCTACCTACCACCACCACCTACCGACCTACCACCTACCTACCTACCACCTACCCACCTACCCCCACCCACCGACCCACCTACCTACCCACCTACCTACCTACCTACCCCACCTACCTACCTACCTACCCACCTACCTACCCCCCTACCTACCCACCTACCTACCTACCTACCCCACCTACCTCCCCGCCTACCTACCAACCTACCTACCTACCTACTTAAAATATAAAATAGATAGCGTTTCTAGTATCGAGTTCTACTATCTCAAATATAAGCTTCTTGGAAACTTAAATACTTATATCTTTTGATAGAGTGAAGCTATTACAATGAAATAAACACTAAATGTTACCTTGATTTACTGGTAATTTTTACGTATAAAACTTGCTTAAATATGTTGTGTACTTTTGACGTGATGCGTGTTCACATAAACAGGAAAACAGACAAACAGACAAACAGACAAACAGACAAAAATTCCTTAAATGTTGGAAATGGATTCTGTTAGTTATCCTTTAACACCCTAGCTAATTTTTTTTTAAATATTTTCAATGTACAGAAACGACTTTTCTACAGATTTATTATAAGTATAGATTTGTTACTTACAATGTTATTTAGCATTCCTAAAAGATATAGCTTCCATACAAAAAAAAAAAAATCCGAGCAGTAGTTCCAGAGATTTTAATATATACGCAAACAAGCAAACAAACAAACTTTTCCCCTTCAGTATATTAGTATTAATATAGATATTTTATATATTTCCACTTACCTATAGTTATCGAATTGTCAATTTGGCATTCAATTATCAACTAGGCAAGTTTGCCTTGAGGCCGTTGCATGATGTATCGCCTATTTCCATATAACTTCAGTGTTTACCTACTTTATATGAAACTAGTAACTTATTATTATATATTTTGTAGCAATATTTACTTTAATATAATCATATCAACTTCTCGCTATATCCTGATGCCAGTTGTGGCGCAAGGGTACAAGCGTGCTACTGAATAAACGACAGGTTGTATGGTTCGATTCTCACTCGAAGAAATGAAATATTTATTGCTTCGCTTCAGTAACGAGGCGAAACGCAGAGTTGAGTTTCACCAGAAAACACTCAATGTCTCTAGCATTCGGCGGAAAGGGGGGAACGGAAGTTTTTTTTTATGGAATAGACACGGCAAACGAGCGTGCGGGTCACCTGTTGGTAAATGATTACCACCGCCCACGGCCACGTGCAACCCCAGAGGAGCTACAGGTGCGTTGCCGGCCTTTAAGATGGATTTGGCGCCGGGGCCCGGCATTACCTGATGCGAAACGCAGTGGCATTAAGCCACTACTTCACGCCGGTTTTAAATGCCGGGGGTGGTAATGATCCGGTCGAGTCTGCCCATGCGTGTTGCCTTTGCTGGCGACGTGACTCTACCACACGTTCTTTAGTCGCCTCTTACGACACCACCAGTACCAGGATGATCCTATTCTAGGCCGTGATCACACGGCATAAAACAGTATCTTAATGGAAGCGGAAAGTTTTAACACTAGGTTCTCAGGTTCCTTCTGCCTACCGAGTACATATAAAACAGGTGCCGCCCACTTCTTTTGAAGGCGGAAAATAATAATTTATCTATATATACATTTAGTTTGACTGTCACTGTAATGAAACAATTTACTACAAAACATACAACATACATTAATTTAAACTTTTACAATATTTAAATCCAATATCTGCCGTCGGGGAGTATCGGACAATTACTCAACAGTTGAAGTGGCGTAAATAATGTAGCTAAATTTAGCCTTTTATTGGAGAAATCGTTCCGAGTAAATCCTCAGAATAATAGAAATGGAATAAATTAGATAGTAATGTGTAGACATAAATTAAGTGGTATATATTATTTGAAAAAACTGTAATATCTATCCGTTATTGCAAGAAATTGATAGAAAAATTATAAATGCATGAAGAGGTCATGTGTGAAGGTGTATGAGGAGGTTAATGACAGTGGACGCAATGAAAGAGGAATTCAGGGAAACTTAGAGTTTGGAGCTCCGTTCGTCCGTCCGTCTCTTTCTTTTGTGTTCCTATTTTATTCTGGCTACCCCACTGTGGATAAAGCGTTTCGTCTCAATAACGGTTATGTATCTTTTTTGTAGTGAAATATCATTATGCCATAAATACTGTAGGTACTTCTATTTTTGCATATTCTAAGTTAAGTCCTGATGTGATTTGTCGTTCCTCGAGACGCTCCGAACAATTTTGATTTTAAATCAAGGTTGAAAGGAATCAATTTAATCTACAACGTAAATACTTTTCTGTTTGGCTTAAAGTTGCTGTTATTTGCACCCTTGGTCCAATCTTATTTGGCTTTTTATATCGCCTATTGCATTCTTGATTGAAGCGTTTTATGTTTCCTAATTTGTTTTCGTTTAAAAGACGACTTACGTAAAGTATCAAGATCGAAAGACTTAGGTTTTTTGTTGTTATGACTCCTTTCCACAAGTACTACTTAGCTTTTGAGACATTGTGTATTGAGTGGCGGAACTCAACGCCGCGCTTTGTCTTGTTAACAACCACCGCGTTAGTTTAGTACTTTTACTAAAAAAAGCAAGCATTTCCTTTTCAAAACATTCACCATTATGAAAAGCAAAAAGGATTTTCAGGATGAAAGGTGTTTAGAAACAGAGACAAGTGAATCTAACGTGTGACGGAAATAAAGGCTGTGAACGAATCATTACTGGCCGGATGGAAGAATTGCTCTCGCCATACAGCGTTCATTTAGGTTTCAGTCTATGATGAAATGCAGGGATGTGACGGGACAGGTTGTGGGTTCGATTCTCACTCGAGGAAATTAATTAAATAATATTTTGATTATGAATCAGGTAAAGCGCGGCGTTGTACCGCGCCATTCAATAAACAATGCTTCGGCGGAATACGGGGAATGGAGTTTCTAAACACTAGGTTCCATCTGCCTATCCTACTATAGTGGAGAAACTGCGTAAAGTAAAAAAAGTATGGACAATGTAGAAAGCAGTATATAATAGCATATATTATGGCATATATTTAGTATATGATAGCATATTAGCGTGTTTATCTATCTGATATCGTCAATTTCTGCTCTATCTAGTCTCTAATCTACGCTAACCACTATAGCCAATAACAATACATATCAATCAACATTTCAAACATAAAGACCTGCCCACACTCCATGCATACATACATAATAAAGATCAATTTGACGTGAATAGTTTAATAGCATTACCGTTTTAGTGTACAACAAGCATTAGATTACGCTTCGAACCATAATTATCGAACTATCGAAGCGAAATAAGCTAATGTATTAACATACAGTTCGAGATTGCAATCAATCGATCCATCAATCGTGTTCACTGTAATTAATTTACCCACAGCTAGTCTTTCCACTTGGTTTACTTATTTATGCGTGTGTCTTCGCTTGTTATTTTTTTAATTTTCTTTTCTTTAATTGTCGTAGAAGTAGAAAGCTAGTGTTAAAACACAGTCAGGTTTAACTGACTTCTTATTTCGAAGAGGAGGTTCTATATTCGTTAATTATATATATTTTTTTGTAATTTGTAAAAATCTCCCTACAGAGATGATAATAACATAAATAAGTTGTAACAAGCGTATAAAAATTTCGACGTAACTTGATGAGAACGTATGGCTTAGTGGTCGCCTGGTCAGTTTCCAAGAGGCGCGGGTTTTAATCGTCGTTAATTTTTTATACGTTTTCTAAATAGTATTAATCTTTTCTATGTGTGGCATAACACTTTAAAAAAAATTATAATTTATATTTTTGAAGTCGGTATCAGTCGGTCGGTCGGTCGGTACCAGGAAAAAAAAATGTTAAAAAAAATAATGATGTAGGTTCCAAAAAAAAACAAATTTTAAATAGTAAAGGTAATAAGTATCAATAATTTCAATTCTGGAGGCATTACGTGTTAAGTGGCGTTTATCTCTCTTTTTGCCTTCTTTAATTTCTTTATTTTGAATAATTTGTAAAAAATATTTTTTTATAATATTAAGTATAAAAAAATATTGTATTTCAGGAATGAAAGAGTATTATACCGGATATTCTACTATTCTACTAATATTATATAGTGAAAGTTTGTGATGATGGATGTTTGTCCCACTTTCACGCAAAAACTACTGAACAGAATTTGATGAAACTAAACAGTAATATGGCTTATAGATCAGAATAGCTATAATTTATGTAAAGATCTTATATATTTGAGCTAAAAGATTAAGCGGGCGAAGCCGCGTTTAAAATTATTCAACGAATTGCCTGCAAAATAACATCCTTCTTGTGAGGTAATTACATAAGAAATTTTTCAGCTAACTCAATGAAGATGGTGGAATGAACAAGATCTGAAGGATTTCATTAGAACACGATATTTTGCACTCGACTTCGTCTGTTAACCCGTATGATCTTTTGCGCATGTTTTCTTTATCAAACAATTCGCTTCCCACTTTTCGTTTTCCGCTCAATCTTTGAGGCAGACGCCGTTTTGTAACTAGAGCGTAAAAATTAAAATTATACACTCCCTCGAGTGAAAACCGAACCCACAATTACGTTCACCTTTAAAGAGAAGACGGCCTCTATAGTTCTTATAATTCTGAAAATAAAAGATCTCTACATTTTACCATAGAATGCAAACTAAATCAACGCTTTATGGTGCGAGTATAATTCCTCCATCACTGTACCACTGGCCTTACCGTCCTTAAGTACTAAAAATAATAAAAGTTCAACTGAATTAATTTTGAAGCCCAAAATACCTCATCGATTCTGGTCCGCATAAACTCAATTTTGTGCGTTTTCTTTTCGTACCTTTAATTGTGGGTATAAAACGGAAGGTGAGGAATTATTGAAAAACTTTGCATTATTACGCTTCCTGCCGCCTACTGTAGACGGGCGATTTAATATGATTTTTCTTATTGAACAAATGTTGAAATTTGATCTGGTTTTGCTCTCTTCAGGTTGGAGTAAACTTGACTTATTTTAAAAGTTATTTCATATTATCTTCATTGTCTTATCGTAATCTTTAAGTTAATATTTTATTTTGTTTTTATGTTTTTTTTAGGTCTACGCTGTATGCCGCACGTAACCTTATAGGCAGAGAGAACCTAGTGTTAAGACACTCCGTACCCATTAAGACAATTCCGTTACCCACTTTCTGCTGATTTCTAGAGGCATTGCGTGTTCATTGGCGCGAGGAAATGAAATATTTATTATTTTCTTCGAGTGGGAATAGCCATGCACCATGAGTGGCCATGCCATGACTGGTCTCTTAATTTAATATGTTAAAATATGTCCTCCCTGTTTATACTACTATTAGATTTTATGTCTGTGGATGTGCTTCATGGTCAATTGGACATATCTCAGGTTGTATTGAAACGATTAGTGTGATGTAACATAGCATTCCTTTACAAATGTATTATAGAACACTAAAATAATTAGTCAAATTGAGTCAAAAGTTCCTAAGATAAATGCGTTAAACAAACAAACAATTTTCGATCAAATATCTTTTCCCGCATCATGTAAAGATGTGAAACGATGTGAAGCTGTTGATTTAATTGTAGAATAATTGAATGATAGAATAGTATAAATTTATTTAATTCTCCACTTTCCGCATGTAAAGAAACTTTGCGTATATATTCATATTCAATTCTGAACTCTCACGGAGTTAAGTTCCGCCACTTAATACGCAATGTTTCATAACACTAGGTTCCTGTTTTCTATTTTGCTATAACGTGAATTGTGATTATTTCTTATTTTTTTAACGATTTACAATATTTGTATAAAGTAAGATAATTACACAAAGTGCCAAAACAAATCTTTCAAGTTTGATAGATACCAAACCGTTCTTGAAGTTTTTGATTAATATTTTAGGATATTTGTAAGAGTTCTCAGGTAAAGTGAGATTTCATTGTAGTAGAAACTTATTATAACGCTTTCGATGGACTAGAGTGTTTTCAGGATTTTTTATAATAGCTTCAAGCTCCAGAAAACAGGGATCATTTGAGGCCAGTCGTGGCGTAGGGGCACAAAGTGTGACTGCAAAACCGACGGGCGGTTCGATCCCCACTCGAAGAAATGAAATGTTAACTTAAATTTATATTTCTATATCTCTGCTCTGGTGTCGAGGCAAAGCGCGGCGTTTGAGTTCTGCCACTCAACACGCAATGCCTCCAGAATTCAGCAGAAAGTGGGAAACGGAGTGTCTTAACACTAGGTTCCCTCTGCCTAACCTTGCTGTGTGCGGGATACAGCGTGAAGCTGATATACACGGCAAAAACGTATTTCATGCTTTCTTCAAATATATTTTCTTAGCTTCAACTATCTTCCTTATAAGCATAATTGGCGGAAGAGAAAAATAAGTTTCGATGTTATTGATTAAAACTAGATGTTTAAGTAAGGTTTCAATTTAAAGTCGTCGTGGAGCAGTTTGCTTGAGCAACTGTAAATGCGACGATTATATGTTAGTTTTCCGCTTGGGGTAATGAAATATTTAATATTTTCATTTTATTATTCTCGCTCTGGTAAAGAGGTAAAGCGCGTGTTTAATGGAAAGCATGAAACAGCAATGGTGTAATGGAAGCGGAGGTTGTTAACACAAGGTTTTCTAGACATGTAATATCTCGAACAAAAGGCGTAGCGTGGGGCACGATGTCTTAAAAAAAACTGTGAAACTGGTCACTACATTATCTACATTACAATTTTAAATCTTAATAAAAAGAATATACAAAAAAATGGACATACAAAAATTAATATGGCAAAATCAAACGTCGTAAGTATACTAGAACCTCACCTTGCTCGCATAATTGACGCAGACTACCGAACGAAAACAACTTTGGCTGTTACATGCGACCTCTGACTAGCTTAAGTTATAGGTCTTAGCGAGAAATTAAAAATAATTGAGTAGCTTCATGCTGCATTCATTTTTTCTTTTTTTTTATGGAACACATAAGGCAAACCAGCGTTCGGGTCAATTGATGGTAAGTGATCACCGCCTACGTTCCCGTGCAACACTAGAGGAGCTACAGGTGCGTTGCCGGCTTTTAAGGGGAAGATTGACGTGCTTTTTGAAAGTACCCATGTCGTATCGATCTGGAAACACTGCCGCGGGTTGGCCATCCCACACTTCCGTAGTGCGTGGAAGGAAGTTCCTACGAAACTGCACAGTGGAGGGCCACGTACCCAGATAGTGTGGATGATATTTTAGAAAATTCGGCGGGCTTACCTTCTAGATGATCGCGATACTAGTCATTCAAAACATTAAATCCTTATATGATGATACTGGGTTAACAAACGCGGTTAACAACCTTGAGTTGAGTTTAGGGGGGTGAATTGAACCAAGTTCCTTTCACCCTATGAGAAGACATTCTCGAGGGATGCCTCAACAGAAGACGCAAGTTTAGTTCGATACTGGTGGACGGTTTTCCAAGAAGACTTGCGCAGTCAGAGTTAACAGCGTCCACTCGAAAAAACTCTCGGGAAGCCCGTAGGATGGAAGTTTATGTAACCAATGTACTAAGTAAACCGCATAAAACCATATTTAACAGGGTAAGGTAGGGTAACCAATTGTGGACGCACGAACACGCTTAGTGAGTTTTTCCAGAAATAGGAAATCGAAATAATGAAATTCACAACCTCCGCGTTTACGGTTAGAATATGAACCGTGGCGCCTTCCCAGATCGAGGCCCAATGTCTCCAGAATTCACCGGAAAGTGGAAAATGGAGTGTTTCAGCACTAGGTTTTTTCTGTATATCCTGCTGTGTGCGGGGGGATAAAGTCTAAAGCTGATTTTTTTTCAAATGTTTTGAGGATGAGAAGAAAATAATCTTGTAATAAAATAATATTTTTAGTATTTAGATGCTCACGATTTTATGCTTGGTTCTGATCTGATTAGAGATAAGTCTATATTATAAATACTCCGCTTCCGGCATTAAAACATTATCACGGCCCTGAACAAAAACATTTCATGTATTCATTTGATTAAAAATCGCACCTACAAACATCAAGTATACGAGTTCCACGCAGAAAAAATAAAAATTAATAATTTAAGCATTCTTTAACTTGAACCACATTTTTCCGATCTCCGAGCAAAAACCGAAATGTATTATTAAAATGTATTCAGTTACTTAAGGAAGCCGTTACGAACGCGATTGTAAAGTAGCTCGACAATAATAGTCAAAGTTTCCGCCGAACAGTATCTAGCTCACCGTTTATACTATTTGGTCTTTGTATATTGGTACTTTACGGTCGTGGTTTGTAAGTTTAAAATTATAAATTCGAAAAACTTCCTCCGTGAAGTCTAAATAGTAATAGTTTGTAATACCCACTCTATTGTTTATAGTATAAAGTATAGAAGTACTCGTAGCAGTGGCGTAGCGGTAACGTAACCGCTAGTTGATGGCAGTGGATTCACTTCCTGTTAGGGATAATCTACCTTCACGCTGTAGGCATGACGAACCTAATTTTAAAACAACAATCCGTTTCCTACTTTGCGATGAATATTCGAGATATTAAGTATTGAATGGATTTCAACGCCGCATTTTCTTCGTGAGAATAGAATCTGTTTTATATATATTTTTACTGGCTTGGTTAGTAAATGCGATATCGGATTCCGTCAATCCATATACAATATTTCTAATACGCATAATAAAAATATATGTAAAATGCGAAAAAAATAACTATTTTTGCGCACAGTGTTGTCTCGGATACAGAGAAAAAAATCAAAGATATACAATTAAAATATATATATTTACGATAAAATATAATCAAATTAATAAAAAATTTAATAAAACAACATACTGTATAAAACAACAATAATATTGTGCATAAGTGAAGCAAATATAGGCAATTTCAACACCTGCAGTCGTGTCTCGGAACTGGGGCAAAGAACAAAAGAACTGGTAATTTATGTACATATTACCTTCCTTTCGTATAACACGTTACAGAAAACAGTTTTAAAAGTTATTTCATTATAGCATCTTATCTAGTTTATGCATTTTTGTTTTTTTTAAGATTTTATGATGAATTTGCTATATAAAAGTCGAAATAGATAGTTTATATAGTTTATTTAATAGAACGTCTTGATTTATATAATGTTAACCACAGCAACCTGGAGACCTAGTGTTATAATACTCCATTCCTATTAAGACACTTCCGTTCCTCATTTTCCATAGAATTCTGGATGCATTGCGAGTTGAGTGGTGGAACTTAACGCCACTAATCTTGAGTCTTTGCCAGAGCGAGTAAATGAAAATATTAAATACTTGTACTTTATTTTCTCGAGTGGGAATCGAACCCATAACCCGCCCATCGCCCGCGCCACAACTGCCTCAACGTTTGTATCGTTTGTAATAATTTATAAGTGTTGGAAGATATGTAGAAATATGAAAAAATATTATTATGATTTGCTTCTGCCTTCTTGGCTGAGATTACCAAAGCACTGCCCTTATCATACCAGAAAATATAAATAAACACGTTTATAAAGACAAAAATTTTCTCCAATAAGATTTAAGGTCCCCACAATCGTGACATCGTCTATGTAAATTTTATAACTTTTCCACCCAAGTATCTAACGTCCATTCGTTCATGAATAAAAGTTTGCGGTGCAAAGTTCTAAAGGCCACAAATATGATTAAAACATTATTAAACTCTTGAAATATCAAGAATTGGGGGCCGCGAGCCCTTTTTTATTATTCAAAGGCGCAAGATTTTGGGAAGGTCGGCGAAAGTGTTAATTTTTAAGCGCGATGACAAAAATCTGATGTCTTAAAGTGAATTGTAAACATACGGGCGGACAGAAGCCGCGGCTAAGTTATTATTGCTATTTTCTAATTTAAAATTTAAAAAAATCCTTTGTAAATAGCCGGAAAAAATAATAAATTGCTAGGTTCTTTTTAATAAAAAAAAGTAATAGTAATTTCATATTTTTATTTTTTTCGTAACAAATCTCATAATTATTTTAACGTTAATTTTGTATTGCTATTTAAATTATAAAATATGAGAGTAAGAATATAAGGTTTTGATATGAAAGTAATTGAGCCTCATTGAGCCCATGTATAATTGAATATTTATTCAAATTTTTATTGCAATTCCAAGGCTACACACATGGTGAATCCTTGAAATAGTAGTTGGTTTCTTTTCTTATTTTACGCAATAATAGCTACGGTAAGTACAAGAAAAACATAAAGAAATGCTGCTATTGAAAAACATAAAGAAATGTTGACTTTACTGATAAATATGCATAGAATTTTATATACAGAACCTATTAGTCCTAATAAACTTTCTAATTGTCCCTATCAAAATGTCAAAGTAAAACTGTTTAAGTACCTATCAAAATGTCACAGTAAAGGAAAAGAAAACGCTCGTTTTCGCGTTTATTTTCATCTAATATATTTCATCGAGAGTAAATTCTTAATGCAAATATTATTACGGTGTTGCTTTAACGAGATTCATCCCAGTTGGTTTGTTCGGGAACGTTTGTTATGTTTTTTTTACGTGGCCACATAAAGTGTTTTATAATGAAATTGCGTTGAGATCTGACTTGGAGGGTGCCTCTGTTTAATTCTACTTCTTGTTTTATTTTATTTTCATTAATTATTATATTATTCGTATAAAAAAAATGAGGGCCGCGTCTGAGTGAAAACGCGGTGGTTCTTAGTTCGACCACATGCAGGCGAATGATTAAATTAATATTTGTTTTTATTTTCTCGCTCTAGTCATGAGGCCAGACGGTGTTGAGTATCTAAATCTCAAAATAGGTTACTACGGTACTAGGTAATCGAACCCACAACTTATTGTTAACTTAAGTTTATTAGGTTATTACGTAGCCACAAAACGTGTTTTATAACTAAATTGTTCGCACATCCGCCATAGTAGGTGTCACTGTAAATTCTTCTTTTAATTTCATTTGTCGAGTTACCAGATACCTCGACTTCTCCGGAAGTGGTGACGTATAAAATATTTGTTTTTTGTTTTCTTTGTTACAAAGTCCAGTTGGCAGAGTGGTTAATGTCTTAACCACATGTATCAGTCGCTTCTCTTCGAAGACTGCGAAATTTTCTTCCCATACCTACTAAAATTGTGCTAGCAAATTCTCTCTTACTACCAATTCTTGATTATGCTGATGCTTGTTATCTCGATGTTAGTGATGAGCATCTTAATAGGCTTGAGCGACTTCAAAATCTTTGTATAAGGTTTGTATTTGGTCTTCGCAAATATGACCGCGTTTCCGACTTTCGCAAAAAGCTCAAGTGGCTTCCTATAAGGCTTCGCAGGAATACTCACATATTACATCTTCTGTACTGCTTGCTGTTTAATCCCTTTACCCCTCTTTACCTAAAAGAACAGTTTAAATTTCTAAGTAACACACACGTTCGTTCCCTCCGATCCCAAGAAAATCTTTCCCTAAAAATTCCTTCTCACTCCACTTCCTTCTTCACTAACTCCTTTACAGTTAAGGCTGCTCGTTTATGGAATTCCCTTCCCCTTGAAGTAAGACGAGCTAAGAGTCTTAACCGCTTTAAGTCACTCCTTAAAAGCACTACTTAGCACTTTGAAAACTTTCCTCTTATACTAGCGTTATGCGTGTGTCCTTCTTTTTTTTTTTTTTTTTTTTGTTGTCTTTATTACTCTTTTATTTTTATGTATCTCAACATTATGTATTGTTATGTATTATATATATGCATGTGTATGTGTATAATGTAATGTCCTTTGTATGTATGTAAGTCTTTATGTATATATTTATATAAGTATGTATGTATGCATCTATTTATGTATTATGTATTGTGTGCTATATTTAGATTTATTTAAGGCAAGTACACCCCTACCGATTTAACTATTCCTACACCTTAAGGTTGCCTGGCAGAGATCGCTTATAGCGATAAGGCCGCCTGCTGTACATTTCATCCTTATTTACATTTGTGCTTTGTTTTCTTTTATTTTGTGTGGTGTACAATAAAGTATATATTATTATTATTATTATCTTTAGAGTGTTATTATAGTTACGTTTTTATTGAAAGTAGTTTTCTTTGATGTTTAAAGTATATAGAGATAATGATAATAGTATATCAGTAGTCGTAACGCAGGGCACAAGCGCATACCTCCAGAATTCGGCGGAAAGATTTTGAGGAAGGAAAGTTTCTTAATGGAAACGGAGAGCGGAATACAGCGTGAAGCTAAAAAATACATTTATAAGCTTCTAATAATTTTTGACGTGAACACCTCTATGAATTTGCTGCTATACTAAGTCAATCCAAAAAACCTAATGAAAAGAAAATGGAGTACATAAAAAATATAAATATACATTTTTATCCTTGAAATTTGAACCCACAACCATCGCATCTAAAACACACACAAACATATAAAAACTGCAACTACAATAGTTCCAAAATAATTAATTACGCATAAAATTGCAATATAACCAAAACATTATTCCTATCTAACAATCACAGTACAGTTTAGTTAGTTTACTAACGATGCTAGAACTGTCAATATTTTACACGAACTAGCGCCCGAGGCAATGCGATCAAAATGGCATTCGCGGAATAGCGTACATTTAAAATATTATTGCCAATATCGGTGATTTCTATACTAGATTAGATACCATTGTAGCGTAGGTTAACAAATTAGCGATGGTCGTAGATTCAATTTAGTTTTAGGATTTTAAAATTATACAAAGTCATCCTATAAAGGTTGTTACCTCTTGAGTTACGGGACGCTAAAAAGTAATTTAAAACAATTATACCAACTTCAAACTCCTCCTAATATACGTGTATGCTTATTTTGTATACATTTCGATCTCCAGATATCGATTGTGATGAATATTGTACGTAGCGAGATTCGTATCCGCATCCATATATAGAAGGTATAACAAGCGTATTAGAACTACGACATAGAATGTTAAAAACATATAGCTTAGCGATCAGATTAAAGTGAAGAGAGAAGATTTCGAAGAGACGCGGGATCAAGTTCCGTTATGTGACATTTCTTTAAACGTTTTCTAAACATATAATGATAATACTTTATTGTGCACCACAAAAGAGAAGTAAAAGAATACAATCAACATATCACAAGAAAATGCACAGCAGGAGTATGTAAGTCGGTGTATATACACAAATATACACATACATACATAAATACTCAAAATTTTATATATTTTGCAATACAAATCATAGTGATCAAACACTAGAAGGGGCTAAAGCTTTAATTAATACCAACAATTATCTGAACGCAGGTGTAACAAAGTCAGGCAATACTGTTAAATTGGCGAAAATTATTTTAGATTACAGGGATTTTTCTAATTGTTGCCATTTTCGTTGGGACAGCTGAGCCAGCAGCGAAGAGTGTGGGATATAAGTAGGAGGGATTCCGTATGAAAACAGCCAAGTAACCAATGTGTGGCCTTTAAGGCCCCATAAATTAAAATTTATATATGTACAGTTCTGAGGCCGTAAGGCCATAAGATCTTGACTGTAACGCGACGGGTTACAGTCAAGACCTTGTGGATCCGATCTCCAATCAAGGGAATAAATTATTATTTATTAATATATTCATTTCTTCGCTCTCAATACGCAATGCTTCGATTCAAAAATGTATAGATTATTTATTGAACTGGCAATATATTGCGGCGTTACATTCCGCCACTTAATATTCAATAGGCAGAGCTCTTAAATCTCTTTGCTTAGACTAAAATCATAAAATATATATATTCTTCTAGAGAGATTCGCGTCCTCGCAGACTCTAGTATTAAGACGACAAGGTATGCAGGACACAGAGTGAAGTTAAATTAATAATAACATTTTTTCAATTGAAATATTCATCCAAAATATATCAACAATGAAAATACACATACGTTCATAAATATTTAATTTTTTTTATAACAAAGATATGGAATTATTATGCGGCGGTACCCTAAAACCTTGTGAAATGAAGTATAAATTTCATTCTTTATAAGAAGTACTTTGGGATATGTTCAGTTACACGTCTCATATATAATTTAGTCCAAAATTATGGAGTGTTTTGTGCACAGAATATTTTTGTCTTAATATTTGGAGGACCATCAATAAGTAAAACTACTGGCATCAAGAACCCGCCGAATTCTTGTTGCATTGTCGTTGAATGCATATTGATTTGCGGAACTTAACGCCGCCTTGTTTAACGCCGCCTCCCCAGGTGAAGAAATTTCGAATAACATAATAAGTGTTGCTTGGTGCGGCTCATTGGTGCGGCCATCATTCGTTTAATATTAAAAGCTTCTTACACTTTTTCCTCGTTTCCAATGATAGCTCCACATTTGGAAGTTTAGCAACACAATATATTCCTATAGAACTGGCAGCGTTGATAAAAAAAGGTGTTCGTTGTCTTATTCATTTCTAAATAGGCCTCAGAAAATATATGAAATCTTTAATATTTAATATATGATTTCTTTCAAGCACGCATATATGAGTATATGAAACTACTTCAGTAAATATAGAATTTTTCTAATAAACATTCTAGTTTCACAAAAACTTATAAAAAAGTTCAAAGTAAAAGTATTGACGTTTGAAACGATCATAGAAGAGGGTGGAAAGAGGATATGGAAAAATATGAGCAAACTTAACCAATATATATGTATATTTCATCGAGGGATTTTTTTATTTGGACTAAGAAATGGCTCCGATTGTCGTGTTGTCTAAGTTTGCTAGTATGTAATTTTTGTGAGTATATAATACTATAGAAACAAAAATTTGGATACGACAAAAATATAATTAATTATATTATAATGAGGACAGTCGTGACGCAGTGGTACAAGTGTGTGACTGTAAACGTTACAGGTTATGGGTTCGATATCCACTCGGTACTTAATATGTTATCCGTCGGCAAAAAGGTAAGAACGGAAGTATCTTCGCTCTGGTGTCGAGGCTAAGCGCGGCGTTGAGTTCTGCCACTCAACACGCAATGCCTTCAGAATTCGGCAGAAAGGGGGGAAAGGAATCTCAACACTAGGTTTCCTCTGCCTACCTTGTTGTGTGCGGGATACAGCGTGAAGCTGATTAATTTAAAGATGGATTTGAAAGATAGGAACGCAGCAGTCACCTCTTCCACCATAGCGGTCATGCCCTTATCCTAGTGCAAAATTCCTCACATCCAAATCAATTACGATAAAAGTTTAACATGTACTTATAATTATGTAATTAAATATATATTGTAATATGTAAAATTGTTAAATATATATATAAATATAAACACTCGCTTAACCTTAGATCTAAGTAAAATTTTGTAAAATAATGTAAAGTTAAAAATATAATTTGCTTATTATAGATATTGATTGTATGTAAACGACAATGTAATTAATATATATGATAAGGATATTAGATATAATAATAAATTTAAAAAGTGTACGGACCAAGTGTCTGTAGTGTTAAGAAATAAAATAAATAAAAAAAAAAAAAAGTTGATTTAATTAATTCCACCGAGTGGAAATCGAACCTACAACCGTCGTTATTACAGTCAAACGGTGTGTCGCAGCGACACGACGATGGACTCATACATCCTTCTATATCCCATCAAATAGCTTTAATATTGAAACCACGTTAAAGAAAAACACTTGAATTTTTATATTTATGTGAAAAATTTGAAAAATTGACCCAAGTAAAAGTACTCGTATCTACTCTTAGAGGTGGAGAGCAACGCAAACAAAAGCTGGAACATCAAAACATTTTACAGTTTTCCAATTTCGTTATTTTTTTAAAATGATGGTAAAATTTAAAAAAATTCTAAAGAGGTTCTTCAAAATTGGTCCACCTGCAGGTCTTTTTGTTGTTATACTGCATATTGGATTGTAAACTAAATTTAAAATATATAATGATCGTAAATAACATTGTTTTAGTACAGCTTAAGTCTGTAAAGAAATTATAATTAATTTTGGTTTAACTAACTTGTTTGTGATTTTGTTGTTTGAGGCCAGTCGTGGCGCAGCGGCACAAAGTGTGGCTGTAAAATCGACTGATTGTGGGTCGATTCCAACTCGAGGAGATGAAACGTTTATTTACATTTATAGTTTCATTTCTTCATTCTGGTGTCGTGGTGAAGCGCGGCGTTGAGCTACGCCATTCAACACGCAATATCTTCAGAACTCCGCGGAAATTTAGGAACGGAGTGTCTTAACACTAGACTGTAAATGAGTGCAGGAACAAAAACTACAAAATTATGTTGATGACACATAACTAATTTTGTATATATTTTGATAAAAGAAAATATTTTGAAAATATTAATATAAGAAATATTGTATTATTTTTACATTTTTAAAGTATTATTCCACACTTAGGAAAGAAATATATTTATTTAGAAAACGTATAAATTTTTTAAAAATATTTAATAAATAGCATTCTCTCTTGCCAGACGATAATTCTAAGTAATTATCTTTACGTAGCGGAACAAGGAACAACGGCGTATATATCCTTATACCATTAATCTCTCTGCACGTGCTCACCTTGGTACTGGGTCATGCATCTAATCAAATACAGTATCCATATTGAAAACAAACGAAACGGACAAACGAATTAATTTTTCTAATGAGGAGATCACTTACGTCTAACGTAACACCACCATTTTCCATCCATCAAAAACGGACCACCAAGAGGAATCAATCGCGAAGGTTGGTTTCTTGGTTTTGATGCTTAATTATTAAGTTGCTATGGTGATCTTCTAGTTCCATCATCAGACCCTATTTACCACTTAGAACCAAAGTATTTGTCAAAACTGCCTCGCGGACGTATTTGTACCGAAATTTGCGAGCTGAAATGCTACATGATTATCGTCTAAAGCTTTAGGCTTTACGATTTTTTTTAATTCCTTTTTTTCCTTAATTATAATTTTCCTTAATAATATAAGCGAATACATTACGTAAAATAATAATAATATACGTTGTTTTAATACAAAACAAATTAGGCCGAAATGCATTTCAGTCTGTTTCGCATATCATTTGGCGAAATTATATGTAGTTGCTGCACATTTGAGACTTTTGAGTAATTTTTTTTATTATAAATTTAGAGTCCGCCGTAGTGCAGTGACAGACGAGTGTGTCTGTAAACGCGACGGTTGTGGGTTCGATTCCCACTCGATGAAACACATTTTTTTCATTTTTTACACTGCTCTGGCCACAAGACAAATCCTGGTAATCAACACACTGTCTTTGGAAAATCAGGGGTGGAAGTGAGGAATGAAATATCTGAACATGTATACTATTTCCTTAAAGAAGTAAATTTGCAATTTTTTATGCCCTTCTGATTGTAGGGGATTCGCCACAGTAGGAAATAGTCGTCTGTCCAATTTGAGCATTTGCTTTGTCTGTTCTATTAAAACAATATTTTATTACATATCACAAAACATCCGTATACTAGCTTTAATATTGCTAATATAGAATGCTAATAAAAGCGTATTTACAAATTAGATATTTTTCAAGAAAATTGTAAATATCTTTTTCTTTTCTAAATATCTATTTTTAAAATATAATCGTACTGAATATATTTGTCTTGGTTGAAGTACTGTTGAAGTATGTTACTTTTAATGTTAGTTGCCAATTTCATAATTTTTTTTTTAAATTATAGGTAAAAAGAATAACGAATACGACGTACGAATATAAATTTGTATTTTGTTTTGTGATATATGTATAAATTACCAAATCCAGACAAACCAACTAAAAAGTGAGAGAAACGAAATCCAAAAATGAAGGTTGTTAACAGAGACTTCTATCGCCTGCCTTTTTAAAAAGAAATTTTAAACGAGGCCAAGGCAGTTTTTGAATCCACATTGGCAAAATTACATAGTGTACGCCAAAACTTATTGAATAATGTTGATACACATTTCATTCATTTAAATATACATTTAATTGCCTTTGTAATTAAAACTCAATTTGCATAGTTTTTGTTTCAGGATGAAAACAGTGTCGCATTGAAATCCTGATTCGAATAATCGATTTTGCATTAAAATACATACAAATATGGAAGTATTTTTTCTTCTGAATAAGCCCTTTAATGCCCGATTTACTTGATCGTTTTTTTTGGTGTACTATTACAGGCAGCGTCTGGAAATCTTCTTCTTCTTTTGCATAATGGAAAAATTTGTAACATTTTCAAAGTCTTATTCCACATTAAATTCAAATAGAAAAATAAAAATGTTCAAAATTTTAAACGTAGCGGACAATTTTTTTTTCATTCGAACTCGCCCTCTCAGGAACTGTCAAAGATTTTTTCAAAGTTCAAGACTCTAGCTACGTTCAAATTCTTATACGTTTTCGAAAAATTATTGAAAGTTACCAAAACTAACTCAATGACCTCTCTTTTTTCATACCTTTTTTATTCTACCATGTAACTGATATATATAATAATATATCCACCATGTGTAAATTTTCATTAAACAAGACGAAACAGCCTTTAAGCTCTTTCCCGTATAACGGGATACGCTGTCTAATTAATGATAAATCATTTCGTTTTTCATTTTATCCAATTTCTGAGGTATTGCGTGTTGAATGGGCAAACTTATCACTACAATTTTTCTATGAGAGCAGGTAAATAAAAATATATTTAATTTTACATTTCAACAAAATGTTTTGTTTGCCGAAATAAATAAAATAAATTTGCTGCATTTATCTTAATCCTATATTAATAGGTCGATATGATACAATTCTGTTTGAAATTACAATCCTTTAGGTATTGCCAAACAGAGTTGGACTACGGTCAATTTAGGATCCAATTACGTTCAGCTTAGTGGCAAAAAATCCCGGGTAATCCAGGTTTTAAAGGCGACGCAAGGTATGAGCGATGTGATTTTGATTGAAAAGTTTTTTATTTATAATGAGTCTAATCTATGTGTATTAAATTATAATTGATGTTGTACTCTTAGAATGCAGTGTTGCTTTAATTAGGGCATCATTTAGTATAAAATTGTGAATGTTTGTGTTCTTTTATGTAAAAATGTATGTCCAATTGGTGACCTAAATAAATAAATAAATAAAATAAACAAATGAGGATAAGCAAAGCGTGGTATTGACTTTCACCACCCAACACAACAGTAAATTTCAGTACATACAATAAATATTTTCATCGACTGCTTAGGGGCGACGTTAGGTTCCGCCAACAAATCTACAGTGTCTACGTAATTGTAGGGATCTAGATTAATATTTAAATTTTGTAACTCATGTTGAAGAAGTTGTAATCAAGAATTAGTTATGTATTGAACTCTCAAAACGGTTACTTTTACATAATTATACGATGGTACCGATCATATTGAAGTAATAATTGGAGCACAAAAGGCCATCATGACATCTGACAGGAAATGCAACAGTTTTAGGTTCAATTACCACTCGAAGAAATGAAGTATTGTCCCATTCTCAAGGAAAAACGCTGTTGAGTTCCACCACTCGACACGCAATGTCTTGAAAATTGGTCGAAAATGGGAAACGGACAACTGAGCGTCTTAACACTGGGTACTTAGTGTAACTCTACTCCGCTACATGAAGAATATAGCGTGAAATTTAAAAAAATGAAGAATGGAGTGAATTTATATAAAATTCTTTAAAAATCTGTTCATCCTTTAAACAAAGTGAGTTAATGTAGGGATCACTGATCGCGATCTCTTATTAACATGGCTATGTCCAGTGTCCACAACCACGCGCTTTTAGATCCGGCAGTGGCCGTCAAAACACAATAGCGTATCACGGATTAAGGAGGCCAGCCTTCATATTGATTGCTTTGTACAAATTCAATTTATTTGTATTGCGATGCGGTTCATATTACAACCGCTATTCACTAAATAAATATGATGAATTTGATGAAATAGGACGAATTGTTCGGTTTTATATTCTATATAGTGCCAATTATGATGGAGGTATTTTTATAATTGTAGGAATGTAATTTCATTTCAAATTCAATCATTTTATACGTCTAATGTTTATTTCTTCAGCAAGAATGACCTGCAGTGCGACATTAAAGAGTTTTTTTTAAGTTCATCACAGCAAATTTTCTGATAAAATAGCTTAGCAACAATCAGATGCTTAATTGCTTGGAGTACTGCCAGGTGCATTCGTTAGGCCCGAGTTCATTATGGACCTCGTTAGCAGTCGGAATATGTGAAAGAATGTGTACCGTATATTGTTTTTTGTCTTTAGAAAGTTTAGTGATAAGTCACTCTGTCCCATTTTTAGTCTTTTTAAGAAGATCCAATATTAACTTATTGGAGTGGGATTATTTTAATTATAAGCATTTTATAGTGGTAGTGGTAACCTGCAGCGTTGAGTTTCAAATGACAAATGTTTAAATATAAAATATCTTGAACTGAAACATAAAGTAGAAACAGAGTGTCTTCACATTAGATTCTTTCTGCCTACCCTGATGAGGGATTTAAATTCATATTGAATTGCACATAGCCAGGCAATCTCGACTGGCCTATAATAGAAATTATTGTGTATAATATGCATGAAGCATTAAAAAAACAATAACGTTATATATATGTGTTAGTTTTAATACTTTTCTTCAATTCTAAGTGATGGAAAATGTCTTACTTTCCTATTTTATAACAAATATGATAACATAACGTATGCTATTAATATGAATAAAGTCTGGTAATAATAGGACAGGATATATTTTAATTTACTCGTTCTAGTAATAAGACAAAGCGCGGCGTTGTGGACCACAACCGCCGCTAAAGTGGAGAAGCGAGTGTCTTAAAATAATCAGCGTATCTTTACACTAGGTTCTCATGTTCCCTCTGCCTTCCCTTCTATGTGCGGGATTTACCGTGAAATTTTAAAAAGTTAATATAAAAGATTTCCTTAATATTTTTAAGATTTTAAGGTTATTAAGAAGATTATTTTTATTCTTGAATGTCCTGTCACTGCTATAATTCATCTTGCTCAAGCTATGACTTCGCGGAACGTGGAACGGTCGTACGTTTTATCCTGCCACTTTAAATTACATCGGCGTGACGTTAGCTGGCAAAGATGCTAATGCATATGAATTATTAATAATATTATACGCTTCGTGGCGCAGCGGTACGGCGTCTGACTGTAAACGAGACGGTTGTGGACTCGATTGCCACTCTAAGGAATTATTTTCATTTTTATCACTCTGGTAACCAGAAAAATCGCAGCATTGGGTATCACTACACAGTGTCTCAGAACTTAGACAAAAAATGGAGAACGGAATGTCTTAACTTTAAATTCTTAATTAATTCTGCGATTAGTGAGATACAGTGTGATTTTTCTGGTGGGATAAAACGTGGTGCGAACAAAATACGAAAAATTCGTACAAAGTTAAAAATAAGTAAAAAATAAGTAAAATAAAAATAAGTACAAAAACGTTCTCTTTGGTACTTCACTTAAGATGTATATTTTTTTATTAAAAACAGGTGCAAATAAGTTGAAGTACCACTTGATAGTAAGCGGAGCCTTGGCCTATGAACATCTATAATCTGAGAGGATTGCGGATGCGTTGTCGGTTTTCAGAATGAAAGTTTCTGTTTACTTGACGCTTGAAAGTCCCCAAATCATAACGCTTAGGTAAAACTTTAGAAAAAAGATCATATGTTCATGAAATTCATAATTTGCACGTAAACGAAAAGAATAATCTTGATGTCGATGAAGTACATTAACATTATTCTTTTGCCATTCATTCTTTGAACGTAAACTGTACACTGTAAATATCATTCGCATCACACAGATGTTTTCCATGTGGTGATGATAGAAAGAGAATGAGAGAGAGAGTGAACGAAAACAAATAGTTCCTAAGATCATTCCTCGTAGTAAAAGCGATGGAATACTAATAGATAAGCACCGTCTCTCCGTGTAGTTAAGGATTCTAAGCCATTAGTGAGTTTGGGATTATCGGCTATTGCCCGCCGCTGAGTCAAGTGGTTGTTAATATTGAAGACAATCTGCTTATAGGTTGGAGAAGTACTCACATGATGACAGACTTTAACCTTATAAAGAATTAGTCGATGTGCTGATGTGAATTACTGCTTCGCACTTTACAATATCCGTAGCTTTTTGGAAGCCAACTTGGCTTTGCTGTCCAAATTGCTCCCTAAACTGGACTTCATTCGATATATTGACTTAAAGAATAGCAATATTACTAGTACAGAGGGAAATGCTAAGAATTTTTAAATGTTTTCTCTAATAATTGCTGTGAAGAGGATTCAATCTTAGATATAAGTTATACTATCTATTTTTCTACTTTATCGCCGGAAAATATAAAGGCATAGCGCGTATTGAACTGAACTTTGATATTTTCTTTTTGAGGGTACTCCAGCGTTAATAGATTTGGCCTCGGAGCATATACTGTGGACAAAACTAGTTTACACAAAAAAACATTTATGTTTACCATCGTCAATAAGATGTTTTTCTTTAAGACAAACAAGTATGATAGCAAATATATAATAGCGAGGTAATTTTGTGATCAAATATTCTACAATATTTTCGATATTTCTTTCTGTTCTAAATGAAAATTAGAAAATTATACATATACATACACAGTATAAATTTAACAAATTTTTTTTTTAAAGTAAAGGTAAGGGTACCTGATGTTTAATGATCACCGGCACTCCTGATGGTAAATGATAACTCGGACACCGGACTCCGAACCACAACCACAGAGGTAAAACACCAGTAGCTACTGGCGCGTTGCTCGACTTTATGTTAGGGTAACCAGGATAAACTGCCACAAGTAATCAATTCCACGATAGTATGGTAAGTGTTTATCTCAAGACGTGTCCTGCTATGTTTGGCTACAAAAAATAGAAAGTACGTACATGTACAAAGTTTAATTACCCCAATACCTAATACACAACACAGTTTTAATAGCAGAAGAAAGACAAACTATAAGAAATACGCCACTCTACACGCAATGCTAGTATTCGGCGTAAAGAGGGGAACGGAGTACCGCAACACTAGGTTCCCTCTGCCTACCCTGCTCTGTGCCGAATACAGCGTGAAACTGAAGTTTATAAAAAATATGGACCACATAACCATAGGAAATAGATAAGATAATTTTAAACAACACAATTTCACATGCATTTTTGAAATATTACTGGAGACAATCACATTCATTGTACATAGTTATAATCTTTTAACACTGTTCTACCGAATTAAGAATAAACCATATTAAAAAGAATAACTATCTCACATAAAATAAAATATACTTCTCTACAATTGACTTTCAAACAAACAGAAATAAAAAAACAGGCCACTGTCCAAAACCAACCATTATGAGGGATGACCCATCATTTCCTTTTATCCGCCCAGGAAAAAAAGCTTATCAATATATACCATTAATCAAATAAGACACTAACGATGTTACTTGATAGGTTTATAGCGGTATTTAATTTGTCCGTACATTGCTGCCAAATTACTTCGTTCTGGCTCCGAAATTCGCTTTCAAAATACCCTTTACGATGAGATAATGAATATTTGATACAATAACCGCCGTATTGGGAGCTTGTTGATAACATTGATGTGGGTTCGTTGGATGTGACAAGTAAATACATTTCTATGTATGTAAATATGTTGATGCCTTCGTGGAGCAGGACCACATGCATGCAATTGCAAATGCCACTATTGTGGGTTCGGTTCCCGCTCGGGGGATTCATATATTTCATATGTTCATTTCCTCACTCTTGTAACGAGGCAAAGCGCGACGTTCATTTCCGCCACTCAACACGCAACGCACGTACGCATGTCCCTAAATCAGTGCTTACTTGCTTTGTGGGAGGTGGTGAGTTAATTTTTTTTGAGTTTCAGGCTGTATCCCGCTTAATTAGCGGGGTAGGCAAATTGAACTCTTTCAGAGACCGTATTGTGAGGTGGAACTCTATGTGTTACCAAGAAATGATAATAGTTTATTTAGTCAAGTGTTATCAGATCCACGACTGTATTATTTACAGACAGACGGTGTGCCGCTACGCCATAACACACTCATTTTTCAGTTAAAGTTTTAAGTATAGTTAATAATGAACAATCGTAAAGATACCAAATCTATTTAATCGCCTTATATCTTTCTCACAAGATATCTTTCTACTAAACTAAGTTATTCTTTTCGTGTACACTTTTTTAGTAATATTTAGTGCCATATCCAAGTTATATTATAACAATCTTTCATTTCCTCGCGATTGGTCGACTGGTTTACGTAAAGTAATTATTTTGGAATGCCGCCAAATAATATCGGGATCTATGAGAAGAGGTGCTCTCAGATTTGGCAGGCTTTTCTAGTGGGGTATCACGTTTGTATGGAATAAATTAACTTTTTCTTACGTGGGTGCTGATTTTATAAATTAATAGTTTTACAAGTTTTTGAGGTCAGTCATTAGTGTTTACCGTGGGATTGTAGACGAGACTGTGTAGATTGTGGGTTCAGTTCCCACTCAAGGAAATGAAATATTTAATATTTTAATTCTTTCGCTCTGGTAAGGAAGCAAAGTGCGGCAAAGTGAGCTCCGTCACTTAGCATGCAACACGGAGGTAGAATTCAGTGGTAAATATGAAATAGAAGTATTAATTGTTTCCAAAAGTGGAATGTAAATGTTTTAATCGGAACGAATCGTCTTAACATTCGGTTCCCAGGTTTCCTCTACCTACACAGCGTGAAGTAAAAAAAAGAGAACCTCTTTTTTTAACTTTTACATTCTCCACTTTTGGAATACCACTGAAGGCATTGCGTTGTGGAATTTAACACCGCGATTTGTCTCGTGACCAGGGCGAGGAAATGAATATATTAAATATTTCGTTTTTTAGATTAAGAATTGAACCCATAACCTGTCGTATCTTCAGTACGCTTGTGCCTCTGTGCACACTTGTGCCTCTGTGCCACGACTGGCCTCGAATGATATGTTCAACTTATAAAAAGTAATTAGTGACGCCGCATCCATTTTTTGTTGAACAATGTTATATAAGATTGTAAGCGGTTTTTAATTTTATTTATTGAGAAATATTTTACTCAAAAACAATAATTTTCTTTATTTAATTAAAAATTTTATAAATTCTGTTTTATAAAATAAAAATTTTATCTGTTATAAAAATAATGGGATATCATGTTTAATATTTTGAACTTTTTTTTCATAGTATTGGATTTTTTATGAATTTGCACGATAATGCACGATTTTACACCTGTAATGTGCAGTTCTCAAAAACGGCACCGTAGCACACCGGTATAGTGTTTGAACGTAAGCGCGCCTGCTGAGGGTTTGATTTCCATTCGGGGGAATGAAGAAAATATTTTTTTTTTATGGAAAAGACAAGGCAAACGAGCGTTCGGGTCACCTGATGGTAAGTGATCACCGCCGCCCACGACCCCGTGCAGCACCAGAGGAGCTACAGGTGCGTTGCTTGCCTGTTAGATGGGTTGGGCGCCGGGGCCCGGCATTACCTGATGCGAAACGCAGGGGCATAAAGCCACTACTTCATTCCGGTTTTAAATGCCAGGAGTGGTAATGATCCAGTCGAGTCTGCCCATGCGTGTTGCCATTGCTGGCGACGTGACTCTACCACACGTACTTTAGTCGCCTCTTACGACACCACCAGTACCAGGATGATCCTATTCTAGGTCGGGATCACACGGCACAAAAATAAAGAAAATAATTTTCTGCTTAATGGTAAGAAGATAAAGCGCAGCTTTGAGTACCTCTTTCCAACCCACACACTGTACCACTGCGCCACGACGACCTCTATATAATGAATACGTTAGTGAGAATATAATTAAGACCAAGCGAATTGGCTCGAACATCTTTAGTTCAATGGTGAATATTATTAAACGGGGAACTTGTTCGTAGTAAATTGAAAAGTTTTAGAATTTCCTTTCATAAAGTGAATGATGACGTTGGAAGAAGCTAAAGTATGCTGAAACCGGGATTCTTGGCGTTCTTTACTTGATATAGATAATAATAATAGTCATATTTCAGCTCTGGTACGCATTGTAAAAATGTAGCGTTAAATTCCGCCATTTAACACGCAATGTTTCAAATTGTAAAATGTGAGTAATATAAGTATTTAAACAAGATAATGTTTCGATTTTATACAATTTATAATTTTGTTTAGTCATCTCTATATAGCTTCTGCTGTAATGTCTTTGTGACCGAGAAAATGAAAATGAACTAAACATACCTCCGAGCGGGGTCGAACTTAACACCATGTTAATTGTCTGACGTTGTTCCGTTGCGCCACGACAGCCTTAATAAAATTTCTATCTATATCTAGGGACTATTATAAGAACACACAATATTGTTTAATAATTATTATTTTTACTCTGAACGTCGCGTCAGGGGTTCGACACCCACACAATCAAAATATTTTTGTAAGCATTGTTAATCCGCAATGGATAAATACGAAATGAACAAACATACAAATGTATATTTATAGTATTCATAGAATTTGAACCTCACTCTATATCCCGCATATAGCAGTGTAAGCAAAGGGGACTTGAAAGTGCTAAGATACTGCGCTCTCCAGTTCCTACCCAATCTTCGAGGTTTCGACATATCGCTGCTATCGTCGAAACTGAACGTCGCAATTTATGATTGCAGGTAAAAAAAAAAATTAAATGTATTATTTATTAATCAGCTTCACGCTGTATCCCGCATACAGCAGGGTAGGCAGAGGGAACCTAGTGTTAAGTGTTAAGAAGAAATGGATATATAAATTTAAGTAAATATTTCATCTCCTCGAGTGGGGATCGAACCCACAACCAGTCGGTTTTACAGTCACAGTTCGTGCCGCTGCGCTACGACTGGCCTCAAATTATTTATTATTATTAATATATACTTGTATATTATTGTATTACTAGTAAATAAAGAAAACAGGGTTTTATGAAGACCATTCGTACCTACATAATGTTTAGTGAGGCCTCTCTTTATGTTTGCAACGTGTGTTCCTTCTCGTTCAGTATACAAGTAATTGCATGGTCAAGTAAGTGAGAACATAATCGTAAAGATTTGTAGCAATTTCTAAAAGGAGATGGAGTGTTCTGTGGTGTGGGAACGTAACGGTTATGGGTTCGATCATCACTCAGGTGAATGGATTTTTTGTGGGGACTGAGTGTCTTAGCACCAGGTTCCTAGGTTCCGTTAGTGCGAAATACAGCGTGAAGCTATAGCATAAATCTCAATAAAATATAGCTTCAAGTTGTATTCCGCACATAGCATTGTAGACATAGGGAAACCTAGTATTAAGATTCTGTTTCCCAATTTTCACCGAATTGTGGATGCATTGCGTGTTGAGTGGCGGAACTCGACGTCGCGCTTTGCCTCGATTCCAGAGCGAGGAAATGAAAATAAATTATATTTCTAATTAAACTAACTAACAAAATATTTGAATATGGATATATTTAATTTATTATTTCTAATGGGAAACGGAATGTCTCAATGTCTTGCCCTCTACCAATATTGCAATGCAGGAAAAAGCGTGAAGCTGTATTTTTTCGAGATTTAACTATATATTTTTTTAGCTTCACGTTATAAACGTGGGTAATCTTATGTTGAAAATGGAAAAAAGTAAATAAACATATACTTGTAACTATTTTCTTAGCTACAAATATAAGCAATTCTTCATTTTCTCCTATCCTTGTATAGAGGTAGCGTAATAATTTATAAGAATAACCGCTGCCCCTTATATGCTCTTTGGACGATTTGCTAAAAATATGAAACAATATTTGACCTTTCCACATAAAACCATTTTTATTATTAAATTAAATATGTAGCAATTGGACAAAGTTGACTGCTACTTTTATTTTTCTATATTTTAATGAATTTTTAACTATTTCTCTCGTTCAATTTTGGAATGTGTTCCAAAACAAGTGGCACAAGCGTGTGACTGGGAATAAGGCGGTTGTGCGAAAACGTGATTTTCACTAGGAGAATGAAATATTATTTATTAATATTTTAATTCTTCTACACTATACACAATCCAAAGCGCGGTGTTTAGTTCCGCCACTCAACTCGCATCGTCTCAAAAAGTAGGCAGTGCGTGTGTAACAAATTGACTTAATACTAGACTCCCTCCGCCTTCCCTGCGTAAGTGGAATACGGCGTCAGATAAGCAAAAAAATTCGGATCAACAAGATTTTTTTGTTTCTTCCAAAGCAACAACCACAATATATAGATCTCTTAAAGCCGATAGTAAGTATGCATAACAGTACGACCAAATCTGTTAAAAAAGGGCCAATTAAAACTGGAAGTAGGTAGACGGTAGCTTTAAAGTCGTAATTAGCACCTGTTAGCTAACAAGGTACAACTTTCGTGTTTTCTCTACCTGAAACACAAAGGATTCTGTGTTAGACACTTAGCTAATAAAGCTTAACGTACGTACGTACATATGCTTGAGCTTGAAGCAAAAGCTCTCATTGCAATGTTACTAAAAAATAATGGTTATTTTGAAGTTTCATAACAAGCATTCGATGTTCTTTGCTTTTATATAATTTCAAATGTATAGCGTAACGTATATAAATTTGAACATAACGGGACCTCAAGCCGCGTCTCCTTCTTTCCTAAGTGTGGAATAACACTTTCAAAAAATGTTAAAAATATTTAATAAATAGCTTCCTCTCTTACCAAACGATAATTCTACGTAATTATCTTTGGGTAGCGGACATTTGTAAAAATCTCCCTACAGAGATACTAACAACATAATTAAGTTGTAACAAGCGTATAAAAATTTCGACGTAGTTTGATGAGAAAGTATGGCTTAGTGGTCAGAGCGCCTGGTCGGTGTACAGGAAGCGCAGGTACGAGTCTAGCATGAATATATATTTTGTCCCCTTCATATAAATATATTTTGAAGAAACAAAAGTTCGCAATACTTTTTGAACACACTACGTATATCAAGTTAAAAACTATGTTTAGTAAATAAAAGCTTTATATTTCCCCCATTTTACGATATCTAAAAAAAATATTATAGATTGTTTTCTTCAAATCAGCTTCACGCTGTATCCCGCACACCGCAGGGTAGGCAGAGGGAACCTAGTGTTTTAGACACTCCGTTTCCCACTTTCTGCCGAATTTTGGAGGCATTGCGTGTTGAGTGGCAGGACTCGAGGCCAGTCGTAGCGCAGCGGCACGAAGTGTGACAAAACCGCCTGGTTGTGGGTTCGATCCCCACTCGAAGAGATGAAATATTTACTTAAATTTATATTTCCATTTCTTCGCTCTGGTGCCGAGGCAAAGCGCGGCGTTGAGATTGTTTTCTTAATTTTCACAATAATGTTTAAATATTAATAAATGTAAAAATACCCTAGTCACTTTTTTTCAAATTTGAGACTCATTTTAATACTGTAAAAATAAACTACTGTAATAAATTATAGAGCACAGATGCTGCGAAAATTTTATATTAAATCGTCGTTTTGTCAGCGGTCAGTTTATATCCGTTTTAGTATCGGTTCCATTCCGTTCCATCCATTTTTAGTATCGGTTAAGCTGTTCATAAGATAGTACTGTCGAGATTCCGTTCTTATTGTTGTTATTTGTGTAAGTGTAAAGTTGTTATGATTGTTTTGCTTATGTTCCATTGAATTTTTGATATTTATATAAGTAAACCTGGACCAAATGAAAAAGAAATTAAAATATTACATAAAAGTTTGAGAAACAGTATTTCTTTGTTTACATTTTGCCAAAATGAATAAATAGAGTTTAGATAATAACTCCTCAGGGATCTTAAGAAAAATGGTTTTGACTGATGAATGGACAAATGTACAACAGATTAGTTTTATGAAAGTTTGGTTTTTTGTTTTGAAGTACGAAAACCTGGAATGGGAGGAATAGACATATTAATTGGATATAAAAATGTTTACATTTATACTTAAAATAGTAAAAAAAATCTATGTATCATTAGAAAGTCTACCAACAAACTTTATCACTTTAAAAAGAATGAGAACGTAAATTTAAAGAACTTAATTGGTATTTTTCAGAAAATTATGAAAAGCCTTTAGAAAATTAAAAGTAAAACTAAAACTGAGCGAACCGCTAGTCACGATCGCTCTTTCAGCGCATACAGAGTTATTCATTTCATACAACTGTAGGGGATTTTTAAATTTCAAAATGACCTTTGAATTCAATGTTGCTACTGAAAATATATATCTTTTTATTTTGATTCTAAGTGTCTTGAGATTTCATTTTTTCGATCTCCATTCGAGGGGATGAAATATTTACTTAAATTTATATTTCCATTTCTTCGCTTTGGTGTCGAGGCAAAAAGCACGGCGTTGAGTTCTGCCACTCAACACGCAATGCCTCCAGAATTTGGCAGAAAGTGGGGAACGGAGTTTCTTAACACTAGGTTCCTTCTGCCTACCCTGCATGTGCGGGATACAGCGTGAAGCTGATTTTAACAACTATCGCGGACTTATTGAACAAGCGATAACAAAGGCTTAATCTCGTATAGCAGGAAACCTAATGTTAATATACTCCGTTTTCCATTTTCCGTCCAATTTTTGAGACATTACTGGTTGAGCAGTTAAAGTAATTTAAAAGAAAATATTTTTCTGATTTGAAAGGGACTAAATAATTACCGCATTTTGAGAAACTACGTCAATGCGCTACGAGAGCCTAGAGAGAGACTATTATATTCTGTGCCGTGTGATCCCGGCCTAGAATAGGATCATCCTAGTACTGGTGGTGTCGTAAGAGGCGACTAAAGTACGTGTGGTAGAGTCACGTCGCCAGCAATGGCAACACGCATGGGCAGACTTGACCGGATCATTACCACCCCCGGCATTTAAAACCGGCGTGAAGTAGTGGCTTTATGCCACTGCGTTTCGCATCAGGTAATGCCGGGCCCCGGCGCCCAACCCATCTTAAAGGCCGGCAACGCACCTGTAGCTCCTCTGGGATTGCACGGGGTCGTGGGCGGCGGTAATCACTTACCATCAGGTGACCCGCATGCTCGTTTGCCGTGTCTTTTCCATAAAAAAAAAAAAAAAAAAAAAAACTATACTGTGTATTTTTGTACACTGGGAACCGAATTTCGGAGGCATTGCTTACTTAGTTGCTTAACACAACGCGTCGTTACCAGAGCGACGAAAAAATATTTAATATTTAATTTCCACGTCGTGTACGTGTGGTAGAGTGACGTCGCCAGCAACAGCAACATGCGTGGGCAGACTCGACCGGATCATTACCACCCCCGGCATTTAAAACCGGCGTGAAGTAGTGGCTTTATGCCACTGGGTTTCGCATCAGGTAATGCCGGGCCCCGGCGCCCAACCCACCTTAAAGGCCGGCAACACACCTGTAACTCCTCTGGCGTTGCATGGGGCCGTGGTCGGTGGTAATCACTTACCATCAGTGTCTGTTCCATAAAAAAAAAACATCCTCAAGTGGGGAACCACTTCGAATCCTCGAATGCTTACAGTCGCATGTTTGTGCCCATGCGTCACGACTGGTCTATTACTGTAAGTAATACAAATAATAAAAACTATAATCATATAAAAACATTAACAAGTAACTTTTTCGTGTAGAGTTAATACACTCTACGAATGTTGAGACAAAGTTCAGTAACAAATTGCAGTTCGTCGCGCTCGCTAGTGTAATTAATCAAAACTAAGAAACTTTTAATGAGAGCAATGTGCTCCGCTTGTGGGCCTTGGGACTTTCATATGGTCATTAGTGAAATTCTGTATTATTACATACAAAAATGTATTGTTCACATTGATTTGATTTGCCCAGCCCTCTTGCTGGATTGGAATCTGCACCTCTTGAATGCTTGAAAATCGAAACATAATTCATGTATTTTTTATATGCAAATTATTTTCATATAGAAGCCGCGAATGGGCCGCTATTTGTATATAAAGCTATTGACGGATTGATCAAATTTGACGTCACAAACGACGCCATAGTATTAAAAATATATATTTGTTATATTAAATGTTGATTTTCTACAGTCACATCTACATCTACTGCCTAGGCGTGGCCTAGGCATAATGACAGATTTTATATTATATTGTCTAGATGTGCTATAACAATAATACATCTTCACAGTGTATCCTGCACACAAGGTAGGCAGAGGGAACCTAGTGTTTATACACTCCGATACCAACCTAACACCAGACACCAGAGCCTCGACACCAGAGCGAAGAAATGGAAATATAAATTTACGTAAATATTTCATCTCCCCGAGTGGGGATCGAACCCACAACCAGTCGGGTTTACAGTCACACCACGCCATGGCCACGACTGGCCTACATCTAGATAATATAATATTAATATAATATTCACTAAATGTAAGAGAGATCATAAAAAAAAACAAAAATTTACATTAATGTATCAGTTTTATTCAAAAGCAAACAACACTACATGAACTTATTACAAACAGCTCCAGCGTCGAACCAATAAATCAAGTGCTAATACAACCTGGAAACCTATTCCTTTATTTTACTTGTATTTTCTAAAAACACGTATCGTATAGAGTCAATTTGCGGCGAACTCTCTCAATGTCCGTTTGATCCCAGGTACGTACACTGTTCTTTGAGAGCCAGTACACCGTGAAATTGAGGCTGCCGATTGTCTAATATAGATACTTGTTTGGTTCTTTGGAATTAACTGCTTGGATATCTAGATGGCACTTACGTTTTTTTATAGTAAAGACTGATTTTGTAACCTATTTTTTGTTTAATTAAAATTTTTTTTTTGAAGAGAATGTTAAATAGATTAACAAAATTACAGACATTGGACTGATATGAATGTTTATGTTGGTTTTTTATGAATTTTTACAAAATGTCGCTAATAAGATTTCAATTTCAATCTCCATTCAAACTGATTCTGTATTGAAACGGTGTATCTTAGCACTAGGTTAGATATGTTTTTTTTTTATCTTTTGAAGTATTTTTTTAAGGCTTTATATAAATATAATATCGTTATATATAAACAAAGTAATTTCAAATAATAATAATATATTTAATTTTTTAGATTTTTATTTTATAACTAGCGGCCCGCTCGCGGCTTCGCCCGCTTAAACCACAGAATTATTTGCTTAATACACTAAAATTATGTTCGTGTTTTAATATACCTATAATGTATGTTTGCAACGCACGCAAGTCGCATTTTCGTACCTCCCATAAGAGAGATGCAACTGTCAATATATTAATTTCTTGAAACTTTTGCCTTAAGGAGTCTTTAGGACCTAAGTTATAGTTATAGCTATATAGTTATAGTAATATCGCTTACAATAAAACTTACAATAAAATCCTAACTCATCGGTGTCTCTACGTGGAAGATATATTAGAAAAATTATTATTACGGATATTTAACCATGTAATAGAACTTGGTCAGTTTGTCTGTCTATCTGTGCGTGCAGGATAATCTCAGAAAGGGCTTAACCGATTTAAATAATTTAACCTAACTTTGTGCCCCTGCGCCGCGATGGCCTTTAATATTAATACAGAATGGAAGCGTCAGCGCTCCTTTAATAAAATATTTTAAGCCCATACCTAAAGAAATTAATCAAGATACCTCAACAGTTTAGACGTAGACTTTTTTTTCATTTCACGATGTTTATCCATACCTGTATTTCGTGTGACGCAGTTACGCATAGATACCAATAACGTTAACACATACTACTACAAAAGTGTTACTAAAGGTTAAGCAACTTTGAACTTTGTCGCCAATAACTACGACTCGATTTAGGAATGAGGCGTATGCGGCGGTTTCCCTTTGATAGGCCTATGCCTGTTTGCGTGTTTAATGACAAATAGCGTTTTATTTTAATATCAACGATAATATATAATTTATTTTGTATGAAAAATAACTTTTTCACTTTTAGGATTTTTTTTATTGTATTAGGCTTTTATAGAGTGATTAACTATGGTTTCAGTTAAAGTGGTGCTGACAAAAACACAAATTGAACATATTTAATATTTATAGTGATTTTTTAGTGAATAGAACTAATAGTTATTACAATACTTGCGAAGAAAGCATATTTTAGACATTTTTTAAATTCTTATACCTTTTGAAAAACTACCAACATTCTTATCGTTAATTAATTATTTTTTTCAAATTAAAAAATTGTCTAAGTTTTTCATCATAATGGCACGAAAATATTTAAAATATTCAAAATTAAAAGTTCAAAAATGTTGATTAAAAATAATTATACTGCAGGACGATACCTTTATATGTTCTGTTTTTTTATGATATAATGTAGAATAATATATTCTATAGAGGAATCACATATTCCTCTTCACACTTTTTATTCTTTAACTATACGTAAATATATATTTTAGAGGTTACTCTGTACTAAGATGGCAGCTCTGTTCCCGCATTTACGTCCCACATATATAGAAATATAAATCATTGGAAAGAAAAGCAGAAACGCAATTTTATTGCATTTTTTCTTTTTTTCATACTTGAAACGTATTAATAAATTTACATACAATTCATTTGTTTCGAATATAACATTAAGATTGATTCATAAAATAAATTTGATATTTCCCTAACATGATTATTTCATGTATTTTTTTACATACAAAGTTTTGATTAAGTTCTCTTGAGAAATATATCTACTATAAATTAATATAACGTACCTACATGCCAATGATTAAAACGTATTGACATCACCACGTGATCCATCTATTATAATCACAACATAAAATTTTATAAAATACAGCAACCAGCTCGCGGCTTCACCCGCTTAAATTTGTGAATTATTTGTTTGTTTCGGTACAGGGAATTACGTTCCTGTTGTAATAAATAATGTATGCTTGCAGTGCACTTATGATTTCTAATGTGAAAGTTATTAAAACCATGACATTTTCGATTTTCATTAAACAAATTATTATTGGAGCAATTAACAAAGTAATAGAATCAGCAACAATAGTATTTATAAATTTTGTCGGTTTCTTGGTTTTTCTGTTAGTCGACGCTTATCTCAGAAACGACTTAAGCGATTTAAAGAGCTAAGACGTGAGCGCGGTGCGGGAGCGGTACAATCGGCTTGATTGTTTTTATTGTAATATTCGTCATGTATGAATGGTGTTATGATTAAATAACTGACCTTTATAACTATTTATTTATATCTTCATAGAGAAATGATAGCTTTGTTGGACACTCCTAATTTTTAAGAAAATAAATTTGATCAAAATACATTTAATTATTTTATGATAATAATTAAAATAACATATAAAATCTTATATATTATGTTGTAATTATTACAACGCATCCAGGAAAAATATTTTTAAGTTGTTTATTCTATTAGAATTATAAAACGGCTAAAAAATGAAATATAGTAATAGAGAGATTCACATGAGTAGCGAGACGGAACGGGGAATGAAGAAGGAAAAACGAACACACAGCCATACCCATGACAGCCAGACAGCCATGACATCCAGACAGCAGAAAGCCAGACAGCCAGACAGCCAGACAGCCAGACAGCCAGACAGCCAGACACCCAGACAGCCAGACAGCAGGACAGCCAGACAGCCAAACACAGCCAGACAGCCAGGACAGACAGACAGCCAGACAGACATAACAGCCCAAGAACACCAACCGACCACCGAAGACCGACCCAAAGACAGACCGATCCGACCGACCGACCACGACCGACCGACTACTACCGACCGACCAAGCCGACCACCACAGACCACGACCGACCACCACCGACCCGACCGACAGACCACGACCCACGACACCGACCCACCGACCCACCGCCACCGCCCACCGACCCACCGACCCACCGACCCACCGACCCACCGACCCACCGACCCACCGACCCACCGACCCACCGACCCACCGACCCACCGACCCACCACCCACCGACCCACCGACCCACCGACCCACCGACCCACCGACCGACCGACCACCGACCCACCGACCCACCGACCCACGACCCACCGACCGACCCACCGACCGACCCACCGACCGACCCCACCGACCCACCGACCGACCGACCTGACCGACCGACCGACCGACCGAGCGAAACCCACACGAGCGACCGACCGACCCACCGACCCACCGACCGACCGACCGACACCGACCGACACACCGACCCACCGACCCACCGACCCACACACCACCGCCCACCGACCACCGACCCAGCGACCCACCGACCGACCCACCGACCCACCGACCGACCACCGACTACCACCGACCACCCACCACACCGACCGACCTACCTACCTACCTACAACTACCTACCCACCCTACCCACCTACCTATCTACCTACCTACCACCTACCTACCTACCCACCTACCCACCTACCACCTACCTACCTCACCTACCTACCTACCACCTACCCACCTACCTACCCCACCTACCTATCTACCTACCCACCTACCTACCACCTACCTACCTACCTACTTAAAATATAAATAGATAGCGTTTCTAGTATCAAGTTCTACTATCTCAAATATAAGCTTCTTGGAAACTTTAAATACTTATATCTTTTGATAGAGTGAAGCTATTACAATGAAATAAACACTAAATGTTACCTTGATTTACTGGTAATTTTTACGTATAAAACTTGCTTAAATATATTTGTGTACTTTTGACGTGATGCGTGTTCACATAAACAGGAAACAGACAAACAGACAAACAGACAAACAGACAAAAGACAAACAGACAAACAGACAAACAGACAAAAATTCCAAAAATGTTGGAAATGGATTCTGTTAGTTATCCTTTAACACCCTAGCTAATTTTTTTTTAAATATTTTCAATGTACAGAAACGACTTTTCTACAGATTTATTATAAGTATAGACTAGCGGCCCGCTCGCGGCTTCGCCCGCTTATACCACAGAATTATTTGCTTAATACACTAAAATTATGTTCGTGTTTTAATATACCTATAATGTATGTTTGCAACGCAGTCGCATTTTCGTACCACCGATAAGAGAGATGCAACTGTCAATATATTAATTTCTTTAAACTTTTGCCTTAAGGAGTCTTTAGGACCTAAGTTATAGTTATAGATATATAGTTATAGTAATATCGCTACTTACAATAAAATCCTAACTCATCGGTGTCTGTACGTGGAAGATATATTAGAAAAATTATTATTACGGACATTTAACAATGTAATAGAACTTGGTCAATTTGTCTGTTTATCTGTGCGTTCAGGATAATCTCAGAAAGGGCTTAACCGACTTAAGTA